>JAGVSN010000001.1:13750000-15000000 GCA_022651745.1 Parapsyche elsis | reverse complement strand
GTAGATTAACCATTTGAGGACGACGACAGTTTTTTTCGAAATAATATTTAGCAATAAAATTTGAGCTTTGTGTCCAGAGGCAGCGGCGGCGAAATGAAACAGTTTCGGTCCCTTTATGTACAAAGTAAAGGTCATTGCGACTTTAACTAAAAGTCAATTGTTGTGAAACCGACAAAGACTTATTGAAACTATGTAAAAGAAAATATTTAAATGTTATCAATTTTTGCGAAACCGACAAAGAATTATTGAAACAACTCGTGCCGATTTTTTTCTTCTTAAACCATTATATGTACATAAGTCAATTGTTATAAATCAACAAACATTGATTGTTATGGTTCTTATTTCGTGTATGTATGTGTTTTTAGTTTTTAGAATAATTGTTTTCTATTTTTTTTTTTATCAAATATAAAAATTATAAATTGCGCGCTAACGTCGGCTCGCTAATGTTCGCGCGCTAATGTCTCTCGCGCTTAGCGCGCTAATGTCCCGCGCGCTTAGCGCGCTAATGTCGCCGCACCTATATATGTATATGTATAATAGCCAAAACGCCGTCTGTCTGTCTGTCTGTATGTGTGTATTACATTGTTGTTATTATAACGCGCCGTAGATGGCACTTGGTTGCATAGATGCAACGACTATAAAAACTATTAAATTTAATATTATTTTTCAGTACGGGTGGTGAGAAACCACACCGTTGATATTCAACGGGGTTACACTAGTTATAATATATCAGCACTTTAAAATCAGCTATGCCCTTTTAAAATCGCGGAATTCCGGTATTTTTGCGTGACTGATTCCGGAATCCCGGGATTTCCCACTCTAGCACCAGCTTTGAAGTCGCCCATACAGCCAAGCATTGGTTATAATAAATGGTTGTTATAAAATTAATATAAATATACATATTTTGCACGGTATGTGCGAGGTTTCAACGAAAGATTAATCGTTATTTCTTCGAGTTATAAAGGGTCGAGGATTAATCGCAAAGTTATTCTGACGGATAATTACTCGCTTAATCGAGGTCATTGATCACAGTCATTAACGTTGTTAAATTTTACATATTATAATAAGTATAGTGATAATAGATAATCAGCTGTTACAACAACGTATTTGATTTTACGCTTCAATAATACATAAATGCTTTTTCCCACTCAACGTCGTATCAACGTATTCAAATAAAATACTACGAAAAAAATCGTTGCGAACACGAAATTGGCAAATCACGCTGTGTGCATTTATCCAAATGGAATATTGATGGTATGTGAATTTATTTCGCACTGAAGTATGATCGTGCGCGACAAAAGAATTTGAACACTGTATGTTTATTTGTATGCGATCGACCAAGTGGAAAAATATCTACTAGGGATTTTTGATTCCATTATCTTACTGAAAGGTGAAATTCATGATTGAGATTACATTCAAATTACTCAAAAAAGTAAATCAAATGTACTATGAATTATGGTTATTAATTTTACCGTTGGGAACTACATAAATACTGCATCAGTCATTTTTCCGGGTACATGGCGTTTTAATTAAACTCGTTAAACATTTTTTTATACGCTTTTTACAGATTGAATTCACGATTACCTGTCAGGTGTATGCGATGAATTATATTGCTATAAAATTTTAATTTAAAAAATCATCAATTCATCGAATATTTTTCAAACTTTCGCAATATCAGATTTCCTTGGCGACTATACGTTTATTTTATTGCGTGTGAATTTTCCTTCGCTGACCGGAAAATCGCAATAAGCACAACAAAAAGAAAATTTATACGAGGAACGTTTTCCGCTATCGCTTTTTTACTCTCGTACGTATCGCAAAATAGAAGTGTTTAAAATAACCTGACCCTTGCCGAAATTGCGCGATAAAAATGCAATACGCCATTTCACCCCTGAGAATGTAATACTTTGTCCAGTTCAATTTATTGATGATTTAAAATGAGACATGACGTGAATAACGTTTTGAAAATTCAAGTGTGAACGATAACATTTTGTTCAAAAAGTTTTATTTAAATGACTGATTTAATTATGTTTTTAAAAAATCTGCTTTCACGTGACAATTGCACGGTAATTGGTTCGTTGATTTTGCGCGTTTGTCATTGTTGTAAAATTGGTTTTCCGATATCGGAAATTATGATCTCTTTTCGAGCAAAATAGCAGTTGATTCAATTTTACCGCACAATCTCATGTGTGTTTAAACGTGATTCCGATTTACTGCAATTTCAAACTAATTTGCATTGTTGAAATCAGAGCGGAAGATGTTTCAGTTTGATTGATTGATTGATTTTTGATTGATTTTTGCCAATGACAATTTTAAAAATATTTTTATGTTTAAATGTATCATAGGTATCTACGTATGTATGTACATATGTGTATAATCATGAAAACATGTTATACGATCTCGAATTACGTTTGATTAAGTGCAATACAAACACGTATTGACATTCGAGAAGATTTTTTTTATACAAATGTGAACTCATACACCGATCCGATTTGTCATTGACGTGCATTAATTGTTGTTTAAGGTTCAGCGACTCTCCATTGTGAAAATATGCATTAATTAAAAACTGCAATATTCCCGGTTGCGCAATAATTGTTTGCAGGATGTATTCGAACTCGATGTCGCTGTAGAATTTGCCTCATTAACGTATCTAAATAAACACACAGCAATTTCGAATAAGCACATGCCAATACGTAATTGATTGTCAAATCAAATTAATTGGTTTCCATTGCAACGACACATTTATCAAAGCGCAGTGCTGTGAAAGATTTATATCTGAGACAATCTAAAAGTGTATACGTGAATGAAAAGTAAAAATTAAATTAACCCTGATGCTCAGTCGCCGACGAAAACGGTTAAAGTAAGTCGCAAAGGACTCACAGTGGAGGCTTTGAGGCTTTATAATATTTTCTAAAGCGGTAATTGGTCTTATAGTGAAGACTTAGAAGGGGAAATCCGTTATCTGATTACTTTCTTCAGGGGATATGAATACAGTGCAATTTTATTTTCGGATATTTTATATATCTACATATTATATACTGTCACTCTACATTGTTTACACTTCAATTGCATAAGCTGTTGATGGAAATATCAGAAACGTTAATGAAAATATTCGTAAACACAAACGGTTATATATTGCGTAATTAGGAAGAAAGTTTATTGAACGTGCAATAAACATACAGTTAATTGGCGGAAATGGAATATTTGGTGCCAAAACGTAGATTTCGGCGGAAGAGCTTGCTAATTAAAGCACAAGTTTGAGTTCAATTTCAAGGTTATCATTTTATGAACACTTATTAATTTTGCCGAAATTTGATTTTAAGAGAAATTTGAATCGGAAAATTATGTACCTACATATATGATAAAGATATCGACATTAAATTTGTAACTTTTGGAATTTGAGATTTGTTCTGCAGCCAAAAGTAAGAGACATTTTGAGTATACAGTGTGAGCGAATAAAATTGATATGATCGTAATTTTTTTATTTTTAAATGATCGTGTAGTCCCATTGCAATTCTATTTTATATGTACATATAAAGAATCAATATATGTATGTAGCATGTGTGACTTACGTAAAATCGATCAGAACTTGAAGAAGTAAGTGAATTTTATATTGTTGCTTGGCGCACAACGTGACCCAGTCTTATATGATTCCGCATTGAGGGCTACCTTTGAGGGAATATTGAAAGAACAATGAGGATCTGAACGAGGCTTCAAAACATTCTTCGAGAATCCCGAAAGTTAGTCAGAGACGATGTTAAACCGTTCGACGTTGTGTAACTCGAAAATTCGAAACAATGTCGACGGCCATTTATTATAATTCCCGTTCAAGACAATGAAATGTTACGGTGATTAGAACGAAAGCACACGCATACGGATACGTCATATTCGAATTATTTTTCAACTCAATTGAAAATCAAAAGTCTATTTGTCGATGAATATTACATGGAAATTCAAAGAAAAATTTTCCAGCCGATTTCCCGCGGGGAAAATAAAACACGTTTGAAGCGTACAATGAGCTTTACAACGTTCTAAGTTAATTATTAAATGGAATAAATTTTCTAGTATTGATTGAACTATGTTGCCAGCAAGTTACAATTAGGAAAAGATATTTGATAAAATAATAACTAATAGATAGTGATTTCGGGACCGAGTTTTCCCAGAGAGTTTTCTGTTGTATGTACACATACATACATATGTATATCGAATGAAACCGAATGAAATGAAATTAACATCTCAGAAAATTGAAGAGGTCATTCGATTGTGTGTGTCACTCGAATATAGTGCAGTTGCATTGGGGTGGTCCCAGGGCTCCTGGGGAGAGTATAATGCATCCAGGTGCAGTGCGGCTTATGCAAATCTGCAGCTCAATCTGTCCCCAGCGTCACACTCTGTTTACATGTGCTTTCCTGCCTATTCTGGGACAACGGGATTCAACCACAATATGCGATAGTCTGTTGTTGGACCTAAGATTATTGTTGATCCAAAATTGAAAATACCTCGTATGCGTGTTTACTATTTGGAGATATTTCGAAAATGTTTGGAAAACTGTCGGATTTTTCAATTTTATATCTAGAATCTCGATAAACATGTTAACAAAAAATTTATTTGTATTTGCAATATCATATTAAATTTTTTCAATACCTATTACCTTATATATTCGAAAAGTTCAAATATCGTATTTGGCAAATGACGTTACACTTTTAACGTCATACAATTTATTTGTTTGAATTTTTTTTCTTTATATAAGTTTGATATATGTACATATGTATCTACAATTCTAAACGTACAAAAATTTATTTACGAATAAATTTACATAATTAAAATATCTGTTAAATATACAATTTTGGTCCAGGTAAAACTTAAAATTTTTCCCAAAAAAAGTTTTATCTTTCGGGAAACGAAAGTGTCCAAAATGAAAATCTATAATTACAATCTCTACTATCTTATATAATACCTGTACAATTTAAGTTCATTTAGTTTCAATAATTGCTTACGGTATTTTTGAATAAATACAATACGAGTGAATACAGTGTTAAATATTGAATTTCAACATTGCCAACTTAGCTGTTTGCTATTGTTAAATAACGGATATTAAAATTCTCTGCTCTCAATATTCATTTCAGAATAATAAAAAATGTTTTTAATTTTGAAACGTTGATTGAAAAAATGAACGTTGTTCGAAAATTGCTGATAGGTTGTTTATACAATGAACATGCGAGTGATAAAATATGTAATATATTTTAGTGCAGTATTATTTTATGTACATTTTATGTACATTCTACAAAATTGTCACTTTCTAAGCTGAGAATTAATTATAGTAAAAAATACATCAACTAAAAGAATACAAGTTGAATGTTAGCTTTCAAAAAGATTAACAACTAAAACTACTACATATTAAGTATATATGTATGTAGTCTTTTATAAAAATATTGTCCTTTTCACAATTCAGACAAAAAAATTAAATTTTTATGTTAGCATTTTAACTTTTCAACATTTTAACATTTCACAATATTAGCCTAGCATATTTATGTATGTACGTTCACCCATTTGTTAAATATTCAATTTTTAATCGTGTCTGCGATGTACCTAAATGGAAAATTATTGTAGTTGAAAAAAGGTATTCCCTAGAAGGGCTCGTAAAACGAAATGTTTTATTTTGTGAAATATTTTTGGACAAAACGAAAAAGAGTTCAAACAGAGATGCTAACTACGTGTTGACCTTTTATTGCGATTTATGATTCACTGGAGATTTTCATTGCATTGCATTGAATTTTAATTCTACTTTATTTCCAAGCAACATTTTCGAATATCATCATTTCAAATTTAAAGCAACAGAAGTAAAGCGCAAACATCGATCATTTTTATTTTAATTGAACTCGAATTTAAAATTAAAAAGGTTTTCCGTGAAAAATTGCGTTTGAATTTTCACGTTTATTATGTAGGTTCTTTGTTCAGCGTTCGGCTGGTTTAATGATGATGCAATATTTTGTATAATTCATAAGCGAATCTATCAAACTGAATTCATTTCGGAAGATACCGTTGGGATTACGCTTTCACGCTGAAAGGCCTACGCGTAAATATTAATTTACTATCAATAGTTTATTGAGCAGTAAAAAAGCCTTTCAGTATCGTGTTTTAAATTAACCAATAACAATTTCCATTTTCTACGCGATTTTATTATTAATAAAATTTCGAAATGGAACGGGCAAGTGTTGCATTACGATCCGTGCGGAATTGGCGGGTACGGATGTTTACTCCGAATAATCTTAATTGATTCGGCCGGTCGAAATCTTGAGATAAGAGCGCTATTGGAAGTTCGGCATGTGCTAAAACTAAAATTTGGATGCATTCCAAACGGGCAACTCCAATAAAATTTTGTTCGAAACGCCGATCAATCAACCGACGCCTCGAGTCCGTGGGCTTACGCGCTGAAAATCTCAGGGTTTACGATTATGAATGAAACGTAAAAACGACGGCACTTATGTATATAGAAATAGCACGCCGCTGAAAAATCGCAAAACCGCTACTTTATAAAACACTAAAATATACTGGGTTTAATAGGCGAAATACACAGTCCGCTACACATAATTTAAAAGGGCTCGTTTAGGGGCTCAGGGAACGCGAAAATTTCACTTTAATTACATATGTAGCTGTGGATAACTGTGTTTGGTTAATGCAATCAGAGCGATGTAGTTATTTCGCAATTAGTGCAGTGTATCGTGCGAAGCTTCGAGAACATTGATATCGCCTCTCAACTGCCACCACACGAATACAACACCAACTTGTCAACACCACTTCTGTATTATTATTTGGACATCGATGTCATCCAGCTTTGTGCGATAGCGATAGGTACCTATTGTGCAACACAAATAAAGAATGCGGTATGTTACATTTATAAATATTAAAAATAAAGTTTTAAATTCATAATTTGAACGTACATATATAAAATAAACCGAATAACTTTTCATTTCCAACTAATTATTATTAATGATTATTTAACATCAACTAAATTAATCAATTAAATCTTTATTTTTCGAAATTAACAACTTTTTTCTCTTTGATTTTTTTTTATTAAACTCTGATACACAAGATACAATATATAATATTTTCTTTTTAGGTACTGCACTATTTGTACTGCACAAATATTTATTGAGACTGAAGTCGTACAATACTTTTATAAAAAATATTTTAAATGATGCTTTTTCCCACTTAGAAGATATATGTAGACCAGTGGTCGGGAACCTTTTTCGAGCTAAGAGCCAAATTAGGGATACACTTGCAAAATTGGTAAGTTTGGGAGCCGCAACATATTATTTTCGGATTATACTCAATTATATTCAAAATAAAATTAAATGTTACTCTTTTAAGAAATAAGTTTATTAAGACGGTTTATTAATAAAAAGTATTACAAACTTTAATGTAAGAAAAAAAAAGATCTTATAGCTTTTTATAGCCATGAAGTTATGGAAATACGATTCATTTTGATTTTGTGTAAATTGTCTATCAACGTTTTATGTTTCAACCAAAACGTTGGATGACAGGTAGAGCCGCAGGTTTCTAAACAAAGAGCCGCATGCGGCTACGGAGCCGCCAGTTCCCAACCGCTGGTGTAGACAAATCAAAGCTTAGAGTAGTTAGTTCTCTTAGGAGACGTCACTCGTAATGTTTGCGAAATTGGTATATCTTAAAATCAGCTTACAAAAATAAAATTAACCCACAAAACTTCCTAGAGTATGTATGTACATACATACATACTGTATGTTTCAGTGAAAGCTTATTGAAAATCGACCCAATGGATTCGAAGACCTCAAAGCACAATATATGTACATAAAATGATCAACTGCCCGTCAAATGTCGGTGGATTCTCACCCCATCCGTGCACGCCGGTTTGTACAATAACAGTACAGCCCCCGACCCGTTTAACAGTACGTGAAACAATTGTATATTGCACCATTGTTTGAACCAGCTTTTAGAGATAGTGGCTCGTTGTCAACACACCGCTAAATTTACTTAATTTGTTTGCAATGACGGCGTGACCGCAACGACCCAGACAGGCAGACGTTTACGGTAATATGTGTATGTATAAAGTATTTCAGAAAAAATGTGCATGCATATGACGCTTTCTTTGTTAGAACAGCAGTACTAATGAGTAAACTTTGTTTAACTTTCTTTGAATTATTTGAATAGTGGACTAAAACTTTGAAGCTTACAATTTCTTTATAATAGGATAATTGGCATAAATTTGACAGGTTATCGAAATTTTACTAACTTTATGATATATTAACAGTGCATCTAAAGAAATATCAGTTGAAGGGAATCAACTTTACTCGTGTACGATTAGTTTATTTTGTGTGGCTGCAAGCACGAGCATGCAATTTGGAGCATGCGAAAACAACAGCACACAGATAGTTCGGTTTCGCGATACGGCTGTAATGCAATTTGAATTACGTATTCTCCTGAATTATGCAGTTGCCTGAACGTTTCTATGACAGTGCTCTCCAGTCGTGCAGCACTATGGCTTTTGATCATTTATTATTCGTGCATATTGTATGCAGCCTCGTAAAACGAGGCTGCGCATTTCTACCTCTCTCTCTCCATACACGGCCTTTGCATAAATGTTTCATCGAAATAAACTAATAGGACACTTTTTTTTTCCCATTCGGTCGAAATAAATTCACTAGCCGTGACGTATCACGCAAACCGTTGCGCAATTATAATTCGCATTAAAGCACGCGGCATTAAGCTCGCGGGGTTGGTTTATGGGGCGTGTTAGTCTCAGACGGATTAGTTTGAGGAACGGTTGAAAATGTCTCTGCATTCATACAATATAATACCCTTGGCTTTCGATAATGATATGTAGGGTGAGTGAACGTGGGCCGTATCTATGTACATATATGTACATACACGTCGATTGTACGTACTTATTTATAGGACGTGGCGTAATTAGAGCCGTTTAGACGCACTCTAAACTCGATTTACACTTCCGAACAATATTTCGCCGAAAATATTTCACTGTGGAATATAATTAATTACAGCGGGGTAAACTTGGTCCCGAGTGCGATATTATCCGATAACTTCGACATGAACCGCGCCTCCGTCGAAAGTTTAATGTGTGCGGTTTCGTAAAAAATCGTTCCGTAAAACTAACTAGTTGGTTAGTGGTAATTTATCATCGTAACGACAACACTGTAGCGACAAATCGGCGCAAGTGAGACGCAACAGCAGTCGAGTTTGCAATTTATTCGAATGTCGATTTCACTATTGAAAGTATATTTATAAAATATAGCATACGTGTGTTTATTTTATCCACATGTGAGTTCACCGATCGGGTAGATAATTCGCGTGATTGACGCGTGTTGTTACACTACATTTATTTACTCGTCATTTTGATGTACAAAGTGGATTTCGCCTTTCATACGCCGTGCTATCTTATTCATCACGCGAGTTCATCAAATTCGTTTTAATTTATTAGCTGTAAATAAATACCCGGCACTGGCCGTGTACATTTTGATGAAAATTCGATTTACATACATTAAAACCTTGTTGAATCTTTATGCGAAAGTTTACAAGCCAAATAGATTCAAGATTCTCGGCAATCAAAATGTGCATTAACTTACTCATAGATCTTAGGCATTAAAATAAATAAAATTGGCTGACCTATTGCTTTTAACTGTAGTATAGTAATCGATGCGATGTCTTTACCTGAAACAAAATAAACGATCATTATTATTGTGAATTTATAAGTATAGGTAAAATGTACGATATAAAGTAAATGTATCGAGTGAATATTACATACATGAGGTATGATTCAGTATGCGTCAAACTAATTTATCGTTGATTAATTTTCTCCGAATCGCGCTGACGTTCCCCGTCCGAGTGATTGATAAAGTAATAGCTTGGAAAATTGAATTTTTGAAGCGGATTTAAATGGAATTTTCTTTTGATTCGTATTGGAAATTTTCCAATGACCGTAACTCAGATGTGACACCTGAGACATTTTAAAATAACAACGTTTGTTTACCACGTTGTAGATATTACGTTCGATACGTCCATAACGTGTATCGTTTTCTCGGTAAAACTGTAAAAGTCGATGTTAGTCGGTTCGACTTTTGCAAACATACGTTGAAATCTGAAGCCGACACGTGTCGTTTGATATTTTTCTGCAGTTTTAGATACAAGTGTGTGTACAGGGTGGTTCGTTTGCTTCGAATATACCCGGGACAAATTCAATTTTGCCAATCGGATATTGCCGGTGAGGAAAAATAAACATTTTGCGCGAGGTCTGGTGGCAAATGGACCATCCGCATTTAAATGGATACTGCACTCGACTACTTTATCGCGAATAAAGTGGTTTCCGAAAACGAAACGCGATTATTTCGGGAATAATCTTATTTATTGCGCACGTATGTGGTATGTATTTTGCCTAAGGAATTTATATAAATGATGATGATTTCGCTCATATCTCGATATATACATACCTATGATATTACTTTAAGTTATTTTGTAAACAATACTCGAAAAACTGTTTATAACTCGCGCGCAGTCAACGAAAAACGAATAATAAAGAATAATAATTTTTATTCAGTTAAGTATTCAAACATTTTAAAATGTTGCACGGACATTAATTTCTTTTCAATTTATATTCTCCGACTAGTAAAATGTTATTTTAAAGCGAAAATTTCGTTTTGTGCAAATTAAAGATTCATTTTAAAAGCTCGAAAAGTTTATACGAAAATTGTAGTACAAAGAAAAATAAAGTAAAAATGCGAATCGTTTACTTTAATGTGAATTATTAATTTTCTCATCAAAAAAAAGGTGGAACTTCGTCGTTTTAACCATTCAAGAGAATTGTGTTTGAATATTATATATATAACTAGTGTAAGCCCGTTGAATATCAACGGAGCGGTTTCTCATCACCCGTACTGAAAAATAATATTAAATTTAATAGTTTTTATAGTTGTTGCATCTATGCAACAATGCGCCATCTATGGCGCGTTATAATACAACAACGTAACAATTTAGCAAAGTCGCGAGCCAATTTTTTAATTATATAAATAGTCAAGTTGAAGCCAGTCCATTATTATCTGGATTGGCTCACCGCGTAAGCGCTCTGTTCCGAACCAGTGATACCGGGTTTTAATCCCACTCGCGCGACGTTCTGGATTTTTTAAAATCATTTACATCGGCGAGCGTTATCAGCAGACATATACACAGACAGACATGCAGATTTCGGCTGTCTGTCTGTCTGCTGATAACTTTCGCCTCGTTAAAGGCTGAAATTCGAATTTAATTGAATAAACACGAACGTCGTGAGTGGGGTTTGAACCCGTTGGGTGAGTTAGCGCTAACTCGTTCACCCAACACCGGTGATGACCTCCCATAATTTGAAAATATTAATCCTAGATAGGTTCGCGACTTTGCTAAATAACGTCAAACACGGGCTTACACTAGTGTACCTATAGTCTCCTTGATTTTAATCTATGCATTTTTTACGCATTGAATCTTTTTTAGGATAATACTGGGGCGAACGGACACTGTGAACTTTTTGCTCTAGCTTTGGAGCTTTTTGGATAAATCGTATGTTTTTCGCAAAATTGAGAATGAACAACGTAAAATAAAATACTTTGAATTTCAAACTGGAGATTTAAACGAATAGCTCGACCACAATGGTCGAAGTCGGCTAAAAATATATTGATGCTCCATAGTATCGGACACCTCAGGCTTCGATCGGAGAGAACCTAATGAGATTGCAGAGCAATTGTGGTCGATAATAGGTTTTGGCGGTGTAGCTAACAGGGGCGGAGGCCCCTGAGGGGCCTTGCGGTGGCCCCAGTGCTGCCAAATTGAGTGACACAGGTTTTCCGGCCAATGCCTAGAGTACTAAATACATCAAGTTGTAAGCGCGAAGGACGATATATGTATCTATATTGGTACCTACCGACCTACACCTATCCATTTTTTCCATTATCAATACGAAAGGGAGCATTTCACTTTCACAAAGTGTTTTCGCAGATAAAAAAAATTGATGGAAATCTACGACACAAACAAGTTTTATTTGAAAGATGACACGAGAGCGGATATTGATATTGGGCTGAAACCTTTATATCGACGGTTGTATAAAAGCTTCGCCATTTTTTCCTATGAGTATTATACATAGGTACACAGAAGCATTTGTGAATTGGACAATATTGAAATTGGTGGCCGGATTAATTGAAACTGCATATACATACATATGTATGTATGTACATACATACAATTCGTACACGTGATCGAAAAAAGCGTATGATATTTAAGCATCGAACGAATGCAGCCGACCGAAAGCTAGAATAATTTGACTTGATAAAACAATTTTTAACGGTCGACGAGAGCCGGAGACGTAGAGTAGATATCAATTAATCTGAAAACACGTCAGAAACAGAAACACTAATGGATGCGAGATTTACCGAGACATGAATTTGACGAGTCGGACCATAAGCGTGACAATATTAAAGCTTTCGCAATAAAGTATGTATGTAAAATAAAATTAATTATTTTACTGCATGCCTGTCCTTATATAATCAAAATCAAACTTTGCACATGTAATTTTTATGATCCTGCAATTCTCAAATGGTACTTGAACAATGGATTTTACATACAATTTTATATACATATGTTTAGGTATGTTTGACGAAAGTGATATATTTTTATTGCCAACCGCCAAGAGGTTTCAAAACGGTTGCTAATTACGGTCAATATATTTTAAAAGAATAAAAGATCGCCTTATACGGAATGTGAATGGACGGAAAATGGTGGAAAATCTTAAAGTGGTGGGAGGAGGCAGTCACGGTCTTTGCAAATAAATACTCAACCATTAATTCGGGCGTTACACAAAAAGATATCTGCACTGAATCGGACGAAGGTCGTGGCGGGGGCTGGGGGGGGACGGGACTTTCTTAATTTCTTAATCTGACCCTGCTTTTTAGGGATGGGGTCGAATGGGGACAAAGATGGAGAGTTTCTTTTGCCGCAAAACAAATGGCCGACAACGGAAAAAGGCCGATTTTTGGAACCCGCGTGCCCCTGAACTTTCCAGTAAATTGTACTATCGGTAGGACGAGTCACAACACGTGCCCTCTATATGATCATCATAATTTTCAGCCCTTCACCATCCACTGTTGGATGAAGGTCTCTCTAATCCACTTCCATTCCTGTCTGTCTTGAGCAATCTGCATCCACTTGACTCCACACATTTTTCTCAATTCATTAGCCCATCTTCCACTCGGTCTACCTTGCTTCCTTTCACATCCTCTTGGATACCATTCCAGTATTTCTCTCGTCCATCTGCTAGCCATTCTTTTTGCTATGTGTCCACTGCAACTTTTTCACACGTTCCGCTATATCTCCCACTTTGGTCAGGACCCCGACATTAGCGCGCGAGACTTTAGCGCGCCGACAGTAGCGCGCAAAATAAGATTATTTTGTATTGTTGACTGCTCATTTAAAGAAATTTACTTATCCAAGATAACTTTTCTGTCAAAATTACATCTTATTTAAAATTAATTGGTACTTTTACAAACCTATCTATGAAAATTTTATCGATTGGAAAAAATAATAATAAGATTTTATTTAATGTACATACATATGTATATGAGCGTTTCTCCACTTTGTGTTTATAAGTTAATCGCTTAACCCATAAATGTTTGGTTTCCAAAATGTTTATCGATAGGACGACGGCGATTTTGCCGAAAGGGTATAAATAATATTTAGCAATAAAATTTGAGCTTTGTGTCCAGCGGGAGTGGCGGCGAAATGAAACAGTTTCGGTCCCTTTATGTACAAAGTAAAGGTCATTGCAACTTTAACTAAAAGCCAATTGTTGTGAAACCGACAAAGACTTATCGAAACTAAAAGAAAATATTTAAATATTATCAATTTTTGCGAAACCGACAAAGACTTATTGAAACAACTCGTGCCGCTTTTTTTCTTCTTAAACCATTATATGTACATAAGTCAATTGCTATAAAATCAACAAACATTGATTGTTATGGTTCTTATTTCGTGTATGTGTTTTTAGTTATTAGAATAATTGTTTTCTATTATTGTTTTATCAAATATAAAAATAATAAATTGCGCGCTAACGTCGGCGCGTTTTTAGAATAATTGTAATGTCAACGCTAACGTCGGCGCGCTAATGTATCAACGCGCTAATGTTCAATAACTTTTCGTCCTACAAATTCAATAAATTCAATTTCTTTATGTGCGCGCTAATGTATCGCGCGCTAATGTCGCCGCACCGTATTCAGTATATAGCATTATATTTATACAGTGTAACTTTTCCGTCTACAAATTCAGTCTGGAATAATTCCAATGAACAAGCTTTCGTTCTTTATGTACAAAGTAAAGATCATTGCGACTTTAACTAAAAGCCAATTGTTGTGAAACCGACAGACTTATTGAAACTTAAAGAAAATATTTAAATATTATCAATTTTTGCGAAACCAACAAAGACTTATTGAAACAACTCGTGCCGCTTTTTTTTCTTCTTAAACCATTATATGTATGTACATAAGTCAATTGTTAAAAAACCAACAAACATTGATTGTTATGGTTCTTATTTCGTGTATGTGTTTTAGTTTTTAGAATAATTGTTTTCTATTTTATTTTATCAAATATAAAAATTATAAATTGCGCGCTAACGTCGGCGCGCTAATGTTCGCGCGCTAATGTCTCGCGCTCTAATGTCGCCGCACCCTTTGGTCATGCTTCTTACCCATGTATTTCTCTTACGATCTTTTACGATGTTATACCAAGCATACATCTTTTCATGCTTCTCTGTGTGCACAGGATCTTACGAAGCATTCTTGAATTTAGCATCCACGTTTCACACCCATACGTCATCACTGGCAGTAACCCTCTATCTATTCTACCCTCTATCATTCTACACAAGTGCAGTTTCTAAAATTGAAAAAAATGATGGGGAGATGGGTAATCCTTCTATTTTTACTAATCGTGAATGCGTTTCGCGTTTTCTCTCCGGCAATTTCACGGAGTCATATAAATTTCATCGTTGACGGTAAGAGCGAGCCGGTAATGAAAGTAATTGAACCGGGCTGAGACGAGGCGCCAAAATGTTGCCGGCAAGGCGCCCCTGTTCAATATTAATGGCATAATTTCCAGGGGCGTGCGTGCGCGATAAGGGCGCCTCTTAACATTAAAAAAGTACGTTCGATGCTTGCAACGAAAAATTTGTTGAAAAAAGATACCATACGATTGTATAGGTAAAGTTCAATATAATAATTTAAGATTTTAACGTATGTATATACATAAATGTCATGTATAGGTATAATAAAATCATTCAAATATATGTATGTACGAGGAATATTTTTTTTTTATATTTGAGATGAAAAAATCTAAAGTAAATGAAAAGTAAACGAAATTTTTTTTAAAGAAATTCTACAAGTGGCTGTCGACCGTACTGTAATCCATTAAATCGAGAAAAGTTAAAAAAGCCGAATTAGTGGAGCGATTCTAATGAAATTGGCGAGACGTCACCGCTCGACCCAAAACGTTCATAATTATAAACGTGGAAAATCGAGGTGAAATTTCAACCTACGAAAAAAAAAGAGCAACCACTCAAAAAAATTGAGGGTCGACTTGAAGTTTAAGACCGACGACGTCGGATTGTGATCGTCACGAAGTTGTTGAAGTTCTCGTGACTTTTTTAGCTATCGCTTGAGAATCTCCGAGGATCGTTAGGGGTGCAAAAGGGGCGGTTAGGGTAGTTTATTGACGTCACCATTCTTTGTTTCAACAGACAAAATCGTTAGATGTGTAAGCTTGACCGACTTCATCGTTTATATTGACGTCACTTTTATATCCTACTTTAAAAGTTCCGTGCACATAAAAATATTGATCGTGAAAATTTCCTTTGAGGTGAAATTATTTTTAAAAAAGTGTAATAAATAAATAAAGGCGGTAGTCGAGTATTTGGTTCAATTGAAAAAGAAATTGCATACGGACAAGCAACTTGGTGCACCACATTATGGCGAGGCATCTTCGAGTGAAATGAAAAAAAATAAAAATAAAAACGAAGGTAGAGAGAACAAAATGTGCTGAGTGCTACAGACGAGTTCTTCGCCATTTTCAATTCGGTTGCTTTCCATTGAAATAAAGTTATTTTAAAGAGGATTATACGAATGTATATGCGTCGTCGAAGACGACGAAGAAAGCTTTCTACTTGGGATGTTCAGCTGAAAGCCTAACTTTTCCATTGTAACTTCGATAAATCAGATAATTTTAGTAAGAACGAATTTTTTCAACGCTCATTATTATTTATTTTCAAGTAGGAATGATTAATTAAAACATTACAAACATTTTAACAATACAATGTTGCATACATTCACGTGATCTATCAATATTTATTACTTCATGTTTATTGAATATTTCCAATCAGTTGCATCACGAAATAAATCACGGGTCATAAGCAATACGACAATAACATTGGAAAATTATTACAAGACAAAGCGTTATCATAAACTTCAAGATGAGGTCTTGCGACCGTGATTATGGATAATAAAAAAAACGATTTTAAAACGCATCACGAATATACATATGTACGTACATACATACATGAACTGTAGATGATAATCAAAATATAGTAAATATTGCATTGGCTTATGAAGAGCATTGGTACTGATCTCAAACTGAATTTTTCCACGAATAACGTTTCCTTACATCCATTCGAGCGGTTGAGAATATTTTTATCGAATCCAAGTGCGATTTTTGGTATATAGGAATATAAGGTATGTGTGTAGGTGTGGATCGCTACGCTATTTTTCATGCCGGTCCTAAAATGCGCCATAAATCAATCCTCCCGATTCCGCCAAGACAAATGGTCCCCTACGAGACACGAACGCGAGGAAACAACCGGGAAACTGTCCGTTTCCCTTTTTCACCCCGTTTTCCGCAAACCGACGCAGCTAGTTTTCCAGCGTGACCTTCGCCTTGGATCAGTGCCGAAAACCTCATTACGTTCGAGTGCCGCTTTTCCTCAAAGAAAATCAGCAGAGCACGATTTTATTGCGCAAACGACGCACGCAACGTTTTGGGATGGTTATTTACGCTTAATATTAATCAAATTAGTAGTAGTTCCAGTATGGCGGTGTATACCTTTTATTCGCGGTGGAACATACATATAGGGCAATCCTATTTCTCGATTACGTTGTATTTTTATGTGCATCACGTTAATGTTCGTTTCGCTTTTACGGTGCGAAAGCTTCCGCGAAGTTCACTCGCGTTTTACGATTGATATTGATGTATCGCATTTGACCATTATTATTGTTGTGGACCGAAAAATGGGTCATGCGCTGATTCTCAAAGCTTGCAACGCCACTTCATTTCATCGTAAACGAAATTTGTTTATCACCGAGGACGTTAAAATACACACTAGTATCAGTTTTATTATTTTTTAAATAGTATACCATCAAATTAAACCAAAATTTATACGTTTGTAGTATTAGAGTGAAATATAAGATAATACATTTATAGATAGAAATTTTATGCATTTCTGTTCAAACATAGCAATTAAGTCTGATTAGTTATGTTTTTAAGTGATCGATGGAATGTCGATAGGAATGTCCCTTTTTAGAAACCGATTACGAAGCATTGGTGGGTTTAATGTGTTGCGAGATCTCAAATCGCATAGTGGTCAGGGTCTCGCGGGTCAAATGCGGCCAGAAGTGCATTCGTTGCTGATGCATGCAGATTGCACGTACCAAATAATTGCGCCAGACAATTTGTTCGTCGTGTTCGTTGCGGTGTTATCATTTACGGACATGAGTCGACAAACGTTTCATTTGTATATACACTTTTTTTTTTTAAATTTATTATTTGAATGCATACGATATAATCCTTGACCTCCTTTATTACGGACAAGGGTGCGCCGCTCTGCAATAAAATTGCCGAAAAAAGACACGATCGGTGATAATCAGGGTGCTGAAATGTCGAGGGAGTAAACAAGTTAACGATTCATACTAAGAAACTATTTTGAAACTCATAAAAACGACACACATATAAAACGCCGTAGAAATTTTGATTTTGATTCGATATGAAATTGGTCTTAATTCACTGAAAGAACGAACAAAATTACGTCTGTATAAATATACTTTTTAAAATCTCCTACAGTTTTATTGTATTCAAATTGATAAATGCAAACAATTAATTTGATTTTTTTTTAATTAAATACAATTTTCATTATTAATTACAAGTTTCATCCATTTTAAACTTTTGACGAGGGAAATTCAAACATTCATAAACGGAGTATTTATTAAAATTAAACAAATTTACAATACATAATCGATTTTGCTTTAGGGTGAAATTCTTCAAAAGTAAGATTCATTTCGATATATTTGATATTAAATCACAAATATTGGATTGTATGAATTTATAAAGCATTTTGTGTATACTTTTCCGTTGAAGGTTAATGATAAAAAATTATATTGTGCAAAATTTGATTTTTGATTTAATATTATATCCATATATGTAACTTGTACATATGTAATTACATAATTTAATTAATTTCACGTTATTGCATTTCGTCTGTCATCTTTAATCTTTTCTTTGTTGTATAGTTTGCTCCATACGCTATTAATCTGAATGCGTATCCTTGACCGATTCAGTCGCCAAACTAATTGATTACGGCGTTCGTTTAATTGCAACGAACAATCACTATTCGGACGACATGCCACAGTTAGCCAAATCACACACAATCAAAACTGGATTATACATTCGAAAGAAAAAAAAAATCTGCATCGAACACGTTCGATAACCGTGTCGCTAGTATCAAAAGTTTATCCGACGTTATTTTCTCTGGTTGAAACTAATTTTGAAATAATGTGACACGTGCCGTAACGATAAAAAGTAAAAGCGCTCGTATAATGCTCGTATAATATTCTATATGAATAAACGTATCCTTTCGACTGAGGTTATATGATAGTTTTATCACGCTCATTTCGAGGTAAGCAGCAAAAGACAAAATTAATATCATTATAGTTTATATTAATGCAGTATCTGAGTACATACAAGTCATTGACAGTATGGACTGAGGTAAAGCGAGATGTAGAATTATTGATTCATAATGCGATAGAAGAGTATCTTCCGCAGCACGCAAGTTGAATTTATAAAAAAATATATTGCGATAACATTCTGAAAGTGTCACCACTTTCATTCAACACGCTCTTGGAAGCTTGCCATTTTCACCCTGGTCCGTGAATGAAAACGTAAGGGAAAATGCGTGTAAAAAGTGGAAGAATGAAACGGTAGCGAGCCACGCCATGGTGAATGAAAGCCATAGCGGAACGCATAAACGAAAGGATACATTATTAAATAATAAAAAGGGTGAAATTTGCGGTACATAGTAAATAATTGGCATTGAACTTGCACTAATTAAACGTTAACGCCCGCTAAGGAAGTCAATTAGAGTTATAATGGCAAATTAATGGGTCGCATGCGATGGGGGAATGTGCACGCAATATACCGCATTTATTGTTTGCGTTGGCAAATTTAAATATGTACGCTTGACAAATAGGGGAAATTGCATGTTGAGGCCGAACATACTTTTTTTTAATATATTTTTTTCGGTATTATATATGTATACGTAAACGTGACATTGCACTGCAATACGCAATACATCAATTATGCTAATTAACTTTGCGAAAAAAATGAATTAAACATTGCCAGAGTGCTGTCGAAGCGCATTTGAATATTTAGTTTGTGTATTTAGTTGCTGTTGCTATCGATGCTGAATTCACGTAAAACATTGTTATAAGACAAACTTCTGATATCTACATTTCGAATATTTTTATTTTTCTAGTATTTGTATACGTAGGATTATAACATCCCAAAAAACAAATCAAATTTTTATCATACAAAAAAATCTGGTTATATTATTTAACGACGGAATTATTTGGAAAATGATTGGGTCAATATTGCGTACGATCGCATTGGGTTTATCTTTCAGGTTGGCCCGAGGCTCTTTTTCGGATGAAACTCGATTAATATTCTGGTTTGTTTGGTACTTTCAGTTGCCGCAGTCCTTGTAATTATCCATAAATTTTCCGTAAATATTAAACATGTACTGGGACGTGACGATCCGCGGGAAAATTAGCACTTTAACTCGCGCGGCTCGAATCAAGATCAAAGCTCTTACACAAAATCGTTGAAATTAAATTATTATATTTAATTTTGAATTCGGTCGTTTTATTTCGGCTACTATTACGTTCTTGTGTTTTCTTTCCATAAAGCGTAATATATTATTGTGATGAGGAGGTAGAGTAGCAAAAACATCCTGCAGCTTCGCGGGTAGTAAATGGTGTTATCGCATGTCGCTCTCAGTACATCACGCTTTAAGAATAACACTATCGTTAACAAAGGATATGAGGGGTATGTTTTCTGTTGGCGAACAGGCTTAATGTCGTGTAATTACCACGGCAGCCTTCCCCGATTTACAACCCTGCCAAGAATTTTACTTTAAATTTATTAACAACACGAAATGCCTCTCGTGCTGACAAGGTCGTTCAGATTATTAAGTGTAAACATAAACGTGAAACGAGATAGAAGTCTGTCGTATGAAATATGTATATAGGTTAAGCTTAGATCTCATACTTGCAAAGAAAGTACATACGTTAAGGTAAATAAAAACAACCATAGTCATCGGTGGTGATATAAAAATCTCCATACAGCGAAATGTAAATATCGTCGGAGGAAAAAAATCGAAATTTCGTGAAAAAATTTCGATAACGCGCGTTGAATAATAGATAAATAGTCAGATGGAGATATATCAAAAGCCCCGAAGTTTTTGCCGAACTGAGAAGAAGTTTGCGTTTATGTCCCGTGAGAGCCATTAAAGAGTTTGTAAAATATGGGATCAAAGGGTCATCGTTAGTTATAGAATAAGCGGCATGAAAAAAGTTCAACGATTAAGTTGTTAGGTGCAAAAGTTTACCAATTTTGAGAGGAATCAAATCCTACATACATACATATGTAGGTACATTGTATCTACACCGGATTTTATTCTTTAATTAGAACTCTCTCGTTGCTATTCTGAATACAATACTGTATTTAAAACTCCCATTCTTACGTTGGTAAAGTGTAATTGAAAAAGTTTTGTTATTAAAATCCAATTTCGTACACAGTGGTTTGTTTTAATTTAATTAATGATTATTTATCGCTTCATCGATAACGTACACTATAGCTTTCCTTAAACTTTCAAGCGAATGTTTAAAGGTCAACGCTTGGTACGCTCTAAAATACACTTTCTAAATTCGAGAAATAGTTTCAATCAATCATTGTCTCCGATTTTCGCAAACGAGAAATAGTCGGTTTTGCATAAAATATCCGCTATAGACAATGAGATTTTATTAAAATGATATTTTATACACTGTACACTCGAATGTACCCCTCAAACGAGAGGGTCGTTGCGTAATAAATACATAACGACACACGTTACGCTGGTTACAGTCAATTCGCAATACAATTTTGAGAGGCGGTTATTTACAATTGTCAAAAAAAAAAAAAAAAAAAAAGCAGTTTTTACTGTCAGTCGTGTATTCTTCTTGCGCCGATACCTCGAGTGGGCCGATGAAAATTAGTCATGGACTATGACGGAATTCGAGTACATTTTTTTTTTCCATTTTTACTTTTTCATGGAAATGTCGTCGCTCGAGAGGCACTAGACGAGCGCAAATCGACTGTACATATACACGTCTCTATCGTTCTCCATGTCTTTGAGCTGAAAAATCCGTCTTTTCGGAGATTTTTTTAGCACGCGGATGCGCACGCTCATATTCGCACATGCGCGTTCGTCTCCGATTAGTTTCGCGGCACGCGACGGCGTCTAGCTCGTGTGAACGAACGAATTTCAATTCGACTCGATGACGTCATTCTATGACGTTACCAGGCGCCAATGCAAGTCGCTGTTGACCGGTGAAAAACGGCTTCAGGCTTTGGGAAGCTGTGGTGTTGCGTCACTGGTGCGAATTCGCGACCCGCGAAAAGATCGACTAAATTTGTCGAAAAAAAATACTGAAAAGTTCGAATTCTTAGCAGTCGAAGCTTCAAATAAACTATTAATAAATATTGTAATAAATAAATAAATATTGTAATAAATAAATAAATATTGTATTTTACGTTGTGGTAGTAGGTATTACAAAGTCGGTAATGCGATGTGGTCATTTGATTACTTCAAATTATCCGTACGTGCATTTGAACAGTCGCTAGTGTGGAGGTATATTTGTCTGCGAAATTGCTGAATTAAATATGCATGCAAATTTAAAATGGCGTTCCGCGCAATAAACCCCATAGAAGAGCTAAAATCAAAATAATTGGAACTGTTGAAAAAGCATACACGTACATACATACATTCGTAAAATAAATGGAAATTATTAATACCGAGTATCGTTCGATTTGTGACCTATTTCGGCTTAACGCACTTTCGGAATACATTTTTACGTGTGGGTTTTGTAGCATTGATAGAAATTTCCACGAAGATGAATGAATTTTGCGAATGCACGTATCATATAAATATTTATTTTATTCGATCCGTATTCCTCGAAATTTGTCACCGTTAAATATTACGTTTTCGTCCGATTCAATTGACTGCGCCTTCGTGGAATCCACGATAGAGAAAATTGAGGGATGAGTTCCGATAGGTACCAAAAAAACAGGGGGCGATACCTGATCAGCCAAAATCTCGAGGTGGAATTTTTGCACGATCACAATACTTTATCCGAAGTGAATAAAAATATACATATGTAGATCCGTTCAAAAGTGGAATTTGTTGAATCAAAATTTGTTGAATATGCTTTATGGGTGTAATATTCATTCATATAATTTTATATATTTTTAGATCACACTCATCAAAAATGCGAATCCTTCAAATTCGTCTCGCCATCAGTTTTTTGCACGAGCGAGATTTTAAATTTGGTGACGACAGTCACTAGTTTTCGCCAGTGGCGTTCATCGTCATTGACCTGAATGGAATCCTAGGTTACTACTTACTTACTTACTGCATGGTTTTTCAAACTGTGGGATATTATCACATCTCACTTCTCTATACCAAAGCTTTGATAACTATTTTCCAGTGCAGAAATTTGAAACAGTAAAGAAAAGCCTTTGAAAGCCCTGAATCAATAATTGAGTTAAACTTTGATCCTGAAGGGGAGGCTGAATTTCTGCGCCTTCTGAATAATGATTTTCAGCCATTAAATTTTTCATCATTTTGGATTAAGGAGAATTTCCACTTTTAAGTAAAAAAAGGAATCTTTATACTATGTATTACCTTTTACTTCAACTTATTTGTGAGAACTAGTTTTTTTCACTTTATCTCAATAAAAAATAAAGTTTCTAATTGAAAACTGGTTTCATCCATAAATATGCATATATCATGTGTCAGTAGTAAATAAAGGAACACAATGGACAGAGTTTGTGTTTGATATATTATTATATATGTACATGTGAGTCGCCTAGTTCCAAATCCCGATTAGTCCACAATATATAAAAAACGAGGATAAAATATTTTTTGGTTCTAAGAATGTTTTCAAATGATGCCTTATACTTGAATTATTTCAAATGCCGCCAAGTGCGCCGTAAAAAAATATTTAAAATCAGTGTTAGTTCCAAAAACTGACAATTGCTGATATAATGATAAATGATAAAAGCTGATAAAAGCCATATTTAGAAACAAACAACGATAAGTCCATGTTTCTAATCTCAATATTTTGTTTAATATCGACAAAATTAAGTTTAAATGAGTTTAAACGCCATCAAGCAAATAAGTCTGTAGCAGAAAAACCGCGTTTGCGAACAAGTGAATTTTATGGACTTATGTATGTAGGCATACTGGGTCGCAATACAAAATGAAGTTCTTTCAAAACAGTTCAAAAAAACTTCTTTCAGTGGGTCGTAGTAAATAAAGTTTGATAAACGCTGGGTTATTGTATAGATTTATACGAATTTATCTGATGTGTGTACGTCGAAAGTGCGCCACTCCAGATCGACGTCTGTCAATCAATTTGCCACGTGTTAATTAGGAGTGTTTGCACAGTTGCCGACGCGACAGTTAGAATTAAACAAACCCCGATTTACATAAATGACTTAATCGCGAACATAAACGGGTACTGTTTAAAGAAACGCGGCAATCGGCAACACAAAGTATTGAGTTCCTTTTAGTGTTGTGCGGTGAATGTATTTCTTTCCCATTATAAAGTAAGCGGTAGGTCTATTTTCGATTCGGCCATAAATTCTAGATCAGCCGTTGCGTCTACTATTCGAGCTTAAACGTTTGTGTTGAGTAAAGTAAATATTTACGCGGGGTTTGTGCGTGAATTTCGTCGCTGTGCAACGATTGCATATATCGATATTGGTTGGTTGTTTACGACGATGTGGCCAAAATGGTTGCGGTTTGTTTGTGTATCGGACGTTTGACAGCTGCCGACCACACAGTTTCAAGAGCACTGACGTCTACATCTAATTTAGAGCCTCTCGACGTCGGATGGCTGTCAAATTTACCAACAAACAAAATGCACGGTCATAAGCTGGTGAAATGCTGAGGAAATCACTCAAAACAGTCAGCGAAAGTCGGAAAAATCACGATGAAACGATGCTAAGACTAGCACGTTTCAATGTTTAGTTGGAACGGAAAATTCATTTCAGAAATTTTCCAGTAGCGTTTCAGATAGTGTATTATAAATAAATTACAAGCTGTAAATACCCAATGTTAAATTGGTGCACTTTGAAATTCAAACAATTTTTAAGATGAATTTTACATGGATGGAGTTCAATATACATACATACATATGTACATATGTATGTAGTAGTTTTTGGGTAGTGATATTTTCGCGGATACCCGTCTGTTTCTGCAAGTGTAAAAATTTTAAAAGTAGTGTTACAACAAAAATTTCGATTTACAATTGATTTTTAAATACACATCCAGAGTTGTTTTGTTGTTTCGGAGTTTAGATTGATTTAATGAAATAACACTTATTTTATTAGTGTCAAAGAATTAATTTCAAGGAAAAGTAAACAAATGTGTAAATATTTACAAAATCAAATTAACGATGCTTTATTTACTTTCGCAAATTCAGCAATTATCGCAAATGTGAACATTTCACGTAAACACAAAGGCGAAAGGTTAAAATATCCGATTGCATTCGGCGGCGGGTAAAAATGGTTCGCGTTTGTTTTGTTTGGTAATAATTGAGATAATTGGAATCTAGAGTAATTTATTTCCGATAAAATATATGAAATGATTAAAAAATACATATGTATGTCTCACGTGACTCATTTCCTTATGTGTAGAGTGGAATCACGTTGATATTTTAATTTTGCATAAACTTTTTTTATTTTATTCATATTGTGATCGTGCGAAAAATGGACCTCGAGATTTCGACTGATTTTTTTAAATTCGACGTATTTTTTTCGTTTGTAAAAATGATTTTCGGGATGGGTGAAGAAGTTCTGGTTGGAGATGAAAAACACTCGTTAGCGCGTATTTTTGGCGATTTTTGCTCGGCATTCGACGCACGTTTCATTTATTCTTTTTGTCAATTTTACCTCCAACATATTAGCTATTAGCTCTTTACGTGTTTCACAATATTTCATATTACTACAAATATCTCTACAAGTCTACACACATACACGTAGGTACTCGTACACTTTGCGGACGGTAAAAGGGCGTAAGTTAAAAATAACTACTGACGTATGTATTTGTGTGAATTTATGAGTCGGTAATACCGGACATTCTTTTTCCTTTTTAACATAAAACTGGAATCGTATTGTTTCTGTCGAGAATTGATTTTTCTGTTACGTAAAAATACGGAATACTCTTGGCTAACAATCACAGTGACAAAAACCCCTCAATCAATCATCCCCAATCGTTCACGCTTCGCTCGTTTCGTTAATATTTCCTTGGTTTTTGTTTCAAGATCAAATGAAAATAAATAATAATAAATTTGCTCGTTATTGGACACGCACGTATTACATATATATGTAGTATTATAGGTACAATACATTTTATAATACTTATCGTTTTGATGACCTCACATAATAATATTCGGGGCATGCTAATTGTTGAAATTCGATCGTTTTCAAAACAATAACATAAACACAATACCAAAGTTTACATAATTGTTATTTTTGTCACCGAGATTAACGAATATACTAGGCTGATTTTGGCCAAGCTTTCACCACTAGAGTAGTTGGAATCTCGGCGAAAGTTTTTGGTAAGCTCTTTCTATTAAAAAAATATATAAAAAGGGACTTTATTTACATTGAATATATGTACATACATATGTATGTATGTATATATTACGTTCATCAGTCTTTGAACTAATCTGAGAAATGTCGAGTGACCGAAGACACTTGAGGTCCAAAGAAGTGAATTTCTTTTCTTTTCAGTGTTGTGCTTTGTAGCCTCTGGCAGGCGGGTTTTAATTAGTTTTTCTCGAGGATGTTGCCTGTACAACGAGGTTGACGTCGTTGTACCACTCTTCGTGTTGCTGTCTCGATTTAGCGCCAAAATCCCGCAACTTTATCGTATTATCCTGGGAATTTCGCGTCCCGAGAATATTCGAGGTCCGTGGTGATTAATCTCCTGCGATCCCTTGCCTCGACGCGACTCCACGATTTTTCTCCCCTGAACGATGGTGCGCACAGAGTTTTCCCACTATACATCATACGTGTTTATTTAATTTTTTTTCTCTGTAAAATAGCACCTACATACATACATATGCATAATAATGTACATGCCGTATGTGCCGTGCCGTCATTTTGAATCGATAAAAATAGCTAATTATTAGTTTATTTTACTACAATAACGGTGATATGAACTTGAAGACGTTGTGCGGATTATTACAATTAATTTTATTACGTTGACGTACGAGTGTAAATATTTATGAAATATCTTTCACTGGCGGGCGAAAATGTATGTATATGTCATAAAAATGGTAGAACATACATAATTCTCGATATCTCACTTTGTAATTTGATACAATCGATTTAAGTGATATATTTACGTTATTAATTATGATCAATTATGTTGAAAATGTGTATACATGTAACTTTCGCCTTACATTCCATTTTACTCGTGTGAAAGATGCGATGTGTGTGTGTGTGTGTGTGTGACATATCTTGTCAAAATGTAAGATTTACACGGCGTAATGAATATTTCATGCGGCTGACTGGATTGAAACAGTTATAATTTTATATAGTTATACGTTTATAACGCAGAAAATGTAAATTAGTCCTTCGGGGGATAAGAAAAGGAGAAAGGTGAAAACCTTTCTCGGAATCAAATCGCGAATATATGTACGTACAAACATATGTACACCGACTTGCACACATATGTACATATGTATGTACATGGACGCGTGGGAAAATGCGGGATATGGATGGGTTAGCGGGCACGATGGAAGAAAACAATAGGCGAAGCGAAATAGATGGTCCCTCAGGGACAGGTTAAGTTGCATAATATTTTCGAGTGAAATATGTAAAATTATTCTCGGAATGTTGTGCACATTCCATGCGGAAAAACCTTTTGAATGTGAAATTGCCAACGAAAGATGTGTGTGGGTGGTTGTCTACATGATCCATAATACCCTGCGAAAAAATTAGTATGTATTGTTTGTCTATTATATAAAATCGTTCTGATGGAATAACTGGGTTGGAAGGAACATTTCCGCTCCATTGACTGCCCATTTCGCGAATGCGAACCTTTTACTATTTTTGGACAATTTTAAAAATTTGACGAAATCTTCTGAAACGTTACCCACATAGAAAATAATTAAGCTATCGTTTGACTCGTTTTGTTTGGGACTAATTCGAAACCTCTACTATACGGTAAGTAAGCTATTGGATTTTTTAAATATGTAGTAAAATGGTTTGAAATCATTCAACCGTACGTACGTACATTGTAAACGGATAATACAAGTAATTCTCAGGATCTGCGACAGGTCACGTTCGAAGGGCGAATCAATGATATGCAACCGACTTAACTGCACTTAATGCAGTCGACATGAACCTATCTATAAGCGTATCGAGTTACTTGTAAGATTAACATTAACCCTAAAGCCCAGTGACGGCTATTCTGCAAACGAGGCAAAGCGATTCCAATTCGTACCAGTACAATTTATTTTAGTATCAACGTTTTGTAGCATTGCATTATTTATCTCCACAAAAAGATAGAGAAGGGGATGCGCAAGTATCGAGCTACATTGCCGTTCGCTGCAGGATCTTGGTCTCCAAGGTACGGTTTCCCGGTCAATGAAAGTTCCTTTGAGCTCAAAACACAGTTACAAAAGAAATTTGAGCTAAAAACGATCTCGTATTTAAAATTGCAATACCGGAAAAAAATTCTTGAATTTTTTATGCACGGTCTACTGTATTATATTATAGTATATACATAGTACATTTACGGTGCTCCAAAACACGCACCGACGATATTACTTGCATTATTCATACGGAAAATTGATTTTCACTCAAAGGGTTTTACATCGGTGGGACGTTACTATAACCGTATTAGTAGTCATTCTATATCGTATATTAATCATCGACTATATGATTTAAAAAAACGTATATATGTACATATGTACATACATAGGTATGTTCGTTTGTGATCGAAATTCACCGAGCGCACACACAAACACACACACATTTTAACTTGGAAAAATATGTACAATATATTCAAACAGGCACATAAATTCATTATACATCCGAGTCGCGTTCGCAGGTAGTGAGAGCTTTGTTTCGCGGCTATTTCGGCCTGTTGTTTTGGGTATTGAACACATGCAGATTTATATTGATTTGGATGTTTGAAGTTCGGTCCAGGGATCGTTTTGGGCTGGTACGCGAGCGCGTAGGTCGCGAGTTCAAGGTTCGCCCTTAAATATGTTTAGCGACCCTTATAATGCCCCCATCAATTCATCCCCTACAACTGAACGGTGGATAATTCCGCGGATATTACCGGTATTACACCGGAAAACTCCACTCTCTCGTTTCCCTTTTCTTACGTAAACGAATGGTTAAAAAACAATTTTCGCAAGGCGGGCGTCCGCACAGCGAATATTGCGAAAACTCAAAATATTGGCGCATTTGCATCGCGCGAGCTTTTTAACGCATTGAAAAATTCGAGCTTTCTTACGAAAGAAGCTCTTGTAAGAATACGACCTTACTTAGATCTGGAAAAAAATTCCAAGTGAAATATAACACTCGTATTAGGCTCGAAGTACGCCAATGACTATATATGTAGTTTTATAAGCCTCGTTTTATATATATGTAGGTATATACATATGTATATGTATAATAATCTCGTTATGCAAACGTTTGAGATTTATGAATTTGCATCATCTTCACATCACTATGTAATTTCACTTTGTTCATTTCTCATGAAAAAAAATAAACTGTACGTCGTGCGATTCGCATTTTCGTGAACTTGAGTTGTGAGGACTTTAACCTTCTGTATATTCTTTAAGTAATTTATTTTTATACAAAAAAATATTTACTGCAAAAGGTGTCGTTAACTTTAGTGCAATAATAATATTGAGGTATCGTTTCTTATCTAATAAAATTTTTGGGTCACGAGTTGTTTATTAATAATAATTACATATTAAGATTTGACTATGTAGTATGTAATAAATACGGTATCGACCGTTGTAAAACGCAAATGACATTGTTTATTTAAAAATCGCACAATTATATTATAATATTAATTGTGTTTGCACGTATGCGAAATATTTCACATAGATATGTCGAGTATTCTAAATGCAATATGAACAATTTTTGATAAAAAAAAAACAGCACGTAAAAAATAAGAATTCTTATCGAAAGGACGCGCAGTTTTTTCTATGCAATTATGCGAGTCAAACTAGTGCATAATTTTCGATAAATGCGACTCGTTTTTATTAAATAAAGTATACAGTTGCAAAAAATAATGACTATTATTATATATTTGATATCAAACGATAAACAAATGTATTGTTTTTATCGCTTGGTTGCATTCGATCAGATCGATTCTTCTAACTGTGTACATACATATATGTATGTATGTATGTATGTATGTACAATTGTACGCACTTTTTCTATTTTATATGTATGAAAAACAGTCTATTCTCAATATTTTACTTGAAAACGAATATCGTTAATAATGCGAAAATAAATTGACGTCTATTTGAGTTTTCTATGTGAGAGTATTTTTCATGGAAATGTTATCATAGCTTAGATTACTTCAAAACGAGTTCAATTAGTTCTGGGTCATCTGTTGCGTCTACGTTATGTTCGGTCGTAGTTAATATTCAAGTATAGATAACCATGCTATCTTCAAATATTTTTCACGCTCGTAAAATAAAATTTTTCAAAAGTTTGTAAATTTTCTTAGTTGGCGTTGACCACACCGCTGAAATAAAATTTGCCGAAAAGCGCTATGTGACTTTTCCGCGTCTGTGTGTAGATTTTCAAGGTGAGGCTGAAACATTCTTATACAAACGTGACGTAAGTTGGTCTTACGGAGAAGCATATACACGGAATAAAAGTTTAAATTAATCCGCGTTGTATTCAATCGGCACATAATAAAACGGAGAGTGATTGAAAGAATAGATTGCTACTTAAATTTTGGTAAAATATACATTTTCTGATGGTATTTATAATGACCTGTGCTCTTTCCCAAGGAACTTGTTGTAAAAACCAATTTAACTTTTGAAAACAACAGGAAATTTAGATTTTTTAAACAATACAAATTTCGCGGGAAACGTGAATCAACAGATCTATTGCTAATTTCTAAACAAAGCGTATTTAATTAACGGTATGATTATTCTGTATATGCTATAATTCTTAAACCAAAATGAACGGAGAATTTTCCAATACTAATTTAATACAACTGTAACATAAATATTTAATGTTTACCAAAAACAGACGAAATCTCCATTTCTTAATTAATTTAAAGGCGAATTTAGTGCAATTGAGATAAATATTTAAACACTTGACACGAAACATCGCAACGAATACCATAATTTTGATTGAATTTAATAATTTTAAAACATAAACTACGACACTATAAATTAAAAACCAAAATCAAACGAACTTAAAACAAAAAAAAAAAATTTTTTATCAATGTCGAGCTTACATTTCAACAATATAACATCATCGTTATTAATCAATCATCTAGAGCGCGAGGGTACGGGGTGTTGATCCCGGTACGTCGAAATAATTTCATCGACAGTTTTTCCGACCCGAATTATCGCCATTGGCAAGATTCGGACATCGCTACACCCAGACACGGTGGCGTGGCTAGAAATTTTGGCCCCTCGTGCACTATTTATTCTTTTTAATAAAACACCGTCAAGATCACATTTAAACTTTGCGCGCTTTTTACGGTATTCATTCAAAAACCGTTGGGTAATGGTAAATTTGTCATATTGGCCCCCGTCAAGTAAGAGCCGTCATGCTTTGCGACCTTATCCTGTTAGAATTTTCCGATTTATCTACATAAATATGTAATTTATGGTAAAGGTGTCCCAAAATTCACGCAAGAAGTAATTTTGATAGAAAACACAGGTTTTTAATTAAAAATTAGAATTTTTTTATCAATTCATAAAATATACAGTATAAGGTTACGTATGAAGTAGCTCAATTTCCAACAAGAAGCGTCCTACAGTGGAACGTAAACTACTGTCCTGAACCGTATGCTTGTATCGGTAAAGTTTCAGTGATTTGATTCATTCAAAAATACTCACTAGTGGACACTGTCACGACAGAGCATAATTTATTTGTGAATAAAAAAGAAAGACCTTCGACCATTCAGAGCGACAATTTTATTTTGTTCAATTCGAGAGTTGTGAAAGTGTAATTAACTTTCGAATACATGTAAACTTTCGGGATGCGTAAATTGTTTTTTTTTTTTTTAATTTGTGCTACTACATACATAAACCTATACTGTATACTTTATGAATCAATAAAAAAATTACAATTTTTAATTAAACACCTGCGTTTTACATCAAAACTATTTGTTGCGTGGGAAATTCACGACAAAAAAATGAATTTTACAAAAGTGAATGATATGAAGAAAATGCAATGGAAATTAAGTTGTAGTGGATGGGTTATGGTACCTGAAACTGCTGCAGGGATGTATGACCCAGTGACCGGCCGCCTTCTGCCTGATGCGCTCCTTCATGAGCGCCTTCTTGGATCCGAAGAGCTTCATGGCGAGCTTGTTGTCGGTGGGCTGGAAGAGTGCCTGGAGTTGGTTCTTGAGGAAGCTCGACTTGGGGTCGGGGGGCCCCGGTGGCGGAGCAGCCTCGACGGGGGTCCCATAGAGCGAGACTTCGTCGAGGCCCCCAAAGTGCACCTTTCCGGTGCTGCCATGCGCGCGCGCGCCCATCGTGCCCGCGTCGTCGTGCAAAAGGAGCGCGTCGTCATCCAGCGCCGTCACCAGGCTGTCTGTGCAGCAAGTGTTTGTGTTGTCGAGAGAAACACGAACGCTGCCGCAGCCGCCGCCGCCCCCCACTGACTGCGACTGCCCACCGCCAGACAGCTGCTCCTCAGAGTGGGCTGCCACGCGTGCGCCTCCCACCTCATCCCTATAATCATACATTACATTACATTACATTACATTCCTCCATTACAGATGACAATGCCATTTTCATTGCAGTGCTTTTCTTTCGGCTTACAACTTTTTACGTGAATACATACGTCTATACGCGGACCAGTATGGGGTACCGTCTCGGAAACGGCGGTGTTACGTTTGGATGGCCATACATACACAACACCTGCATATAACTTCGTTACTAATAACACGGATTGACATGAATGTTATTTTATTCGCTCGGTTATACGTCTACGATAAATTTCCAACCTTGATTTTGCACTGCGCATGTGCGAGGCGCGGACGACCGAATTTCATGACTCTGACGTACTAGCGTGATGATTTTGCTACCAAATAAAATATCTCTTCAATATCTGTCGATTTAAGTCGTAAAAAGTGAACTGTGTAAATTATTTGTTGTCGAAAAAATTTTACTACGTCGGTCCATACTCGCCGAAAGGCCAAAAGGAAATAAAAAAAATCACAGTGTGTAACCGCTACTCACTATAGAAGTAAAACTTGCTTTAAGCAGGATGTTAAGAATGAAAGCATCGCACACATTTTGAACAATGATAAAAGGTTAAATTTTGAGGGCGAATGACTTCAAAACATCGCACAATATCGTTTTACCCGTTTCAGTTTGTTTAGAAACAAACAATGGAGCGATTTTACTTAAAAGCGATTAAATTTTGAGGGCGAGGGGCGGTTCTACGGGCCGCGGGGCGAGGGGCGGTACGGACCACGGGTAGCTATCTCTCTCTCGCATCAACGCGGGAGGGCAAGAGAGACGGCAATATCGTTTTACCCGTCCGTTCGGTCAGTTTGTTTAGAAACCAAACGAAACGATTTTCACTACCGTGCCAATAGAAGTTTTACTTAAAAAAAAACGCATATCATCAGAAAGAGGGTTTAATCATCTATCGATCGGTACCAACGTGGTTATGACGGAACGAGTGAGACGGTATCGGGAACATCAGAAAGTCTAGGTAGCGCGCGGGGAAAACAACGGCGCGAGCACCTCGACGGTCACTGCTTACCACGGGCCAATGATGAATAAAATTGTATTCGACTGCCAGTTAATTGACATTATTCGTTATGTTAAATGAAAATATATTAACGTATCCATTTCGATGCGTTCATTTAATTTTTATATTCCATATAAAATATTGACCGCTGACGCAGACGTGTTCGCGGAAAACCTACGGCCGTGTTCGACACAGCCACACACCCCGAATTTTTGTTTTCCCGGCTGCGCCTATGTATATATGTACATACATATGTATGTACGCCCGGTGGTGTACACGAGAAGCGCTCTGTTTTGTTTTAAGCGATTTGCTTAAATGCGGCACGTTTTTGAAAGAAAAACGGCAATGAAAATGCAAGGACGCCGTGCATATTTCGTTAACCGCCCCGAATGCACCTTTGAAATATTGACAAATTTTCTCCGTTTCTTACAAAATAGGAGACTTCATATGTAATTTTTTTAAATTATTTAAAAATAAAATATGAAAAAATGGGAAAGTAAAAATAGTATGCGACAAAATTTACAAAAACAAGACGGCACAACACAGCATTCGGATTTTAAAAGTAAGCCATTAAAACATTTTTTGAAAGACAACTGGAACAGCTCAAGTCGTCGTAATCGAACCTTTCGCATTACACCAGCATTAATGAAAAATCTCTCCACGCCTCGTGTATGATTAGTTTGCAAATCGCTCAAACTAGTAAGCCGCACACAATTGGCAAAACTTTAGTGCTACCATCAATAAAAGACACGGTTGGAATTATGTACATATGTATGTTTGATGATAAGAGCAAAAAAGAAGCATAACAATCGAAACGATTTATACGCTTATAATACGATTGCACGCAGAATCGATGAAATGACCCAGTGGGCAGAAGATGAGCTGATCCAAAGTGTTAGTGAGACATTTTTAGAGTTAGTGAGTTAGTAACATTTTTCTCATTGCAACTGGACGAGTCCACGGATGTACATACATACAAGGTTTATCCCAGCTGCTTTTTTTCGTTAATTATAAGTTATTTAAAAATAAATAAAACTCTGGATATTTTTAAGTATAAAAATAATTTAAATAACGGGTCCCCCCATCATGTCCATTAAAATTAGGTGGGTCGCGAAAGTTTGTTCTTCTAAAACGTGGGTCGCGGTACTAAAAATTTTAGGAAGCACTGTGATAAAGTATTGTGATCGTGCAAAAATTCGCCCTTGAGATTTTGACTGATTTGTATCGGGTATCGTCCCCTGATTACGTTTTCATGATTTCTGGAAAATGTCTGTATGTCTGTAAGTCTGTGTATCTGTGTGTAGAATCGCTGATAACTCGAAAGTCGTTTATCCTATTACACTGAAACTTCTGTTTATATGTGTTTTGCCGGCCATTACAGTCCATAAGGCTAGCAGAATTTTTCGTCAAACGGAAGTAGTATTTCCCTTGGAGAGTCACCTAATTTTTGAACTACGACCCGCTGCATTTTGTATCCTATGTAATACACGTAATATATCAAACACAAACTCTGTCCGTTATGTTCTTTTACATACGTACATATGTACTATTGACACATGATATATGCATATTTATGGATGAAACAATTTTTTAATTAGATACTTTGTTTTTAATTATTGGGATAAAGTGGAAAATCCTAGTTCACACAAATGAGTTGTAGTATAAAGATTGCCTTTTACTTTATCCTTATCGTATAAAGTATTGTGATCGTGCAAAAATTCGACCACGAGATTTTGACTGATTTGTGTCAGGTATCATCCCCACGTTTTCATGATTTCTGGAAAATGTCTGTATGTCTGTGTGTCCGTTTGTCTTTGTACTTTTTAACTCAACTTTAACTTTTTCTCCGAAACTATCAAGTCTATCGAGGTGAAATTTCATATCTATTATTTTCACGTAAGGTGTAAGAAATATTATGATTTTGGTCGACATCCGCCAACCGGAAGTGGCAGTTTACTCTTGAACGAGATTTTGTTTTTTTTTATTTTTTCGTTCTTCTAAATATTTAGTATTGTCATAATATTGTAATATTATAATCCTTAGGGCAATATTTAGTTTTAAAAAATCATCAAAATCGCTTAACCGGGGTGGGATTTTTTTCTCGTATAAATGTTAAAAATCCTGTTATTTTTTTTTGTGCACGGTTTTTTGACTTTTTCATATTCCACAAATATATGGATAAAGTCATGGGTTGGCCATACCCGATTTCTTTTTTGTTTGTCCGCTATAATAATAATAGTTTATTCCAGACGGCAAGGAGGGTAGTGCAATCCTTACCGTTCACGTGAATTTATAGATAGTAATAATAATAATAGTAATTAGTTAAAAATGAATAATTATGAAGAAGAAAAACAATAATAGAGAAGAATATTAAATTATATAAGAGAGAATAAATTGGTTAGTAAAATAATAATGGAGAAGAAGAAAAAAAAATGAAAATGATAAAAATTAGCTATGCAAATCTACAGTTTTCAATTTAGAACCACCAAATTCGGTATACTATCTCATGGTACTTAGGCCGTAGACGGTTTTGGTAGGGGTGTCGGAGCCCGTTGTTTGGAAGGGGTTCCCGTACAAAAATTTTAATCAATTTTTGTTTGTACTTGAGTATGAATGTTTATTTTGATTTATTAATTTATTTTAATTTTAATAAATTTTCTAATTTTAAGCTTTCACCCGCCAGAGTAGTAAACCGAAATGTCTATTTCGATATTAATTTTTTTATTATTTTTACATAACATTCTGCGTCGGCAGTGGCGGTAAGTGCTTTACATTCCATTTTATTTTATTTCTTTTCAAAACTTAAATTAAATCGACTGATTTTTAAATGTGATTTTTTTAAATTCACCCACCCGAGCAATGCCGGGCATTTCGGTTATAATTATAATAAATCCACCGGATACTTATATTATAATTCTCTTTTTACCAATTACCAATAAGTCTCCAGTTTTAATCGTGGGTTTCTTTTTTGGCATTTACTGTGAAATCTTTTAGGTAAATTGTGTATGTTGATTAAAATAAAAAAAAAACAATTAAGAACCACTGATTGTGCAGTGTTAATTTAACATCGGTTAGATTTCGCTATGTAACCACTATATATTCACTACATATTTGTTATTGGAAATGTACCCAGGCAACGCCAGGTACTGTCAGCTCGTTTGTTTGTTTGTTCGTTATGCAAATCTACAGTTTTCAATTTAGAACCATCAAATTTGGTATACTATCTATCTCATGGTTCTTAGACCGTAGATGGTTTTTAGAAAGGGTTGGAGCCCGGGATCAAAGGGACCCCATACAAAATTATTAATCAATTTTTATTTGTGCTGGAGAATAAATGTTTAATTTGATATTCATATTTTTTCATAATTCATAATATTCATATTCACAATCCACCCGCCTGAACAACGCCGGGCAATTCGGCTAGTTTATAATAATATTATTAGACCTCAGATTTTCGGATTTTCGAACCTTTTGCCGCAGGTAAATTTGGATGATGCCATCACCTGCCTGAATTATCTGTTAGAATGCATTATTTTTTAAATGTACAATGTATGTATGTACATAATATATCTACATAGCTGTGGTTCCAATTTTTATGTTATTTCGTTTGAATGCTTTTCATTTCTCAAGTTTTTCAATCAATGCTTCAAATAAGATTCAAATGTTAATTAATACGCCCTTTTGCGCGTCCGTCAAAGATACAGTAGTGAATAGATCGAAAATAAAGTGACATACATAAGTCGTCTGAATCAGCAATTAGAAAACGTTCATTAGCCGAGTTTAAAGATGAGTCAAATAGTTATTCAACGGCTTAAAATTGAAATGAGAAATGTACTACACTAATAATGTTAGTGAATAGATTTAATTGTCAAATATGTAATGAGCGTTTTGACATCATAGCGCGTATTCAAATTATAATATTGTACATGGATACACATCGCGTTCTCAGAGCACAAAGGTGACGTGTCCATAATAGTGAATTGTTCATGGCAGCAGTTTTAAAGTTTGAAATGGTCATCATAAATGAGGGGAACTTTATATAAAATTGTATTCTAGATTTTTAGATGCTATTTCATTGTTATTGCTGACACAAGTAAATTTTCATTCCAGGAATATTAGTAGAAATGACATGTAACTTTTGTACTTAGTGATGCCAAAAAAATTGTGACGTTATTCAGATATACCACTTGACTGCCCCGATAGAATAATTAAAAGAGGAACAAAGTTACATTCATAACTCATTTTTGCAAAATCTTGGAGATGTCACCTTTGTGTTCTGAGGACGAGATATATATGTATGTAAGCTCGGTGTGCTTCATAAAAATGTTCATTTATGGTGTTGAACGTTGACCTTAACCCGACGCGACGCCTTTATTAAAAATTTGTATCTACCAATATATTTTATACTGCTTTCGTAGACTTTTCTCAAACAATTTTGTTTACACGCAAACAGAATGACCAGACCTAGATATATCTAAATAGCTGAAATGAAAATAAGCTTATTTGTCGTCTTCACGGTGCGGAAACGCAAGTGTTTCAAAAAAGAGTAAAAGGAGACTGACGGCTGTTCGGGACTTTGTTTGCCCAACGTGCAATCCGAACAGACAATAAATAATGCAGAGGTAGCAAACAAGTTGCAGAATAATAAATTCGCAGAGAAACGGATCAGCTGATGCGGAACACCTGAAACCGGATAAAATGGCCGACGGATTTCAAATAACAATGATGTGAACAATGTAGCATTTAATATTTGACGAAACTATAGGTTTCCTAAATCGCTTCGGCTTTCCCGTCGTCTGGAATGAATAAACATTATTCTGTACGCACGTGTACCCACCATTGAACTTTTCCATAGACGAATGAGTCGAATTTTTCCCCCAATTTTCATTATATATGTAATACGAAGGATGATTTTAATGTAAGCGAATAGATTATGAGTGCAGTATATTCGTTTTAGAAGTTACATTAGAAAATATTAGTGTATAGATTATTCCTCACAAAACGTATTGCTCTAAACAGAAACGCTCATAAAAGCTATATATAATTCAGAGGAACCATCGTTTCAAAGTCGATCGTACAATACGTATGTGAAAATGTAAAGATTGCGATTCGGATCAATTTTTCCAAAGTGAAAAAATAAGCGTAGGTAATATTTTTCTCATCAAGTAACCTCGTTGCCAAGAACATTTAAACGTATTATGCTAAACAATGAATTAACTTTTAAACAAATGTTTTATTTCGGAACGCGCACGTTCACAATAACTTTTCCGTCTGTATCCGTGCATAAAATATGATGTATTAGCCAAGTACCTACATACACACTCATTCGCCGTTTAAAATTAATATCTGAGGCAGTTTCTCGAAATAAAATCATCATCTAATGATAGGGCTTAATAGCCCTACTTTTGAGATTTTCGTTTCGGATTAAAGAGTTAACTTATCAAATCGTAAATAACAAATCCGTTTCAGATACGTTTCAAAAGAAGGATAAACAATGATGAATAGTGGTTTTATTTCATATCTGTGTTTATTTTACTGGTAAATGTTTATGTTGAGTATGAGATGTTGAATATACGTACTGCTTGGATTTTAATATCAACAAGTGAAACTCACGTTTGATCGATCGTGTCGCAAATTGTGAATACATCGTCATCGTCTTCGTCAATTTCGAAATATTTTTTCAAAGGATGCATTTTCTATAACATACTATAAATGTAGGGCAATTAGATGATTCTTGCGTGAATGCTTTCGAGTGACTGGTTTAATAGAAAAAATATATATCATACTTCATATAACACTGTGTGATATGAATCTATGGAAAATAGTTAAAACAGCACCCCCTTCCAATCTTTTAATTATTCAAAGTTAGATTAGGCCAGTAGCGCTGTAAACCGCACAAGCCACAAATACATAGTTAAAGAGTTGGCGACAAAGTTTAACCGTGTAATAAATTTTCGTTTATGAAATTTTGTAATCATAAAAGACTATCGAAAATGTCTTTTGAAAGTATACATTCATATATTACGGTTACGGTGGTCGATAGACAACCTTTCCCATATAATATTGTTGATATTAAATATCACTCGTTTTAATAAATTATTTTTTATAATAATAATCAAAATAGACTACGACGTTTAAATATCGCTGGAGACCCGCGAAATATAATAGTGAAGTGCGTGTTTTTAAATAATTCACCGTGACGAGTGCGGTATGTAAAAAAGACACGTAAATGACAGTCTCGTCCCCGGAGGAGGCGGTGTATAATATTTTAAGTATGACTGATTAAATTATTTGGTTTGCGGGTTTACTCTAATCCCCTTGAGGTCTGTCGAGTCGATATTTCGTCGACTGGGTCACTAGGTCACTGGGAAAAATCGGCACTTGCCATACATACGTTCACTACGAAAACCGTACACAATCTTAAAACGAAAACAACTTCACGTATTCTTTTCATTCCATTGTAACTACGCGTATACAAAACCTTCATTATATTAAGTATCTTCTTCCAATGCGGTTTATTTCACCGTGAAAAGTGTTGCGGTAGTACAAAAACTTTTCCAGTTAACATTCGATCGCTTATCATGTGAAAATCATGTGAATATCTCGTGTGCGCCGTTTATCCTTTTTTTTTTTTTTTGGTACGAATTCTCAGCTAGTCAATTAGTGCAAGAATCGTTTAGTCGTTATTTCCACAAAGTGTTCGACACCGGCCACACATCACCACGGATCATGCCTCAATTTAATCTACATAATTTTGCAACTAAAACTGAATACAATTCACTCGTGTGTTTCGTACATTTAGTCACATTGTATTTATGCGCGCGTATGTGTGTGTGAAGAGGTTAAAATCGATCATAGTACCGCTACTGCCATAGTACATAATGTATTACCGACCCAAAACTTGCTAATTTTACACTAAGTACATTTTATGTATGTACAATTATGTACATAAAATATTTTATTCGTCGTCAAATTTAAAGAAAATTGAGATGGGGTTTTAAAAATATATTCAAACAATTTATGTCATTGATTTAAAATTTAAAAACAATTTTAATTAATGTAGGCGATTAGTATTAAATTTATCATATCAATTTTCCAATAAACAATTTTCTATTATTAGTACGAACTAATTCAATAGATGTCAGTGATTCGTGCGATAAAACAGATATCTACTGAAAATTGGTTTTTCTTTCGGAAAATTTTCCTTTAAAATTTGCAAATTTTACATAGAATTAAAAACAATTTTGGCAGATATTTAAAATAAACACAAATATAAATTTTAACTATTTTTGTGGATATAAATAATTCGATAAATAGTATAAAAGAAAAGTTAAAGATAATGTTTCATTTTAAACTAGAGACATCTATATGTGAATTTTTAAACTTATTTTGACGTCAGTTTTCAAAAATACTGTAACCTTAATTCATAGGCTACATTAAATTGATTTTCTACGATTATCATACGAACATGAATAATATGTACATACAGTTTTTTAAAACAGTTTCATATTGTTTTTAAATATTGAATCACTAACAACCTACATATGTACAAATGTAATTTGATCGATCACATTAAAATATTTAACGCAATGTCAATTCGTTCCTCGATATTTCAAAGCAGTTAAGGGGCGCGCGCATTCGTGCATGCTATAATTGAAAATTAATGTATGTATCGCAAGAGTTATCATTCCAAGTACAATTATGAGTGTTTTACATTGTATAGTGTATTTTTTCCGAGTCGTTTCACGAACAAACAAATTTCACAGTAATTTATGACTCTTTCGTACATTCACTACGTTTTAATTTCGGCTCGCCACCCAGATTAAATTGGACTGAAGTTCTCATCCGGCCCGCTGCCTGTAGTTAGGAAATCCTTTGTTACATAATCAGCTTTTCAGACTTTTAAGGGTAAAAACTCCCCCTTAAATAGAACGACCTTTTTGTAGGAAAAAGAGCCACTGGCGTTTTATTTAACTTTGCGCTTTTCTTTAACCCCTCAGCTGGCAATCTTCTACAAATAGTACCTTCACCATTATCTTTACACAACATGGGCTATACCTATGTATGTACATATAAACAATACAACTTTTGTGTTATTGAATACATACGAGACGTATTTCGAAAAAAATGTTTATTTTCTGCGATAGTACGATTACGTGCAATTGAAAGTGTAGTTAGTATGTAAATTTGATTGACGCGAAAAATAGAGCACACATGCATACATAATATAATGTATAATATACGTTGACAGGCAATATGGCGTGATGCTGAAGCCAGGGTTGGCCACCTAGTGATCTTGAAACTTGAATTGTATCGCGTGTTATCACAATTTCACGTAAAAATCTAATTTTTTTTTTTCAGATTTATTTATCTTATTTTTTTTTTTATTTACAATCGAAAGATTTCTTTTATTTTTGTCTCAAAAAATCAACATAATAATTAGCCTTTAAAAGAACTTGATAAATTAATGGTTAATTTATTGCATTGTCGTGTCGCTACTAACCTTGGCGTGTCGAGTTAATTTTATCGAACTGAAATCCTTGTATAATATACGATGAAACCGTCAAATACTAATGTATGGGTACATTTTTATTATAACTTGTAAGGTTAAATGATATAACGCGTACGTTTGCTACTAAAATATGATATGGTTTTGAAATTAATCCTGTTTATGATATCGAATCATTGGCCTTTAGACTTATCCTATGTATGTATGTACATATGTACATACATATGTTGTACATGTCGCGAAATGTGTTTCTCTCTTTTTTTTTACTACACATTCCGCGCCCTTTTTTTATGGCTGAATGAGGCAAATCCTCGTTTACACCGTTTTTACGGCACGTTTGGACCTCCAGCTTTTTTATTTTAATTTCGCTACAATTTTCGTGGGGGTGTTGACGGACTTAGCAAGATTTCAGACTCGAAACGCGACTTGAATATTGACGACTTTATTTATTGCTCGCAAATGATCGTCGACAACCCCTTTTGCGGACGTGTCTAGAGTTCAATTCACAATTTGACATTCAAAATAATAAAAATAAGTACTTTTGTTAGCCGTCAAATTTTAAATGACATTCGTGAAAGATAGCTGGGTGTATATTTCAAAAGGAAAAAAAATGTCGAATATCGTATTATATCTATAGGTAGTAGAGGGAGAATAAGGATTAAGATTTTGCCGTCTCCGTTATTTGTGAATCGTAAATCACTTATTTCCTCTCCTTGCTTAGAATGAGTCAATAAATTATTTAACTTCAGTAGTTGATATATTACATGCACACTGTTGAATTTAATCCAAAAATTTTTTTTCTATCAATAAATAGTACGATAAATATAATCTAAGTACATAAATAAAAGAAAAATTTTCAAAAATAAAATGTCAGAATTTGACATGTTGGATACGCTGAATTTTTTTAATATCCGCCATTTCACGTTAAATACTTGAACTCGTGGAAAACAAATGGCCACGACTGTAAAAAACCTCAATACAAATTCTTAAGACATACATTTTTCATTGTTCGTATTCGTATATTTTAGATATGGAACTTTAACCTTTCGTGCATTATTAATATTGGTTTTTGTCTAATTTGAAATTAATTTTGCGTGTCTCACTTACGTACTATAATAGAATCAGATTAGCCATGTGCCTCATTGCACTCTGTATGCAAATTTTCCTGGCGTGAAATTAACTTAGAGCCTAAATATCACACGATATCCCTTGTGTTAAGGGGGTTGCTAATATGTGCTGGTAATGTTAAGTTTATTTAGGATTGTTGGCACTTCACACGCTTTGCTTTTTATTCGTCTCTTAATGACATTTTTATTCGCACAGATTTGCGACTTTTCGGTCCTTGTTATTACTAGATTATTTCTAGTTTTTTTCTTCTTTTTTCTTTTTCGTTCTTTTTTCGTCTAAATTTTATTAAAAGTAAAAATCTGGAAATCTTTATATTGGCTATTGAATTTGTTTTAAGCGCATGTATCGATGTCGTGATAATGATCTGCTCATTTCCGTTTCCGAATCGATAAAGCTCCTTAGCTTTAAAGCCATTGCACTCAATATTTATGTATTTTGCATTTTAGACCTACTTAAATATTGATATCGATTATTCGAACGAAGGGCTAAAGTCGGCCGACTCACAAGTCTAAATTTAAACTAAAATATCGATGTCGACCTCCATTAGAAAGTTTCTTGCTTTTAGAATTTTAATATTCATTGTATCGAAACACGTATCGAAGGCTATTTCCATTTGATTTTATATACTCGTAGATAATTGTATCGCATTTTGATTTTTAAAATTGTTATTGACTTAAATTATATATTTTTTATTTAATATATCGTCAGCTTTAAAAGCTTTTCGGACTATAAATCTATATTTTTATTATTAGTTGAACCACAGTTCTACCGTAATAAGGTCTGATGTTTCATTCTAATAAAATTTTCGTTGAAAATGTTTTTTGCGTTAGCAAAAAGTGACTATACATTAATAAAACGTATTTTACACGATAATGACCTACTAATTGCTGTGTAAAACAAATGGACCAAAAAAAATGAACATTTAATTACGCGTAGGGCGGACCTTATTAAAATGACATGATGTGGGTCGGTGAGGGGACTGTGTGGTGAATGAAAAACAACATTTAAAAGCACAAACAAGCAAAAATTTATTTGATTAACATCTCAATGAAAACATCAACAACAACCAACTAAACAACAATTAATATATAAATGTAAACATGATCCAACCGTGTTCCAAAAGTAGTGCGAGTATAAAAAAATTACTTTATTTTTCAATTATTATGCGCGTCGTATTAAATTCGCATAACTACCTTTAGAACACTTGTACAATAACTGTGATGAAAAATGAGAGAAAGCATTTTTTGTTTGATAAATAGTCTTCACACACAAATTGATTCACTTTTTATCGTAAATATGGCACTCGTTTATAGTCTTTTCTAAATTTTTTTATGATGTATAGAAAATTAATGAGAGAGAGAGAGAGTAAACATGAAGGAAGTGAAATGAAATAAAAGTAGAAGGTACGCGTGTCGATCGAAGTGCATATGGTTTTGATTATGATATTATATGCTAAAGCATCATTTGTGCATCATGAACTACACCTGTAGTACAAATTTGGCGTTGGTTTAAAATCAAAATTATGATATCAAATTTATGGGTTAACAAATAAAGTTAAATGTAACTATTTACATTCAAGCTTCAAAAGCATCCAAATTATTATCCATTCATAAATTTATAATTTAGAAATTAATTCATACTCTAGGCGAGCAAATACTTTATGAATAATAATTGAAAATTTTTATTTTTATGACCTACATATGGATGTATGTATGTATGTAGGTACCTACCAATTTTAATAAAGAAATTATTTTTTTTAATTTTTCACTTAAAATAATAGAAATTACTACTGATTAATTGAGTAGATTGCAAAAAAAGTATTTTTTTTAGCTACATAATGTTTTAAATTTGTTTACGTGACTTAAGCAAACGTGCATGTTTCAAGCCTATTTTACAATGGGTATTTTTAAAGCATTCACAGTAATTAAATGCAATCTAGTGACGGAAACGTGATATGATGTAGTTAATAATCGCTATGCATTTATATGAAAGTGTTCACACGTGAGGAATATTTTTAAACACGTGGAAAAACGATCTAGCAACAATTAAAAACAGCCAACGTACGAGCATGTTTTGGTGATAGTGTGCACATTAAATGAATACGAAAAGGGGAGGACGGGGTGGGGTTTAACACCTTTCGCAAATCAAAACATCGACAGCAGCGTATACACTGAGAAACATCAACAAGGAGAGGGATGAAAGGGGAGGCTTTGGAATTTTTATCCCACACACATTTACCAGTAAAATTTTTGTCACCAGACTATTGACGCGGACAACTTACCTGTACCTATGTAACTGCAGTGTACATTTCATTGAAAAATAGAATCGATAAATGTGCAATTCAAATTTGTGCCAATGAATATATGTATGTATATGTACATTGTGACCTCGTCGAGGTATGTTTATAATGTACCTACATACATATATGTACATATAGGTACATATGTACATACATATGTATATGAGTTAGTCCGAACCAAACATGCGTAACCCACAACAATAAAGTTGGGCTCCAATCATCTTAAAAAGGATCATTATCAGAACCAAATCAGCTTATAGTAAAATTGAGATTAATTGCTGTTATCAATTATTGTGTTTATAGTGCTTATATTATGCAATTATTATGTTTATAATGCAATTATCATGTTTATAATGAATTATCCCGAAACAATATAAATATGGTTCTGACCCATTCACATGACCATTGAGCACAATTTACACTGCCACCATCTTCGACCAGTATATAAAACTAGTAACTGCCCGTTGAAAGTGACAGTGACAGTGTCATCATATATACCTACATATAGTGTATTTAGTAGTTCAAAATGTAGCAAAAATGTAGTAGATACTCGTGCCGTGAGTGTATGGGAGCTTTTTACGACTACCCAACCCAGCCAGGCAGAAACTTGCATTATTATATAGGTATATATATATACTAGTCGATGCCCGTTGACAGTGTCATCGGGTCGTTACCATTTATGTACATATATACCTATAGTGTATTTATGTAGTAGTTGAAAAATACGAGCGCTACCCATGCTGTGTATATATATATATATATATTATATTCAATGCCCGTTGACAGTGTCATCGGGTGGTTATCATGTATGCACATATACACCTATAGTGTATTTAGCAGTTGAAGGTAGTTAGGTAGTTGAAAAATACGAGCGCTTTGCTGTACCCGTGCCGTGAGTGTTTGTGTGATTGAGTGAGGCTATGTAACGTGAGCGTTTATAGCCACACATGCCCCGCTGTGAGTGTTTGTGTGTGTGAATATGTACATACATACATATATGTATGTATGTATGTTTACGTATCGTGTGCACGCGAGCGTTCCGCGGCTACCCACCCAGGCAGACCCTGCACTATTACACATACTTATGTATAACGTAGTCACGGTAACGCTCTAAAGACCCAATAAAAGTACCAAATTGACGTTTAGGTTCAGTATGTCTCAAGCCTAGTACGTATAGAAGAGTGTCAACACGTCGTAAGAAACACGAAACGTGCACGTTTGAAGTTATAGTGAAAATCGACGAAAATTAAGTTTTTAAGTATGTATGTATATTTTTTGTTTTGTAAAATGTATGTATGTACATCATCCGTAGTAATAATGACAAGTAGTCCCCGATGATGAAAAGTTCTCTAGTAAATGTGTTTCGGATAAAAGTCCGGATACCAAAGGTGTTGACAGACAGAAAGAAAACAGATTAGGAAGATAGATAGATAGATTAGATAGAAGACGTACAGTGTGCCTCCATTGGTATCGTGATCATGATGATCTCCAGGGTTGGGAGTGGAGCCTGCGCGGCGCAATCGCCAAATGGCGTGGCGCGCCGCCACCAGCCTCGCAAACCCGTGGCGAGCCACAACGCCAGACTTTTACACCACCGAGCCTCACATTCAGAACCACCGCTAGTCTCGTCTCCCGATCTTAAGCCACCACCTTCCGCTCCACCATCAACCCCCTTTACTTATACTTATTCACCGGTTACATAAGCGCCCCCCCCAAAGGGTTATGTTGTGAGGTTACGCAACGCGCGCATCTAGCAACAAGTCGATTTCGCCCGACGAATGTGTAAAAGGGACTGCGAACGCGACCGACGCCGCTCTCCTTTATAATTACTATATTTATTCAACGCGCGTCCTTTTATGTACGACGCGAGCGAGGATGAACGAAACGTTCAACTACAAAGCTGTCACAACCATTAACAGTAAAGCGCGGTTACGTGGACGGCGGCGGAGGGCATCGAAGCTGTCACGTGTATATGTACAATCTAGGCAACGATCCAAAGCGGGAAAAACGCGCGTACGAAAATAATATTCTTTATTTATTTAAAGCTTTAAAATAATGCACAGCCGTGAATAACAATTTATTATACGATAATATACATATACATATACGTTTATAAAAGCCTTAATGATTATGTTTAATTTTAATCGATCACGTGTTTGTGTGTATATGGAATATAAAATATGTGGCAACACGTCGCTTTTATCACAGCACGCGGGTGTGATGCTTTTTTTTTTCAGTGGCAGTAGAGCGGGAAGGAGGGAGAGAGAGAGAGAGAGTGGCGCGCGCTGAGCTTTAGAGGGGGTGGGTGGGTGGGGGGGTGAGCTTCGCCCCTTCAGCGAGTTTGGCCCCTCTGCCGGAAGTGGCTTTTCATGTCTTTTCAGTGGGGGCGGGGGGGGGGGGGGGCGGGGCGTATGGGGGCTTATGGGGCTTTCCGCGCGCGGCCTGCATGCGGCGTGGCGCTCCGGCCGGGACTGAACGCTGCCGATCGAATCGCCGACGAACGGGGGGCCAAAGGGGCGAAGGGGGATGAAAGTGAAGGGGGTGAGGGGTGATATGGGGGGGGGGGGGGGTAGGGGTTGGGGTTGAATGTGTGGGCTGGCATTGGCGATGGCGCTGGTGGGGCTGCGCGCCCCTACAGGTGAAAGTGCGGCGCGACGCCCCTAACGATTTTCTCGTCGCCCCTTTCGCCCCTTTGGCCCCTTTGGCCCCTTTGGCCCCTTTGCCCCTTTGGCGCTTTGATTTTCCTTTCCAACCCCCGCTCGGCGCCCAGGCGCCCGCTCGGCTCGTATCCAGGGTTGCCAGACGTCCCGATTTGAGCGGGACTGTCCCGAGTTCAACAGCCAAATCCCAAGTCCCGAAAATCCCAATTTAACAAAAATCTTGCATGTAGAAAAATGTATGTAGTCAAAAGAGGTTCGATTAATTTGGACCTTCTATACGAATATGTGAAACGTGGATGCTAAATTCAATAATGCTACGTTGGGCCGTCAGCACACTGGCGGACCGTCCGCAGCGGATGTTTCTCCGCGAATTGGCCATTTCGGACGATCGCGGCCGCATTGGGCGGAAGCGGCCAAGCTGTACACAAGTGCCTACGCGCGCCAACAACAAATTCCGTGCGCGGAATTGAAACATCTGCGGAGTGCTGCGCTCCGCCCGCCGAAATTGCGGATCGTACATCCAGTGCACACAGAGGAGCATGGAATGATGTAGATATGCTTGGTTTAACAAGAAGAGATCGCAAGAGGAATACATGGGTAAGAAGCATGACCAAATTGGCAGATATAGCGGAGCGTGTGAAAAAGTTGAAGTGGACATATAGTGAGAAGAATGGACGCGTATTATGGAACATATTTTTCATATATGTGATAAAATGAAGAATGAAACTGGGATGGAGCGCTTTTGGAAGAATGAACATACATAGTTTCTAAATTCAACATCCCGCTATGCTTAAAAAAGAAGGCATATGACCAATGTGTACTACCAGTTATGACGTATGGATGTGAAACGTAGATGCTAAATTCAAGAATGTGACATAAGATCCAGTGCACACAGAGAAGCATGGAAAGATGTATGCTCGGTATAACGAGAAGATACCGTAAGAGGAATACATGGGTAAGAAGTATGATCAAAGTGGCAAATATAGCGTAACGTGTGAAAAAGTTGAATTGGACACATAGCGTGAAGAATGGATGATAAATGGACTCGAAAAATACTAGAATGGTATCCGAGAGGATGTGAAAAGGTGGACCAAGTGAACGATGGGCTGATGAATTGAGATGAATGTGTGGAGTCAAGTGGATGCATATCGCTCAAAGCAGACAGAAATGGAAGAGGATTGGAGGGTATTCACCATCCACCAGTGGATGGTGAACGGCCGAAAATAATGATGATGATATTAGAGCTGTAACTCAATTGAATAACATTACAGCTCATAACAGCACTGTTTCATACAATTTATATAAAGCTGTTAAAGTGGAATAATTTATAGTACATTGCTGTCCTGGCAGTGGCGTGTGTCAAACTTGAGCGACGTGCCGTGCCACCGTCGTTAAAAAATAAGGCATATGACCAGTTTTGACGTATGGATGTGAAACGTGGATGCTAAATTCAAGAATGATCTATTGCACACAAAGAAGCATGGAAAGATGTATGCTCGGTATAACAAGAAGAGATCGCAAGAGGAATGCGTGGGTGAGAAGCATGATCAAAGTGGCAGATATAGCGAAACGTGTGAAAAAGTTAAATTGGCAATGAGCTGGACTCATTGCCACTTTAAGAAGTATGGTTGACAGATGGACGCGAGAAATACTTGAATGGTATCCGAGAGGATGTGAAAGAAAGCAAGGTATACCGAGTGGACGATAGGCTGATGAATTCAGAAGAATGTTTAAAGTCAAGTGGATGCAGATTGCTTAAGACAGAAAGGAATGGAAGATTGGTGAGCGACTTGAAATGATCTATTTTCTTCGTTTCTTCCTTGATTTCTTAACTTTTTTTTTGATTGTTCGATGTGGTGACTGTCCTGATCTGTGATTTTAAAAATTTGGCAACCCTGCTCGTACCCTTTGAGCGATAAGGCACGCGACCCGATTACGCGCCAAGGACGCGGCACAATCATTGCACTGGACGCTGTGTGGCAATCGATAACATGTTCGGCTGTTATTTTCGCCGCGTCTAAATATAGGACGCCGTGTCTACGGCAAACTCGAAAGTCGCTCGCCATTTATTATAATTATAGCATTTCGGCCGTTCAAACTTTTTGAATTGTCTGTAATGGAAGCATGAGTATTTTTGGATTTGTGGGAAAAATTAAATCCAGTCTTCAGTCAAGTCTATGTATAGAAAGTGGCAACTCTGAATATGTAATTTTTAGGGTTAATAATACGAAATTTAGTTAGTGAGCACATGATTCGAGTTCTACATAACGCGTCCTCAGAGTACAATGGTGTCATGTTCATGATTTTGCGAAAATGAGTTATGAGTGCAACTTTGTTCCTCTTTAATTATTCAATCAGGGCAGTCAAGTCACAATTTTTTTTGGCATCACAAAGTACAAACGTTCTACTAATAGTCTTAAAGTACACAAGTGACAAGTCTGGACTTTTTACATGCAATTTGAGAAATTTACCCCTTAGGTATAAACACAAATTACCTAAACATAATTTTCTTTAGATCGCCGACTCTAAAAAGTATTTAATTATGTAAAATATATTATAAACATTTGATAAGAATTGTAAATAGGTTTTTGAGCTCTTTCTCCCATTATGCTTTAAAAACTAACATTAAAATAAAAGAATCCTTATAAATACTAACAAAATGAACAATGTGTAAAATAGATAATGGTCACTGGACCAGTAGCTATTAAAATAGATTTATGATGTATTGTGAACATACATAGTATAAGAACAATAGAAAGCTTTTTTAAATAAAAAAAAAAAAACTCGTGTAAATTCAATAACGATGAAATAGCATCTAAAAAAATCTAGAGTAAAATACATACATATGTACAATTATCATTTTTATAAATGTACATATGTACATATATGTATGTATATGTAAAGTTCCCTTGATTTATGATGATGAGTTCAAACTTTAAAACTGCTGTCCCGAACAATTTACTATTTTGGATATGTCACCTTTGCGCTCCGAGGATGCATTATGTTATACATACGTCTATGAATGTAAAAGTTTATTTAATTTTCATTACATTTATTTTATTATTATTTTTAATTAATTTTTAGCATGTTAACATCTGAATTCAAAGTTTATTAATATTCATGGTTCAAATGTAATAAAAAAGTTTAATTTTGATCTTCACCCCGATAGCGATCTTGCAAATTAATTATGATTAAATTTCACGTAATTTGACGCTATTGTAAAAGATTAACGTCGTCGGATGAAAACCTCTTGTATATAAAATTATAATCATATTTTGTAAAAAAAAAATTGCACACTTTACTTTTATATACATATGTTAACCGTATCGAGTTACAAATATGCGGTAAAATAATGATATATTTATTTATTTATAGCAATAACGACGGTCATTTTTGACTTTAACTCTTTCACTCGCCGCCGATCGATTTGTCGTGTTCGATTAATGCATATTTTAAAAGCCTCCTATAATTACTGAAAATGTGTTTTAATGACACGAATCGATTGTCGTTTTATGTGAAAGCCAATCTCGTAGATAATAAATTGAAATGTGATGATAAAAATCGGCGATTCTTTCGACGAGATTGTTGGGTTCACAACTCGGCTGCGTCAATGTCTGTATTCGACGTTAGATGTCCTACTATTTGTGTGCGAACTTTTAAACGAATCAATTGCAACTTTTTGTCCTAGCGATGTTTCAATATTTTGATACATTAAATATTAGGGTGCACTTTATTAAAATGCAATAGAATTTTTTTCAGAAATCATCTCAACGGATGCTTCGCCCTCTTTGAAACGCAATTGATGAAAATCGCTGACATACAATACGTGTACATACATGTATTCATCGTATGGGTGAATGTGTGTGTTTTAAGCAGATTTGAGTTGGAGCAGGCAGCATTGATCGTACAAAAGGGGTATTATGTAACTGTTTTGGTTGACCTAGAGACGGTGTATTTCACCGGCCGACAGACCTAGGCCAACTTAGCGTTGGGGGAGCCCAGACCGCAGGGGTGGTTCAACTGTGGGACCGTGGATTTAACCCTCAACCCCCAGAGCTTCGCTTTCGACGTGATGGATTACTAACCAATTGAATTACTTTGACGAATTTTCAGCGATCGAATTATGATATGATAAGATCGCGACACCCACGTAATATACCCAAGTGTATGTACAAATATCTAAATTTATGCTGCCGTGCCTAAGCCCACTTAACGTAACTGTCAAAATGATAGTTCTGAGAATGTACTTTAAAGTTTTGCTCTAAAGTTACATTGTTCTTTGTGCATTACTGATTTATTTTAACTTTTTTTTTTTGCATGAGGCTATTCTCTAGTGCAGCGTTAATCAAACTTTTTTTTTTACAACCCACTGCAAGAACTGCATTTTGTATTGCGACCCAATATGCCTATATAATAATATAACAAACACAAACTCTGTCCATTATGTACCTTTATTTACTATTGACACATGATACATATGCATATTTATGGATGAAACTAGTTTTCAATTTATTAGAAACTTTGTTTTTAATTGAGATAAAGTGGATAATCCTAGTACACACAAATAAGTTGAGGTAATAGGTAATAGTATAAAGATTGATTTTTTACTTAAAAGTGTCTCCTTTAACCTTAATCCAAAATTTAATTGTTGAAAATCATTCTTCAGTGTAAATGAACTAATAAGGTGTAGAAATTTAGCCTCCTCTTCAGGGTCAAAGTTCCCAAAGGCTTTTCTTTACTGTTTAAAATTTCTGTACTGGAAAATAGTGATCAAAGCTTTGGGATAGAGAAGTGAGATGTAGCAATATCTCGAGTTTTAATTCTTTTAAAATATCTTCATTGTCAATGTTAAGCAATGATAGAGGAACTGACCATTCCGGTGTCATGATTTTTTTCGTTTGTCGCGACCCATGTTATTTATTTTGCTACCCACCAATGGATCGGGACTCACAGTTTGAAAAAACCCGTGTCTAGAGTCTAGTCTCTAGTGTGTCCTGATAATGTTAAGAAAATTAAAAAAAATAACGAATATATTATAATCGTAAGTGCTTGGTATAAATTATATATATACCAAGCACTTACCATTAATTTACTTAGGCTATCTTCTAAATTTTGATAAAAAAATCGTCAAAATTATTATTTTTTTCTTTTGACTAACAAATTCCCAAAGCAGCTCATTATTTTAAAAAATTGCGTTAATTTTTATAGACTTGCGTAGTTTATCAACTAAACGAACACTATTACAATTCCTTAGCTGAAAGACCGTACCTATGTATCTGCACACAGATACGTTGAATGTGCTATGTAAATGTTAGATACGTTATTTTGTATATCATTTCGTAGTATTTAAAGTATTAGCTATACTTTTTCTCTGCTAAAGGTAGATATGCTTAAATTAATAGCTTAAAAAAGCCACCTTTGGATTAAGATAGGTAAATTTTGATTTGAAAAAATCGCAAAATCGCAAACACACCCCCAAAAAACCCTAAATCCCATCTAACTCGTTTTTATCTTTTTGTCAGTACGTTAAGGGGGCTTAACGTGAATCTATTTTTAATTTTAAAAATTATAAACATAAAGAATAATTCACGGCTCATGTATATATTGTAATGTAAAGTGTGATACAAGTGCGTCACGTGTGGTGTGGTAAGTATGTGTAAGTCTTTATTGTACAAAAGTGGGGTGAGTTGAATTCACCGTCATATGGCTAGTTTTTTTTAATAATTGTTTTGGTATACTTTGATAACGATTGATTTTTTTTTTTTCCAAATGAATCTTTACGCTATTAATCATGGGCTGGAAATGATTTGAAGCAAAATTTGCAGTCAGTCTACAAATTTCATTTAAGTTAAAATCTTGAGCAAATACGAATGCCTACGTCAGTATAGATTGGTATTCTACATAGCAATGAGTTCGCGTCGCGTCTGTGTGTAAATAGTTATAAGCTTGGATTCGGAAGTTTTGTTTAATGAGCCGTTAGGCCACCTCCCTGCCGAGGCTAATATAGGCCCATATTACAATTGTGTCAAGGACTTTCCTTTCCTGTATCCTTCTTTCCATCTCGGTGTGGGCGGATAGGCGTATTTGTACGTGTATGTGATTAGACCTTTTTCGGGGAACGATCGAGCTCGAAAATTCGTATTCATCACGCTTACACTTCCATGCCGTTATTTCGAGTATAAAAATTTATGTGAAGAGCTGTACTAGATCACCGGAAAATTTTTCCACTTTTCCGTTTACGCAGCCGCCCCTTTTCCGACGTATTTGTATCGTCACTGTTGTATTTATTTTTTTGTATATACGTATATTCGACCTCGAGCGGACGAATCGTCTCTTCGTTATCAATTCGCAGCGTACATTTTTCATTTTTTTTTTTTACGGAAAACGGTACATTATTCTGATTTATACGCGTGGGGGTCCCCGGTCTGCTCCGGGTGAGGTTTATCATTTTTGCGGTGACCTCAAAATAACGCAATAAATTAAAAGAAGCTCACGCGAACATCCCGTCAAACGGGGTCACACGCCGTACTCGAATTAAAAAATAAAGGTGTTGAAATTTTTGCTAAATCCATCCACACCTTTAAAATTTTCGGTCAACGCATCTTGAAAGTTTATATTGCATTTTAACAATATTCGAAGTCAATTGAGAAATTTTTTATTATAGTTAATATTCGCTGTAATTGAATTTGAAATTCGATACGAAATGTTAATAGGTACATATAAATGACTAATGAGAATCGACATTCTCGGGTGCTCCACCCATATTTACCATAATGAAACATCATTCTCCTAAAAAAGGTTGGAGCATGAGTAATCGTCCGATTTGAAACAGCTGTAATACTTATCAAACAATACTTTTATTGATTAATTAGGCCTTTTTAAATTTGTGGCAAAAACTATTCAATGAACTTCTTTTTAACATCAATTATTTATTTTAGTTTTATATAACCAAAGGAGTTTTTCATAATGAAAAAGATATTTAAAACATGAGAAATATCCAAGTTATAAACCATTTCTATGTAGTTTACAATATCGCCAACGGAGGCGCTAACATTACAGAATCGTTCATTCCAACTTTGGCTCGGAATCCTTCATTTATTTAAAACTTTCCGATATCATAAAATATCAAAAAACAAATTATATGAAAAATATGTGTGTAAAAATTAATTTCCGAGAAGGTTGACGTAGCTTTTATGCAAAATATCGAGAAGTTTTCTTTATTTATTATTTTTAATAGGGTAACTTCTTATGAAACGCGAGCCAACATACATTACACGTAAAATATGCCGTAACTTGAAGTTCTTGTAAAAACATTTCCGTATTTACACGCTAATTTATATATGGTCTGGTGTACGCTAATTAACCACGTACCATATGCATGTACATATGTATGTACATATGTACATACAACCGACCTCTTTCCCATCTCCACCGGTTGGCAAAGATAAATTTCTCAGTATACCTATGTATATAACTGTGTACAAGTATAATCATTTTACGCGTCTATTATTGTATTATATATAATAAATTAACTTTCACGGACGATTGCGGATTAATCATTGGGTATTACAGAAGGCTGGCCCCCGGATCGGATAAAAAGTTTCGTGTCGGGTTTTCCCGGAAACCGAAATCACATTTAAAGAGAAAACTCTCAGAAAGTCAACCCAGATATAATTCTTCGTAAACGAGAACCCGAATTTAGACATTCAACATCGGAATACAATATTTACATGGGTGAATTTATCGAGGCAATAAAAAATTTACAATGTATTCTGTTGAATTGTAAATGTCTTATTAAAATTGAATATACACTGGTGATGATTATTACACTTGTAAACACTGTATTGACAAGTGGCACGACACGTGGACTTTCAGTGTCACGCGTCAGGGATGGCACACCCTTTGTACATATAGGTATACATACCAGTCCTCTCGTATGATTGATGACCCCTGTCAAAATTGCTCGTTGTCGCCGCGACCATTAACCGAATTAAATTTACAACCGCCGTTTGACGGGCAGTGACTTTTCGCGTCAAAACCGCGAAAACCACGTGACGTCACCGTCAACCGTGAGCTTTCGCGGAAAAGTTCGAAATCCTGCACGCGTCTCGTCAGTGTCAATTCTGTTTCAAATTTGACGATTTCGAGTGTAGCGCGACCTAAGAGACGACTCGAATAAATTAGATTAAAGTAATTTAAAATTGACGAATTCGTTACCGGGGCGCGCGCAAAGTCAAAGAGCTTTACGCTAATTTGAATCTACACTCGGTTATAATTCAATTTCTTATCATATTTTCCCTTTAATCCTCGAAACGTTAATTATGCTCATAATAAATGATGAATGTTACGTTTTAACGCTATTTCATACTTACATTTAAAAAGCACGCTATTAAACACTCGGACGGTGACACTTACCTGAAACAAAACAAAATTACATTAAAAAAAATTTTCATTACTAATTGCTATTAGTGGAGATAGACGAGAGAAACAGAGCGAACAAGTGAAAAGCCAATATTACACAGTGCGAGCTGACAATGAAATATTGAGACTTTCAATTTCGATCCTATTTTTTTTTTTTGCTCGTGCCGAATATACCTACGTACATACACTTATATTCAGAACAAAGTTAAACGCAACTTGTTACTCTGAAAACTGACAGGTCGTTGGAAGGATTGAGAAGGGTTTTTAATAAGATAAAACATCTCGTTACAACGAAAATTCAGCTAAATCACGAAACGAAACCTACGCTCTAATCGCCATTGTACATACATATATAGATGTATTATTTAATTGCGCAATCATATATATATATATATATATGTATATTCCAATTGAACAAGTGAATGGGCGTAAGTCACAATTAAGGATAGGAGAAATGTATATTTAGAGCTTTTCAATGTGTACTTTAACTTTCAATCTTGAAAGTTATTTAGATTTGTGCATAAGTACATAAGTGTATGCAAACAAGTCTCATGCACGGTTATAATATACAATGCCTCTTTATTTATATTACTAATTAGTATAAAATTAATTTGATAATAATATAAGGAGATGCTTATTATTTTTGTGTATATATATACCTAATATTTCGTTTAATGTATCCATCTGCATCTTTTAAAATAAATTGAGTTGAGCTTAAAACGGCACTATGTAAACCGCACAGTGGTTACTTTCGACTTACGCCTTTTCCACTACGAATTTCCATTTATACTCGTATAGCGGTTTATATTCATTTTGCGGTTTCACTCTTCATCCTGCCGCAAGTGGTATTTTATTATAGCCACAAAATCATGGGCAATCTACATCGTCAAAGTTAATTAACATCCCTCTCAGTTGTTGGCGCTCAACGTGGTGTGAAAAAACCGCTGACGATTTACGTCGCTCGTTCGCTCGGCTTTTCCGAGCTTTCCACACCCCTTCTTTTGTCACGAGATAATTGCGAAACTAAAATTCTCAAAACTCGATCGTTCCATCGAACAAAAGCCAAACACTATCGCCATCATTTGAAATATTTACTCAATCGTTTACACGCGCGCTCATTCCGTCATCGTCAAATGCTCTCGCGACAATATTTAGACGCGATTACTCGACGGGTGTCATGCTAACTGAACCGAACAACATCATCGATCGCCGTGACAGTATGCTAATTATTCGCAATCAATCATCGATGAATGTGGAGGGGGGGATGTTTAAATTATTAATTGTAGCGGTCTCATTCATCAAGAGTGCGAGACTTGTCCGAATTTGTCGATGGTATCGTTTAAATGTATGTATAAATAATTCGCACGTAAGTATTTATGGTTTATGAACGTGTGTGCGACCTTTTCTACCCCTCTGTATTATGTCCACGTAGGGGGTGCACATAAAAGTTAGGTCACTAATTGGACCTGAGGGCGCTTGTCACACGCGGTCGCCAACCAACGGCTAGATTACGACATGTACCATGGTTCGCCCTATTATTTATTTCTCGCTAATAATCCCAAATTTAATTTATCAAAGCGCCATGTTATACCCGCCCCCCCTCTGTTTTATTTATGACCATAAAATAACAATAGATTGTATCATACGTGTCTCAATATTGCATCTACCCACTTATACGCAGTGTAGGTATACCTAGTGTTGTAAAATTCTCTAGAATTTTCTTTTTTAGAGCATCTGAGGGGCAAAGTTTGTATATACATAATGCAATGTACCCTGGGCTCCATCGGCTACCATGTATTTTAAATAAATAAATACTAAATATTAATGTATCTGCTAAAATATGTATACAGTAAACTCCCTCTAATCCGGGCTAATACTTGGGAGAGTTTAATACGGATTACACGAATAATATTAATTTTCATCATAATTGCACAAATAGGCTTACAAAAATATATATGTATGTATGTAGTAATTTTTGTTTGGGTTAGCGTGATATTACATTCAGCAACAAATCGGGACACCAGGTTTTTTTTGAACCTCGGCGACCAGATAGATATACAGGTTCCAATGGTAATTATCCCGATGTATTACACGATGCGATTCTGGGTTGCTTGAAAATTTCTTGGAAGTCAATGTTCGCCGAAAAAAAAATTCACCAAAACCCTTTTCTGACCTTTTTTTTTTGCATCGTCGTACTCAATTGTCAACGCAACGCAACGTCAACGCAATTGTTTCGAAAACAATGAAATTCAGAAAGAAATACGAGAGGTTGAATTTTATATATTTTCTACGTCTACATATGTAGACCTCTTTTTTATAGACGTCTTCCTAGACCTATTTTTTTTTGTATATGAAGATTATGAGATGAGCAGGTAGCTGGTGAGTGAAAAATGGCGCAATGTAATAAGATGCTCGCCACCGCCAAAAAAAATCTGGTGTTGGTTTTGTTGCTCAATGTAATATCGCTCTTAGAGTAGCGGTCGCCATCCGGTGGTCCGCTAGAGATTTTTGATGATGATGATGTTGAGAATTTCGCGGAAAACGTTCATGCTGGTAGTGCGTATGTTAAAATGACGAAATGACATATTCAGTGTCGTCAGAATGAAAAAATGTCATTCAAAATGCTCTCAGACATTCTGGAAAGTCCTATTGCTCCTATTTGGTTCTGAAAATATCTTAGAATCCTCTTAAAGGTATTAAACTATCTAGAGATGTTTTATAACCAAGAAAAAAAAAAATTCTCGAATATTCTCGGAGAATAATCTTTTGGAGAATATTCTCGTTTTCCGAGAATATTCTCAACTTATGTATAGGTATACCTAAAGCCTGGAATACACCGATTAAAATTAATAGCTCAACACGTTGAAATGACAGTTTTATAAACATGAAACATGTACCAACATTAAGAAACTTTGTGTCACAAATGAAAAGAAAGCAAAATGTTTTTTAAACGTGAATACGTCTTTAATCAGACCTACATATGGGGTACCAACACAGAAATGGCGATGTTACGTTTGGATACATTACGACACTATAATTTCGTTACTAAGAACACGATTGACATGAATGTTATTTTATTCGGTCAGGTATACGTCTACAATTCATTTATAACCTTGAGCACCGTGCATGCGCAAGGCGCAGGGGAGGGGGTGTATCTTCCAACGGCTATTTTGGACGTATTTGGAAATTTCCAAACAGTATATCTTGCTACCAAACAAAATATCTCTTTAAGATCTGTCGATTTAAGGCATAAAAAGTGAACTACATATTTGTTGGTGAAAAATCAAAAACAATTTGAAACAAGTCTAAAATTTCACTATATCGGTCCATACTCACCGAAAAGCCAATAGGCAATACAAAAAACACATATCATGAGAAAGAGGGTCTAATCATCTATCGCAGCAGTCGCCAACCTTTCGGACCTCACGGACCACTAAACTCAATCTCGAATCTCGCGGACCACTACCATGATTTTTTCCATAAAAATAATATTCTAAATATGAAATGGTAATTACACTTGTATTTGCACAAGTTGTAATCGATTACCAGTTAAGACTTTATTCGTTGTGTTAAATAAAAATATATTAATGTATCCATTTCGATGCTTTCGTTTCATTCTCATATTCCAAATAAAATATTAGCCGCTAACGCAGACGTATTCACGGAAAACCCACGGCCGTGTTCGACACAGCCACACCCCGAATTTTTTACCTCTGTTTATTTAAAGCTGTTGGTATACATTGTAGCATAATATATATTGTAAGTAAGGTCGATTGCAATCGACTGGTAGATGGCAAAAAAAAAAATTAGTGGACACTATTATTACGTATATACATACATGTATATATATGTAGATACGTAAACTGAAAAATTATGCTGAAGGGCTGTCTCGTGATGTGTTCGACCTTCTCGAATGTGACGGGTCACGCTTTTTAGTAATTTCACTCCTTGATTTATTTGAGTTCACCCGCAAATGTGTTTCGTTCGTGACGCAATGCCTGACCGTTAGCGTCATAAAAAAAAGAAACGAAGATAACAAAAAAGAAGCGCACGCATTATGCGCATCTTTTGATTTTTATTTTACTATTCATGTTTCGTCACGTAAGGCAAAAAAAAAAACGAACCCTTCTTATATAACGGTGGTTAAATATGACCGGTTACTATAGTGGCTATGCTTTGATTAGGGCGAGCTCTATCATTCGGCGATTGCATAATTTTTTTACTACTGGTTTTTCAATCTTCAATATGTACTCTATACAGAGATTTTATTTTTTTAACGTAAAAATCAGCTTGTTAACACGGGTCACACTAACTCACCGCGTAAATAAAGTTAGTAAAAAATGCTCGAAGGTTTCATTGAAGGCGAAAAGTAACTCTTTGAGCTTCTCTTCAACCCGTTCTTTCTTCTACACCCATTCCATCCCTCTACGTCGCTCATTACAATATAAAAGGGCAGTTTTGCATTGAAGGCACACAAGTGTGTTTACCCTTTTTGCCTACCCTCGGTCGCCGTTTAGCCTCCTCTCGGTGTTGACATTGTTGTGAGATAATTGCCCCACTCTGAGCGACATGGCTGGGATTTGCCCATATTTTGCTGCGAACATAGTGAAAAATGTCGGTTTTTTTTCCCTCCCGTGTAGGTACGACGCCTATCCGATATAAATAACTCTCGAGATATATTCTTAAGAATACATCGACGTATGTATGTATGTACATATGTATATTTGGCTTGGTGACGGGCGTCGATAAAAGGTTGTAACGGAGTGCGGAAAGTGTGCAAATTGAATATTATCAAGGAAACGTTGGCGTTGGCTAACTCCAAACACAACATTTACCAACATAAAACTTTCCATACGGATATATTAGCCCTTATTTTTCCAGCGTATGACTTCAAAGTATGGTTGATTTTAATTGAACGCATTTTGTGTGTCTGTGAATAAATGAAATATTAAGTCAAGAGAACAATGATGTTACCAAAAACACTTCAACTACAATGTCCTCCCGTGTAAAGACGTTTGCGAATCCACAAAATAAACAAAACTACCTACACCGAGGGCGGTCCTTACCGATTTTGTTGAAACACTACTTAAGTTACACGAAACGTACTTCAACCGCGCGTAGTAGGTTAAATAATAAATTATACGTAGCACACATAGATATATTGTAATCGTCTCTAAAGTGTTTTTATGTACGTACTTGTGTGTATGTGTTTGGAAAACAGGCGTCGCGTAAAAGGGTACGTAGCTTTTACAATTTCATTTTTTCAGCTCGGTAAAAGATATTGCCCTCGAAATACGGGAAGTGTTCACTTGTAACTCGATGGATGGCAGAAGTTGAAAACGAGACGTTTTATGTAAAAGGTAGAATTTCATTCATTCACGTTCCATTCACTCCACCGAGTTACGTTTCGAACGCTGTTTGCTTTATACTCATTGTACCTACGTCCATCCCCCTCGCGTACACCTATATTTATTATTACTGTAAGAATGTGTGTGTGTGGAAAAATATTTTTGTGAACGTTAAGAACATAATTTGTTTTCTCCCCTCGAAATAAAAAAAAAAGAACGACTCGAGAGCTTAATTCGTCGAAAACGACATTTCTATCGTTGGCTTTAATCTGACGTTTATATACGTCGCTAAAAATATTTTCATGAAATGTATCAGCACATCTACACATAATATTATATATTTATGTGCATACGTATACATATTTTATTTCAAACAAAAATCGATTCAAGTTTTACCACTAAATTTTACGTTACGAGGTATACATACGTACATATGTATGTACATATGTACAACCTACGGATCCAATCGATGCTACCGATAAATTTTATTACATTGTATTTTAAACATAAATATCATAAATTACACATTGTATCGATACAATGTATTTATGTAAACACACGTGAATATATTTGGACAAATATTCTTTTACAAATCGTCTCTTAGATACACGACGTTCGACTGTGTATTGTTTGATTTGCTTTTTATTATTTTTGCGTCGGTAGGTTGACTATAAAAAAAGTAGATTGTCAAAGAATACATATTTTTCCATGTGTTTCGTAATACACTATGCTATGTAAATATACGCAAACAAATTTACAAATGCCCACACATCATATCTATATAGAATGTAGTCTTGATTATTTAAGGCGTGGCATTTGCACAATATTTTCGAATTTTCTAGAGCTACACACGTGTGTAGTTCGTTTGCATCGGGTGTAGTGCTCGTTGTCGCTGTTTGTCTACGTTTTGTGCTCGTTTCGATTTTATTTGTGGGACGGGTGGCACACGTCGGATTTGGCGCGGCTTCTTTGTTTGAACTTTCATCCCCGGTAAGATTTTCCCGGGGAGCCTGGAGCCTTTAAAGGGTGAATCCTGGCCTGGGGGTGTTTTTGTTAAGAACGAACGAACAATTTCGTTTCCGTCCCCTCCCGCACTATCCAAACAAAACACGTTCCTCTTTCACTCTCCACCTCTTCGCGAAATGCGCACACCGACTTTGTTATTGTCTGCAAATTACCACACTGACGGAAAAATCAACGACCCGTTTCTATATAAAAATATTTAACTATGTACATATATACGCATCGAGATGTATGTATGTTGAATGTACTCGACAGTGACAAACACTCATATTTTAATATTGTACACAACTCACGGTACACATTTGCAGATATTATTATATTATTTAATTCAAGGGTGCTTAACCTTTTTCAGTTTGAGAGCTACTTTTTTATTTTAATTTTCATGGCGATCGACTTCCATGCAAGAATAATTTAGAGGAGGTTCGGACATAATATACTAAGAATTTTACAAAATTTCTTGTAAACTTTTCTTAGGTTTCTTTCTTTTCTTTTTCAAAGCTATCGATAAAAATATGCGATATAATTCGATGAAAATGTAAAACATTTTTCAAATAATTAGGTTTAAGGCGCTCACTCACCTTAGCGATTTCGCTGCGTAAAACTGACACCCCTATCGCACCGATAGAATTCGCATTGGTGCGAATCAACCACGATAGAGGACGAAAACTTGACGCAGCGATATCGCTCAGGTTTGTGAGGGCCTTTATAATACACGGTCATCAAGGTGATCATCGGCCAAACAAACCCGCATTGCTGAATGCAGTCGTTTAAATATAGTTTATCATAAGAACACGTGTTTTAAATTATCAATTTGGAAGAAAGTGTGCGGTGTTGTAAAAGATCAGATCTTAAAAGTTACTTGAAGTTCTCTTGACTTTTTTTTTGACAAACTATGTAGCTAGTGTTACTGAAAATCAATGATGCAACGATTAAACAAATGCAGATGACGAAAAAATAACGGTCTCTTCCTTTGACCATTAATCCTTTTCATGAGCACGAGCTCACGAAGATTATCGTGTAGTCATTGGCCGTGGTTAATTAATACCTTTGCTTCACGATTGACCTGTCGATCGCGACCGACCGATTGAGCACCCATGATTTAATTTATGTTGGCAATTGAACATACATATGTATGTACTTGCAAGTTCAGAAATTGAAATTTCATCTACATATATTTCTTTATAATGGTCAATTTCCTAGCCTTTAGGGAGGGAAGGTTCTATCACCTCTGGCAATGTGTACTTTGAGCTGCGAGTCGCTCTGTACAGATGAGTCAATATTATGTATGACCGTATCGGATTTTTTCAGTAACGTGTAAAACCGTTCATAAAACAGCGACACAAAGTTTTCTTTGTTTATTCTTATGTAGTATGTAAGCAACAGAATACAATTTTTATTGCCTTTCAATGTTTGCCTCGCTTTTTTTTTCTCGTACATGCGGCTTTCTTATCATCGATCAGAAAATACAATTTCGTACGAAAATATCGAAATCGACCGCATCAGCTATATTCTGGAGGCCCTAAAAGCTAACAGCGGCTGTTGCTAATGAACGCAATTAACTTTTTTGAGGGGGTAGGCATGTACTTCCAAAGCGGTACCTTTTAGCTTTGTTTACACTAGACTCGCCTTCAGTTCGAGGAAACGAGTTTTTTCCGGCCAAACTGTCTCTCTGGATAGTTAAGCTTCCCGCGGTGGCATTTGTGAATATTTTCCTAGGTCCTGGGTCTCCCCATGCCCTTAGGTTTCTTATGACCGTCCTTCACCTTAGCTGGCATTTCGGTTATGCTTTTATTGCCGATCCGGTGGGACGCACCCGCGTTCCACAAATACATAATATATATATATGTGTTTTTTTTAATTCCAAATTTGTAGAGCGTGAAATTTGTGACAGAGGTCTTTCATAAAAGATACGTTGCCAATACGTGCCCCTGGGTCTTTACGGAGGCACCATTGTGCTCGTTCTCGCAGCCGTGAACTCTTTGCAAATTAGCCCCCCATCTTTTCAGACGCTCTGCCAGCACCTACATATGTATAATACTTTAATATGTAAACCTTTAACTACATTACGAATGTTGAAAAAAAATCAAATACACGTTCGTCGTTAATTTATACAGTGTACATACATCTCGTTTACAATGTCACCTATCATCGATCACCGTCGTACTTTCATCCGTTGCTTCGGTCGAAAGGTTGTGTCCCGTGAAATTTTATAGTTTCCCCATAACCATCGAATAAATAGAGCGGTTTGATCGATTGCACCATAAAACAGAGCGTACAGTATTACATGGCCCGGGGTAATTGTCCGTGAATAATGCCATATTTGTATCCGGATATGTACCTACGTGCATACTAAAAGCCACATCCGGTTGGGTTTTGTTCGCTTACGGTTTATAGTTGCTTAAATTTGTCGCTTATTGAAATTTGGACAAGTCGAGAGTGAACTATAGATATGATTTGAATGACAACGAGAGCGTGTGGGATTCAATATCGCTCGGTGCATTCATTTGAATGCACATCGCACTAGGTTAGACACTATTACGTAGATAATGTGGAAATCGGAATCGGACGATCAATCAATCCCAGAAGTTGCATAATTAACGTTACAGATAGGCTATCAAATTGATATATATATATATATGGCAGATGGACACGAGAAATACTGGAATGGTATCCGAGAGGATGTGAAAGAAAGCAAGGTAGACCGAGTGGACGATGGGCTGATGAATTGAGAAGAATGTGTGAAATCAAGTGGATGCCGATTGCTCAAGACATTGCTCAAGCAGTGGATGGTGAACGGCTGAAAATGATGATGATGATGATGATGATATATACATATATACATATATGTGCATGGGTATCTATATATTATATTTAAGCTAACATTAATCTTTTTTTTTGTGTAACTCGAGGCGTTTTTTTTACGAGTAAAGTAATTCGTATTTCGACGCTATTTTTCTTTAATTTTACTCGCATAAAGACGCCCTTTAGAGCGTAAATGCCACTAAGAAGAAAGCACATGGTCATAAAGGGAAAAAAATATATTTAATGCCTCGACGCTGCGATTTAAATGTTGAAATTAGGCTGATTTTTTTTTCGCTCACCGCACAAAAAATTGCTTATAATAAAGAATAAGGCGCGTCGGGTTTTGCTAAGGAGTTCTGTTTTATTAATGAGCGTATGCCAGTTAAACATTTTCTGAATGATTGATGCTCGAGCGGAAAGGGGTTAATTATTGCGAATTCGCTTCGTTAGGGTTGCTGAATATATTATAGCTATCCATTATCATAGATATAACAGAAGCACCATTGTACGATTTTTATGAAACTAATTTTTTTATCATTTAAACATGTGAATATGAACGACGCTTGAGCTGAAAAATAAATTAATCACATTGTGGAATTTTCTCAAAGCGGTCAACACGTTTAAATATTCAGTACAGCAAATAGCCCTTTTAGAGATTAAATTCGGAAATCGACCCTTTTAATGAGATTATACGTGGACTCATTAAGAGCTTTCCAAAGATTAGTTCTAATTGTTTATTGTTATATACAAAGAATTAATAATATTTAATTTTAATCAAATCTGAAAATAAATGGTACATTTATAGGTAGGTATTTAAATGAAATTTGAGTGATTTTTCGTGTATTATATAAGTTTTATTGATTTACTCTCTTAATTTTACGTTATAGGAGAATTAGCATCATAATTGTAAAACTGGTTGTTTTGAAATTCTGAATTCCCATAGAGGCGAACATAGTTCGCCGAACTTAATTTTCCGTAGAAAAGTTTTGGTGGAAAATTTTCGATATTACTTTCATATCTACTAACATCTACATCACATAATATCAGAATCGATTTAATTATAGGCGATCTATTTAAAAAAAAAGTTCATTAAAAATTTTCATACGGAAATACACGTGTATTATTAAAATGTACATACGTCAGTAGCAAATTAAGGAAACGTAAATAGCTTGATAATCGTTTTTTAACGTCTCTCATCGTAAAATGGATCAAATTTTTATTTTTATTTTGTCATCATGGAATATATAATTTTCTTTTATTTATATAGTATAGTAAACTCTCCAACGAAACCAATGTGTTAATCAAGTATGTACGTACATACTTTTTTGCGTTTCAAACAGGTCGTTACACTAGCCTCCTATCTAAAACTACTATAGCCGTAGTAAAATTCGAAAAAAACGAGCTAGCAGCGTGATGGTAGTGTTTTTAAACGACTGCACGAATTACTACCACTAGGCGTGGGGGTGGTTTGCTATTTGAAATACCTTCCCCTCTTGTTTTTATTTCGCATTTGGTTCGTTTATTGCCAATGGTGCAATCGAGTTCTTCGTGTATATGGCGGCTTCGAATCCGGTGCAATTGGAAGTCGTATCATTACGACCGCGTTTTGCACGAAAGATACACTTAAAAGAACAATGACCACTCTTGTGTCACAGAGGAGGCAGGGAGGCGAATGGGCGAAAGGGTCAAAATAAACGAAAAACGTAGCGAAATGGCGTGCACGTCTAAAAATAGAGAAAAATCCACAAACGGCGCTGAAAACTTCGAATGAAAATTTTCAATGGAAGCGTCCGTTCTTGCCAGAGTAAAATAGAAGAAAAGTGTCCGCAAAGCGGTGAGAGACTTCGCTCGAATATTTTTGTTTCAATGTTTATTTTCACCCGATATTTTGTTGAAAATTTCACTCATCGCAAAGTAGATCCGTCTATTTTAATCTCCCTTTTAAAATACGCTCTCAAATAATATCGTCACACCTACAATACATTTCAAAATTAAAATTAAATTTACTTGTATTTTTGTAACAATTCTAAGTGTAATTTTATAATGAATGTAAAAACTTTTCAGTTCCGAAGCGGACCACGTTTACTAGGTCGACTTGAGCTCTTCCCATGTGTACCATAATGAAGTATTACACTTTATAAAGTTTCAAATTATAAATTCAGGAAAACAACTATTGCGCTGAATACATTAATATAGCCGAGCATATCATACATTACAGTGCCGCGCAAATTCACCGTGCTTTAAATTAGATTCACATTAAAGCACCATTAACCATTATCCGTTCGTAAGTCGAATAATACCTTTATGTTTTATTTACGCGTCGAAATCTTGAAGGATTTCTTTAACGTTCTGTGGGAAATGCGTCTACACGAGTAGGCACGGTGAAATCTCGAAACACAATCGTTTCCATTTATATAACGTGATTCACCGAATACCAAAAATCGATACCTTTTTAAAGAAACATAAGGTCATGCCCGAAAACAATGAACGGCTTTTAGAAGCAACACGCAAATGTGTCAGTGGGGATTCTCTCTTGAGTCGTTTTAACGCGATTTAATTTATAATGTAAGTACGCGTTGGAAGTAGTGAAATGTAGTAACGACTTATTAAAAGTCGATATTGTTTTCTGGTGGGTCATCAACGATTACGAGGCCACAAGGTGGGTCGAAAATTGCAAATGAACCGTCGTAGATGGGTTTCGACGTGAAAAAAAAAAAAAATAAAACTGAGGAGCAAAACCGTAAAAGTTGAGCACCCATCACCATCAACAAAAGAGAAAAAATATAAAAGACCACCGTGAAAATTACGAACAATTAACTTTGCTACGGCTATTGTATAGTGTCGGGAATTAAACAGTCAACTGTATTTAATTTTACAAATTACATTCGAGTTTCCCATTTACGGCTTAAGATATTATGACAATAAATTTAATGAAAACTCGCGTAATTACTTATAGACTACGGTAATATTTTTTCTGCATTTCCTACGCTTGTTTTGAAATTGAAGCGATCAATAAATGCAGTAGCATTCTCTAGAGGTGCATCAGTTGTCAATGTATTGTATGTACACATTTGTATGTTCGAACAACCGCGACGTGGGAAATTAAAGGGAAAACCTAAAGAATAACGAGCGGAAAATATCTATGTACATAAAATGATGGAAATCAAGCTTTGCGTTTACAACAAAGATTAGTCGTGTGGTTTCATAAAATTTTCCGTGAAAAATTTATTACAGCCCCCCCAAAGGACAGTTAATGTTCTCACGCTAATTGCATCATATTCTTTACTGTCGATTTTTCAATTCGGTGGTCATTTTAGCTCGAAAAACACGAGGTAGCTCTGCGTATATTTTTATTCATCAATCACATTTATAGCATCATATTTGTTTGAACGTACTACATTCGCAATGATGCCACTTGCAAACTTATCGGAATACATTAAAAGTGTTCCCGAGAGTTGGTCGTACGATAATGGTCCTTAGGAGCTGAGCTAAACGGCTAATATTGCATGTCAAAAGCGTTCGTAAAGACGAATAAGGGGATCTTATCAATTTGCTAGGACAACAGACTCACCGGCTAAAATATAAATATAGATGCTACGTATAAAATCTATCGACTCGACAAAATTGTTGTTTTTTACGCGAAAAAACTTAAGAGTATGCTGTTTGCTTTCTTTAAAATTTTAATTTACGCACGCTAAAAAAAGGATGAAAGATTTAATGAAAACTTAAAGTCCCGCATACATTTAGGCTAATTAGTGGCTAATAACGTTTTGAAACAGAGAATGTGTTTGAAATGCCTAGATTGAATACGGGAATTAGTTACATTCAAGATACGTTGACAGTAGGGCTCATTAATTTGTATGTCAGTTTAATTCGCATCCACCACTAACTTCAATTCATAACCGGAATACTAAATTTGTAGATTAACAGATTAATAAGCGCACACACTGAACACCGTAGGTTTACTTGTAACAGTTACACTTACTTATCTATCTTCTGTATTGTTTCAAAAACAATATAGGTACGTATATACATACATAGTAGTTATAAAATTTATTATAACATATCAATATTTTGTTATTCGATCGTACAGGTGCGCAAACACGTTTGTTGTTGATAAGGGTAAAATAATATACATCAAAAGGGTTACGAAAAATATCATCTTCATATGGCAACGCAACGTTTGTCTTCCAGCAGAGAAAATAAAACATTTCATCAATTCAATAATAATATTTATAAATATAAATATATGTAAAAAAAAAAACTATTAAAATTTTTTTATTATCTACTATATAAAATTCAATGTTTGTTTGTTTGTGATTCCGCTATGCAAATCTACAGTTTTCATCTTAGAACCGCCAAACTTGGTATACTATCTCATGATACCCCAAGTCAGACCGTAGGTGGGTTTTGGAAGGGGTTGAAACACGGGGTCAAGGGGGCCCTATACAAATTTTTTAATCTGAAAAAAATTTTGTACTGAAAAATAAATGTTTTCATTTGTTTCAATTTTTCATTCAATTTTTGTTTGTACTGGAGAATAAATGTCACCCGCCCGAGCAACGCCGGGCAATTCAGCTAGTGTTTTATATAATTTGAATCTTTAACGCTCGAGTTTAACTTTGAATTGTTCAAATATAAATTATTCATACAATGAATTTAACGAGTAATTATACGAATATTGATATACAGAGCGATGTAAGGTTATTAGGTACACATTTTCGGAAGTGATATGAATGAAAAGGAATATAAACACACTTGAATCTTAATTCGACGTTGTAATAATTAAAATTAAATTGGGTAATTTTCCAGTCAACTAATAATGAAAGTACACGAATGTTTAGTCGAATAAGTTACGAAAAAACACATTTCACTCAAATCACTAACGATACGTTTCACAATCTGCGAATCACTCTGTATTCAAGGGAAGTGTATTTGTGTCCGTTCATTTGCCTTCGGGCCATCCCCCCCATTAACCTTAATCATCTCTCCGAATTAATTACTTTTTAAATATATTAATTGAAAATATGCCTAAACGCTGCACAGTCTTAGAACGCACATACATACATACGTATATATTATATAATCTGATAAATAGCCTCAAATCCAATACCGCCTACCAGACTACATAGATTAATGCGTGCTCCAGTTCTCGAACGTTAGCATAGTGGATTAATCGAAAAGGGGTGCGAGGGGTGGGGAGGGGGGGTCGTGTGGTGTCCCACACATTGAGAGTCACTGCGGTGCGCATCGCGCTTTATTTGTTTGTCAGTTGCAGATTCGGAATCTGCGTTAATTATCCGAGGGCAGGTGAGGGCTTGAGCCCGCAGGCAATGGGGGATGAGGGGTGCCATGGGGTTTATGGGGGCATGTGGGGTGTCTGGGAGAGATTGTAGGGTGGAGGCGCGCGGCCGCCTATCGATCCGCTGGAACCAGGACTTTTGGCAGACTTACTAGATTCGACACATACGCGGTGGTCGGGTGACCATTATTCACCAATCACTCATCGGCTACATTTTGCAAATGAGCTCATCGTCGGAACCAATGATGATTTGACATGTGTGAAATCGTGCGCATGACGCACTATAATCATAGCGGTGTAAGATCAACGGTTGTGAACGTTTGCTGTAAATTTAAAATGGTCAAGGTATTGGGTAGAAGATGAGTTTATTTCAGTGTGGCCAACCCATGACTTTATCCATATATTTTTTGAGGAATACAAAGAGTAAAAAAATTATTTTTTTAAGTATGTAATTAAAAGCATGCACACCACCACACCATCCAACATACATACATACATATCATGAAATTACTGTGTTGAATGCGCGCGCGTATGTAAAATACGATCTTCGGCATATATATTAAAATAATAAAAACTACCACTTCCGGTCGGCGGATTTTGATCAAAACCTTATCAACTCTTAAATTTTATATGGAAATTATAAATATAATTTTCAGCTTGATCGGTTAAGTAGTTTCAGAAATATTTCGTGGTAACAAGATTTTTGACTTTTCCACGAGAAAAATACCCAACTTCCGGTTGACTCATTTTAATGATTTATTTTTTCGTAACTACCAATTTCTCTCAGGATTACAATATTACAATATTGTGACGATACTACATATTTAAAAGGCCGAAAAAAATAAAAAAAAAAAAAAATCGTTCAAGAGTAAACTGCCACTTTCGGTAATTGGATGTCGACCAAAATCACAGTATCTCTTACGGCTAACGTGAAAACTATAGATATAAAATTTAGACTTGACCGGTGGGATGGTTTCGGAAATATTTTGTGGTAACAGGATTTTTGAATTTTCTACAAGAAAAAAACCCTACTTCCGGTTGAATGATGTCTCTTACACCTTACGTGAAAATAATAGATATGAAATTTCAGCTTGATAGACTTGATAGTTTCGGAGAAAACACACATACACACACATACAGGTACACAGACATACAGACATTTTCCAGAAATCATGAAAACGTGATAAGGGGATGATACCTGATACAAATCAGTCAAAATCTCGATGTCGAATTTTCGCACGAATTTTCCGATTTGGATAAAGTAAAAACGCGACTCCGATTTTTGTTTTTATATATGTGTAAGATCATTTCCAGGTACATATATAAATATAGTCGTAATTTCACCAACCAATGCGACGAATAAGCTAATTTTCGAATTGCCATTTTTACCTGTCAGGCTCATTTGAACGCATTTTCCATCACTTTTATTAGGATTTCAGGTGTTGTGTTGTCAGCCTTAAGCTGCTGGATGGTTTTGGTTTATTCACATTCACTCCAGATTTTGACAAGCCCCACAGAAAGGAGTCGACGGTCAAATAAGGTAAACGCAACGGCCATTTGACATCGAAAAATCGCAATGTTATTCGCATCTGGATTGTATTTGTTGCCCCCCCCCCCACTCCCCCAAATATTCGTGGAGATTTCGTGGTTTTCTTTATGTCAACGTTCTCTTGCACAAGAGAAATATTATCCTCGATTCGAACCGAACGACGTCTTCTGAAACATCTAGAGACTTTAGACAGTTCCTTTGTCCTGGAAACGATGAACCGATCGAATAATTGTTGGAGTACTACATATGTATGTATGTACATACATACATATGTAGGTACGTCTCGAGCGTGGAAGTCATGACGGTGTGCTTGTTGAGTTAATCAACAATCGAACGTTAAATTATTCTTCTGTAAAAATTTAGCTTCAATTATTTTGATATTAGTTTTTGAATGGTATAATTACGAAAGCACACTTCAAACCAACTTTAATTACAGTAATGATGTATTTCCAATTAATTTGGATGTACCTATGTATTTATTGAGTTGTTACGTTTATACACTCAAGATAAAATTTGCGTTACAAAATCTGTACCTGGGGGAAAAATAACACAAGTCAAAAACCTTACTTTTCAAAAAAAGCGTTTTCTTAGTAACACAATTATATAGATAAAAGTAGAACAGTTGAGTGTTTCATTTGAATGTGTAGTATCGTCTGATAGTTTTATTTTTATATTTTTTTTACCAAAACAGTAATGCATGGTAGACTTAACAGTGTAATCTTTCAAAACGAGTCGCTTACGCCCGATATTCACGGAGTTCCTCAATAGAGTTGATAAATTTGAATCGATAGCCGGTCAGGCAGCATTCACAGTGTTTGTTTTCCGTGAAAACTATTAAAGTTCGATTTTATCCTATTTTGATATTCTTCCCCTTCTAGTCTGATACGAGCGTAGAGGGAAATGTGCGAGAGAGTGGAGACTAGGTGGTGGAGGTGGAGACGAGGTAAATACCTGGGAGGCGGCAGATCAATGTAGCGAAAAACTCCACAAACACATGTACATATGTAGATACGCCTCTTATTGTCGATTCGATAATTTTGACATACATATATTAAACGTTCGCCCGGCAGCGAAAAGAAATAAAAATAAAACGACGCGAAATAAAAGTAGTTTTACGACGGCATCATGCAAAAAGATAGTCTCGCGGGGCGAAATTCGTGTCCAATAAGAGCATACATATATGTACATATACCACTTGTAGGTACGTGTGTAGGAAACGTGTCTCTCGTGCAGGTAGACAGAGTTTCGATGTAGAAAGAGAGACACGGCTCGGTGAAGCGGACGAAGATAATGTAGCAGAAATGTTATCTGGCGTTGAAGAACTCGGCGATAGACTGAAGAAGTTCTGTTCTGACAAAAAGTCAGAACTCTCCAAACGCCCGGCTACGTCTCAATCTCGTCTATGGAACCGTGATCACGTTATAGAGCCAATTTTCGCAAACGTGTCGGCTTTATATTATATATGCACATACATAAATACATCTACTCGTATGTAACGAGAAATTTCATACGTTTAGAGGTGAACGAACTGGCGTGAACGTTACGTATACGTTATTGATTGTATATATTTAAAAAAAAAATACATTTTAATAGTATTCATTGAGACCATGCAAATGTTTTCGAATTCGTACTGACATTCCCGATAAGGATGACAGTGTATGTATGTATTATACGAGGGTGGTTTTTTTTTTTGTTTGTCACGAGTTTATTTATATGTGCACGTAAACCTACACACACACACAAAGCTTGTCAACACGAGGTGAAATAATTTTATCTTCATTTTCCTACGGAATATTGTTTTGCATGTGATCCCTTAAATTCCGCTATATATGTACGCTTGTATATTTGTCAACGAAAAAACCGTCGCTTTATATTAAATTGAAATTTTTCTTTTGATATATAGGCAGCTATATATTTGTATTAAGAGGTGAACGTTTTGCTTTTATATTTTCCACCGACGTCAAAGAATAGAAAGGAGAACTCGATCTGAAGCCAAAGATTCAGTGGGTAGAGCTCGAGGGACAATTCGATAATTGAATATAGTGAGGTTTGTAATTGAACTACACAGACTGGGAGTGCAACTCAGCCAGTTGAACTATTTCACTTGAATTGAAATTTAATTTTGTGAACTATATTATTTTCATTGTACAATATGTATATATATCAACAGGGATCAATTGCAGTTATAAAATTGTAAAATTTACATTTTATGATAAGTTCCATCAAAGCTTTGTAAATCTGCATAAATTAATTAATCAATACTTGATTATTAAATTACATTGTGACTAATTGCACTGTGCAACAAATAAATCCGTTAACGGAGCGTTTTTTTAAACGCACATATCTCATAAACAAGAGCTAACCAACAAATTTCATCATCACATTCGGATTCAGTGGGTCAAACTTGGTAAAGATTGACCGTCTCCGCTCCGAATTGTCATTGTTTCAGTGTAATACATACATACATCGATGAATGAAACTAGGATGAAGCGATTTTGGAAGAATGAACATTGTTTTTAAATCCAACATTCCGCTATGCTTAAAAAAGAAGGCATACGGCCGGTTACGACGAATGGATGTGAAACGTGCATGCTAAATTCAAGAATGCTACGTAAGATCCAGTGCACACAGAGAAGCATGTAAAGATGCTCGGTATAATGAGAAGATATCGTAAGAGGAATACACGGGTAAGAAGCGTGACCAAAGTGGCAGATGTAGCGGAAAGTGTAAAAAAGTTAAAGTGGACACATAGCGAAAAGAATGGATGGCAGATGGACGCGAGAAATACTGGAATGGTATCCGAGAGGATGTGAAAGAAAGCAAGGTAGACCGAGTGGACGATGGGCTGGTGAATTGAGAAGAATGTGTGGAGTCGAGTGGATGCAGATTGCTCAAGACAGACTGGAATGGAAGAGGATTGGAGAGGCCTTCATCCAGCAGTGGTGATGAATACATACATACATAGAACTGAGGTTTGCTCGATGTGCAAACCAAGGGTGCAGGGTAATTCACGCGCTCGTGTGCGGTGAATAGAAAAATAAACATAAAATGTGACGTAAGTGAATTGTTTACGGTCAGATGACAATGGGTCAATTTGGGCTCGTGTCTAAATCAAGTTTAGGTAGCCTTCTGTAGGCGTTCCGGGTCAACCGGACACGGGTGAATTGGTTTGTCAATCCGATCACATACATTTTGTCGAAACGTCCTTCGAGCACCGTACCCACCCATCTGTAACCATCCCTCATCCCTCAGTGAGGTGATCTTTGGGAAAATTCGTCGCAGTAGGATTGTGTGTGCACAAATCTTCAACGGCAGATATTAAAATATGGCCGAAAATGTAAATCTTGAGGCAAAAGGGACGAGAGAGCGGAAAAATTGATGGTTGTTAGTCAGCACCCTTGCGAGAGCCTTTGTGTCTCCTCTCGTTGGGGATTACTGACTTTCAGCTCCGTTGCGAAAACCCTGACACCGGAAACGACCCACACATTTACGTCGCAATGTTGTAGGTGTATGGGGTTGCGATAAGCGTTAACGATTTAAGATGCTCGTACAACCATCAGAACATCAGGATGATAAGGGAAAATCGAAAATGATTCATATGAATAGGTATTCCCTTATTAACGTTATTGCACCACAAACTACGAAAAATTAAATTAAATTCAACCAAACATTTTACGTAGCACGAATCGTAAATCCATTCTATGATATTGATTTAAGTGTGTCGATTGGTTTGTGGGGTTTTTCCGCCGATTTTCCGACTGTTTCAATTTAATTTAGCGACCGGTCAAGCGACACGAGGCTGCGTTGTCACATTTTTTTTTTGCATTTCTCAAACCTCCTATTCCGTTCGAGATCCCCTTTGTATCTTCTGTATTATATTTATGTCGGGCTGGCGTATTAAATTGCCGAAGTTGTTCGGCGAGCTTCCAGGCAACACCTTCTCTACCCATAAATATGTATCGAAGAAAAAGAGGTAACAATATTTTCGATGGGAGAGAGTTCGGATACTTTCGCCCTTTTCGGGTTTGAGCCTGTACTACCTACGCTCGAAAATTTGCATTGACGTAAATTTGAGAATTTTCCTCTTAAAATCATATATATTTTAATGCTAAGTGAGTTAAGTATTTTAGTCTACGGTTATCATTTGTTTTCAAAACCTTTGACTGCGATACTTAGATTAGCATAATATAGCAGTTTACTGTAACAGTTAATATTGGAATATTTTCTTCCGTTTTGTCGAAATTATACTGATCGCATACATAGCAACAATTTATTACGATACAGTTTTGCAAATTTTTCATATCGTTCATTGCCAGCGATGCTTAGAAACGTATACTCATAAAGTGAATGAGGAAGTATATTTTTACCCGGATTGCAATGATCCATTATTCATCCGCGTCTTATTTATTTCATAATATTACTTTCTTCCAGAAAATTGAACGAACAAATCGCTATTGCCACCACTCGCCAAAGTGAATTCTTTGAACGAGTTCCAATAAAACAATATTACAAATATTGTCACATTGTTGCAAACGCATCACGCAACAGTTCCATAAACATGAAACGTGAAAACCTACTCAAAATATTGAAACTTGTTACCCCTGTATGTACTGAACTTTAAAAACTTAGACAGTTCAGAGAAAAAATTTACTCAACATTTGAAAGATAAAAAAATGTAAAAACATGTTATCTGATTCAACTTACCAAAAATTTATAACTTTTTATGCACAATATCGCAGTTTTTACTTTATCCACATTAGATAAAGTATTGCGATCGTGCAAAAATTTGACCTTGAGATTTTGACTGATTTGTATCAGGTATCATCCCCTGATCACGTTTTCACGATTTCTGGAAAATGTCTGTGTGTCTGTGGTTAGAATCGCTGATCATTCTAAAACCGTTTACCCTATTACACTGAAACTTCATATTTATGTGTTTTTTGTCGACCATTACAATCCATAAGGCTTTCAAAAAATTTCGTCAACCGGAAGTACCACTTCCATTGGAAAGTCACCTAATTTTTGTAATCTTTGGAAGGTTTTTCCAGCAAAACTATGATACACATTATTTATATAAAAAGTCGAAGTTGTTGTGTGTCGATTTTTAGGTTTAATTTACAAATTACAAAGTTTATTTGAGAAGCAGCCAGTATTTTTCCCGGGTGCATTGAAAGGGTTGTGACTAAGAATTAGCTCCAACGTTCTCGTGGCTCAGTTACGAGTCAGACAAACGTCTCTTTCCGACTTAATTACGGCATTTGGGCGTCCCGTAGTCTGGCATCCCGTCTCCTTTTGCCGGGGATCAGATCCGCATCCGGATAGACATTGCTTTTGTCTGTTGAATTTACCTCTTCGCCATTCGCCGAATTATTAGAGCGGTGGTTTTAAAACGTCACCGAAACGCCAGCCGAAGCTCTTTTAAATTCCAACCGCGCGTAAATTCGAAACGGGTTAATCGCGTCGGGTTTGCGCATCGTTAACAAACTAGACGCGTCAAAGCTATGTACATTTCAGTTTGCATATGAATTTATTCGCGAATCGCCTTTTTTTCCAGCACGGAATACGGAATATTGCAGCGGTTTTCGGGACATTAGCCCGGCTTCGGTGCGTGCCAAAACGACCCGTATGAATCAAACTTGAGCAGTTTTCGTGAGACCGATGACCCGTGAAAATGGTGTTGTAGTTACGCCAATCCGATAAACGGGCATACTTCTAATCGGGCTCCTTCACAATATGCCTCACTAAATGGTACACGCTGCCCCTGCAGGTCGTAATTCATCCGCAGACCGTTTATACAACCAATGTAAATTAATATAATTGTCGTATTTTAATATGCGTGTATTATATTTTTCTTCACAGTCCGTAATATTTCAACCCAACGTCTTACCTGTTGTATATTTTATGTTGCTCTGCATGCTAACGCTTAAAATGGGATCATATATCTTATCTGGGCGTCAATCAAACGTGTTTTGTTGTCAACCCCAACGTCTACTCTCCGCGAAATTGTACCCTTATTTTTTTTCTCCGTATTTTTTTTTTTGTTTCGGCGAAGACAAGTCCCCCGAGGAGTGTGGCAAGAGAGACACAACTTTGAGCGTTGTTTTCCTACAGGAAAACTAACCCGATTTTCCTATTGTGCTCTCAGAGCTTTACAAACGGGCCGGGATAGAGCGTGAAAACTTTTTTGTTTGACTTTGTCTATATCACGAACGCTATACAAATCACGCAAATATTGATAATGCCGTTTATCTAAATGTCATTAGCTAATTTTTATTTCATCAACATATTTGTACAGATACATATACCTAGACAAGTTTATTTTTGATCGGTATCGGTATTTTCTTGTAAGAAAATTCGTATTGACTTTTGACCCAATTTGTTTGCTCTCGAAGGCTAGCTTTTCAAATCAGATTAGCTACGATACACCTATAAGCCTCTCCGCAATGATTCAGTTTATTTTGTAACAGATTGATTAAAATAAAAACGTTGAAATTTCGAATTTAGCTTACATAATGCGATTCGGAATAAAACATGAAACATTTTCGTTATACATAGGTAAATGGAAAGTATTGTGTACTAAAATGTTACCGCGATAGCGTAAAAATAACATTTGAAATTACACGATGCTTTTACGGAATATATTGTATTTGGAAACGTTATCATTTGAATCACTGTGTATAATGCGTCCCTCGGGTATATAAATATATTTTTATTTATGGAAATGTTCAGATATCCGTTACGGTGGTGGGATCTATGTATAATAATTACATTGACGTATTTTCGCGCGATTTGCGATCGCTCGTCGATGAAGTGACGCGTATCTTGTGCAAATTCGATATTGAAGAGGTTTTACCGACGATGAGGGGTAAGGCGGATGAGAGGAGAGGAAGTTGCGTATGGGGAAAAAAAATCTCTAGGGATCGAGTCTTCTCCCCATTAATATTCCACCCCTCGATGGTGGGATGATTGATGGCTACCCTTGCTCGGCCCAACCATCGCAGAGCTCGCTCGCTTATTGCTACTATTTTTCAACAGCCTCACTTTTAAAACCCTAGACGGCCCTTACAGGGCGCTCGATAAAGGATTTCCGTGTTGATCATAATAAATACTCACGAGTGGGAGGCCTAGTAATCTATCGTCGTAATTCACAACATTAAACGTTGACATATATATATTTGATCAGCGAGGTGAAAAATGTCGGATAGAAATTGAGCCTTACACTTCCTAGGAGTGTCTCATGCCTATACGAAAATATGGATTAAGGTTCCAGCACACCGCTACGAAATCGCGTATGAAAACCTAGCGAATTTCGTTAGGTTTGCCGCGTGTTAGGAAAATAGAGCGCGTGACAGCAAAGTTGACTTTAAGGCCCGTGACGCACTTGACTGCCTGGCTGCGGCAGCCACGGCTGCGCAGCCAGAACGATGTTAGAAAATGTATGTGGCTGCCTGTTTGATAACGCACTATGCAGCCAGGAAACTCTGGCTGCAGCCACACATGAAAAACATATTGCTAGAACAGGGCGTTAAAATCTACTCAACATATTGAAACTTGTTACCCCTGTATGTAGTGAGCTTAACAAACTTAGACAGTTCAGAGAAAAAATTTACTCAACATTTGAAAGATAGAAAAAGTATGTTTTTACATGTTATCTGATTCAACTTACCAAAAATTTATAACTTTTTATGCACAATATCGCAGTTTTTACTTTATCCACATTGGATAAAGTATTGATTGCGCTCGTGCAAAAATTTGAACTTGAGATTTTGACTGATTTGTATCAGGTATCATCCCCTTATCACGTTTTCATGATTTCTGGAAAATGTCTGTAGGTAATCCCGTGTGTCTGTGGTTAGAATCGCTAATCATTAAAAAACCGTTTATCCTATTACACTGAAACTTCATATTTATATGTTTTTTGCCGACCATTACAATCCATATGGCTTTCAAAAATGTTTGTCAACCGGAAGTACCACTTCCATTGGAAAGTCACCTAATTTTTTGTAATCTTTGGAAGATTTTTCCAGTAAAACTATTATACACATTATTTATATAAAAGGTCGAAGTTGTTGTGTGTCGATTTTTTGTTTAATTTACAAATTACAAAGTTTATTTGACCAACAGCCAGTATTTTTCCCGGGTGAATTTAAAGGGTTGTGACCAAGAAAACTCTGGCTGCAGCCAGAGTTTCCTGGCTGCATAGTGCGTTATTAAACAAGTAGCCACATACATTTTCTAACATCGTTCTGGCTGCGCAGCCAGGCAGCCAAGTGCGTTACAGGCCTAACCGCTAAATATTCGGGCATAACCACGTGGTGAAAACTTTAGTTTTACTTGAAACGGGCGTAGGGGGTTGCGGGGGGCGATTATATACGTCCATTGCATATTTGTTAGCTGTAGTGCAAAAACAATTGATTATTAATCGAATTGATACAAATTCACAATAAATAATGTTGATGCGCGTGTGTGGCATTAATGCTCGAATAGAATAAACGAATACGCGTCTACACCAAAACGGTTTTCCACCGAATTTCGACGATTCTGGCGATTTCGATGAAGTTTGTAGAAAAGTTGTATTTAAATAATTCTGACTTGTATATAATAATCGTGAGTGAAATACAAACGTTCCGAATGTGAGGTGAAGACGCACTAGCCGCGCTAGGTTTTCATATGCGATTTCGTAGCGGTGTGCTGGAGCCTTTAAGTAAAATTGGTGAAAATAGGTACATATATAGTATATTTCACATGTACTATTTCAATTAGAGGTGCAAGAGCAGAAAAGTGGATGTAAATTAAATGTGAAATCTTTTTATAAAATTCTTTTTATTTGCTTAGTATAAACTGTTACCAATTAATTAATATGATAATGAAATTTTCTTTTGAAAAAAATGGGCACTTTTGTTATGTAAAACATGAGTATTTTAAATAAATTGTTAATCGAGTGTAAAATTACATAGAATGTCTTAGACAGTTTTTTAAAAAATTTTTGTGATGTTTTCTTACGTAAGGTACATTTATTTATTCAATGTGAAATTGAATGATTCGCATTATTCTAATGGGGGGGGGGGGGGGGGGTTAATTACGCTATATCATCGAAAATGAATGGGCACTATAATAAATTATAATAGAATTACGATTGTTAATCGCACTTTTTTTTTTTTTTCGTTAATATTTCTCGTATTATGAAAAAAACTTACGGAATAAAATTCGCAAAGCAGCAAAAACCGCAAACGTCTGCAAAAATTTACCGTTGTAAAGTTTTGGCGAGCGGGTGGAAAGAGAAGGGATGAGGGTAAAAGCAGTACAGCATAACCATTTTTCCATATGAATGCTTTCATTGTCGTACCATATTTTATGTTTCTTTGTACGAGAGGGGTGGTTCAAAAATAAAATAGTCGTGTTTACAATGTACACATACGCGCTTTCCGCAGATTTTACACAAACGAATATGTCGAGATCAAAGGGTCTCACAAAAAAATTTCTATCTACATATCTACCTACCGATGTATAAAATTACCCAATCCACCGCTTTAACTTTAACGTTGCGATTCAATTAAAAAGCGATTCAAAATAACGTAAAACGACGATGGGCACATTTAAATCTTTACAACGAACGTATTTGTTATCAAATTGGTATATAATATCTATAACGTTTTCAATATTTAGAAAAGCATACAGTAAGGATATCAAAGGAAAATCTTTTTCTTTCATCCCCATATTGAAAATGTGTAATGCGTACGCAACATTTTTTTCCTATATATATTACGAGTCTCGGTGAGAAAGACGAATTCATCAGGGAAACGATAAGAAAAATCTCGACATATACCGTCGGTAGCTTCTCATTGTTAAAGTGGAAAATACGAAAAGCGTATTAGGAGAATGGCCATTAGGCAGCGAATTGATGTTTATGACACGCAAGAAATTATATTTATCCTAAACGACGCGCGCGCGCGCGGAAAACTCTCGGAAAATGGTCATTGGTGAATTTTCGATTTCCAATTCATGTATTTATAAATAAAAATTTTAAGACATATGATTTTTCACAGGAATAAAACTAAAGGCAAACCAAAATAGAACACTATGTATAGATATGAATAAATAGTTGGTAATAAAATCATTTATGTACAGTACAGCAAAGCTAGAGCTAATTTAGGCATTAGACTACTCACGTCGATTCAGTTAAATTTAACTTTAGCTCTGATTTAATCTTAAATAAATTCTGAAATATGTATCAATAATATTGTATTAATTTAGTACTGTTGGTATAAATTATTTATTATTTTGTGTTGTATCTACATACATACATATTGTGTTTTATAAGATCCCTTACTTTGTACGAAGGCAAAAGAAAGGAGCGTCACATCTTCTCAAAATGAATTACGCTCAAAAGAGATAGTATAAAAAAAAGCAACGATCTGAAATCTTAATGACGGCCGGGACCATATAATGGAAATGCTCTACTGAGCATTCACCTGGCGAAAAATGTAAAGCGTGCCTCAGTTTCGCCCCATCTAGACCTCTTTGTCTTGGAAAGGCTGGGGGAGCCTTACGAGGACAAAAGGTCCCCGGGGGGGCCTTGGAGTGGACGTGCTTAATGAGCGCCTTTTTTTAATAAGGATCCATAATCTTTATTTTGAGCCTCTCATAAACGTCGACCGTTTTCAATCAAACTTTTATCGATCGCCGATACATAATCGGCAAAAAGTTTACAAAAACATTTCATAGACTCTTCATCCTCTCAGTCACCAAAATATAATTCAAAAACGTATAATCTAACACAAAATTGTAGAGACACTCTTCTAGACTCGCTTCTTTAAGTGTATTACTTTTTATGATGACTAAACACTCGAGAGAGAGAGAGAGCGAGAGAGCGTCAAAAGTGTCCGCATAAACGTACGCGCATTAAGATGTCGTTGCACATTATGTATGTATGTAATGCACTCGCGTTTAATGCTCAGTTGTTGGATATTGTACCGAGCATATTTTAATGAAATTTACGGTGACCATTATGCAACGTGCGCGGATACAATTTATGCAACGAGCTGTTGAAAACAATGCGTGAACACTTTTTCTTTATTATACACAGTGATAAAATGCAAAATTTATACGCGCGCTGCTGTTAAAACGTTTTGAGAAACATTGCTGTTAGCCGTTGTGCTCGCATTTTAAACAGTCATCTTGATCACGCACCACGTTTAAAAATCTCATTAATTTATAATGAGAAATGGTCTCGACGCGATAAAATCGTGTAAAATAAAATATTCTTCAGCTGAAACATTAAAAAAAAAATCATATATTTCTACGTAGTTCTATGTATATTCAATTAGCTTGGGTACGTCGCTTCGAATAATAAAATATTCTTAAGGAAATAAACGCACGTTGTGTATAAGGCCGGGAAAGTGTACTAAAGAAGCTGTCTAGCATGTTTTCCCCGTTCTTCGTCATTTGGCAACGACATGTCTCCTACCTAGCAGATTAACTCGTAAACATTTGTTATGTTTTGTGTCACCAAAAACGGGTAGGGCGTGGGCACTCGCGATCATGTTACTCGAGACCCTACCTACCCTGCCCTGACCCAAACAATACCTAATCTCATATAACGCTTGCTTTAAAAAAAACAATGCTTTCCCCCTCGTACGTTTCACATACATACATACATACGCATAAACGAGTAAAATTTTCCTTTGAATTTATTTCATACATACAAAAATAATTTTCTCCGTAAAGAAAATGTAATTGTTGAGTATATAGTCACTCAAACTGTACTTTATACGTGTATTATATTCATACCTCACGTTTGAGAGGTAATTGGATAATGAGATGCTCCGAAGGTTGTTTGAAAATTACCCTCCAGTACACGATGTTTGTCCTTGATAACACATCAACGACCAAATATTGTATTAAAATGATTTTGAGCACTCTATGAGATGATAATGTACACACTATTCTGTCGGTATTTTTGCTTATTTAAATTGAAAAGCATTCCTTCCGAGTTTGTTGCGGAATTGCTGAAATTTACAACAGGAATTTCAGTAATTTTGGACATGCGCGCTAAAAAGGAAAAGTTATTATACACCTTAATCACGTACTTGAAAGAAAAGCGTCATGTTATTTTATTGAATGAACGGAAAATGAGATTACATAATGCGAACTGGTTATCTGATTATGGTCGATTCGAGGTTATTTTTGTATCAAAAACTGCAGTGATAGGCGAATACTAGCTAACCCTTGACCCTAATGACTCTTGTATGTAAGATAGGCCATTCAGGTCATGACTATACGTGTATTTTCATTGGGCCGGTATCTCGTCAATATATCTTTCACACCGAAGTACGAATTCTAATTTAAAATTCCTGGTAAGGCTATTAAAAAATAAGCCGGTCGTTCAACTTTTGTTATGTTGAAATTCAATATGGGAAAATTTTCAGATTCGCAACACATTGACAAATTAGTTTTTAGTCGCACCTGTGTATTTATTTCGCCGATTTCTTCATTGATGCAATTCAAAGAGGTTTGAAAATCTCTTCACTCGTGTACCCATTTAATTAATTCTTCGACGTGAAAAGGTATTATTTCGTTTTGTCGGCGACATGCTCAAATTACTTGAGACAGACGTCTCGCAAAGTTCGCATCTCGTTCGGGTGAGCGCTTTCGAGCGAAATTTCGCCCGAGCATTGTTTCTAATACACTGACATTTGCTTGTTGTTACTTCAGGAAAAGCTTTAATGAAGCAACTTTTGTCGAGATTCATAACTTTATCATTTGCATCGGATCATTACGATCAACATTCGTAATGGTAATATCGAAGAACGAACGCTCTAATTAAATTACATACCATACTCGGGGAAAACTTTTCGAACGCACTTCTGAAATATTAACGTATTACGAAAAATTGTGTGAGCTAAACTTCGCCATTCAAACGATATATTGTCGAAACAGAAGTTTGGTAATTGCCTCACTTCGATTCGATGAAAATATTTCGCCGGCGAATTTGTGAAATCGAACGATTTACATACTTTTAATAAACTCGTTTCGAAATTTACCCGTCCTTGACCAACATTTGACAATAAGCTTAGATTGCGTGATCTAAGCTCATTATTCACGCGGAAATAATAAAAAAATACAAAAAAAAAAAAGAAAAATAGGAAAAAAGGCGTTCCACAGGCGTGGAAGCTACGTGCGATTAGTCCATTTGCATCCGGGGCGTTTCCCTTTCGGCCCGTTTCCAATTTTGACACGAAGCTAAAATTTTTGCAGACGTCAGAGAAAATCTCAATACGGACTTATGCTAATTGAAAGATAGAGAATCGAAAAATACACTGAAATGTACGAAAATTGATTTGATTTCGTAAAAATGAAATCACTAACTAAATTCTATTGAATATGAGCCGAAATCCGTCTGTTTGTCTCTCTGTCTGTGTGATAACGCTGATAACGCGCACCTCGGTATATAATTAAAAAACCAGAACGTTGCACGAGTGGGATTTGAACCTGGTATCACTGATTCGGAGCAGAGCGCTTACGCGGTGAGCCAAACCAGATAATAGGCAAGCTTCAACGTGACTATTTATATAATAAAAAATAGTCTCGCGACTTTGCTAAATTGTTACGTTGTTGTATTATAACGCGCCATAAATGGCGCATTGCTGCATAGATGCAACAACTATAAAAACTATTAAATTTAATATTATTTTTCAGTACGGGTGATGAGAAATCGCTCCGTTGATATTCAACGGGCTTACACTAGTTGAATATAAATACATATCTAACTATTAACTTTCCCTTGATACCCTACCATATACGCACAAGGGTTAAAACAAAAAAATTTGTATCAATTGTCGTTTTATATACATGCTTTATGTATAGGTACATAAATTATATCTATTTGATGCCGCACTCAACATCATACACGTAAAGGCCTGAGCACACCAAAGCGAAATCGCTTGCGAAAATTTTCGCACTCTATCGTCGTTGAATTAATTAATTAATTAATCCAATGCGAATTATATCGGTGCGATTGGGACGACTATAGAGGCGAAAATTTTCGCAAGCGATTTCGCTTGGGAGTGTTCGCGCCTTAACTTTAAACAACCGCTTCGTTTACTTTTTCTGTACGTTTGGCGTAATTTGAATGTCTTTTGTTGATTAAGAACGCTGTACATATTTTTTGGAGCTGATCTCGCGTTAACAAATATTGAACGTGGACCCTGTAGGACGCCCACCTCATCCTCCATCTCTCGTACAATATCCGGCAAGGGGCGAGCAATCCTTTGTGTTCAGCCCCTCTTCGTTCAGGTTGTCGAGGGTCGCTGGATGACTTTTCAAGTGTCATCAGTGTATCGGCCATTGTTTTGCAGCAGTATCGCGCCGCGTCATGCGACACATTCGCGTGTGCTCATTTGTCAAGGTAAGTTTTTACAAGTAAAATTTCAATGATCGATTGTTCATTTTCACAAATCAAATTGTCCGACGAAACATTTCAACTGAACCAATTGAGCGCGCGAACGCTTCATCGATCAAAAATTTTCCAATTTTCATTTTATTGTATCTTCCTATTTCGGTTTTGGGAATTCATCGTTGGAATTAATTTAATTTTCGCGATGTTTACTTGTCCGAATACACACATCGCGTATGTAGATAGTGTTGGACAGATGCGATCAGCGGATTCGGACCACTTCCGAAGAGAATATATAATTAGTTGCTCGACTATTATCGGTGACACACGACAATGGTCATTCAAAACAACATCACATCACACGTTCATACAAGTTACATAATATATCTTAATTTGTCTTCCGAGGAATAATTTTTAATTGTTAAATGGACGTTTGATACATTTTAATCAATGTCGTATAATTTCGGCTTGTTAACGAAGCGTAATTTATTAGTCGAACGCTCATCTAAAAGCAGCCGCACCCGTAATCTTCCATCTAATTATATCATCATCATTATCGTCTGCTGAAGCACAATCAATTATTATTGAAACTAGCCCGTGTTATGAGTGTTGTGTACGTTAGTGAGGTTATGTAGACACGGGTGGCGCATGCGCGTGGTGTGTAAATTTAGGTCGCGAGAGGACACATATTCCTGCGTAATTATATATACAGTGGTATAAAAGATGAAGAGTATGTCAGACTGTCTGTGACTCTCTTTTGTATTTGTTTTTAAAATTAAAATTAATTTTAAATTTTCCACGCAACACTAAGGGCTCCTACACACTTACCACTTACCACGCCATACACGTCTTCTAAAGAAATCCTAAATGCATGAATTTCTATGATTTTGTATGGCGTATAAGTATATGTATGTACACACTTGTAACACCCCACCCCACGTCACAATTCATAACAACGGCGTCACGTCGCGCAATCACATCACGTGTGGTGTGGTGAGTGTGTGTGCGCCTCAAAGTATGGGGAAGTCTCGTGTGGAAAATTCAAACTAAAATTGAATTTCAAAAGCATTATCAGAAGCAAATACAAATTACCCCAAACTAATATTCCCGTATGTATGTAAGCCCTCAATAAAAAGGATTATTAATTTATTTTGAACCATGAATCCATTAAATTTTTACAATTGATGACTATCAACGTGATGTGATATCCACTTAAAATGTTATTTTACGTTTTAAGCACGGTACTTTATTATTTAAAATTTCAATTAATTAAATTTTCAACATTGATGTTTTCAAATGTAACAGCTCTCATCCCGTTCATGCTCGATGTACATATTAGTATGTATGTATGTATGTGGGTCGGTATGCGATAGGTACATTGTTTTATTAAAGTTAAAAATTGTATTAAACATACGATGTGTAAGCGAACTTCAAAACTCAAACACGACTATGTCTAAAAGTCAAACATGAACGTCACGCAGTTTCAACAGTCGACCTCACGATTTCGCTGATCCACCCTCCCTACGGAAAAAATACGCGAGGAAAACGACCGGGTGTTTGGAAAATAGCGATATTTTCTCGCAGTCATCCATTACGGACATTTTTGTGCGTTGTTCTCCCCAAAAAAAAAAAGCGAAAATAAAATAATAAAAAAAAATCGAGAATATAGCACGGACGGGGAAGAGGAGCGGAGGACGAAAAAAAATCCGACGGTGAGTTATCGATATAAAACAGAGTTATCCTGGCGTTTTTTTGCGCGAAGTTTTTCGCGCTTTGGCTAGATTTTCCTCGCGATCGTCTCGTGAGCGCAAGTTCGGTGTTTCGCGCGATTCTTCGCCTGATCCTTCACCGCGTCTAGCTTTTTGAAGAGTGAATCTGGAGCGTGAGGAGGCTGTAGTAAATGCTTCATTTCAGCGGAGTACTTCACTTCACTGCTCGGGCTGGTCGGATAATAAAAACAGCTGGCTATTTTTATCACAACAATGGTCCCATATGTTGAAGTCCAGATAAGGATTGGACGGTTTGAACTGCATTCTGTATGCATTTTTATTTTACTCCCAGCGCCAGTGGCACAGTATTTTCGAATACAATATCAATCCACGGTTGGTATATCTTTCCACACACAAAAAACTTATCCCAAGCGGCCAACAGCTTATTCGGAAACCTTTTATAAAGTCAACACGTTGAAGTTTTTAGGTATATGTAATATTCAAACATGTATGTCTTATTATATACGTGTAACATTCTTCGAATGATCTACATTCGAGCATATGACACGTACCGTAAACCTTCAATCACGTTGGTATAGTATGTATATCCAAGTATCATTTACTCGTATTTTCTCGCTTTTATACGGAAATGTTTGCACACGTATCGAAGTTTGTTTTCAAATACATCAATTGAGATATAAAATTCAAATTCGTTCGCCTATGAAGATTTTTAGTGTCATCAGTGCAAGGCCGCTGTCTGCTGTGGATGCGTCGTTTATCGCCTTTTTACGACCAGCGAACTGAATATGCAAGCCTCATTTCTTCCAGGAATTGGAACGAATCTTGTGTTAAAAGATCGATCCCGTTTCTGCACGTGAAGTGCGCCAAGCGTACCGTCGTAAATCCGGCTTTATGACAAAGCCTGAATTTTTACCATGTGCAACATTAAATCAATTAATTTTCAAAGGCGACTATTCCGAGCGAAAACTGGATTCGTACATTCGTAAAACTAAAGGCGCCGTATTCGCATTGCGGAAAACCGCTAGGAAAATCGCAAGGTTGGTATGGTGGGGAGTTGTATCGCATAGCCGCAGGTGGCGCTGCCTACACCACGACGGATTTCCTACCGGAAAACAGCGCTAAAACTCAACGGAATTTGATGAACACAATTTGGTGATTCGCTCGATTTCGATGACGTTAGTGGAAGAGTTATTGGCGACGGTGAAAAAGTATCCCATCCTGTACGATCTGACTTGATAGGTTATGTCAGCGTGACAGAAATCAGACGATTTTGTCGACAGCCACCCGATCCTCGATGACACACCGTCATAAATTACATTCAACAGTTAAAATTATTGAACTAATCATTCATATAAATATGCGGCCAACATAACAGCTTCATGTCAGAATCGTGAGTGAAATACAAACGTTCCGAAAGCGAGGTGACAGATGGCACGGATTTCTTACACAAATTCGCAGCGGTGTGCGGGCGCCTTAAACGTGCGGAAGAGTGTTATCGCACGAGAATATTTATAGCAAGTTTATTTTCAAAACGGGTGCGGTCACTCAATTACCCTCTGCTTCGATCATGACCGATGATCATTGAGGGTCGCGAGGTCATTATAATGATTACGATAGACCCTCGAATTATCGATTGCTATAGAGTCAGCGCCAAGGGTTTGAGGATAATGTGAGTTTAGGAATCCGGCCCTCCCAAATTAATGTATTCATAGTCTGTTGAAGGATCCGAGTGGAGACCTCTTTAATACCCTTTAAATTTGGACCCCGGGGGGGCGCGAGTGGACACTCGCCCTTTTATCACTTTCACATCATATTCATGGTCTTCGGGGTGACTATTGAACCAAACCCCCAAGTGAAGGTTCATTTGGCCGACGTGACTTTTGTTCGGTCGTATATCGATCGTTTAGTGACAATGTGATTTTATTTTATACAATACTAATTACGCGACGCATTTAAGTAATTGATTTTGAAATGTAACGAATGAAATTTGTATTCTTTTATACGTTACGCAATTAGTTTTAAGACTTAAAGTTTGTTCCGAGAAGCTTCGGGGTCCACTGTTCTACTTAATCTTCCCTGGGAGATTTAAACTCTTTGGGTAGGTTTTTCACGTTACGCGAATTAAGCTGTAACTTGAAGATACGTATGTCGGTTGTAAAACTCTACGCCTTATTTCAATTTTAATGCCTAAATCGCTTAAAATACAAAGCATTTAAAGGACAAAATTAACATACATACTTAAAATCCAATTTAAAATCATCTCGATTATCTTATTTATTTATTTAATGGGTGATTAGCCCAAATACCCATTTTACATAGACATACCACACTATGTACATACATATTTTATAAGGCACTAAGAATTTTAAAACAACAACAAAATCAAAACAAAAAAAATGAAATAATACTAATTTACAACTTTTAATTTTGATTGCAAACCGCGCTTTGCTGATGTTGAAAACGTCAACATCAGTCGACAACGAATTAAATAATTTGAGAGCAGTAACCACCGGGCTGGACCCCATAAGCACTGTTCTGCATGTGTATGTACATATGTACATATGTATGTGTATAGATCTTTATATATTAAAATTTGCAATACTGCATGTGTACGTATGTGCTTCATCTTCAAAAGAAAATTTCAAGAGACTTTAAAAGTGTTTACTGGTACCTACGTACATACTCTGTCAAGGCTGAAACCACATCCCGTTTGCTAGAAACTTAGACGCTTAACAGAAAAGTTCACATCTATAGGTATATAATCAACTATCTTATTTGGTAAATAAAATAAGTTTATGTACGTTAGCGACTGGCAGAATATACTGAATGGGTATCGATTTTAGCGACTTATTAAATCGGACCGAAACGTTAACATCACAAATACTGTACATATGTATGTATATGTATGTACAACAGTAAAACGTTAACTAATCAATACGAGAATTTCAAGCTCACATTAGGATCGATATAAATGAACTTGAATTTGGTTATATTTAACTGTGAATGTCGGGACGTACCACTTACGAGACACAATACACAATTTCAATTTGATGTAATAATTTTATTTTGTCCGTCAGCTTACGGTTATCTATTTATGGAATTAACTAATTCCGAATTCGATCGCACTAAACGACATTTTGACGAACCGTCTGTCCGCCGAAATGGCCGGCGTTTGTCCGTAACGCGAAAGCAGGAGATTTCCTGTGTGTGATGATGGCCAGCTGGCCCCACATCAGTATTCATCCCTCGGTCCACTATCCTACCCCCAACCCCTTGATGCTTTCCAGGTAAAAGGCCGGAAGCTCATCCCTGGCGACTCATATATCTTCCGAATATATTTTGAAATTACATCGGGAGCTGCCTCTAAAATTGACATGCACATGCCTACGTACATACACACATTGAATGACCCAACATACTAAGAAGCTATGTAGTGCTAGTACCACGTTTGACGTCTGTCTGTATAAGAAATACCCTTCGAGAAGGGTCAAAATATATAAAGGAGGCATCTACTACTGATAAATAAGTATAGTAGTAGAAATATAATAACTTTTGATTGACTGTTTAACACTTGGACCAAAACAATTCTTGAATCCACTAAGAGTATCGACTACATTTTTCTGTCATTCGTTGATATTATACCCCTGTACATACATACATACATACAACGTATTTTTTATACTCCTTTATATTTATAAGAAGCATTTGATAGCATGTGCTCCAAAAAGCTAAAATATGTCGATTTTCTTACAGGGCAACAGTAATCGCAAAGTTGACAGGGGTCTCATTGTGCGACATCCCTTTACATCCTTAGGCAATAACATCGGATTGTCGATCACACGGGCGTTTCATACATTCGCAACGGACAAATTTCCACCAGGTGGGTAATCCATTGAATTTTATATCTACATACATAGATATATAGATATGGTCGATTGTCAAACTACCTGATGTGTCTCGTGCGATTCGCAAAATCTCACTGCTAAGCCGTTGAGCCGGAAACGTCTGTCTGCGGCAAACTAAATTGATAAAGCAATCTATCGGCCACTACAAAATTCATCCACTCGAACAATTCACCGTGCCCGAATTATTTCAATTTTGACCCACTCCACATGGTCACATTGTTAGCGAGAGGGTCCCATCCCGGGAATTTCGTAGTGATCTTGAGATTGGGTCGCCCGTTGAGATGCATACCGACTTTTCATCTCGGAATGTACAATATCTGCTAATAATATTCATAATGTTATATTAAATGTGAATCAATTTGAACAGAATTCTATTAGATTGTACTATAATATAACATTAATTATGCTACACTCAACGTATTCGAACGAACTAGAAACAACGAACCTTTTTCGAGCTAATAGCCAAATTAGGGAAAAGTAAGTTTGTGAGCCGCAACATATTATTTTAGAATTTATATATTCAAAATGAAATTTAATGTTACTCGTTTATAAAATGGATAGCTGTGAGAAATAAGTTATCTTCGTGATATTTCTTAATGTTCGACAATTTATTAATACGATCTTAAAGCGTTTCATAGCCATGAAGTTGTGGAAATAGGAATCATTTTGATTTTGTGTAAATTTTTGTGTTTCACTCGAAACGTTGCATGACAGCGAAAGCCGCAGGTTTTCATAGAAAGAGCCGTATACGGCTCCGGAGCCGCCGGTTCTCGACCGCTGGTTTAGCTTCTTCACTTATATTGATTATACCTATGTACATACATACATACATACATAAATAGTTTTATATATATTGTATTTGAAATTGAAAACTTTGTTGCACCATTTTTATTAATCACACGCTATATTTTTAAACAACTTTTTATAGTAAAATTCTTATAAAAATGAAATATTATGACGTGTAATATATTATACGCTATTTCGTTCTGGTAAATTAATTCAATTTCATTACTTTTTTTTTCTGGTTTTTTTAAGCCTCAACAATAAAGATGAATATATTATTCAAGATTAGTGCTATTTTTTATACAATATTATGTATTTCTTTGTGAATCAAATGACCAAAATTTTTATTTCATTTTGTTCAGTCAAATTCGTTTGAAAGATTTTTTTTGTAAGTTATGTAAATTTTTTCATATTTTTCACTCTCGCATATATAAAAGCATTCATTCATTTTCCGAATATACACATGTATGTATGTATGTATGTACAAACCCACATATTTTTCGAACGTGTGCAGCTTATCTGCAAGAATGCGGCACACGAGCGGATTGCACACGTGTCATGGAATGCACACGGGCTCTCGGGTCGAGCTTTATACTCGATAACGCTCACGTGTTCTCTGAAAGCTCGCTGAAACCTAGTTCTGAAAAGGGGTCTATTTCTTACACGAGCATCGAGGTGGAGGGGGTGCAGGAAAAGCTCGCGACCCCAAATGATTCGATTCAGTTAAGTTATCGATCCCGGGTTCAGTTACATCACCGTCGCCGTTAACCTTTACGATCATTCGCAGTTTGTTGTTCGACATTTTCACGCTTCCCAAACTACTACATTATATCGCCGGCTAAACTTTGACTTGCGTACGTATAATACACCTATCTGCGGTGCTTAAACGAATATATTAACGACACGCTTTTCTTTTTATAAAACTCGCATTATTTTACCATATTCATATTTTAGCTATTTTCACTGAACACTGTCATGGCTACGGTAGTGTGGACTCTAAACTTAATGAGGTTAAGTTTGTGGTTGGTTTTTTAGTATAACACTCGCACAAATTTAAATTGTGGCTATTTTTGCTATGAATTTTATTTTGTATGTATGTACATACATATGTACATATGTAGTTTCCATTTTGATTATACGTTTGTGGGTATTCTATAAATATGAGAAAAGGTATGAGACATGTGTATGTAGAGTTGCATACATCTGTACAATCAACAGGTGCCTCGAACCGACACTCTAAAAGTTAATATCAAAATTGAACAGTAATGTACACATTTTTAGCAATTAAAAAATCGTAAATAATTTAAAAATGTTTTCAAAAAATTTGTTCACGAACGGGCAATTGAATTAAAACGCCCTTTTTGACGTTTTCTCTCATTTCTTCATAACGTATTCATACATTATGCGTTGTGGTGGCGGCGGCGTCGAAAAACGAAATTATCTCTTAAAGCCTCTTTCGAAAATGTTATTTATAAAAAAAAAAAAAAGCGCACACTCGCGACAATCTCTCGGCGAATTAATATTTGAATATGTTTTAATATTTGAATATTTTGTGTGCCGGCCGGCTCGCCCTTTGCGCGGCTTTTCCCTTTTGCGGTTTCTATCTATTTGGCTGCGCGCGTTTTATTACATTTACGTTCAAGGGCTCGCGAATTTCCCTCATGAGAAAAAAAACCAAAGGGGAGAAGTGGAAGTCGACAGAGGTGAGGTGGAGAGGAGAGAAAAGAGAGGGGCAGGGATGTGAGCTTATGAAGAGAAAAGCCGATGGCATGCCCCATTATGGAGGCAGATAACTCTTGTCGCGGCATCATCTGCGCCCCATTCACTTCTGCCATTTTGGACGCTTGTGATGCGATCTCATTTTTATGTCGACTTTCAAACATTATCCTCTATCCTGATTTGCGATCGAAAAACGTGCAATAATTACCGTCCGCAAATGTCCACGTCTGCTCGGATGCGCAAAACGTGCGGATATTATTATCGCCAAGCCGTACATCATGGCGGTATGATTAACAATTATATTATTGTACAAAAAGCAACAGTTATGTAAATTTATAGGCGATTAAGCGCACATTCGCAACAACAATCTCAATTATATCACCATATATCTCGAAACACAGTGAGCAATATTTGTGGCATAATAATGTTACATGATAGACACAAATGTGTTTTTTTGCGAAAAACTTACAAAACTATGGTTATTCCTTAAATGTAATAGATCACTTTGGGTTGTGAAATAGTATGCAGAATGATTCACGGATTGTATCCTTTCTCAAGGACACTATTGTATATTGTAAAGGATTATAGGAAAAGTCGTTTGAAGACAAAAAATTATTTGAACATACAGTAGCCGTCAATGAAATCAATATTTTGTTGCATACTGATGTATGTAAATATGTATGTACATATCTTTTCTAATATATTTATTGTACATTTATATTGAAATCAATGTATTTATGATATTTTAAAGTGATTCAAACTTAAATATGTATATTGAAATTATCATCTTTCTTGTAAATTAGTGATTCTAGGAAAAAATTTCGTAGTACAATGAAAATTTTTTTTCTCCAAAACTAATTTATTTATCTATAAACTTTAATTTAAATTATATTTACAATTACAATAACTATACAAAATACACAATTTAATATTTTGTTAGGCCTCCTTTATTTTTTATGATTGCTTCAATTCTTCTGGGCATGGATTCTATCAATTTTTTAGGTACATATATACATACATAAATATGTATATAAATAGTACACTAAAAATGGATCCTTTCAACTAGAGTAGAGATTTTATTTGTCCAATTTACCTTGATTGAAAATCAACTCTAGTTTGCATTTAAAATTTAACTCACCTCAATGAGACTCATATTCCTCAGTTTAATAATTATTAATAACGATTTGGATTGAACTTTCTTACTTTATCCATATCGTATTAAGTATTGTGATCGTTGTTTATAAAATCCTTATTTTTATTTATTTATATAATACAGTAGCTTAAGCTAATTATATAATCCTTAACTAAGCACCTGTAGGTACAGAGATGTTTTTTTTAGACTGCCAGGAATTTTTCAATAGTTTTGGAACTTCTAATTTCATCCGGCAGTCTATTATACTCAAAAACACCTCTGTACACGATGCTTCTCCTATTTCTATTTATTTTAACATTTTTTTATAATTAAAATATTTTTATTCCTTAAATTATATTCACATACATACATCCATTCCTCTGACAATAAATTTACTAAAATATGATAGTAACATATTATTATCTAACTTAAATATAAATACGAACATATGTACATACAAATCCTCAAAGTATCATTCACATTCAACCAATCTAATTCAATCATCATCTTTTTACTTTATCCTAATCGGATAAAGTATTGTGATCGTGTGAAAATTCGACCTCGAGATTTTGACTGATTTGTATCAGGTATCATCCCCTGATCACGTTTTCGTGATTTCTAAAAAATGTCTGTATGTCTGTATGTCTGAATGTCTGAAATGTGTGTGTGTCTGTATGTGTGTTTTCTCCGAAACTGTCAAATCTATTAAGCTGAAATTTCATATCTATTATTTTCACGTAAGGTGTAAGAGCCATAACAAATTTGGTCAACATCAGTGAACCGGAAGTAGGGTTTTTTTCTTGTAGAAAATTCTAAAATTCTTTTACCACAGAATATTTCCGAAACGGCTCCGGGAATTTTGTCTAAATTTCATATCTATAGTTTTCACGTTAGCCGTTAACGATTAACGTTAACGATTTTTTGTTTTTTTTTTTTTTCAGCCTTTTAAATATGTGCTATCGTCACAATATTATAATGTTGTACTTCTGAGTAAAATTGCTAGTTACAAAAAAATAAATCATTAAAATCAGTCAACCGGAAGTAGGGTTTTTTTTTTGTCGAAAAGTTTACCACAGAATATTTCAGAAACTGCCCTATTGATCAAGTCTAAAATTTATATTTATAATTATCATATAAAATTTAAGAGTTGATAAGGTTTTGATTAAAATCCGCCGACCGGAAGTGGTAGTTTTTCTTATTTGAATATATGCCGAAGATCGTATTTTATATACGCGCGCGCACTCAACACAGTAATTTCATGATATGTATGTACATATGTATTTTGGTTGGTGTGGTGGTGGTGTATGCGTTTTATTTACTTACATACGTACTTAAAAAAATAATTTCGTTACTCTTTGTATTCCTCAAATATATGGATAAAGTCATGGTTGGGCTACACCCGAATTTTTTATACTAGCATACCTATCCGCATTTAAAATACATCTCATACCTCTATTTTGTAATATTTGTAATCTATCTCTAGTTGACTTATCTAACATATTTAATAATGAACCGCATACATAAAATGAGGTCTTACAATTACATTATAAATTATTATTTTAGTTTCTTTAGATAATAATTTTCTTAGCCGACATAATATTCTTACTTTTTTAGCTACTTTTTTTATTAAAAATTGACCGTGTAACTTAAAATCTAAATTATCATCCAATATTATACCCAAATATTTGAAATTATTAACTAGTTCAATATTACTTCCACCAACTTTTAACCTAAAATCAGTTTTATTAATCTTATTATAATTAATTACCATTGCTTTGGTTTTTTCTAAATTTAATTTTAATTTGTTGCTATTCAGCCAACTTATTAAATTACCTAATTCAAAATTTTATGTTTCCATTATAAAATTAATATTATCATCTACTACATATATAAATCAATGTGTCATCGGCAAATAAATGTATTTTACATTTATTTACAACCTTAACTATGTAGGTATATCATTTATGTACACTAAAAATAATAATTTTTAATGTACATAATTTTATTCCAACAAGAGCTTGGAAGTTTGCAAAAAAACAATCCGTCGCTAAGGAACACTTGCCCGCTGTAGTACAAAATCCAAGCGATGATATCACTAAATTTGATTTCTCAGAAATGTACAAAAGTTTACCACCAAACGTCTCGTCTCTCAATATTAATATTATATAATATGTATGTATATCCAGTCGAAGAAAATGATGTTTGTAACACTCGACGGATCCGCGAAGCCGAAATCCGCTTAAACTCTCGGTCGCGCCGCACAATCTTATCTGGGCGAAAGTTTTCCCGAAAGCCTCCGCCGACGTAACTTGTGCAAAAAGCTTTTTTTTTTGCAGCCAACCCTCTCGCCCTCCATCTCGGATGATAAATCTGCGGATCTTCCCAGAAGATTACACCGTAGAAAGTGCATTTTCGAGACTTTAATTTAGACCGATTACCGGCGAAAGCTCTTCGCTGTGTTCGAGTTTCTGCAGAAAGCTGTCTACTTTATGGTTTTTATATACCTACGTACGTTTTTATTTATTTATTTATGTGTTGTTAACAATAAACGGTGGCCGGGGGCCGATTAGCTCTTTCGTCCCCAAATGGGAATGGATCGTTTCCCGCCAACTTCCTTTACACCATTAATCCTCCGACAACCCGAACCGAGCCCCAGATTTATTTCATAAGTATTATTGTCTGCCGTTTAGGTGGGTTAAAATTAGATTTTCGCGAAGCGCACCCCTCCGCAAACTTCATTAGGCTAATGCGTCCCGTCGAGTCCCGTCCCGTCCCGTTTGCCGCTGTTTGTCTCACCGCGCACCGATGCATCATTTCGTTAGACTAATTGATTTACTGTGATTTCAGCAGGTATCGTTTAAATTATACGATACGCAAAATATGACAAATTGGTTTAAATAAAATTAATTTTGACTTCGCATAGCGAATCGACAACAAAAATCCTACTTTTCCATTGGAAAATAGAAATACTTCAACCAAATTGAAACTATACCCACTCCGCAGTCGCTCAAATCCAATACATTAAATGAAACTGTCGTAAATAGTAAAAATGTATTCCTATCTACTTCAAAATGCAATGTTTTCCACAAAATTTTCATACTCACGGTCGGAAAAATAATCTCATCACACAAATATATTCTCGCAAGCGTACACATCCACAAAGTGCAAAAGTATATTTTATTGCAGTATGTCGTAGTAATATATTGCACAAATATTGCAAACGGGCACACGACGCATACGAACGTATTATATATGTACACATTTCAAAGAAGTGTGTTACAAAGTGCAATTTACATGTGACACGCCGCTTGCACCATTTATTGGCAAACGTTTCGCATACAACACATCCGCACGATATGATATTGTAATATTGTAATACTGAGATTTTTATTTCGCTATTGAACTAAAGTTCGCTGCAATCGTTTTGTGCGTGGTAATGATATTCAAAAATATATGAAATAGTATATAACGATCGCAAGGAAATTCGCTATGCAAACTTTAACTTTTCTTGTTAGGGTAAGGGGTATTAGCTGTAACATCTGCGAGCTCAGACTGTGGTCGAAAGTAAATGAAACGATTAATTATAACTCAGTATGCCGATTCGCTCGGCAATATTTCAAGCAAAGCCCAACATAAAGCAAAAATCTCCCTTTTATTGGCCATTTTATATCACTATATGTAAGTGTGTATGCATGTATACCAGTAGCTTATACAATTCCTTAGAGGCGGTTTGTAAAAATGTGCCAGCGAGTGGTGGGTGCGTGCGAAGCTGCAATTCTCGGAAAACAACGGTTTTAATCTGGAGATATAAAGGTGTTAGAGGGCGTAAAAGACACGAGCGCGATTAAGGCAGGGTCGGGCCAAGGTATTTAAGTGATTTTAGTCGAAGATAAATCGAGCTAAAGGTGAAAATTGGGAGCGTGCCCGTGTTTGCTTTCAATTTCTTAACTTAACCGCGTCAAACGATGAAAAATTCGCTATACGAGGGGAAAAGCGCGCTTCTTATATTATATTGTATATTAAAATACAGTCGATATATCTATTATATATACTGTGTATCTTTTCTTTCATTTTTCGCGTTTGTCCTGCCCTTTTTTCAATTTCTTTTTCGGCGGTTGCTTTTAAGAGAATATTTGTAATTAAATAACGTGGCAACATTTTAAGGACGAAAAGTGCGCTAAAAATATACGCGAATTTTAGTAAAAAATACACGAGCTGCTCTTGCTATATTTTTTTTAATGACGAAGCTTTATCTAGTTTAAAATATCTACATTATTTTCAAATATATTAATATCATAATATCATTAATATATATTAATATCGGTAACATATGTACATACATATGTTACCGACCTGCATTAAGCTTTCAATATATTATTATAAATACTATAGAGATTAACTTACAAATACAATGGAAATTTTCATTAATGGCGCATAGATAGAGTGAAATTCTTCAATTTAAAATATTAAAATTCAATACATTTTCGTAATAAAATCCCACGGAAGCATGTTCAAAACCCACTCCTGACCAACGTAATCGAAACAAACTGTCTGTATTGAAGCAAGATGTTCCGTACCTCTTCCTTTTGTCCCTCATGCCCCGTTTTCCCTTCTTACGGTCGAACTTTAACGAATCGAATTACACGACTGTGAAAAGTTAATTAACGACGAGACTTTGCGTATAAGCGTTCGGCGTTACGGGACGACCGGGCACAGATCAATGCAAACAGGGTAATAAATACTCGTTAGGTGTTAGCCCTCTTCCCTATCCTCCCTCTTACCTATTGCATTCTCTCTCAAATACGCCCAGGAATAATTTGCTTTCCTACCTTTGATTGTCCGGCAGGACGTAGGCTTCCAAAACACTTCTTAATTGGATCCTCGCCAACCGCGCTTATATGTACATAAATTAATGTATTCGACACGATGCGACGCTGACAACGCGATGTTCCAATTGCCAATTAATTCCATTATTTTTTTCAATATTAAGTAAGTTTGTAATTGTGCAATGATAAGGAAGGTGATTTCAATTTAAAATAAAAGCCATAACATTGTACTTTAATACATTTAAACATTCGAAATTATTTGAGTCGTGTACCAAATACACTCAGGTAAGGCCCATTTATAATGAACTCCACAACCCAAAACTTATCCAATTTGATTTTAATTAACGTACAAGTATACATAATTTGATAATTTAGAGGAATCCTTCTTTATAATTGTATTTTCATGTTACTTTTTTACTCTGCCTATTTCATTGTACATTGTATAATTAAAATACACGAAGAATAATTTATACACAATAAATCACGATCCTGTGTATTGGCGAAATTTTTCTAAAATCATGTTCATATTATTGAAGTTCTACTTACAGCCACGCATTCTGTTTCAAAGGAAAATATGAGCGTGCCGACAAATCGAGCACCATTCTTCTTATTTTCTAAGTAACTTTGAAAAATAGACCCCTTGCCGAGCTAATATCTTTGTATTTATAAACATTAAGCCGGAGAGCGTTTATTCAAGCGGATCTTATTCACCTGTATGAAAATAGCACGAGACCCGCCCCGCACGGGCTGAACTAACCCACGTCAAAATTTTATGAACTTGAAAAAAAAAATGGGCCAATTTGCAAGAAGTGGAGCGAGAACGGGGCAATTTATCACCCGATTTGTCTATTTTTGAGGGGCGCGGGCGCCCACCGAGCGAGAAACGCTTTTATCTTCTCGCGTGTCTCGGCAAGCGCCTCGAAATTAGGGTAGGCGCACTGATAGAGGTGGTCTGGGCGAATTTAGATCAAATCTAACTAGCACAAGGTCTGGGTTGATGGTCCTAGGTTAAGGGAACGCAAGGACAAGCCCGATTTTCACTAATCACGCAAGCCATTAAATAAAATGAATAGGCCCTTTTTTTCCAACCGACAACCGAGTCTTACGTTTTGATACGTTTGATTTTCCAACTATGGAAGATTCATCTTGGGTTTAATTTGCCGCGTAACGTCAACACACCGACTGAAACCCAATAACACAAAGCTCGAATTGGCTGCGTGTATTTCAACGAGCTTTCGGCGTGACGCCTCCGCAGGGAATGATAACGTCACATTGTCGGCAGGGCCCCGCACAATAGGTCGAGGCCCTATCAAAAGCAAAAGGGCGAAACCTTAAGGCCTAAGCCCCCCTCCAGCAGGTATTTTTGGGGTGATTTAAGACGCCTACAACCTTTAACTCTATAAATACGTAGGAGGGTGGGGAGGTGATGCCCCCGATCGCCCGTGCCAGTGAGAGAACCGGCCCAGTGCTCTGCGACTACGAAACAACAATACAAACCCGAGAGTGGCACTCTCAAAATGTCAAGGAGAATCGCCGAATAATAAAAAGAGACGAAAAAACAGTTCGAATGTTATGGCCCTTCGCCGTCTGACCTCTCGCGTCGGCCCCAAGAGTGAAAAATGAAGATCGCGTCGGTGTCTATTGTGCGCGATTTTCCGAGCTTTTCCGGAAAACGCGCGCCTCGCGGTGCGATCGTCGATAAGCGAATACAATTTTTTCTCTATTTTTCACGCCGCTATCTATAATTTGATTTTTTTTTATTCGGTATGAACAGTTATTATTACTTCCACATACGAGGGATAACAACCTCGGTATTAGCTTTTATATATATGTAGTATATAAGTACATTGATTTGAAACGGTAGAGAAATTTTATTTAAACAAATTTTACTTTAACCATGTCTGATATACACACATATGTATGTATGTATGTACATGTGTACAAAAAAATTTACATAACCCAAACTAACCTAACCTTCGTATGTACATATGTATGTAGGTGGTGGCAATGAATTTGTTATTGAAAGGTTAATATGTAATATGTTTAATATTTATTGAATTCATCTGTGAATATTGAACAAAATAATACGTACAAGGTATGATCAATTATAAATGCTGTTGCAGCATAGTCAGCAAATAATCGCTCGTACTCAGAAATGCCGCTATTTAAAATTTTCCAGATCCCATAATCAAGTAACCATGTTTTTGACGATGACTTAAATATGATGAATGAGTTTCGTGATCTGGGAGTCTTATTTTCTTCTAATTTTAGTTTTGGTTGTCATATAGACGGGATATATATATGCGTACATATGAAGGCCACTAAATTATTGGGTTTTGTTTTTAGAGTTAGCAAACCCTTCCAATCTGCCGTAGTACTAAGGATTATTTATGAAACACTGGTACGGACAGTTCTTGAATTTTCTTCTATTATATGGAGTCCCAGTGAGAAGGCCGATATATCTAAACTTGAAAAAGTCCAGAAAAGGTTCCTTAGGTACCATATGTACACATGGACGATATGACAACATATGGACGATATCCTTGGATGTACTCGAGTGGCGTTCTTCTGGGTGTCCTAGGATTTTACTCATTGTAATCAAGAGAAAGGTCTACCTGGTGCACAATCTTCAGGTTCTTCTCGAGCTTGAATTGTGGGTACCGAGTCAACTTACATATTTATGTGTCCCAGACAACATCTTCTGCTTTATCTTTAATATGATGCTCAATTCTCCGGTTGCTAGAGCTGTTGTCTTACTATTGACTTACGAAGTTATGCTAACCTTGTTGAGACTATGCTTAGGTTATAAATTTTATTTTCATTCTTTCTTTTTTTTTTGATTCAAGAGCTATTTTGCTTTTTTTTTACAATTTCTTTTTTCTTTTTTTACTTATTTTTTCTTTTATTTCAAACTTTTTTAAAATTAGTTTTACTATATACACACGTATGTATATATACATATTGTTTTCCCCGCATGACGCTCTGGACGAATATCTGTAATGTCATGCAGGATGATTATATATGTAAATAAATAAATAACGCTAATATGGACCGGGTTTCAAATATGAGGCCACGAGCGAGCGTACTGAACTGACAACTTTGCAGCGCTAATATTCCGGTTGTCTCTCTCACCTGTCTAGACAACGAGCACAACAAACGAACCAATTAATATCACTATCATCCACCATAGCCGTTATAATGCTGTATTTTGTTAAATAATTGCACTATCAGCTAAATGTTTCACGTTAAAATTATACCATAGGTGAAAGTCTCTCGGCCGAAACAAATTTCTACTTAATGTAACTTCGCCTTCTGGACAAAACGGCGATACGATGAAATTAGACGGCGTATTTACCTTTTAAGCCGGTGTAAAGAAAAAAGAACAATAACAAGCACCGACGAACCGAAAGGGGTATTAAGTGCTCCGAGTGGTGTTTATTTTAACTCATACCCACCCCACCATTCCCAGTTGCTTTGGCTTTTTTCAGCGTTACGCGCACTTTATTGTTATAAAATTCTATGCATTTGGAATATGAGCGGGTCAAAAATTAGGTCTCAACGGTAATGGAACCACGTGCTCGGGGACCCAGCGTCACATCATGCCGAATTTGTACACCACGAGTACAGCGAGGCAGAGTTGCCTCGTACTGAATTATTCATTAGAATTCCGTTGAAATGATTCTTAAATTTTCACGCAAAATAATGTACATATTGTGTTTCAGCGATGATGTTAATATGATGTCGTCGCGCTCGAGCGTGAGAGCTCACGATTACTAATGAAATCAAACAAAACCGCGAATAAGTTTGACGCAATAATATTTATGAATAATTAATTTAAATATATTCTACACTCACAGTGGTTCACAAGAGTCTCTTACTCACAAAAATTCACATCTATGTACTAATTTCATTCACCTGATTCATAATGTCTTCTAGCCTTCTTGCAATTAAAATGGTAGCGCAATATTTCACGAGCTGAACGAGTATCCCTTTGAATTGACTTTTCTTTGACATCGTCTGAGAGACCTTTGATTTTCGGCCGGGTTGAACGCGATTAATTAATATTAATTAGTTCTGTGCCAAGGGGTGAGTGGGTGAAAACGTTGTGCTAGTCGTGTGCTAAAACACCATGTTCGTGGAATGACAGGTATTTGAAACAATTTGTCACACATTTTGCACCGCATTACATGCTGTCGTTAATTATATACAGTGAACGATTCATTTGTCACTATGTTAACACATATATTATTTCGTAGACCATTACATTTTTCCTTAGAATTACGTCATCTATCGACTCTTAAATAGTGGTTAGATAATATGTAAATCTGTGTTGTACGTCAGGCAATATAAGTTTTATGGATTGTTCCAAAAATTGCCAAATTTGGCATTTTGTCCAATAAGACAAAGATCCTGAAGCACTATTGCCTGTAGGCGTACCGTTAGGAAACTCGTCGGGAAAATTTATGTAGGAAAAAATCAGCATTTTTTGCGAACGTCTGATAAAGTGGGTCGTCCAAACTTCATCCCCGTCACACACATATTAACTAAACGCCGAAACCGCTCTAAAATAGCTTAAGGCTCAGTTTTAATAGTGCAATAAAAGCGAGAGAGTCGAGTTCATTATTCATCGCATTGTCTGCGGGCGCGCGGGCGATACCTCGAATCGTTGAAGAAAAGACGCCCAAACACATAACAAAACCTTTGTCTGACGGTTGTTGGGGTTTCGACACCCCCGCACTTTGAGGGATGAATCTCGTTTTCCGTGAAATCATCCCCAAATCTTGGGGTTCAGCCATAAATTCTCGTGACAAAAACACGGGGCGGTGTCCGATCGCTTAGGCGTTTTTACCAAGAACCCGCTAAACTTGATAAAACCAGATCGCCTCAAATATAATATATACAGCATTTCCGTTATTTTTTTCCCCTATATTTCGACAAAGGGATGCTTATTTAGTCCTTATTTATATTATGGAATATTTTGTAAGCGATCGTGCGAAGCACGAGCGACCAAACACAGATTCAATATGATCATTTTCATCCAAACAATCAGTTGTAAATTTATAAAAAATATTTCATTTTATATAACTGTAACTATGTATATACATATCATCATCATTTTCAGCCATTCACCATCCACTGCTGGATGAAGGCCTCTCCAATCCTCTTCCATTCCCGTCTGTCTTGAGCAATCTGCATCCAGTGAACTCCACGCATTCTTCTCAATTCATCAGCCCATCGTCCACTCGGTTTACCTTGCTTTCATTCACATCCTCTCGGATACCATTCCAGTATTTAAATACATATGTATGTACATATACAATGACACAATGATTTGTGGTAAATTTTCTTTAAATCGAATTGCTTACATTTTATTGTAGTATGATGGAATGTTTTGTTCATACAGATACCTACATATTTCCATGTATTCCTCTTACGATCTCTTCAGAATAATGGATGGCAGATGGACGCGAGAAATACTAAAATGGTATCCGAGAGGATGTGAAAGAAAACAAGGTAGACCGAGTAGACGATGGGCTGATGAATTGAGAAAAATGTGTAGAGTTAACTGGATGCAGATTGCTCAAGACAGACGGGAGTGGAAGAGGATTGAAGAAGCCTTCATCCAGCAGTGGATGGTGAACGGCTGAAAATTATGACAATGAGATACCCATTATATTTATAAGTACATATGTACATAGGTACATATGAGGCGTTGCGGATACTAAGGGCGAACGCGACATTTTTTACCATTCCGTTCTCCTTCCTTATTAGAATACACTTGTAGGTGTTTTTTTTTTAGTTCATCCATCATAATTGCATAAAAATAAAGCTTGAAACATAGGAAACCATCGCCATCGTACTGGGCGAGCAAACTTAAAACGTGTTTTTCTCTAAATCGATGTTTGTCGAGTTTGCCCTTCGCATCCGCAACGCCTCATATGTACATATGTATATAGAACTTGAGAAAATCGCTATGGCAAGCAAAGACTTCATTATAGTTTCAATACATCGCTTTTCGATACAATCAACCAGAACAATCTACCCAACAACGTAACACCAACAAACACACAATAACACCGAGGATACGAGTATCTATGTGTTAGATCGCTACGGTAATTTTATAACTCGACTGCAGGCAAATACACAAATAGGGCTAACCAACCGTCAAACTATTCGAAATAATAATAATTATTGTAGGTACGATCGGATAAATTGCATTAAAAGTGGCGAAAATAAAAACACGACAGAGCAGGACGGAACAAATACGTGAGAGCGTGTTGTGGCTTCGAAGACGAATCGTTGATCGGCAAACGCGTGCGCCATGATAAAACGCGACCAGGCCATTCCTAATTTTTCTTCCTTTCTATCCCATCAATTATTCTCGACGCGAAAATACACAATGCCTACACCAGAAACGACCAAAAAAAAAACGGGCAAACCTAGCTTTGGTATATTTACTTAGTTGCCGCAGCGGCACAAAACGAAAAACCTTAGGTACCTACATACATCTCTTCGCCCTATTTTGTTTTTTTTTTTTTTTGCTGAAATAAAAAAAAAACGTAAAGTAAAGGTTGGTACGCTTTCGCTCGACCGCGGACCATCGCTTGACCTGGTCTGCGTTTAAAATGAAAACGTCGATGGCACCCACGCGAACTGGAATCGCTGCAGAATAGAGATTCTCGGAAACGTATCCACAGCGAAATCGTATAAATTTATTATATTCGTATTCTGGGAATATCTACATATGTATATTATTACAGATCACTTTTGCTTATATCTCGAAAGAGAATACAGCAATTCGATTTGCATTTACATATTTAAAATTGTTTCAATACGTTAAAGATAGAAGAAAATTAAATTAATTTAAATTTGCCATTGAAAAATGTAATCATATTATTTTCATTAACAGCTATTGAAAACTCGTCATTGGATAACTTAATTTAATTTGAAATTTTCTGAAAGCGTCAATAACTACGTACATATGTACCTACTAAAATCAATATTAACGCTACAATATTAAGATTCGCTGACGACATACTCGTACATACATATGTAGTTATACCTAGTCACAGTAGATAATCATATTGTATAGATAGTTGATGATTATTTACACCTAGGTAAATTGGTGAATATGGATATAAAGAATAAGAAATAAGACGAAAAATGATACTAGGATGGAATGATTTTGGAAGAATGAACAATACTCTCCATTCCTGTTGAGTGGATTGGAGAGGCCTTCATCCAGCAGTGGATGGTGAACGGCTGAAAACGATGATGATATGTAGGTATGTACATTGCGCTATATGTAGGTGTCATATTAATAGTACTCATTTAAATACTATTTATTTTTAGCTTGGTTCCATAAAATAACAAATCGTTTTTTTTTCGGGTAATCGATTTGTTACAGAATTTTAATTTATCAGATTACATCAACCCTTTTTCGAGTAATGAATATTCATTGCAATGCAATGAATCCGTTGATGAAACGTTTCGTCCGTTCGAATTAAAATTTGAATACAGATTGTATACTGAAGTGGGCGAAAAAAAATATTCATCGCAGTTAAATTGCGATTATTCTTTTTGCTACGTAAGATTTTGTATTTTTTTTCATGCGTGAAATTTGTCCTGAAATAAATGTTTAATCTGTCCACGGTCGCGCGCCGTCTCCACTGCGCTTATTGATGATTAATGATTTGCAATAGTTTGGGTGGGAGACAAACTCGCGAATAAACTCGTCGCAAATGAAAAGACATTTTTCCTGATAAATGGAATTTACTCAGCCGCAAAATACATATTATATATATATATATGGGAAGTGAGAGTGAATTCGCATTATGAAGACAAATGTTGGCTAAGATAAATGTTCCAGCGACGCGTCAAAATACACACGCGCCAAAGGTAATCTATCTATGCACAAAATGTGATACTACCGTTTTACAAAAAACAAAGCAAAGTCGAAGCTCGAAATTAAATTTAAAAAATAAATATGTAAACGTCGATTAATATTATCTGTATTAATATCAACGTCTATTGAATACCTACGTAAAATTCTATCCTATGAACAGTTTTATAACAAAATATACATATGTATGTATGTATGTATGTATATGTATCTATTACTGCTAGATACAAAATATTCCCTCTAGTCTGTACAATATCATATTATTGACTTTCCTGCTCTATGAACGAGTACGTTCACAACAATCGAATACCCACGGACAATAGCTACAACTATAGCATCCCTGCTATGTAATTTTCCGGCTAACGCTGTGCTTTTCCGTATTCACGTTGTTATAAATGAACGATTGTTTGCTTTTTCTCTCGCGTAATATGATCGTTTTTTTTTACTAAAAAAATAGTAAAAATACATCATTTTGTAAGAAAATGGTGCTCGCAAGGAACACCACTAGCGCTCACTACTTACATACATATGTATGTACATACGCACCTACCTTTATTCGCCGTACCTATATTCTTCAGAATTCCAAAAATAAATTTCGTGTCCTTTATTAATTGCTCAAAGGACCAGATGGTGTCCCGACCGGTCTAGGTTTCGGGTTAAAACCCGGCAACACGCCATTCGGCCTAATAAAGTAATTGCTCCAGTCGAAAGCAATTCCCGGAAATAAATAATACAAACGTTAGAAATAATTTGATCAACGCGCGTGCACGTGCGACTATATATTACCGAATTCAAATTACATATGGGGGGAACCATTCACGGGGAAATTAAATTCAAATTAAAACCCACTTATACATATATGTATACATATGTACATATGTTGGAAACTACAACCAATCAGTATTTTTTCATATTCATGTTCAATTTCCTGAAATCCAATTAATAATCATCTATATTCTATATAATTATAATCAGACCCAATAATACATTGGTTAACATCGAAATAATGGATAGGCGGTGCCAATTTTTGGAAGTGCCGTCTCATAACAGACTACTAAGTTGGATATTAATGTCCAGAACTTCTTATTGCGATAATTAAAAAATCATTTCGACATGCAGGGATCGAGCCCTGAACCTTGAACCTTCGCTGAGGATACTAATGCTCTAACCAATGAGCTATCGCCTGACTATAATATATGCATATACATACATACATACATGTATATATGTATATAATAAATGGTGCGGCGACATTAGCGCGCGAGATATTAGCGCGCGAGACATTAGCGCGCAAGATATTAGCGCGCCGACGTTAGCGCGCAATTTATAATTTTTATATTTGATAAAATAAAATAGAAAACAATTATTCTAAAAACTAAAAACACATACACGAAATAAGAACCATAACAATCAATGTTTGTTGATTTTATAACAATTATTGACTTATGTACATATAATGGTTTAAGAAGAAAAAAAGCGGCACGAGTTGTTTCAATAAGTCTTTGTCGGTTTCGCAAAAATTGATAACATTTAAATATTTTCTTTTAGTTTCAACAAGTCTTTGTCGGTTTCACAACAATTGGCTTTTAGTTAAAGTCGCAATGACCTTTACTTTGTACATAAAGGGACCGAAACTGTTTCATTTCGCCGCCGCTACCGCTGGACACAAAGCTCAAATTTTATTGCTAAATATTATTTATACCCTTTCGGCAAAATCGCCGTCGTCCTCAAACGGTTAACTCTACTTTCTATCGATAAACATTTTGGAAACCAAACATTTATGGGTTAAGCGATTAACTAATAAAAACAAAGTGAAGAAACGCTCATATACATTAAATAACATTTGGAAATTTCACATGGTGGAATGTTCTTATCTTATTATTATTTTTTCCAATCGATAAAATTTTCATAGATAGGTTTTTAAAAGTACCAATTAATTTTAAATAAGATGTAATTTTGACAGAAAAGCTATCTTGGATAAGTAAATTTCTTTAAATGAGTAGTCAACAATACAAAATAATCTTGTTTTGCGCGCTAATGTCGGCGCGCTAAAGTCCCACGCGCTTATGTCGGGGTTGTACTGCGCGCTAATGTCAGCGCGCTTATGTCGGCGCGCTAACGTCGGCGCGCTCAAGTCTCGCGCGCTAATGTCGGGGTGCCATAATAAATATGGCATAATGGTTTTACGTGCATTTTTTGATCAATTAAAATTCACTCCTTCGCAAGTGGCCCTTTGGACATAAAAAGGTTAAGTGTCGCTGCTTTATTAGAACGACACAATGGCTGATTTTTTTAAGTGTCATTTTAAATAAATTGAATATTTTAAAATGCGTGAACAATGCCGATGTAATTTTAGTAGACTCCGCATAAATTTGTGATTATCCGTCGCATCGACCGGTCCTATCGAAAGGAAAAAGCCTCATAAATACAGTAACGGCATTGAGTGGCCTCAACACTAATAATTCACCCCCATCGGGAGGAAATGAAGCGAACGGAAAAAAGAAAAAGGAATCGGCTGTGTAAGCAGTGGACGAGACAGCTCCAAACAAAAGCTTTGCTCTCCTACCCACCCCTACCATGGTCCCGACAGCCAACTGTACAATAGGGTGCTCCGGTCTTGTATAAAGAAAATTTATTTCGTAATATCAAAAGCTTGGGTGCGGGATTAGTGCTCAATCACATGCCCATCATAACTGCAAAATATCTCCTAAAAATATTAATGTTTAGTATTGCCCCAAGCTGCTTGAATATTGGGATAAAATCTACCTATGGTTAGTAGGTGGAACGAAATAATTTTTTTATGAAAACCTAAATGGTTGGGCTTGGAAAAGTTGCTCCATGGGAATACAAAACAAACGGCGTAATTACTTTTTTGATATTTTAACTCTTTACACTGCCCCAATTGAGTTAAAAATTTAGAATAAATATGTTTTTAGCTAAAAGTGTAAGGTTCATATAGCGGTATTAAAACGCAGATAAAATACATTTCTTGTCGTTAATTTGATTTAAGACAATGCAAACAAGTAATACATATGTTTCAGTTACTAATTAAAAATATCATACCAGCATCCCACAAGAAAAACTTAAAAATAACCTAAATACTAGGAGTAATAATATTTTTTTGTGTTGAAAATAGGCATTATTTTTCGTTATTCGAATCTGGTTTTTATGAAACCATCTCCCCTAAGGATTCACAAACAGTAGCAGAGGCTTCCGTCACTATTTTCACTGGGTGGCTTGAGTGTGACAAGGAAAAATCTTATCCGAGGTAAAATAAAATGACAATTTATTACTTCCCGATCGGCAATAGCTTGTAAAATAGTCTCTCCATCTATGAACTTGTTGTGAGGAGACTCTGTTACATCTTCCCAATTTATAATATTGCCGCAATATGCTTCAACGTATTGCGTATCAGAAGCAAATTGTGGCAAATGTGGTATTTAAGCTATTTTTAAGTTTTTCTTGTGGGATGATGGTATAATATTTCCTTTGTTTTTTGTTCTTAATTAGTAACTGAAACATACATATGTATGTACATATATATATATATATATATATATACTTGTTTGCATTGTCTTAAATCGAATAAACGACAAAAAATGTATTTATCTGCGTTTTAATACCGCTACATGAACCTTCCATTTTTAGCTAAAAACGCAACTCTTCAAAATTTTTGACTCCATTGGGGCAATATAAAGACATTATTAAAATATCAAAAAAATAATTAGACCGTTTGTTCTCTATACCCATGGAGCAACTTTTCCAAACTCAAGCATTTTGATTTTCAAAAAAAAAATTCGCTCCACCCTACTGTACAAGTACACAACTATGTATGTACATATGTACGTATGTACATACATATGTACATAGCACGGTATCGTGAATAATTCCTCGGATCGGGGGACAGAAAGAGCTAAAAAGGGTGGTAGGAGGTCTTTGATGTTTTCCACTTTTGCTTAAAAGAATTTCCACTGCTTATTTTTTTAACTTTCCAAATTATGAAACTTCTATCACATTGTACATTGTATGTATGTATACCTACGTATTGACGATCACCAAAAACGCTATGCACGATTTCTCTCACAAGTTATCCTTAAAATTTTAATATATTGCACGCGCACGCTTACTTCAAGGTAAGAGTGTGGGGTAGGGGGTTAAATTCCAGCGTCGTTAATTCAAACAATGATTAAATTTTAAAATTAACATCCCCTTAGGGCGGCAGTAATCGGGGCGCAATATTAACTCTTGCGCGGGCGGCCGTTCCTTGTGCGAATAAATACACTGTACGTATATGTGTATCGCAATAATGGCCGATCGTTTTGTTTTATTTGCAACGTGTGCGGGTCTCATATCACCATCTGATTACTTGCTCTCGCTCGCATAACGACTTTTTAATATTAAATCGCGCATTAGGGTAGCACATTGATTAAGCGAAACGGCCGCCGATCGCGACCATTATAGCGCCAAAATACGCTATTAAAAAAATCTGGTTTCGATTTTGCCAAAGTGCGACTCAATCAATATAATATCGCGAAAATAGAATGTGCACGCGAAACGAGTTTCAATCTACATACATACATATACATACATAATTGAATTCTTGTTTGTACCTTCAACATATTCCAACAGCGTTTTACTAATCGGGATCAAACTTTACAAAGATACTCACTCTGATCCAGTTGGTCTAATAAGGTATTTGAGTGAAATGTGATAATTCCGGTCTATATCTAAGATCGTGAAAAATCTCTATGTAGGCTTGCACTTGCAAAACTCGTATGAGCTTATGTATTTACCTATGGATATATTTGTAATCGAACTCGGCGTATATACATACCTACCTATATGTGTGTTTAAATGTATGTATACTTGAGTAAATCTAGATAAAGGTGAGTTATACGAAGCGGGACGTTAACGTATTACTTTGGGCTCCCGAAAACTATCGCTGTGTTAGAAAAGAGTGGATGATATATGGACTAGTAGGTTGTACGACTCTTGTTGTGCTAATGGTGTTCATTTTATCAAAAATAGTTCAAGTACACAGGTTAAAATAAACAAATTCAATAGTTCATGTCAATTTCGTTCCAATTCAATATGTAAATAAGAACAGTTCGATTTTCCCATATAAACGCTCTTGACAACAACGTATCGATACTTGCGCGTTAAAACGATGGCAGGCTTTACGAAACTCATCTTTTGGATTCCAGCCAAAAACATGAATCCAACGGTACTTGCTAAGCAGAAACTTCGCAAAAATCTATCTATGTAACTTGCTCTTACTCGTATTATATGCGATGAACGGTGAAATATACATACATACATATATGTACATACATATTTCCATCGAAGGAAAATGACATTGTTGTGTGGTTTTTAATCAATGTCACAATTTGTCATTATTATGCGGCATTTACATTCGTCCATAATACATATACATAATATGTTTGTAGGTATAATTTTAGTAGACGTCGACATGGATTGCTCGATGCACCTGTGAAATCATATTATCGGAGAGTCCGTTTTCGCTCAGTTTCCGATTTGCAAGCTCCGGGGCAAGCTTCGGATTTCCACTCGCAGGACGTCAGGCATTGCTATCTGACGATGGCACTTCAAAATTGTATCTGTATATAGTGATTTATATAATACGCCTTTATATAATATTGATAAATTCTCACAGTTCGCTTCCAATGTATCGCGAATGTGAATTTTTGTATCAAATGCACACATTTTGTACGAATGAAGCTGTCAATTCCCATTATTTCCGCGAATCACTTGTGTTACATAAATATTAAGGTTGACAATATTCTTATTTTTATAAGGAAATTTTTGACGTGTATTTTTTTGTGCGTCTTATTCAACATGAAAATCATTTTGAGCGTGCGATTTTTTGATTTAATAAAAAAAGATGTATACATACATATTTATTATGAAATTTTCATCATCAGGATAGAAACGCGTTGCGCATATGCCTCACCCGTCGACGGTGTGACCGTGTCACATTTTCACCGACGTTTTATATCAAAATATAATATTGTTCCACGCAAAAAAATAAATAAAAATAGAGGTAAGGGGAACATTTTTAGATTCACCTTCCGAAAAATCGATCTTGACGGTTCTATGTAGTTTTCCTTCTGTTCAGAACGAGTGAAGCTTTTCGCACCGACCATGGGATTGTAAAATAGTGAAAAACGGAAACTGACATCGATCGATAAATCGGACGCCCCGGCAACCCATTTAACTTCCCTGTCGCGCCGAAACTAGCGACTTATAGCGCAAACTCGGGAAAACTGGCAAATGGCAACTGGCAAAAGTGGGAAGCAATCGTGCTAGAAGCTCGCGGATGGATTAGAGATTGAAACGGCCCTGCGTCGCATTATTGTAATTGGGATTAGGTCTCGCCGAAGTGCCTTTGCGGTCGCATCTCCCCCTCGAGAAACTCTCAAATCTTCAATAATATACTGATCAGTGCAAAAATATGTTTTTCCAATGTTCTATGTATACCTATATAGAAAAATTTCATTCTGTGTATGTACATATGTATGTATGTATCATGCGACTTACTCAATTCAATTAAACTTCAAGTGTAGCTAACCTTCACACGATCGTTATAAATTGCTGGTTTTCTTTTTTCTATAAAGTCAACAGCGTGTATCTTAGCGCACACGTACACGATAGCGTCCTACATTTTCTGTCGACCCTTTTCATCGCAAAACAAAATGGACAAAACTGATCTCGTATCCGAGATCTTTGACCGCCATGATTGGATTTGGGCACGAAACTTTCCTTTTTAACGGCTGAACTTCAATGAGCATTTGGAATGCAAAAAACATATATTTTGGTATTTTTCTGCACTTCTTTTATCTGAATACTGAATGTTAGTTTTAAAAAAAGCAATGATTTGATTTTTGATTGATTGACTTGATTTTTTTTCAATTTACATAGTTGTAAAATTGCTATCTAAAGCCGCTAGCAGCGAGCATCGAGCAAACGGCAGACTAAATTTAACGCCAATCCGCTCGGCAAATGGATGCTGTGAATGAGGACCGATAAAAACGCAAAGCACGGCCACCACAATCCTCCTAAAACGGCACCATTCACGTTCAAAACGTTTTCCATTCCGATATCGAATTCAACGCCTACGTATATACTTGTATAACATCCTCGATACTGTAGTCAACCTTTTCACATTTATAGAAAAAAATATCAAGTGCTTTTTAAAATTGTATAAATTCTCTTTGATCTTCCAAATCTAATGTTGTGTTTTAGAACAACACACATTTTTTTTTTTTCTGTTTAATGTCTTCCGATACAAGTAGTCCTGTATCAAAAAAAAAAGAAAATGTTTGTCGTTGTGTACGTACACAAAGCGGGCAAAATTTTACGCACGGTTTGACCAAAAATACGGTATGAACCGGCAAATTATTCATAGAATTTTCTTTATACTAAAACACGACATTTTCCACTCGAATCGTTGCATCCGAATGTGCATTCGGGTGCTGAAATTGTCGTTACGCTTCGAATGACGTTCGAGATAATATGTATGTACATCGGTACATATCAAGATTACATATGTACATACTTCTTATTAGCGTATTCGTTATTAAATTATATACGTTATGTTTCATGCTATAGAGTGTATATTTTGAATACATAATTTCGTTTACCCAAGGGATGATGGTGTGACACGCAACGGAGGCGCCTCGCTCTTCGCTAAAATATGCATATTGCATCAAATATCGCTTTACCGTGATTCAATTGCATTTGAGGACCTTTCATTGACACCGCAAACATTCCAGTTGACATTTCATCTTTGCGCTGTTTATCCAAGCCAGCCTGGGAATTGTGCAAATTAAGTCAACAGTTACACAAGCCCCCCAGCTGGTTTTCCTATTGCGCAATAATAAGTTTTAGTTCAAATTTTCTATTTTATTCCATATCGTACGTAAATCTAGTATTTTCTATGTGAATTTTACCTCTAAATTTCCTATAAAAAATTGCAGATAGCGATTTTAATTTCATTTTTTTACTTTATTCATGTTTTTTGTATACGCAAGCACTCTAATCTTTATTAATTTATTTATATTTATATTCGTATACGTACCCGTATTTATTATATAGGTACATATCGTTGTTTTCAGAACAATGCCGTTTGATTTGCGATAAGCACCCAACTTTTTTATTTGACTCACATTTCACATATTTACTAAACATCGCATGAGAAAATGTCTACGCCATTACAAACCTGGCTATATACGAAAGTACTTGTATGTGTATACTGCAAGCACAAAATAATTTTTACCATAGTCTAGTATTTTTTACTTTATCCTAATCGGATAAAGTATTGTGTTTTTTTATGTGTCAATCATACCATTCATCAATTTTCAATACATTATATAATATAAAAAATCTATATCTTCAACGAGGATAAGAAAATACTATTCGTGAAATGTTTCTTCTCGTAATTTGCTTATCTTAGTGGGTGAACGCATCATCCCCTCTAATGCTGATTAGCTCGAACAAACTGTCGGTCGCCAAAGACGTCCAAAGTGGAACTTATCGATCCATGGTTTGGTCCAACATTAAAACATCCCACATGCCCTCGTACAGGAAGGGCTGGCTAATTTAAATCTGGCGGAAGCCAAAGTCGCGAGCCCTCAAAAGCCTGTTATATTTTCGTCGGAAATATTGGAAGTGTCCGGACCGGTTCCAGGGCTCACCCTTATTTGTGAAATTGGCCGGAAAAAAAACCGGCTTCTTGATTCGCCAGGCGAAAAGTTGTCGTCCGTATTTCGTTCACCCTTTAGCACACGGCTCGCTTTTTATGCGTCCGCGTGCGAAAACTCAATATCACGATACTTTCACTTCCGATTTCAACAAATTCCATTTTGTGTCCTAGCTTTCAATGAAAATATAAAAATATTTCTCAGTGAGAAATCTAGAGATTCATATAAAATTTTCATATAAGCTGGCCTTACGTATTCCTACGACTTTCCTTAAGGTATGTAGTTTTTTGAATTCGGTTTCTCATTAGATCTCACAGAATCATAAAAGTTTGGTTCCAATTAGTGGAACGGCATGGGAATTAATACGGAATAAACAAACAGAAACAGATTCAGACAATTCAATTACATAAGTATGTATAAGCATAGATACATAGATTTATATGCAGTAGATGGCAAGTATTGTATGCTTCATACATATATATATATTAAGAAAAATTTAATTAAATGTTTATTATTTATTTGGTATTAAATAGATGCAGATTTAGGTCAATCGAGTGTAAACGAGGTGGTGAAGGCGTCGAAAATGAGCATTAACTCCGTCGACGTAATAACGATTATTATTTTTCACCAGAAGCGATGAGTGTCGGGGGATATAAGGAGAAGAAATCAAGACGACCTACGTAACGAGGAGATGGTACCCAGAGTAGGGGTGGCGAGGTGTTGTGAGAATAAAAGCATCTAAGGGCGCTATTAAAGCTCCTATAAAAGTTATACAGAGTGCGAGAGAAGTATGCGATATTCCCGAAATGGGTCGCAATAAATCGAGTACCATATACGCGGGTCCATTCTGGCAACCGACATTCAATTATAATCCTATGTGCAAAGTGCGACCGCTTTATTGCCAAACCGGCAACAGAGCGGCCGACGGCCCCGGCGCACATTCCTTCTGGAAAATGTATGTCTAGTCTACCATGTAATTCAGGAGTGTAGTAGAATTTTAATGTTTCATAATATAAATCGATCGGCTCTGGTCCGAATTTCAATACATCTAATAAGGTTTCAGTTCATGCAAAGCCCCACCGTCCTATCAGTGTTGCAATCACAGAGTACATACATACATATGTATATCCAACTATACGCACAAGAATTTGCCTTTTCTGGCAATGTACATATGTATGTACATATATAGTCCAGTGGTCGGGAACCTTTTTCGAGCTATGAGCCAAATTAGGGAAAACCTTGCAAAATTGGTTAAGTTTGGGGGCCGCAACATATTATTTTCAGATTATATGTGATAAAATGAAGAATGAAACTGAGATAGAGCGCTTTTGGATGAATGAACATAGTTTTTAAATCCACCATCCCGCTATGCTTAAAAAAGAAGGCATACGACCAATGTGTACTACCAGTTATGACGTATGGATGCGAAACGTGGATGCTAAATTCAATAATGTGACATAAGATCCAGTGCACACAGGTATGTGCTCGATATAACGAGAAGATACCGTAAGAGGAATACATGGGTAAGAAGTATGATCAAAGTGGTAGATACAGCAGAACGTGTAAAAAGTTGAAGTGTGAAGGTATCTGAGAGGATGTGAAAGAAAGCAAGGTAGACCAAGTGGACGATGGGCTGATGAATTGAGACGAATATGTGAAGTCAAGTGGATGCAGATTGCTTAAGACGGACCTTCATCCAGCAGTGGATGGTCAACGGCTGAAAATGATGATGATAATATTCAAAATTAAATTAAATGTTGCTCATTTATGATATTTCTTAATGTCTGACAATTTATTACTAAAATGTATTAGTAGATTTTATAGACATGAAGTTATGGAAATAGGATTAATTTTCATTTTGTGTAAATTGTGTGTCAACGTTGTGTTTCACGTAAAACTTTGGATGACAGCGAGAGCCGCAGGTTTTTATACAAAGAGCCGCATGCGGCTCCGGAGCCGCCGGTTCCCGACCGCTGATATAGTCGATTATCGTTATACATACTCCCCTGCAACTCCCTTTTGCATCAGGATCACATGGCGTCACGATTTTGCGGAAACTAGCATTTAATGATTGGAGAGCGTGGAAAGGGAGAGGCATTCGTATGCTATCAATTTATAATTCGAGTTTTCATTTCCGAACAAATTTTCACGTTTTGACGATTTTTGAATATCTGTTGATATTAAAATTTACGAAAATGGGAGGTTGAGCAAAGACTTACCAAGTCAAACATAACCTTACCTCACCAAATCTTACCTCACCAAATCTTACTTCACCCAACCTTACCTAAGTTAACTTCAACTCCTACGTATTATCAGGAGATGCTAGTTTTACTCACACTTATGTACATACATACATATGTACATATACTAATACGACCATAACATTTGTAACGATCACCGCTACAATTAATTTTCAGAACGAAGCGATGAAAATTTTCATATCTTCAAGCTATATTTACCAAAACGAAAAACATCATCATCCACCAAGCACTTGCAGCACGCATCTTCCATCTCCATACAATAAATAAATATATCAGCCGTTATAGATAAAAGTTGTTTAGAAAAACCGTTATAGAAAAAAGATAAAAGCCGTTATAGATAGTTTTGGCTAAAATTATCATTAACTCATTTTTTTTTTTCAAAATTGGACTTAAACCACTTTCATTTACATATAATGGGTCATATAGTAACATGCCGGTGTGCCCGTCATATGGTGATGGATTCTAAACCCACCTCCAAGCCCCAGTCGTGCGCGCCGGTTTGTATGTACAATAACAACCCATAGCCCGTCTGACCGATAGTGTACCGTTGATTGAACGGGTGTATGGCCATGAAATCATGCTGTCGACTCAAACCAGCTTTGATAGATAGCGGCTTGTTACCGAAACACCGTTAAAAAATTGTCTGTTGTCTTGGCAATGCTAGCGTGACCGCAACGACCTAGGCAGACACTTACTCTAATGCAGCGTCTTTCAAACTTTTGCAAGAACTGCATTTTTTATTGCGACCCAGTATGCCTATATAATAATATATCAAACACAAACTCTGTCCATTATGTACCTTTATTCTATTGACACATGATATGTACATATGTACATACATACATTGTATACGCATATTTATGGATGAAACTAGTTTTCAATTAGAAACTTTGTTTTTAATTTTATTGAGATTTATCTTATTATTACTTAACTTATTTGTGTGAACTAGGATTATAAATATATAAATTATTTACTAATCTACATATATATACATATATAATATAAATTATAAAATTTATATATATTTATAAAATATTTATAAACCCAAATTATTATTATTATTTTTATAATTATAAATAAATATAAATATATAAATTATTTGTCTTAGTTTTTAAAAAATAAATTTATTATTGATATACAAAATCAATGTTTGTTGATTAAACTACATATAAAAAGCTAATGAAAATTTTATTTTTTTTATAGGTAATATTTTATTATTATTGAATCGTAAGCATTTGTTAAATATTTTATTAATTAGTGGAGAATCCTAGTTCACACAAATAAGTTGAAGTAAAAACTAATAGTATAAAGATTGCTTTTTTACTTTGAAGTAGAAATTCTCCGTTAAACAATTCAAAATGATGAAAAATTTAATTGCTGAAAAACTTCATCAGTGTAAATGTACCAATAAGGTGCAGAAATTCAGCCTCCTCTTCAGGATCAAAGTTTAACTCAATTATTGATTCAGGGCTTCCAAAGGCTTTTCTTTACTGTTTCAAATTTCTGCACTGGAAAATAGTTATCAAAGCTTTGGGATAGAGAAGTGAGACGTGACAATACCTCGAGTTTTAATTCTTATAATATATCATCATTGACAATGTTAAACGGTGATAGAGGAACTGACCATTCCGGTGTCACGATGTTTTCCATTTGTCGCGACCCATTTTATTTATTGTGCGACCCACCAATGGATCGGGACCCACAGTTTGAAAATCCCTGCTCTAATCACTACATATAATAGCCCTATTCCGTCAGTAAGTCTGTCTGTGTGTGTGTGTGTGTGTGTGTGTGTGTGTGTGTGTGTGTGTGTGTGTGTGTCTGCTGATAACGCTCGCCTCGGTAAAAAAAAAAAAAAAACCAGAACGTCGCGCGAGCGAGATTTGAACCCGAGATCATCGGTTCGGAACATTGAGCGCTTACGCTATGATCCAACGCCAATAATACGCTTATATTTTGAACATATTTATAGATCGTTAGTAAGTTCGCGACTTTGTTAAATTGTTACGTTGTTGTATTATAAAGCGCCATCTACATATATATAAAAAATCACAGTGTGTAGCCGCTACTCACTATATAAGTAAAACTTCTTTGCAGTGTAAAGCAAGCGGAGGATAGGTTATGTGATAATGACTTCAAAACATCGCACACATTTTGCTCAAACAATGGAGCGATAAAAGCGAGGGCAAGGGGCGGTACGGGCCGCGGGTAGCTATCGCTGTCTCGCATCAACGCGGAAGAGCAAGAGAGACGGCAATATCGTTTTACCCGTCCGTTCGGTCAGTTTGTATAGAAACGACACGAAACGATTTTCACTACCGTGCCAATAGAAGTTTTACTTCAAAAACTATTAAATACAAATATAGGTATACTCGCCCACAAAAACACTCACAGTACGGGTGATGAGAAACCACTCCGTTGACATTCAACGGGCTTACACTAGTAGGTATAATAATGAAAGGACTTACGATCTATCATGGTGATGTGGATGTCCTGACGACGATAATCTCCTGTGCAGACAGCGCAGCGACATGGCGTACCCCTAGCAGCCCGGAGGACCCCTCCGGCTTGGGGCCCTCCGGAGGTTTCGCCCTCCGAAGAAGGCCCCCTCCTCGTTGCACGATTGGCTCCGCTGGGGTCCCAGCATCGCCTTCGCCAATTGAGACATGATTAGCCTCACTTCAACGACTTTTTCGAACAGGGAACGAAACCAGCTCACACCGACCGACGGCTGATCGTTCACCTCACAGAGGCGAACGTTGCGGCCGTACGTGTCAGTGGCGTATCTCGAACTTTTCGCAATAGTCGATTCAACAGTTTCAATTATTACCGTCAACTTATTACGTTTCGCCTATTTAAATTTTATAATTATCAATTCCCTTTGCCAAAAAGACACCGCTTTTTTTTTTTTTGTTTCCGATCGATTAAATATTACATACAGTCATTCAATTTACTTAGTGAGTATAGTTCATTCGCGTTTCCGACGTGCGACAGTTGAACGTGAGTGTAAGACCGATCTTTCCGTTTCTAAATAATGTTCACGTCTAAAATATCAATACGTGTCGGAAGTATACAATATATTTTTTTTTTGTTTTGTGTGTCGCTACAAAAGTTGTCGCTCTACAAAACTAGTGAAAAGATTTATTTTTATTTTTGCAAAGTTACACTTTTATGTTAAGTATATAGATTTACGTCACAGGTTTTGGAAGATTAATAAATATTTTTTTTATTTATAAACTTTCTACTTGCTTTTCTTCTGTAAACACGCTACGTTCATCTAAAAATACGCATCTATTATTTTTAATTCTATAAGTGCAACAATTTCAATAGTGTGTTCTTCTATGTAGTGTGTGTTTTTCAATGTTTACAGTGTGTATCACTCTAAGAATTCGTTTTAAAGGTCACTTATCACAATAATTTGAACGATTTATTTGATGATTTTGATTAATTTTATCAGAAAATAGTAATTATTTATTACCGAATTGACCTTTTTTCACAGAAACAATATTCACACGATTCCGCTTTTTTTTATTTTATAAAAAATTTAAATACGCTGTGTATAATTTTTTAAGTTTAATATGTTATTATTGCCTTGATTATTATATTTAAAAATTATAATAATTTGTGAGCTTTATTTAATAGATTTGTTTCCCACTACAAGGATAAAGGGCACTGTTTTTTCTATAATAACTATCGATTTATAGTAAACTTATAAAAGTATCAACGGTGAAACAACAACGAAGCAATCCTTCGAATCGGTATCTGAAACATAAAAATAAAATAAATGTCAATATATATCATAAATTCAATAAAAACTTCTTTGGAATATTTATATGTATTGCTACATATGATAAGTTTTTCTTTGCGATTTGTGAAAACATAATAAATTCAGAGGGCAGGTGAAGCTGCGTTTCAGTCCTGTTGAGATACGCGTTCTGGGGTTTCCCGAACCAGGATTTATCTGTTGGACTTTACCCGTGTACGCTTTCGACGAGTTCGTAGCCAAATACACCAAAACGTATGTGTTTATATTATACTTTCGTTTCAGATAAAGCTAGTCGCCCTAGATTAACCCGTTGTCGGCCTCATTTGAATAACGGGCTCACGAGGTGTTCCCTTGGCGAACTGTTAATGAATAAATCAACACCTGAACTCGCTGCTATTTATAACCATACCTTCGACAATACGGATTAGTTAAAAATCAATATTTCAATCGAACCCATAAACAAGTACCTACACACAAACAAACACACATACATTGTATTTAACTTTTTATAGTCACACGCTCGGAAGAATTTTATTGCAAGACTCGGTCGCAAACGCTCGCAATACCGATCGAACCTTATGGTTATTTAAGCAAATAGTGCGAAGCGAATCCGCGATTTTATTCCTTAGAATGAACGCGATAAATAGAGGCAGTCTTCGGTTTTATATTATACGTTGTACGCTGTATAAGTAATGGATGATGTATGGATAAAGCTAGCGAACGAATACTCGCATGGAAACCCCATAGACTGCACGTGGCGCTGCTGGAACGCTTCCCAATAAAATGGTACCGAGAAACATACCACATCAACTCTCTCCCTACAATGAGTCTGTTTGTACATACATACATACATACATACCTACATGTATGCGACAAAATGGAAGAAAAATGCTTTGGTTTGAAAATATTGACGAGGAAAACTCATCGACCGGATTGCATTACATGAGTACACACTCACTTATGTACTTGTACATGTACAAAATTAATTTTATGGATGTCCACTTCTAGGTTGGGTCGCTCCCATCGTATCCCCCATTACAACAACCCATATAAATCTTTGTCCATCTTCCCCCCCATTCAAGACCTTCGTCTTTATACCCATTCTGCAAATATTCATTCATGTGTCCATCAAAATCAAACTTCAATTAAGCAAGATTAATTGAGAACACGACCGCGTAAAATGCTACGCTTGGAAGCATTACGCGGGGTGAAATTTTTCAGACAACACCACCAGTTATTTGATAGAGTGATTTAAAAATGTTTTGTAGTCGACCTTAAGTTAATAATACAATAATTAAGGTTTTATTCATTTTTATAATAAAAAATTAGTAAACTGAGCAATTATTTAGATGATTCGAATCAATTGGCACTAACAAAGTGTGCGCGATGCTAAATATGTTCCAATCATTCAGTTGTGTATCCTACTAAATAGCATACTAAGTTTGGTGTATGAATTTTTATACATATCTAGACAAACTAGGTACACTTTCTGGATTATATAGGCAGATTGAATTTCAACTTTATAGGCAAGAACATTGAAAAATAAATGAAATAAGGAAACGAAAACGCCAGAAGCTGACGCGAACGTCTGTCGACTGGGCTGTACTAGAGTGGTTCATATCTGTTTTAATGAAATTCAAATTGGATTATTGCATTACATGGTAATTTGGAGGGTGCAAACGTTACGCCTCCAGAAGCCTTCGTGCCCCCTACCTCTAATATATTTTCGCATCTTGGATGATGACGCGTTTTCGCAATAATTCGAGCATACCACACTCTTTGGCCGAGATAATTTCTTGGCATCGCGTCGCGTTGGACGTGTATGATGTTTCGGCCAATAAAAACGAACTGCCATTTCCCCAGTCCCATCCCACTACTGTTCGCGAATATTTGACCCGTTCGTTGGTTTCAATTCGTCGACATGAACATTCGCCTCTGGAATGAGGGGGGGTAGGACGAGAGTGCCCATCTGTTTGTGTTCGTGCGACATGACCGATGAATATATTGCTCTCTTGTGTACCCTTTTATTATTTCCTAACTGAAAAAAATGTTTTTTTTCACTGGTATTTGCGACACGGAAAATTTCCCGCGACTTGTTTGAATATTTCATCAGTATCGTTTTCCTCGGCCAATATTCATGACTCGATCTTTTGATTTATTCATTTTTCTCAATTAACCGCAATGCAAATCGGTCCGATCGCTCGCTTCTGCCCGTATAGTGAAATATAATATAAATATATGCGCGCATAGTAAGTTCCAGTGAGTCGGGCGCGAATTTTTTTGTTTTACTTCTATTCATACAACATTGTTTCAGCGTCTACGTTTAATTGGACAAAAGTTGCCGTTGTCGAGTCGGCTAGGCAACTTATGTACCTTCAAATATGGGTCAAATGTATAACAGAACTTGGCCCCGTGTCACGCCAGCCAACAAACTTACATAATGGCTGAAAAATTTTCACTCGCTAAAGACGATTCGATGCGCTGAAGCATTCTGATAATTCCGTACTCGCAACCTCTATACTAAATATGTATATATGTACGTACATAAAGCGAATATATTTCGTCGCATAAGAATAATAAAATAAAATAAAAAATAAATGCGCAAGAAAAATTTGGCGACGTCAAATAAAACCGTAAACTTTGACTAGATGGGACTAAAGTGTATCACGACATACTTTTGGTGAAAAAATTAAAGAGATATACATATTCTTTTTCAATAACGAAGTCCATTTATAATCCAAAATTGCTTTACATGATGATTATTTCTCTCATGAATATTTTTGACTTATGTGGGTATAAAATTTTATCTTTTTATTGTGACTGTTATGATAGTTACACAATTACACTCTTGTTGAATGGTTTTGATACAAACTTTATGTATTGATTATATACATAAGTGTTTCTTTTATAATTTTTTATCGAAAATAAATAAATAAATAAATCATTCAGACACTAACAAATTTTCACGGACCACGTTCTTAACTGAACGGAGAAGACTATAGAATACACTTTCGATATAGAAATTAGAAATGGAGTTTTATCTCAGTTCCAGATTTCTATATAAGAGTTCTTTTTGATCCTATTTATTCTAAAGTCTCCTCTGTCTAATTAAGAACCCTGCTCGAGGCAATTTCAGCGCGAAAGCTTTAACTAATAAAAATAATTCTCCCACGTTTCGTAATGCCTTGCGAGTCTGAATGTCGCCTTAATTGAGATTTTTTTGAACAATCAAATATAAATATTCACTTTTTCGTTTTCTTTTAAATTTTCAATCGTATTTTTTTCAACCACCCGCCATTTATATTCAAGTACCAATTATTGTATAAAAAAATAATGAATTATGTAAATTGTTTCTTTAGATTGTTAGAAAAAGGTTTTTTTCGTATCAAAATATCCAAGACTATGTAGATATATAGGGGAATATGTTCAAAAGTTCATCGATGGAAATATATTGCAAATGGTAAAGATATTGAAGTGTACTCATACAAGTATACGAACGAACAGGACGAGTTCTGTGACGATTTTCCCGCCTCGAACCCTGTTCGGTCCATATTCGAAGAAGCCATTGATTGTTTCCCCATTTGCATAATAACCTTTTCGGGCGAAAAAGGCTTCGACGCTGACACAGCCGGGGAAATCAATAACATTTTTTACAACCAAACCTAATGGACGCCCCTGATTTTTTGCCGAATGAGATAGTGACGTCTGCCACAGAAAAGGTGTGCGCGAAACTACGTTCACGTTCGAGACGTGCACAACAAAATATATTCGCATTTATTTTTTTTATTTTCATTCAAGTTACATATATACATATATCCTAAATTCAACATTGAGCTCAAATCGCCGGACGCAAATTGTAATATTCGGATATAAAAGAATAGCACGGGACCTACGAAATTGCGACCATCACTTTGTGGAGTCGTTTACTTACGAATTCAGGCTTTCATTCTAAATTGGTCGACTTTAATCGAACGAAATTTAATGTTAAATCACAGCTTTTCTTATTATAAAACACATCACATATACTAAACACTCAAAGTAATTAATCAAATTGGAAATATGGCTGAATTTTATAGTGTATTTTATATTAACATATAAATGTGTATTTTAAATTACACACATATTTACAAATCAATCGAGGGACTTAACAAAATATAATTAGCGATACTAGCGATACTTGTAATTTAAACTATGATAAAATCGGTACGATTCCAATTATTTTGCAAATCGTAGTTTTTCTATTCCATTTATAATTAATTTTGTTATAAAATTTTAGCCTAATTATTTATTCCAACAAAAGGTACTTTAATATAAAATTAAATCAAGTAAATATTTCTGTACATTCACATTTAATATACTTTTATGTGATAATAAAACTGTATTCAATCGAATGTATGACGTGATAAAAGGCTGTAAAACCCGCTTAAATTTACAACGTTGCGGATTAATGAGGATATAAAGGATTTGTTGGAGTACATCCATGTATTATAAATCGTACGACGAGATCAGATTTAATTTTTTTTACGTTAACCATTATATGTATATAATTTATAACCATACTTTAAAACAATCTGCATAGTATGTACATGATTTTCCATGATGAACACTTATACACAGAAATTTCAAGTTTCATCGATACAAACATCAAAAGTAAACGATATTTCAAGAAAAAGCCTTATGTAACGCTATATTCCTTCCAACTGTTACATACACTTTTTAGACTGAATTTAGGTTTAAAAATGTCGCGCAACACTCGGAAATCGTTATTATTATAATAAGATGGATAGACAAATAAAACTTCGGACAGCGCATCGCACCGGGATCGCGTAAACGCAACGAGAAAAGTAATATAAGATCGATAGCATCCGGAGCGGGACTGATTTATTGTTCGGGAATAGCATGTCTTCGGAATTTTCTTTGTACTAAAACTACGATAATTTTCGTATTACGTAATATTTCGACACTGTGTGAGCGCGTGCGTGCACGTACCATACATACGCGCTTTTCGCTACGAGAGCACGTGTTTTTTGCGCTTTCGTAATCGGAAAAATTGAAAACTCAATACATGAAAATTTTTAATATGTTCAACGAACCGACACACGACAGACGATCGGCGGCGATCACTCCACACGGAATAGTCAATTTTTATTTGGAATGTTAAAAAATATATACCCATTCACACCGTACCATTTGTACATTTTTAATAGAATTTCGAACGTTCCACACGGTCAAACGCAGATTGTGGTTCGTCGTTATGAGAATTTCACGCTTGGGCGATGTTTTTGTATTACTTTATTCAGATTTTATATGTACATCGGAAAAATCAAGTTAAAAGTTTGAAATTTGCTTAAAAGTTGTACGCACTTGACGAGTATGAGTAAAGTTGCGAAAAGTATCACAGTACCATTTAACAATTATCAACAACAGCTTAACATCGTAGAGGCTATACGACTGGTCTCGTTAGATTATATAAATACATGTATAAATATTTATCATGCGCGCTTGAAGGTGTGTGTGTTAACTTGTGTATGTGTTGGTGTGTTTGTATGTGTGTGTGTGTGTGTGTGTGTGTGTGTGTGTATGTGTGTGTGCGTATGTGCAAACGAGTGGTGAGGGTTAAGTGTGTATGTGTCGGGCTTGGCGCGCCAGTGCGAGCCCTGCGGGGGCAGACGGATCACTGGCGGGGGCCTCTTTCTGGAGGGGCCTTTTGCTGGGGGGGCCTTTGCTGGGGGCGCCGGCGCCGGCGCGAGACGCCCCTTTGGCCCCCCCCCCTTGGCCCCTTTGGCCCCTTTAGCCCCCTTTCGCCCCCCCGTGGCCCCCCTCGCCCCAAAGCGCCGCCGCAAACTTCTGTACCCGCTGCTCGGTGACCACTTCGAAACTTCCGACTGCCAACTTTGTATTCCGCTCGCGTCTGTCTGTCCGTTTGTGTGTCCGTCTGTCCGTCCGTCCGTCCGTCCCTCAGCGCGTTCCAAAATCGTCCGTCTGTCTGTCTCTCGATACGTTCCAGCTAGGGAATCCAAAATTACCGAAATTTACAAAAAACCGGTATTTCCGGGAAAAAATCCCATCTGTGCGCGTAATTACCGGTTAATACCGGTTTTTTTATAAATAAAAAAAATTAAATAGTTAGTAAAAAAAATTCACAAACTTTTAATGTCGGAACTTTGATGTACATATTTCGTGATAATATAATAGGTATACATATAACACGAAAAAAATCTCTTCGACGCTGAAACCGAGTCCTTCTATGCTGCGCGAATTACCGATCAGCGAGGGCGTCAAAAAGGAAAGTAAATACATTGTTGTGTACTTTTCGATGTAAGAATTTTTGTGTGGAGGTGATGGTTTTAGAATTTCAGTTGAACTCCGAGAAAAAAATCGGAAGGTGGGTAAGTTCAAAATCGACGACATACTTGTACTAGTCTCATAGTCTAGTAGTCACAAAATAGTCTCAGTACTAAGTACGATATTTTCAACGTACTTTATCTTTGCTTTCGAGATTATAAATGTATGGTACCTATGTATGTATGTATGTACACTTGGCGGCTCGTTTGAAAAATAGGTCGAAAAGGGCAATAGTTTGATCTGCTAGTCAAACTAATCGGCAAACCAGCCGTTAAAATGTTGTTTTCCGAATTCAAAACAATTTAGTGTAAGTACATACATATATTGGGGTCATAAAATATAAAGTTTTCCTTAGAAATATGTACCCATCTTTTTTTTTTGTATTGACGTAGACTATGAAATGCGAATATGAAATAATCTAGGGTTGAAAATAAAAAAAATATATAAATTTGAACAAAATTAATATATTTCTGTATTTACCGGTAGTCTATTTTGTAATCCCGGTAATACCGAAGATCATATTTTGTTTTAAAAAACCATCGGTTTTACCAGTAATAAAATCCTAGTTCCAGCTAGGGAGTCCATTACCGGTTTGCCGATAAATGTCCCAAAAAGTGGTCCGGTATGTATTCCATTTCTGTCTGTCTTGAGCAATCTGCATCCACTTGACTCCACACATTCTTCTCAATTCATCAGCTCGTCGTTCACTCGGACTGACATGACGGACAACAGTCTTTGACCCATTGGAGTTTTGCGTCTCCACCTCTTTCCCACCTTCGTATATAGCGACGCCTAAGCTTTCACTCGGACTACCTTGCTCTCTTTCACATCCTCTCGGATACCATTCCAGTGGTACTTCTCGCGTCCATCTGCCATCCATTCTTCTTGCTATGTGTCCAGCCCATTGCCACTTCAACTTTTTCACCCGTACTGCTATATCTGCCACTTTGGTCATACTTCTCACCCATGTATTTATTTTGCGATCTCTTCTTGTTATGTCAAGCATACATCTTTCCATGCTTCTCTGTGTGCACTGGATCTTTCGTAGCATTCTTGAATTTAGCATCCATGTTTCACATCCATTCGTCATAACTGACAGTACGCATTGGTCGTAAGCCTCATTCTTCCAAAAGCGCTCCATCCTAGTTTTATTTCTTTCTCTTTACATCCAGTCATGTTCACCAATATTGTCCTAGTAATAAATAACTATTCACTATTTCTACAATATGTCTATATATAGTGACTACGTTTCTCATATATAAAATTTCGTTCAAAAGTTGTCAAATTGAAATATTTTTTTTCTAAATGAATTTTTACGTTCCCATAAAAGTATACAAAAAAAAAAACCTAAAGGTACCTGTAAACGATCAACATATTCACGGCAATGTATTGCCGGCAAGCATTGCCGGTTATATTACTGCAATATGGTGATGTGGGCCGGAAATATAGTCGTGTTTCCCGACACTATTCTTCCACTATTGCTGGTATGGCAGTGTGTTGGCGAGTATTGTTGACATATTGCCGATGATATCGCTCGGTCTACGAAAATATGTTTCTTTCCTGCTCTCTCACATACGCGGGTCTCTGTCACCGAGGTGCGGACACGACACGTGTGTTAACTTTCGGCGAGTACGAACTTGTTTTGTTTTTTTTTATTCAAATTTCAAAAAGAATAATAAGAATTGGTCAAATGAAAAAACACTTAGTTTCACTAATGAAATATACCTACGCCCAGATAAGAAGAAAGATAATTGGACGTATATTACGGAAAAATGTGAAATTTCTTGCGATGAAGCGCATAAAAAATTTAAAAGTTTATGAACAAGTTTAAACACAAAATCTGGGCAATAATAAAACAGCAACTACTTGCCGGCAATCATTGAGCCACACATTACTGCTACACATGTATTGCGTATGTGATGCCGAAAATGTTGCTGGATAGTTGACGAGCAATATTGCTGAAAAATGTTGATCGTTTACAGGTACCCTAATGAATATTTTAGAACTGTGAATTATGGACGTGGTCGTAAAAAATACGAAATTGTGTTTTATAATCCCCATAGCAACGCAATAAAGTGCGCATATTTCAAACAAGATACATACATTGCATTCATTGCAACTCTTCTGGAAACAAGAGTTGCAATGAATCCAATCCAATCCAGTGCTGCTGCTGGCAGCCGAGTAATGGACATCCTTTCGTCCTCACCAGCTGTGTTTTGCTCACCACATATGTTTTGCTCGGAATGCTGCAATTCCGGTATAAATTTGGCAATAATTAATTTCGAATTTAACATGGTAAATTTTCATATCAAAACCTAAAACAAATGATGTTTAATAAAATATTTTATTTTTAATTCAAACAAATTAAAAGATTATTTAAAATTACACCATAACATAATCAGTGCATATATATGTATGTATCTGTATGTATATCATCATCATCATTTTCAGCTGTTCACCATCCACTGCTGGATAAAGGCCTCTCCAATCCTCTTACATTACTGTCCGTCTTGAGCAATCTGCATCCACTTGGCTCCACACATTCTTCTCAATTCATCAGCCCATCTTCCACTGAAAATGATGATGAATCAATGTTTCATTTAAATTTCCTATTATTACATGACCTGTGTTATTTCCGCATTTATCGGTCATTTCGTCTACGCTCACGTATAAATATTTATCACAAAGTTCTTCTTTAATATATATTTAATATTTTTTCACGATACAATCGCGGTAAAAAAATTGTTCGCAATGTTGTATCAGAAGGAATGTCAGCATTTCCGTACTGCTGTTAAACAGTTATTTATAAAATATTTAAATACCGGATGCTCGACTTTAACCCATGGGATATTGAACTTTATTAGTATTACCGCTAAATCAGTATATTAGAATAAATTATTCCACTGTGCGATTTTGTAGCTATGTATGCATATTTGAATATTATATCTTTTCATACCCACATTAATTTTACATGTATTGCAATAAAGATTTTCACATTTTAAAATTATTTCGGGATAATCTTTTATCCATTCATTCACAAGGGTGAGTAAAGGTTTTTTTAATGGGATGTATTATTTATATGACTATGAAACTCTATATCAATATCACTATGCGTTCAGAAATATTCACAAACAAATATTACGCACCTCCACTCTATGTAATTGTTAATCAAGTGACAGCTCATTTTTTTTGCGTCTAAATTTTTTTACGACAGCTTAAGTACACCTGGGCCAAATTCCTAGAAGGAGTATTTTGTTTCAATTTTCCAAACGACTACATTACAATTTAAGTATATACCTATTAAATATTACAAAAAAATTCCCATGCGACCCGGTAAGTCGGTTTCCCCCTCTTATTCTGGAAATCTATAACGATAGTGCCACCAATTCTCGAGCTCTAGTTACCAGATGCAGAAATGAAAAGGGGGGACCGTGTATTCTAAAATCAATTAAATTGGAAGACATTTTAAAATTATTTAGGCATATTTTTCGGAGCTGCCTATTTTTGACAAAAGTTCTTCATTTCTTATATGTATGTAACTATCTCGGATAACTATAAAAATCTATGCATGTCACATCCTTAAAATTGTATTGTATGAGTGACTCAACTCCACTGATTATTAAGTCTATTTCGCTCCTTGGTTTACTGAGCATTTATCAACGAAAAAACCATCTCAACATTTGCATTATGAACAGAAATACAAAAATAAAATTCACATATTTTAAGTAGTTCCGAAAAGCAATCGATATTGGGGCAAGATTTAAATAATACTCTCCATTGTTCATGAAGCCTATGCTTTTCAAAAAACTTAATTCCCATCTTTTCGGATTTAAGGAATGAAATCAGGTTGCAAAATTGGTCGTATAGTTTTACGTCATTGATGATAACACCTCTTTTAACACCCTAACCGCGGTCCGTGGGTGAGATCTGAGCTGTGTGTGTGTAGCAGTGTAAACCAAAAAAATCAGGTGTGGCCAACCCATGACTTTATCCATAAGTAAATAAAACGCATGCACACCACCACACCAACCAACATATGTTTGTACATACATATACATATCATGAAATTACTGTGTAGAGTGCGCGCGCGTATGTAAAATACGATCTTCGGCATATATTTAAATAGGAAAAACTACCACTTCTGGTCGGCCAATTTTGATCAAAACCTCATCAACTTTTAAATTTTATATGAAAATTATAAATATAAATTTTCAGATTAATCGGCTCAGTAGTTTCGGAAATATTCCGTGCTAACAGGATTTTTGACTTTTCTACGAGAAAAAAATCTAACTTCCGGTTGACCGATTTTAATGATTTATTTTTTTGTAGCTAGGTATTGCTTTGAGGATTATACCATTACAATATTATAATATTATAAAGATACCAAATATGTAAAAGGCCGAAAAAAATGAAAAACGAAATCGCATTCAAGAGTAAACTGCCACTTCCGGTTGGCAGATGTTTACCACAACCATAATATCTCTTACAGCCCATAATATACAGTCTTACACCTTACGTGAAAATAATATATGTGAAATTTCAGCTTGATAGACTTGATAGTTTCGGAGAAAAGGTTAAAAACTCTAAGAACCAAGAGTAAAAGTACTACTTTCGGTTGGATAAAAGATGTAAAAAAATTATATTATTTTCAAAGTCGTTACACCTACTACATATGCAAAATTTCAGCTTAATGTGTATGATAGTTTTGCTAGAAAAACCAAGGGAAGTATTACCTCCGGTTGACGAAAATTTTTGATATGGCCCGTAAAAAAAAATATACATAAATATGAAGTTTCAGTTTAATAGGATAGACGGTTTTTGAGTTATTAGCGATTTTACACACAGGTACACAGGCACAGACATTTTCCAGAAATCATGAAAACGTGATCAGGGGATGATACCTGATACAAATCAGTCAAAATCTCAAGGTGGAATTTTCGCACGATCACAATACTTTATCCGATTAGGATAAAGTAAAAAGTAAAAAGAAGTACATTTAAAGGTACATACATACATATGTATGTACATAAGTATGTACGTAGATGGAGGACAATATATTTCAATTGAAAAAGGAGGACATTTCCTTTTATTTTAGATACCATACGGTAACCCTATCCGCAACCCCAACCATGTGCGCTGGTTTGTACAATATCAGTGCAGCCCCTGGCCCGTTTGACAGTACGCGAAACAATTTTTGAGCGTACCGCTGGTTGAATAAGTGTACGACTGTACGGCCATAAAATCGCATTGTTGACTTGAACCGGCTTTGAAAAATAGCGGCTCATTCTCAAAGCCCCTCTAAATAACTGGCCGTTGTCAGTGTCATCGGGTGGTTATTTATTGTGGTCTGTCTGTCCCTCAGTATGTATATTTAAGATTTTGAATGTTACTCTACTAGAGCGGTTGTGTGAACTTTAAAGCTAGGTGTCAAAACAATATTGTTCGTTTGAAAGCGGGTGAGAAAATACATACGTTCAATGTTCGATAACTGGTTTTGGCGTCAACTTTGTGTTGTAACATATGTAGTTACACTGAGTGCAGTGTAACCAACTCTTTGGTTTGGAACTAAATCGGGAGACCGTTGTAGTTTGGATGAGTCAGAAAAGAGTTTGAATTCAGAAAATCACTTTAGTTTGATTCGAATACAATTTTGAGGGGAATATTCTTTTGGCTTAGAAACTTTTTTAGAAATTGAAAACCTGAAAGAAAATTTTACGTAACCAATTTCTTTGAGGGAATTTTCTTGTCGGCGGAGGAAAATTAGAATTTTTTCCGAAACACAACCAAAATAGGTAATAATAATCTTAATTTATGGTGAAAAGGTATTAACACTATTCATTTGTAAGCCCTAGTCGTCATGTGGATATTGTATGTTTCGTTGAATCCCAGAGTTCCGAAAATAGCTAGTAGTGGTCTTTACAAAGCTTCACATTCTCTTTGATTGATAAGCCTTCCTCCATCTAACATTTATAAAATTCGCAATCACATGCAAGATGCAAGCTTTTTTATTGATGTAAGATTTATTTTCATAATTATTCAAAATACTCGAAATAGTCCATTTGAATAAAAACAAAATCACTTTTATAATTTACATATGGAAATTGTTCATTCAATGTAAATGGAAACAATGGTAAGAATTTTCACTTTCCTTGATAAATAAAAAGTTTAATAAATATTGACGATGATATTATGCTAATGATGTATTTTCCTCGGAAGTTTTTTCCCTCGGAAAGATCCGCATAAATTAATATAAACTCGCTTCTTAAGTATCCGAAATTTAATTTTCCCCGAAAACGCGCACGCAGTTTTCTCGCAGGCTTTGTCCATATCTAAATGAGATGAAGACTAAACGTCGCGCCGGGGAAAATGATGAATTTAAGTTATTAAACTTTTTTTTCCAGTGGTCCACAACAGCCCAGAGTGCGGATATGCCTTTTCTTGTGGGTGTACGTGTTTGTGTCGAGGCCGGAGTTCGAGATATTATCTATAAAACTAATTATAAGTCGGGGCCCGGTTTCAGCCACTTGAAAAACTTATTTTTTCAATATGAAACTTTTCACCTTCCCCGGCTGGCCAATCGAATAGACTCAGCTTGAGGGTAGAGTGGCTTCTTCAACCTAGATGGGGGAGATGCGAAACTGTTTCTTTTCATTTTTTTGCTATCATACTTTTTTCACACGAAATCTTTTCTAATAAGCGATTAGTTAGTCGTGTCTCAAAAAAAAAATTCAACCTACCCAAGTGCGAAAATTCAGTTAATTATATTTACATTGTTAATAACTGTTATTGAAAGTACCCTCTGTAGAAACTTCAGTATTGTTATTACTACAATACAATGTAATATTAGGTAGGTATGTACATATACTTAAGAATCATAAGATAATTAATGGAAAGCGACATCGATTAAACCCAAATTGTTATACTATTCGATTGTAAATCTGAGGCACACTAAAAAAATATCTAAATACGTTCGATATTATATTAAAGATGTCGAATTTCGCTTACTTGTAAAATTTTCTTGCAAAATATACTCGAGCAGCTTTCAAGTGCCTTTTGAAAATTCTACATAAAAAGCCTGATAAATTTTCAGCCGTACCCAATATGATATTTCAGCAAATAATAATATCGAATTAATAATAAAATATTTATCAATTAATAGCGATACTTCGCTTATCGTATTGCATTAAGTGCAAAGCATTCATCTTTATTACCCTGGTAGACATTAACGCCTTTAGTTTAGCGAAGTTGCTCGTTCCGGGAAACCGATAACGCAAACGCTTTCCCAGGAATTGGACCATTTTTATACACGTGTATACACTACGTGTAAGTACACGTGTACTGTTATTTGAAGTATATGTATATGTATGTAGGAGCCGTGTGATTTATTATGCGATCTCTTAAATGTTGATATGGATATCGTGCAAAGCCTATAATCCTCGACTGTAAAGCCGCTCGATCCATTGTATTATCTTGAGCACACGGCGACGAAGTAAAGAAGTAAAGAAGACGGAGACGAAGAATTTATTTGGATAATCGAACCGAAGGCTTCAAGCCTATATTGTCGCATTTAATGACACTTGACGAGACTGGTTGGTGGGGGTTTGGGGGGTGAAAAACCTCTCGATTTCAAGGGGAAGAGATAGACGACAACCTTATATATTTCATTTTGACCCATTTCAATGCGGACATCTTCAATTTAACGTGAATGAAAAAAATTTTTTTTCGAACATTGTACAATATATATATTAAATTGTGTCAATTTGTTTCCACTCAACGTTTCCACTAAAAAACAAATAAAATAATTCTTTGATATCAAATTTTCCTTAGTCGGATGTATAATTTCTGTTTTAATAAACTCTACTATGTATAAATATGCTTTTGAGTCATTTGCGTTTAAATCGTTATTACAGATGTTTATTATTGATGATATCGATTCCACAAATAAAACGAAAATTACGTTGAAAGTTATTTTATTTATTTATCATACATCTAGGTACCTTATCCACATACAAAGTGTTGCAGATTTAAAGTATTGTTTCATTTTAATAACATTTATCAGAACACTTATGAATGAAAATTTTGTAAAATAAAATTCATTCCGTAAACGTATTCTTATACATTTATTTTCTTGATTGAAAGTATACATATGTATATATGTAGATACAATTTTTAATACTGAAATAATTTGAACAAAATTTTAAATATAATACAGTAATTAATATATTTACTTACTGTTTTCTTACTTTTCCTTAAATATACATTTTAAATTGTTTAGTTTCTAATAATTTCATTTAATCCTATTTCAATTGAAATAATATATATAAAAAATATGCTGTAATGTTTTTATAAATGCAGTATAAAATCTATTGATTTCCGATTTATTTTTCAAATCTGCTAAGTAGGTACATACTGCTATGAATGTATGAAATTATAAATTGCTTTTAGCAATCGTTACTTAATTTGTAACATTATAATGAATGACTAAAATAGCTTACGGCTTATAAAAATATTTTTTTCACAATATTTGATATATAAAAACTATTTTAATTAATAGGAAACGCATATAAAGTTGAGCACATTGAAAATTTCGCAATTAATTTATATACTTTTTGTGATCAATTTAAGTGAATATATAGGTATATATATATACATATATGTATATATATATATATACCAACATATCCTTAAATTGATGATTTTTCTTCAATGACATAATGAATTAATAAATAATGATAGAATTTACTCTTAAATATATGTATGTTTTAAAGCAAACAACAAGGAATCGATTTAGGACCACAGCATGGTAATAAAGATGGCCCATTTCCGACAGGACCGGAAGGTACCACCAATTCTAAATCATCACCATCTTCATCCTCGTCCGTTGGTGAAAGCTCTTCAACTGAAAAGTCAGCAAGCTCTTGATTCGTTGGCGCATTTTTCGTTGCATTTCCAAAAAAACTCACCAGCTCTTCTTCGCTTCAAAGAAAATTTAAAATAATTATTTATGACTTCAGAAATTTTAAACCAGAAATATTTAGAACAGGGATGAAACCTTTCATCACTCTCCCAAGCAACAAGAGGTTGCTGCTCTCTGGTCCCTGGAATTGGTAACCTTTGTAATGGTAACAAACTTCCAGAGGGCTTTTTATACTCCTGTAAACATATAGATTAAAATTAATAGAAGAATTTAAAAACATACTTTAAGAACTTGTAAAATACCTGATTTCTATTCTTCGATCCTAATCTGCGATGTAATAAACGAGAAGAAGGAGCTGCAGAATGCGCGTTATTTGGAGTCGTTACCTAAAAAAACAACATTTGAATATATACAATTATTATTGAGCTTAGAAAAAGGTAACAATGAAACTTACCGGTGACGATATGTCACATATCGGTTTGGCATCGCCGCTATCGATTCCGCTGTCCTCCATCGTAATGCTAATTCACGTGCGCATCTCTACACCTTACGAATACTGAAAAATCAATAATCACATTATTTCCGCAACGTGCACAAGCCACTTTGTGTTGCGTTAATAAATTATGAAAACGAGCAAATTCCTAACGCGATAGTAATTTAGCAAATTTTCATTCAAGGAAAACGAACAGCTGTTTGCCATATGTCACTAGCGCGTGTTCCAAGCGTGGAAAATTCACACAATGTTTAATAAATGTTGTACTCACTGTAATAAAGCGCATTTATTTTGTATTGTAATGAGGATACGCTCTATCCTGTTGTCGAATGTTTGCAAATTTTCCGTATGTTTGTAGGACGCTATCAGTGAGATACGTTTTTCCCGACGGCCATCTTGCGACTCAATCACAGCCCCCTGACGTTCAGCTTTGAAAATTTTTTGCATGGCAACCCCTCAGTTCGTCGATAACAACGCATGCGCAAACTAATACGAAAACTTATATAAATTATATTAATTTTTATATAAGAAAGCTTATATAAAAAATATGTATGTATGATCTAAGGCTTTGAACACATTAAAAATTTAAAAAAATATATTCAAGTTGAATAATTTCGTATATTTATATTAAAATTTATCAATGACGTAACAAAGAAAAACTTATTTAATAAAATTACACGTTCAAACTTTATATTTTGGCAATTTTAAAGGTAATTTTTATTTACAAACACGTTTATTTAAAATGTTATCCATATTGCATAACATCAGGCGCATTCAATCAACGTTGCAAACTCACAATTTATTATTATGTATTTATTGTGTAAATATTATTTTAGCTCAAAAATTAATCACTTAAAATTTTTCATGTTTAAATACGTATATTTAATTATGTATGTATACGTAAAAATGAATTGTGCTATTTATCATTACTGATGATCGTACATAGACATCTAGTTTAAATTCTGCTTAAGACTGTGCTATAATTTTATCACATTTCTAAACCAAATAATAAAAAGTAATTTAAAATAGTTTTTTTATAAATCGCTAGGTGTCGTTATAAAAAATCGTACCCATTTCAGATAAATAATCGAAAATTTTAGAAATTAAGATTATCATAGAAATTGGTATTCTTGAAATGTAAAAAATAATATAAAAATTAATGTTAAATTCAAATGCTATAATATAAAATTTTGTGGACGTTACTTTTTAATTTATTCATTACAACAGTTAACACAAGTCAAAAAATACAAATAAATTTATTTTATTCACAATTATAGGAAGGTAAAACGTGTTATAGTAATTTTGAAATCTATATAGATAACCTGTAGTTCGGAAGCTAATGATAGAAAAGCACTTCATGCACGTATTTTCTAATTGGCGTTGTTAATTCGATGTTCATAATTTTGATTTTCATACGGATAAAATAGCACATGCATTGAGTATTCGTATTTATAAGGCATCCTATATAAAGCGGGTGCGATCGTTCCAATATTTCCATATTAGTAGCCGTAATATCTGGTTACGAAATGATGGATGCGGTTGAAACATTAAGGCTCGATTACCCCCATGAGCCGCCCAGCATCACCGCGACGCAGTGGTAAGGAATAATTGTACCGAGTGAATTACCGCTTTACCCGTAATAACTTCATATTCAAATAAATTATAACATTTTGATACGAACTCTTCCGGACCCCACAAGAACCGAAACATGATCCCATTAAGCGCAGCGTGCTACGGCGTACATCCCAAACAACTTATGTATGTTTTGAAAAAAAAAGTTTTTTACATCCGTAAAAATATGACGGATGTATTATAATTTTAATAAAAGTATGCAGGTACGAGTACATTTAATCATTCTTATCGTAATGCACGAAACATGAACTTTTAACCGCATTTGATTGCATTTTTGTAAATCAATTCATCAAGTCAGATTGCGATTAATCAAAAAATCCAGCACCAACCTATTGTTTTTGACTGTTTCTAACATTTTCCCAATAAATAAATAAAGTACCTAGGTACCGAATTTAGTTTTACCTGATACTGATTTTTTCCATAAGTCTATTTTTATTATTTAGTAGTCAAAAGTCAAGACGATTATTTAGAAGACTAAGGGCGAAGGCGAATTGTTATTGTGTGGATTGTTCCACACAATAGCAACCCTTCGTCGTTCGCTGTTCAGTTCGTTGGTGTGTACGTAGCACACCATAATAATACCATAATAATACACACCATGATAAGAAGCATGACCATATGTACATATGTACATATGTATGTACATATAGCGGAACGTGGGAAAAAGTTAAAGTGGACACATGGTGAGAAGAATGGATAGTAGATGGACGCGAGAAATACTGGAATGGTATCCGAGAGGATGTGAAAGAAAGTGAGGTAGACCGAATGGACGATGGGCTGATGAATTGAGAAGAATGTGTGGAGTCAACTGGATGGAGATTGCTCAAGATAGACCGAAATGAAAGAGGATTGGAGAGGCCTTCATCCGGCAATGGATAGTGAACGACTGAAAATGATGATGATGAAGGTCCCCATTCACGTTGCGTTTTTGCTACTATACTTGGTAGGTACGATACGATTTTTCCAAAAAAAAAATAAATCGTTAAGATTTTCGATTTTAAAATCATACCCACAGATTTTTCATAAATCTGAAACGATTTTTAAATAAACCACAGTTTCATCCATAATCTTCACGATTGTAGTCGTGAATAACGAATTTTCGCACCCAGAAGATATTATTGTTGTACATATGTACATACATACATACCTACTTAGAATTGTTGTTTGTATTTTTAGCCGCGATACACTCCTCAGTTCGCAACATGAACAGTACATTTACCAACACGCGTAACGAATTAAACTTCCATATTCAAATCGGAAAAGTAAATCGTATGAAAGTGTCGCGGTGGCCGACTTATCCGATACACGTAATGATTTTACTTCCGAATCGCTAATCAGAACAGATATCGTTCGATAAAACGCAACGTCAATGGGGCCCTTTACATCATTTAATTACAGCAGCAGTTAATTATAACAAAACATCAACTAAAACCTTACATTGTCGAATACGGATTTTTTTTACATGAAATAGACTTTTATCAAATTCTTCTGTTCTAAAACACTACATGCAGATATTTCACATTTAAAGTGAGTTACTAAGCTACAGTATCTACAGCAATAATTTAAAGCTCAATCAAGCTTATTAACTTCTATGGTCGCAACGTTAAGTAGTTTACGAAAATCTTTCAAAGAAACTAATAGGTAATAGATCCCAATAGTTGCATCATAATTAGCACCTTTTAAATAAAATTTCATATGAGCTTTTATCTCTGAAACAAAGAACATTAATTTAAAACTATTTTCTTCGCTCCGCCTATGCTTGAATAAGTCCGTCCCTCGGTTAACAACATTTGAAAATACATCAACACAATTATACTGATCTCTTTCATACTAACGCTGCGAGAGCGTACGAGAAAAGCGACAGCAACAATAACAAATATTGTATTTAAATAGTTTTTTTAAAACACTTGCATGTACACATATAAAATGAAACCGCGATCGCCCATATCGACACGTACGAATTTTCCATAAGCAAATTACCGCTCATTAATAGGTAAGGCGATATTCAAATTATTCCTCATGCGGAACATTCTTCAAGTAAGCTTTTATACGTATTTTACGACTATGCAGATTTTTTTTTCATATAAGAGCATCACACCGTGCGCTTGTTGAGTTTTTTTTCAATCGGGAAATTTTCTCATTGAGCTTATAATTTTTTTCCCCGTTTAAAAGTCGATAAATTTCTCACTTGCAAGTGCTTATGTTAATTCGTTTGAGGAAAATAGCGTCGATAAAGTTTCATTCATTATATGTATGTACATAGTAGGTACCCATGCTTTTGCAATGTTTTTCCCATTGAATTTAAATTTAACATAGATATAATGAATAATTACAATTTGGAAAGTATGATTGCAGCAGCCCTGGACGATTTCGATCACACCATGTGATCCAATAAAATTACGTATCATTACTCTTATTGTACCGATGCTGGCGTCTTTTGCTCGAGTACGGGGCGGTCTCAACGCGGCGTCTTAACAAAATACATTGTATATTGTCTTATGATTGAACCTACATCGAAGACGAGTATGGATACCACAAGCCCATCTACCATTTAAATATAATACAAATTTATAACATGAAATAAACATTATGACAAACATCCTATTAGAACATTAACTCTAATAGATTTGTTGGGAAATGAGTTGGATTCCAAGGAAATTGCATTATTTTATCTCATCTCCAAGAAAATGTAAGAAAATCAGTGGCAAATTGCATCAAATCCATGAAAATTTAACAGATTGTATCGAGTTATTTCATGATTCAATTAACTATGAGACACAGCCTATTTGGATTGTGTCAGCTTTTATTTATATATTTAATATCAAGTACCAGCTCATAATATCAAGTAGGTACCTACAGCTTATAAAGTACAACATTAAATAAAATTAATTCCACACAATAAAATACAGCCGTAATGATTACAGTTCTACTAACGTTAACATTGGAAAATTGTGCCTTTATGCTTTTGATGTTTTTATGTAATAAAATATATTAGAAATATGGAATAATAAGCATTGTATGCAACAACACGTGCACATTACAATACTAAAAACAAAGAACAAATCATAGCAAGAAAGGAACTTTAGGAGCTAGGGCTGGAAAGGAACTTGAGTAAAAAAAATCTGCAGGAGGACAAGGAATAGTGAAAAAGATCGATATGTGCGGGAATTTCGTTGAATGGCGAGCAGGATCTATTAATGGAGGATTTTAGCGAATAAATAATTAGTAGAACAAAGATTCAAATAAAACAATAGAGGATTTCTAATAGATCTAGGGGAACAATGGAGAAGGGTCCTACTTAGCAAGTACGAGCTATTTGATAAATTATTTAATAGCTTAAATACAAAGCACAGATCCGAGACTGTCTTCCTAGACCGCAGAGGGACATAATCATGGGAATTGGAAGAAGAGGAAAGACGAAGCCTAGAAATGGAGTACGCATGGAAATTCTTATTGATTTTTTCAATTTTAGTAATGGAATCTTGGTAAAATAAGTTCCATATAATACTAGCAAATTCCATATGACTTTTCACAAAACCATTTGTATAGCAGAGACACAATATCAAAGGACTTAAAGGGTCTAGATACTCTCATTATGAATCCTAAGCTCCTATAAGCTTTATTGACAACCGCATCAATGTTGGAATTAAAAGATAATTTACTATCTAATAAAACACCTAGGTCTCTTACACAATCAACTCTCAATACTCGTGTCTGCCCAATAAATAAGTCAAACAATACAGGGGAAGCAAATCTGGAGAAAGTGATATGAATACATTTATCAATATTAACGAACAACTGGTTAGTATCACAGTAGTTTGAAAACGAGTCAAGAGCATTTTGATACCCATTGGCATTTATGATTACTAGTAGTATTTCAGCACAATATCCACCCATTAGTTTTCTTCAAATTTTTTTACATATACATACATAGGTAGTATAATGTACCTAGAACATTTGTAAACGAAACAAGAATTGGTAATTGGAAAATGGGAACAATTTTCAATTGGGAATTGGTTCATTTTTGTATTACATTGGTATTTTATATGATATCTGGCATATCGATACGATCGATCGTTCTGCCACCCCTACAATTACCTCTGAGAAGCCGCAATAGATGTCTATATAAGAACTCCTTACGGCCTAATAGTTGGGCCGTTGAGCCCACCCAGAGGGCTCTCTGTTGCAATTCAACTCAAAACAACACACATAAGAGCTTCTCACTCGCACACACTCGTCAAGGAAAAGATAAAAACGACCAATCTCAATTCTCTCGTGTGGGAGTCGCGAACGAAATGAATTGTTTATATGCGGCGAGTAGGTACCAACATCATGCAAATAAATCCATTTGTAATATGAAATTATACACACACACATCCACAAATACATTATATGTAGGTATAGGTACATACATATGTATGTATGTACTTGTATACGAAGATTTACAAATACGGCATGATTTCTTTTAACGATATCTACCTAGGCCATTAAGAGCAAAACGTTAATTGATTCAGTAATGAAGACGTTTGGAACGGAACGTTCAGCAGAAACGTGTGCGCTACGCTCAATTAAAACGATACGAGCCAGAATACCGTCTTCTGATTGATAATGTGAAATGTATTACAAAATAGAGTGTTTCTTGAGCATTTATAAAAGACGAGAAAACGTGTACGTGAGTGATGCGTACGTACGTCGATTAATTAATACAATCGCGCGAATTGAGCGGTAATATAATTTAATTTATCGACTTGTCGATTTCGGTACGTGTCTTTCGAAACTCTCCAACTGTGGAAATAATCGAAAATTTACCGCTTTTTCCTTAATACTTAAATGTATTGACTTTTAGGAATTGTCAGTTGGCGTAAGAAGTGAACTAAACACCAACGTATATGTACATTAATAAGTCAATTGATAAAAAATTTGATGAATTCGGTAAAAATTTTCATAGCATTGTTATCATTTGCATAGTTTCATAGTTAGTAATATTAACGTATACATTTGATTAGAAATAATTGTGTTAGATTATTGAGAAGCGCTGATTTTTACTAATCGATTCGTCTCGTATGAAATTTATCGGTTTATTAGTGTTTTTGAACGTAATTTACACGAATTCGATCCGAACCAATTCGGTTGCCATATTGCGTGCGAACGAACTAATAATAATTAATGTATCCAAAATACACGTTGCGTACGGCGAACAAATAAATATACATTTAATTTAGGTACGTGTGTAATTTTACAAAGTATCATTACATCTTTTTTCTTTATCTTTTTTTTGCCAAGGAGAAGAGTGAAGGTTTCAGCGTATGTCAGAGATGACAAATGAAAGTGATATGTGGCATTCGGAGATGGACACGAGCTAAAAATCAAAATACAACAACTCGAACGACGAGCTCGGAATAACACTGCGAGATTGCTGTTATTATGAAGAATAATGGTCGGTCGAGAAATATATGGTGAGAGTGATGTCACTGAAGGGTATAATAAACACGAGTTTTTCGAATACTTTTACACGTGACTAAATGTCTACAAATTTATTGACGTACCTATTTCATCACGAATGTTGCTTTTCAAATGACACATAAAACATTTAAATTACAAATTAGTTGCGATGTATTTTTAATTGCATTAGGAAATGTTATCTCTTGATAAAATTATATAAACTTTTGATACATGGGAATTGATATGGATATCTATTCCAAAATTAGTATGTACATATATAATACATACATACTATGTATACGATGTTTATACCTCAACGGTAGTGATGTAACGATCTTACCCGTAATGAAGATCAAAAAAGGGGATAAACACAGTGTCACAAGCATAATCTAGCGGCCACTATGAAAGCTACAACTTCTGACGCTCTTCATCATAAAATATAGACATTTTGCAAGTGTTTCTCGTAAATAACTCAAAAATGACAAATTTTGAGTTGTGACGGTCTTCTTTCAAACGAACGATATGCTGTTGAGAAAAAAGTTTAATTAAATGCCATAATTGCTAAATGAATGTCGTATTGTTCGCGCGTTATACATAATAATTGTTTCGCGAAAAGCCTGACACGCAAACGGATACGATTGCGTGCGCATGCAAAACAAAAACACTGAAAAAAAAAATTCGCGATCAAAATTTAATAAATCAATTGCGGCTAATTAAATTTATAACCGTGCCTTGTGTCGATCAAGTCTCGCCTTAAGACGAGATGGCCGAGAGGTACCAAAGCCGTAATTACTTTCCTTAAAAGGAAACACAAAGGAGAAGCCGCCAGCCGTTTCGACTCGCCAAATGCCGACGTAAGCGACGACCCAACTTCGAACGAAATTGACCTCTATTACACTTGAAATTAAAGATTAAAATTGTGTGAGAGTGGGCGCGAGTTTGGTCGGCGCAAAGCGTTCACGGGATTTTGTCCAGACGTGTCAAAAAGGGTTTATTATAACACTAAACACCTCAGAGGCGAACTCGGCGAATAAATTCTTATTAATTATAATTCGATACCGGCAACGGCGTGTCCGATTCGTTTTTTCGACGCAATAAAATTACTAGTACATCTCCCATGGCGATTGCAGTGGAGCGCGTGTGCAAATGCAAACGCGTGCACTTTCAAAGCAAACCAAAAATGGCACGTGCCAATTTTTTAAAAATTCAAATTCAACAAAATTAACAGTACTACACTCGGACAATGTTCTGATCAATTCCAACAACTGTGCAGTTAAAACTTAGACAATTAATTGAAATAAATTGACTATTACGATAGATCATCCGATCAGTGTTTCTCATAAGATTCCAGGCCGTAAAATTGTCGTTAGGACTTAAAGAAACAGAAATTCGATAATATTTAGCTACAGAAGATAAAGACACTTCTTTCAGTTAAATAAAGTGACAATCGACTATCTCACTCGCGGACTTTCGACGACTCGCGGAAAAGGAAAACCTAAGGCTAAAATTAGACCGGGACACTACACCGCGACCACACCAATATGTTTTGCCAATTCATTTTATTCTAGTAGGACGATCCTACTCGAATACAATGAATTCGAGCAAAAAATATTGGTATGGTGGCGGTGTAGTGTCCTGGTCTAATTTCAGACTAATTTAAGCCATAGTGACATAAGCCTTGTACGGATACGCTGTATGAATTACTGGGAACTTGTAACAAACTATGCATTTGATTTCATATCATCATTTTCAGCCGTTAGCCATCCACAACTGAATGAAAACTTCTCCTATCCTCTTCCATTCCTGTCTGTCTTGAACAATCTGTATCCACTTGACTCCATACATCCTTCGTAATTCACCAGCCCATCGTCCACTTGGTCTTTCTTGCTTTATTTCACAACCTCTCGGATACCATTCAAGTATTTCTCGCATTCATCTGCCATCTATTCTTCTCGCTATGTGTCCAGCCTACTGCCACTTTAACTTTTTCACACGTTCTGCTAATTCTGTTACTTTGGTCATGCTTCTTACCCATGTATTCCTCTTACGGTCTCTTCTTGTTATATGTACCATTCATTTTACATACCTACATTTTTTTAATTGCTAAATTTTTACGCTGAATTTTTTGTCTCTATATCCAAAGTAGACAATTAATTAAAATTTTGACTTGGATTTATGTAAAAAAATCTAATTAAAACAATTTTGTTGAAATATATATGTAGTTACATACCTACCTTCCGCTTTGCAGAGTGCAATATTAAAATTAAATGTCCATGTAAATAAAATCTCTATGATTTTAAGTATTCAGGTATCTACGGCTCATTAATTTCGTTTTATGCAAAATAAAATATATTTATATTCGCATGTGTTTAGGCATGAAAAAAATATTATTCCTTAATTAATGCATTAAAAATAATTAGACGAAATTACACGGAGAGACATTCGTACCATTCTAACGAATTAAATTCGCAATAATTTGGTGAGGCAGGACTCGAACTCGGTGTTGGTGAGTTTAACGCCCTCACCACTCGACTACGCGGCCATCATTAGGTCATTGATGAGTTATTCAAAATATATGAATTGAAGCCAGTCATGATTTCAATTTCACATTCTAGTCGAAGTGCGCAAAGGGACTTTCAAGCCGGTCGGCGATTGGAGTGTGAACCGCATTTGACGGCTATAAAGCACGGAAGAACGCCGCAGATGTGCCGAACCATTCACTTTAAAACAATATTGTTAATTTTTCTTATTTTTTTTTGTAATGGATCGCATTCCTAATTCAATTAAAATACAAATTTCCAGTTAAATTACACCACTGTCAATTGTAATACAAGTTTATTATTTTTAAAATGGACGCGAATGCATACGAAAAATAATAATAAAAAAAGTAGCATCAAGATCAAAATCTTACTAAAGCATAGCTCAGACCGATAATTACGTTGTACATACATATGTATGTACATAATGATATTGAGTGTAATTTATTTCTAATATTGAAAATTTGACTTTTAAATATTTTTTATTGAAAATTTATTGCTGACTTTAGTGTTCTCCGAAAAATTTTATTATTATTATATTTTTACAGCGTGTAACAGTATTCTGCTATTCGCATACGTAATTGGACATTTTTGCAATAAATTCGCGATATTATCTTAACGCACGATAACAAGACATTTTTTATGACCCGCTCGTTTCACTTAAATTAACTTTTAATTTGAAGCGCGCGCGCCTGCTGCACACGAAATAAATATATCGAATTAAATACAATTGTAATAAAAATCTTATCACGTTCTTCTGATTTTTATTCAATTTATTACAAAGACTTACTTTTCTTATTACAAACTTCACTTTTACAGTAACTGGTATAACATTTTAAATTAATTCATTACATTTTTGTGTAATTTGTTTAAATAAACGTGAAAATTTATACTTTTTTTACATAAAAATTATGAAAATTAACTCATTTCTCATTAACGCCTCGAAAATAAAAATTCCGCTTACTTAATTAAAACAGTTTTGAGCGTGAGAAAAAATATAAATATCAGTATCTATTAACTTGTTATATGTACATACATACATACCTATACTTATCTAAAATCATACAAATTTCAACTGTTGTTCTACCAATAGATTCTTATGCAACAAATGTTCATAAAAACGTATTATTGTTCTGTTTTTTTAAATAAAATTAGATCTATATAGTATTTCAGTCCTCTAGCCAACGATTGACGATCTCGGCAGCATCCCGGTTGCAGAGCAGCGGCTTTCCTTTGGCGCTCGCACTACAAAGGATGCCGCCTGCTATATTAGTATTAAATGCTAAACCACTTATCACGCAGGCCCACACTGGACAATTCACTACCAAATGCCCACCGCATTATAATATTTTCATGAAATTGTTATGAAAAATTAATTTATTGGACAGGGAGAAAAATAATAAACATGAAAGTCGACTTTCAGCCACCTACTTAATGTACTACAATAGCACGTAGTATGAAACATTTGATTTCATACAAAGCAAACGTTATACAGGTTCGATACGTTTTGATTGAGAAAACCTATAGCTATACTCAATACAGCACACACATACTAATTGAATAATGGCTAACGCCAATTTGCTATTCGATTACCCGCCCTTATTATAACTCATCTTATCTAACGATACTTTTTATATTGTAAGGCTTGCGATTGGTATTAACCATAATTCCATTGGTATTCGTGTGGCAGTAGCAATTAGCGCTGACTCGATAGAAACATTGTCATCATCATCATCATTTTCAGCCGTTCACCATCCACTGCTGAATTACGGCCTCTCCAATCCTGTCTATCTTGAGCAATCTGCATCCACTTGACTCCACGCGTTCATCTCAATTCATCAGCCCATCGTCCACTCGGTCTGCCATGTTGATTCAACTGTTGTGTTTGGCTTTCTAGTGAACGAGCTTCAAATATTGTTTACACCACACCACACTGACATTTTTATTTAATAAAACTTTTTTAGTTGATTACGTGTGAAATAAACTTAAAACCCCGCTATATACCCACCTACACCTACCTACATATGCATAACTATACCTATACCCAATTCAGATGTATTCCTACTCAAGATTAATTTTCCAGACATTGTTTCAATGTGCATAGTTAGTTACCAACCAAATAAGTTTGTATTATTATGAAGGCCTCTCCAATCCTCTTCCATTCCTGTCTGTCTTGAGCAATCTGCATACACTTGACTCCACACATTCTTCTCAATTCATCAGCCCATCTTCCACTCGGTTTACCTTGCTTTTTTTCACATCCTCTCGGAAACCATTCAAGTATTTCTCGCGTTCATCTGCCATCCATTCTTCTCGGCATTTGTCCACTTAGGCCCGTAACGCACTTGGCAGACTGGCTGCGGCAGCCATGACTGCGCAGCCACATCGATGTTAGAAAATGTATGTGGCTGCCTGTTTGATAACGCCCTAGACAGCCAGGGTTTCCTGGCTGAGTTTCCTGCCAAGTGCGTTACACTATATCTACCACTTTGGTCATACTTCTTACACATCTATTCCTCTTTCGATCTTTTCTTGTTACACCAAGCATACATCTTTCCATGCTTCTCTGTGTGCATTGGATCTTACGTAGCATTTTTGAATTTAGCATCCACGCTTCACATACATACGTCATAACCGGCAGTACGCATTGATCGTATGCCTTATTTTTTAAGCGTAGCTGAATGTTGGATGTGTCCAGCCCATTGCCCCTTCAACTTTTTCACACGTTCCTTCAAATTTTTTACGAACGAATTGTATTGATTTGAAAATTTGTCTTTTTTTGCGGGTGATTTAAATCGATGTAAATAAATTATCGATTGTTGCGTGTGGGCCCGTTTCCCATGCGTAGTGCCCCTGCTTTGTGGAAGATTCATTACCCCCGGTGTCAAAATGCGAGACGTTCAACACATTCCCGGGAATTAGTTTGACGGCTGCCGGGGTCAGGTAGGAGGAATTCCACGCGTTTACAAGGAGCCCTCGATTACCTGGCCGAACTGACATACGTCATATTTACACCTGTTCAGGTGGTGAACTGGGCGGCGACAATCGTTGAGCGATTGCCGCAGATAACACGCTAATTAAAATTGACGCTGTGTGGCTGGCGCTTAACGGGTTGACACCAAACAGCGTACAGTAGAAGAGTAAAAATGGCGGCGCCGTATTCGATCTGAGCTTTTAATCGATCGGAAGTAATGCATTACTTTTAATTAATCTATATCATATTTGTACCCGCGCGTGTGTGTGTGTGTGAGAAGAGTTTTTCTTTTGTTATAATGGAGCGAAATTCTCGATACGTGCGAGAGAATATCTAAAATAAAACAACAAAAAAAAAACTAGTAGTAACGATACAGGTATGTGTGAGGTATCAGTTTTGAGATATCTACGCATATTAACCAATTAGATGTAGTATACATATGTATGTATGTACATATATGCGAGTGATTGTATGTACAGTACGAATCATATACGCTTGCCAACACAATTGAGACTCATACAATACAAAAGTTAGACAGCCGGTACCTTTTGATTGAGAATACTTATAGATATAATCAATACAACACAATTACAAAATACAAAAATTAATTTTAATTAAACTAAAATAATGTTTAATGAATTTTGCACTCAGAACCTAGTCACAGTAAATATTGCAGAGATAGTTATTTATACCTAGGGCAATTGGTGAATATGACTGGATATAAAGAAGAAGCAATAAGACGAAGATTGATACTAGGATTGAGTGCTTTTGGAAGAATAAACATAGTTTTTAAATCCAACATCCCGTTATGATTAAAAAATTCGGGTGTAGCCAACCCATGACTTTATCCATATATTTGAGGAATACAAAGAGTAACGAAATTATTTTTTAAGTACGTAAGTAAATAAAACGCATACAACACCACCACACCAACCAAAATACATATGTACATACATACATATCATGAAATTACTGTGTTGAGTGCGCGCGCGTATATAAAATACGATCTTCGGCATATATTTAAATAAGAAAAACTACCACTTTCGGTCGGCGGATTTTAATCAAAACCTTATCAACTCTTAAATTTTATATGATAATTATAAATATAAATTTTAGACTTGATCAATAGGGCAGTTTCTGAAATATTCTGTGGTAAACTTTTCGACAAAAAAAAAACCCTACTTCCGGTTGACTGATTTTAATGATTTATTTTTTCGTAACTAGCAATTTTACTCAGGAGTACAACATTATAATATTGTGACGATAGTACATATTTAAAAGGCCGAAAAAAATAAAAAACAAAAAATCGTTCAAGAGTAAACTGCCATTTCCGGTAGTCAGATGTTGACTAAAATCACAGTATCTCTTAAGGCTAACGTTAAAACTATAGATATGAAATTTCGACGAAATCGCCGGTGCAGTTTCGAAAATTCTGCGGTAAACTTTTCGACAAAAAAAAAAAAAACCTACTTCCGGTTGACTAATTTTAATGATTTATTTTTTTTTAAATAGCAATTTCTCTCAAAATTACAACATTACAATATTGTGACGATACTATATATTTAAAAGGTCGAAAAAAAGTAAAAAACAAAAAATCGTTCAAGAGTAAACTGCCATTTCCGGTAGTCAGATGTTAACCAAAAAAATCACAGTATCTCTTACGGCTAACGTGAAAACTATAGATATGAAATTTGGACAAAATTCCCGGAGCCGTTTCGGAAATATTCTGTGGTAAAAGAATTTTAGAATTTTCTACAGGAAAAAAACCCTACTTCCGGTTGACTGATGTTGACCAAATTCCTTATGGCTCTTACACCTTACGTGAAAATAATAGATATGAAATTTCAGATTGATAGCCTTGATAGTTTCGGAGAAAACACACATACAGACACACACACGTATAAGTACAGAGACATACAGACATACAGACATTTTTTAAAAATCATGAAAACGTGATCTGGGGATGATACTCGATACAAATCAGTCAAAATCTCGAGGTCGAATTTTCGCACGATCACAATACTTTATCCGATTAGGATAAAGTAAAAATAACGCATACGACCAATGCGTACTGTCAGATGACGTATGGATGTGAAATGTGAATGCCGAATTCAAGAATGTTACGTAAGATTCAGTGCACACAGAGAAGCATGTATGCTTGGTATAACAAGAAGTTATCGTAAGAGGAATACTATACTTTATTTTACAATTCGTCATTATGGCCCGATACAATGGGTAAGAAGCATGGAATGATGGGTAAGAAGTGGCAGATATAGCGGAACGTGTAAAAAAGTTGCAGTGGAAGTGGGCTGGACACAGCAAGAAGAATGGATGGCAGATGGACGCTAGAAATACTTAAATGGTATCAGAGAGGATGTGAAAGAAAGCAAGGTAAATCAAGTGGACGATGGATTGATGAATTGAGAATAATGTGTGGAGTCAGATTGCTCAAGCCAGACGGGAATGAAAGAGGATTGGAGAGGCCTTCATCCAGCAGAGGATGGTGAACGGCTGAACGTGAAGAGGATGATGATGACACACAATACTACCTCTACCACACACACACACACACACACACATACACACACTATTCCATTTTATAAAACACGTACACACATACACACACTATTTCATTTTATAAAACACGTGATCAAACAATACAACTAAATACAATGTGATACATTTTACTGTAAAAATTGATGTTTAGTACGTGTCGCACTGCTGTGGATATTAACAGTCAACGTGCATGATCGTCACTGTACAGAATGGCAGGTAAGTATCATAACTCCCGTCGGGCGAGCTTCAATGCTATTTTGGTTAATAAAATGACCGGCTAATTAAAACCAAAAAAAAAAGCTCGACGTAAAAAATACACACATGTATGCGTGAATGTAAAAAAAATATGTAATACCTACGCAGCGCAAAGTGCCGCAATGTTTCAAGTGACGAATTAATTCGAATCTTCCTTAAGCCATTCAAAACGTACACAGTTAAACCTACTTTAAAGGAAGTGGGGGGTGGGGGGGGTGGAATTGTTCAAATCAAAATCGAGTTTGAAGGTTTGAAATGTGCATACGAGTTTGATTGTGCGCGTGAAAGTAATGACGCTTTCGTCATTACACATGCGTATTATATGTATGTATGTACTTACGATATTACACTTTTGATGATAAAGGAGACGATAAAATGGCGATGGGCCGCCATGCCGGCAGCGGCTAACCGATTAATCGGGCCCTAATTAAATTTCAGCAATTAGGCAAGACGCGATACGACCGCCTCTCGCCTCTTGTGGCGCTTACGTCATTTCAAACATGAGAGCCGTTGGGCGAGAAGCGCGAGGCGGCATCCCTTTGATCTCGACCGACGGCGGCAAAACATCAAACGGATTTTTCTCCCGTTCGGACGCCGGCTCGGCGACGAAACGTCGTAAGTCGCCGAGGTTAGAATCAGCGCGCGGGTTCATCACCCATCGTGACTCGGGAATGAAATAGTCCATTTAAATTTTTGCAAATTTTAAACGTAGTATGATATTTTTTACTTTTTTTTTGTATGCCACCCATTGTGCAATATGGTGTGCGTTTCGACGCACTTCTGTAACAACGGAGTCTTTATTTCCGATGGTCCGATGTCGCTTGAGACGTTTCGGTTCTGGATCGCGTCGGCACAATGGCTCTCCTATTGCGGAGAGGTGTATAAACTGCGGGTTAATTCTCGGCACTTTTTTTTTTTAATTTTATTTAAGGTTCGTTTTTACTCGAGACAGATGCGGGGTGACCAAATTATTGCGGTTGTTGGTTCAATTTTGACGCGAGTAGATATGTACATATATTGTACATACATTTTATTTCAGAAGTCAAAAATTATTATTAAAGTTTATTTTTATTCGACATAACCGGTCGCGTTCGATTGAAACCGTTATAAAGTAAATATTGATGACTTGTGACATTATAAAATAGCCTATATTTTATAGAGTCAATGATTGCTTTAACTATAAATAATACACAACCATAAAATTGTATTCCTTTCCTCGAGAAAAGCGTTGCTTTTGATGTGCTTTTAAATTTGCCATAATTTATATGTCGCCATTAAAAGTATAATGTAAAAAATAAAAATTGTGATTATGCGAAAATTAATTAAAAAATTTTATATACATACCTACATTAATTATACATAAGTATTATAAATCTACTTACTGGAAATCTATTATCCAATTTGTAATAAATACAAAAAGTAGATAAATTTTTTTTAACTGTTGATTAAATTACTGTGATTTTCATTTTTCAAACTTTTCCATATTTGAAATTAATTTTTAGTTAATATAAGAAGATAAATTAAAGGGCAACTCGGAGCAAACGGACATAATCTAAAGCCGGCTCCAGACGATGCGTGCGCTCGCCTAATATTCGCTTCGTCTACATTTCTCGAACACTATTCAATGTTAATTTGTCTGGCGTGACGTGTCGAATATTTGGCGTGCATACGCATCGTCTTGAGCCGGCTTAAGATTTTTTAATTCTAATCAAATTTCTATTTGTATCAATCGATTCCTTTTTAAATGTGTTCCCAATGAAAAATGTCCGAGTGATGGTCACCGCGCGGCTTCCAGCATCCAACGCGAGGGATTACGTTCTCAGCAGAGGTGAGGCCAACGGACACGTGTTAATTGGTCTCAGTTATAAAGCTCTCAAATATTCAAAAGAGCATAAAATTATATTTTCACCTCATTGTTTGCCGGACGCGCTTTGAAGCCGACCGGCGCTCTTTCAATTGGCCGGTTGACGAGTCGAGTTGACCGCTCATTCAAAAAAATTCACACGAAAATAATACACAGGTATACTCATCGCACACGTAGCTACGGAAATCAAAAGGAGATCAAAAACAATCGTAAAAAATCATATCAAACGCGCTTTCCGGAAACACACAGGTAAACGATCGTAAATCACGACGCGTGTGCACTTTCGGTATACATACTGTGAAAGATCAATCGAATCGAAACGGGGCTGCTTAATAAATTCCTGGTTAATTTCAACAAAAATGGTCCGCTTTCCCACCTCTGATGTTGATTCATATTTTAACACGATATTTTATTTATATACATAAGAGCGCGTGCGCAACATTCGGTCTATAAATCTGCATTATTTCGGTTTGGTTCGATGGCACGGATATAAACGGGCATAAAATGATTAACAGCCCGACAGCTTTTTCCTCTCAATCGCCTGTTGTTGTTAATGACTGCAAATGTGCTGCAGCTTTTGGCTCTCGGACCCACGTTTAATTCCCTTTTTTCCATTCGTGGGGGAGGGGAATCGGAGGAAAAATCCAAATTACGGTAAAGGCCCGTGTGGAGCGTTACTAATCGCTTTGTGTTAAAATTTCACTAATGTGCCATTAGCGAGCCCGCATTAATCATAACGAAATTTGAACGAATTGATCACACGTCCGACACATACATAATATTAAATCGTTTCACAAATGTGTCGGTATACGCAAGTTTTGGGGGTTTCGTAGTTTCGTAGACTTGGCCCGGTAAACTCGGTAATCAGTGGATTCGCGTGACCTATGTATGTATAAATAAAACTTAAAGTTCGGCGTATGTCATATTTCAAATGATTTTATAGCAGCTCGATGATTGTAGTAAAACTTTTTTATACGACTGGGTGACTTTTAGGTGTCACTGAATTTAAAATAAAAATAAATGTAAATACAGTATTATAACTGATAACCTTTTCAGTGTGTATTGTTCATAAACTCACTAATTTGTCGTAAGAATGTGAAAACCATATCAATAATGTGATACTCACGTTAACTTATTGATCTTCGTATGTTCATTGTTGATATTTATTCAATTTTGATTTTGTATTGTAAAATAAAGATAACAACATTAAAATTATGATGGTGTTTCATTTTTAATGAATACTTTCTGTACATTGGATTTTTTTTTTTTTGTTTCTGAATAATAATGGTGTGTGTGTGCATGTGTGTTAAAAAAACGAAAATGATAAATTGCACATTTTTTATTTCATTCGTTATATATTTTACAATTAAATTCGTCACACTACGTTGAAACGACTATTATCGAACATTTTCACTAAAAGCCTTAATTTAATTATTTTTTAAATATCTACAAAAAGGACTTTTTGTTTTGCGCATATGTAATGCAAAATTAGTATATAGTTTGTACACCAATAAATTATTTTCTACTTGTTACGTAATTAACGAATTCATGACACATTATACATTCAAATTTTTTTTTAAATATTCACTAGTACAAATTTATTTGACATATAATTTAATATTATTCTTAGAGTGCTATTGAATATGCAATTGAAACGTTTGATATGAAATCAACTATTCAAAGTTTGCAAAATCAATTGAAAACACTTAAACTTTCACATACGCTGACAATGAGATCACGCTGAAAATATGAAATCGCTTTTAAAAACATTAGCAAACATTATGCTTAGATAGTGACAATTTGGAAAAAATCTTTGTTTAAATATATCGAATCAACATTGAGCGAAATAATTTAAAATGCACATTTATATTATAAATTCGTTGAAGTTTTATAAATACGATTTATTTTTACAAATAGTATGTATATTACACAGTAATATGTACAAAATAGTGTGAATACCAACGTGAACAAATATCACAATTAATGCAATGAATTTTTGAATACAAAAAAAAAATCATACGAAACATAACTTTTAAAAAATCCCTTCCAACCAACACATTAATTTTTTTTTACCGAAATTCATATACACATTACACCTATTTACAAGTACGTTCTTTCACACCCCATTTCTAATTTTTTATTCCAATAACAACAAATTATTAATATGTACATTCGAAAAACAACGAACTATCTTATTATTATCACAATATATACAAAAAATAGGATATAAATACATTACATACGATACGATACATATATACCTATAGTTTATATTTACAAATTAAATGGCTCAAAGGTGTGCACTTCTATTTTAGGAAAGTTCAAGAATGCACTCACTAATACTAGTATTATGTAGTTTTTGGAAAGAGGACTGTTTTTTGATACTTTTTTGCAATGTCTGTTTATTCATATTAAATTTTAATAATAAATAATCAATCGTTCTATTCAATTAAGGTATCAAATTTTTGGAAAACAGTCCCCTGTATTTTCATTTTTGCGCAGAAACTATCAAATTCGTCGCAGCTTCCTCACTCGCTCCTAAACTCACAGCCTTCTTCTTCAGTATGCCGAGATCTGTGACGTTTTCCAGGAAAGTTTTGTGTGCCGATAGCACCTTTGCACTTTCAACATCCTTCTTGAGCTCCTCCATGTCTCTCTTGAGCTTTGCCCTCCTGTTTTGGAACCATGTGATCACTTGCGCGTTAGATAAACCAAGCGATGCGGCTATCTCGTCTCGATCTGCAGGTGACAAGTACTTTTGGTACAGGAATCGCTTCTCCAATTCAAATATTTGATGATTCGTGAAAGCAGTCCTGGATTTTCGCTTCTTTTTCGGTTGCGGTCTGTTGTTGAATAGATTTAAGTGGTTCGCTTGGCCGTCTGTAATCAGAAATAAAATCATATATAAATCATGTTCATCATATTGAAGTAACTATAGATAAATAAACGTAAAATGCAACATAGTATTCTATAGTTAAAATTACATTAGTTCATTCTCACATCTACTGGTTATACTTGTGCATCGGTTTGTCGACTATACCTATACTATTGCATTTGCTTTTAGTTTTGAGTCGTTGGACGCGTTTTAATGACGTGTTCAGCGAAAATATTTGAACGGTTTCAAAACCGCAACAAGTTAAGGAGTTTTAAGTGAAAAGCTTTTAAACGACTCTTTCACGGCCGCAACAGTTCGATTTTAATGACATCGAACGGTGCGTTTTGAATAGATCGTAAAGAACGCTACAACGGTTTTAGAAGCGCAATTAAAATTAACAATTACTCGGATAGTGGAGTGCTAAACATTCGCGACTCGCTGAACTTTATGTTTCATTCGGTCACACTACTCTATTGATTTTGAATTTAAAATCAAGATTCAAAGCTGTATTATGATTTACAACAACCTGTATTGCCGTAAATTCAACTAACGATGAAAATGCACCACTAATTGAAATTACATCCGGTTTCTTAGTAGACGTACCTCGTGTATATTAATAATACTGTTCGACACGAAAAATGGTTCAGAGATAAGATATGACTTTTCTTATAGATCTATGCCCACGAATAGGGTAATAAAAAAATGTTGATTGGCTCGAGATTCGGAGAAATGTACATATGTATATGTATGTGTTTTTTAAATCGCGCAATTTTTCTATTTCTTGGTGTTTTTCGGTCGATGTTTCAAAATCAGTCAATTTCTTGTTCAAAATAAATATTGGAATCAATAGTCGTGTATTTTATCTTGCATTTGTAGTACTTTTCAGCTTTCAGATCTTTCTACTAAGTAGTCGTCCAGTTCAAATCAAAAGTCAAAAGTATGTATTTTCATTTGGGATTTTTTTCCACTATTTTATATATTTTTTCGTTTAAAAGGGTTAATTGGAAGCGTGTTGAATTTTAAATCGGTAAAATAGTGAGCTAAAAACTCGTACTAGTAGAGCAGAGTTTTCAATCAACATTTTTTATTACCAGATTCGTGTTCACTGGGCATAAATCTATAAGAAAAGTTATATCTCGTCTCTGAACCAAAAAAAGTCGTCATTTGTCGAACAGTGTAATCATTTAAATTGAGACATCTAAGCTTTTGAATAAACCTATTTGAATCAGATGAAAGCCATCAACTACATACAACATTTTCCAAGAACGGGAAGGAATTCAAAGAAAAGCTTCATTTTACCCCAATTTCAGACCTCCTAAATCTCTAACATGAAATTCCAAAAAGTCTATAAGACAAGTTTCCGAAAACATACCAATGAATCTAACTTGTTTATTGAGAATTTTTTGGTTTGCATCAATATTAAATAGTGAATAACAAAGCACGATATGTATATGAAATTTTCCTTCATGACGTTGAAATAACATTGGTTTAGTTTTCACGTGGGCACTATTTAATAAATAAGACAAAATTGCAGATTTCACTAAACAATTTTATATGATTGCAATAACTTTACAAAAAAATTTATAATTTCTCAACAAAAAATGTTTGTTGTCAAACTTTGTATAGTAACTTACTTTTATTTTCGGTTGAGTGAATCGGTGAAATAGTCATTCGCGCGAAAACCGCAAAAACTAATCGTTATTAATGACAAAGTTTTACAACTGTGTATTGCTATGGGTCAAACTAATTTCGATTTTTTATACACATCAATAAAACGTAATTTTTAAACTTAATTTCCAATATTCAATTATAAGTCGTAAATGTGTGTGTGTGTGTTTTTTTTTTACTTTATTTTATATCCTTATCGTTAAATGTCAATATTCCCACGAGCCTTACGCTTGCGAAATAAATGTACTATATTTTATTAGCATGTGTGCATTTAGCGTTAATAAAATAATTAGTGGATTAATATTCGTATCGCACTAATCCCTTTATGAACAATTACACTGTCGATTATCGTTAACGTATAAAAGTTCAATGGGCCTTTATTAGTAATAAAATTAGCGATTTACAAATAATTATAAAACAACAATGATGGGTTTGATTAATATACGCACGATAGGGGGTATTTTCGCATGTGTGGTCCCGCGTCGGTTTAAATCATAGTAAATATTAATGTATTTTAAATTTTTTACGCCTATCAAAACGAGTGTCAAAGTCGTTTGCAAATCGAGAGAAGAATTAATGAATCGCGAGAACAGACGACGCCGATTTTCGCCACAGCGATCATCGAAAGAATTATAATTCGTAAAATTATTATTATACATCGAAAATATGTGTGTAAAATCGTGGAAAAAAAATGTCCGCCGGTTGCAAATTACGTATCCTATTTTATCTGGACGCTTACGTATACCGTGCAAAATTGTATCGCATTTTTTGCGGTCATTATCGAGAGCTAAGAAGGTTGTCGGTAACATTAACCTTTTGCCACCTACCGGCATTTCTGCATCCCATATACGCTCATTTATTACATAAATTTCTCGAAAGATGAACACACTTTTTTTATATGCGAAATTCCCTGTATTCAAAAAACAAACAAAACACATTAATTAACTTCAAGTTTATACCTACCTCGATGCAACTGTCATATAAATACCTAATTCTTAGAAATTCCCTAATAAATATCACATTTTATTTTATATTCAGACGATTTAATTATAGGATATTAACTATATGTAAGTACATGGCACTGCCCAGATACATTTACATATAGTATACCGATATAAATTTATAATCTATCATATGTATATGTTGTAGGTAATTTCTAAAGTGCCAAGTTAGTTTGATAGTGCTAATATTTGGCCCAGCATCGGTGGTGCAGTAAATTCGACGTTTCTAAGAGGATAACATCGTTAAAGTTAATCTTTTATATATAGACAATGTAGATACACTTAGATTTATCTTTTGTGGGATACCTATTTAACTTTTGCATGTAAAACAACCGATTAATTAACGGTCTATTTTCACAGTGTATGTTTCTGACATTTCGTACGATCTCGTCTCGTTATTATTACCAAGAGCTGAAGGGGAAAACATGTACACAGGTGAATCGAGACGATGATGCCCCTAACGAGACTTGTACGACCGCCTGTTCCGCGTAATCACATAATAGGCATCGACATTAAACTCGACATGAGAAAAACGAACAACACATATTACACGCACTGAGAGACTCGCGCTAAACTGGTTCAGATTTGGCGCCCATTTTCGCAAAGCGCCTGTTCTAGCGCCTCGTCCGTTTACCCTAGCGTGCGGGCCTGCACGTAAACACACACACACTTTGGAATTATTATTGTCGATTTTAAACATTTCCGAAACTGGTTTTCGTCGCCGCAACGCGGCGGTCTATCGGCAAAGCGCGTAACTATGACTTAAGTTATTGGTCAACTTAATTAAAGCGATCGCGGAGAAATCTAAATTATAATGCGCTCGAATCAATTGGGTTTGTGTCGTAATAAAAGTTGTTAATGCCTCATTTCAATAAACGAGCCGAAAAACATCACAAGAGCGAACAATAAATAATAACGATATGGAGGGGTTTCCCTATTCAAATTGTTGTATGTAATGTTGGAACGAGTTACCGTAGAAAATCGTGCAACTTGCATGTAACCGGGCCGCGCCACGTATTATTATTAGCGATTCAACTAATTACAAACATACACATTTTAAACAGTACCTACATACATATGTATATATATGACAACCTATAGAGCTTTAAAAAATAAAAGTCATTCATTTAATGTCACTCACAGTGAAAATTCATTTGAAATATTTTATAGGTAACGGAAAATTGTTAATTTATTGACAGAATTGAGAACAAACGAGAATCCAATCAACCAACCTGTGGTGTTAAAATTAATATTATATATTACAGTCAAAACGGTTTGTGGAATATTTGAGCGGCAACATTAGTTCGACTATTTTATATTTATGCTTTTCGATAAATCCATAAACGTTACTAAAGAATGTATCTTATTATTATTGGTTTGAAAATGTAGGTACATTATATTTATACTAATTGTATCCGGCGTAATATACATAGATATACCTACTGCTCTATAAATCTAGAAATATTATATTACATAATAATTGAAATAATTGACAGATTAGTTACTCAAAGCACTTGAAAACAATTATTTTAAGTTGTCGTTGGTTTTTCTTTGATGGCGGCAAGCAAATGTTGATTTATAAGAAATTGATTGCATCATTATATCAATCTTGAGATTTTTTTTAAATAAATTAATCGATCGCAATATCGTCAAACCGATTAAGACGAGTTATTTTCGAGCGTAATATTTTATGTCAATTTACGCTAAAATTAAAATTTCCGAAGCCGTGCGTTGCCACTCATTAAACAAGCCAATAAACATGAGACATCATAATATTTTTTTTTATTAGTTCGCATAAACAACATCAATTACATTGGAGTCTTTCCGAGGCCTTTTTTTTTATTGCTCAAAGTCGCGGATCTTTTTACCGCGCCGTATAAAACATTTTACTAATTAAGATATGTATGTAGTACTTCACGCGCGCGTTGTGCACCGCTCAAAACGAGTTTAACGAATTTCCACTGGCGATATTCAGTATGTGCATAAAATTTTACGGGTGGAATAAAAAAACCAGCTGCAGAATGCGCCGATTAATTATTACCCTATTAAGTACGTATCGATTACGAATTTCTGCATTGGGACACACGTTGTGAATTTAACACGCACACTACACTTTTTTCAAACTAATCGCTCAATAACATACGAATGTACACAGGTGAGCGTTGGAGGTCTTCCACACGCACCTAGGCGGCTTCTATGATCGAAAAAAAAAAGAATCAGAAGAAGAACCGTCTGAGGCTCGCGTAAGAAATGCATAAAAACGAGATTTTTACCGGGCGGTCGGCGGGTTCGAATTAATGAAACAACTCCATTAGGCAACTTTATGGCCGCTCCTCAATTAGAACTACTACTGTTCGTAGCTGCGTCCAGTTGTGTTCGGGTAATTACGACAGATGTTTTAATTTCTTACAGTGTTTATTAGATCGGAGGTGCGCGATTGCGTCGGAAGCAATAAAGATACTTCTTATTCAGACGGTCGTCGGCGAGCTGCGACCTGTAATTTCGCGAAAAAATAAGCCGCAAAAAGACACGTGGATGTGAAGTGAATGAGCGGGGAAAATAGACCAGTCGACTTTGCATAGTATGTACATATTTCCATTTTAGCAGCCTCCGTGGCCGGATACGACGACGCGTACAGATTTATTGCCGCGGACTTGAAAACGGCCGAACGATCATTAATCATCGCCGCCGCGGTATTGTTGATGCTGTAATATCAATTAGTTGTAATGATATATTGTTTAATGAAAAATCAACTCGACTCGCTTGCTCTCAAAAGAATTTATTATCGAACAAACAAACACTGATATAATCGACACGTCTGCCTGTACTGAACGATTGTCGCCAATATCGACATCATCATTTTCAGCCGTTCACCATCTTTGGATGATCCAATCCTCTTCCATTCTTATCTGTCTTGAGCAATCCGTTTTGCATCCAATTGACTCCACACATTGTTCTCAATTCATCAGCCCATCGTCCACTCGGTCTACCTTACTTTCTTTCACATCCTTTCGGATACCATTTCAGCATTTCTCGCGTCCATCTGCCATCCATTCTTCTCGCCATGTGTCCACTTAAACTTTTTCACACGTTCCGCTATATCTGCCACTTTGGTAATACTTCTTAACCATCTATGTATTCCTCTTTCGATCTCTTCTTGTTATACCAAGCAAAAATCTTTCCATGCTTCTCTGTGTGCACTGGATCTTACGTAGTATTCTTGAATTTAGCATCCACGTTTCACATCCATACGTATATATAATAGCCGAAATCCGTCTGTCTGTCTGCTGATAACGCTCGCCGAGGTAAATGATTAAAATATACGAACCGTCCGCACGCGAGTGGGATTTGAACCCGTGATCACCAGGTTGGAATGAGTCGTGCTAACACTATCATTCAACGGAGGCGATGACGAACCTGCTACGATTTGATAATATAATATCTTAATAGGCTCGCGACTTTGCCAAATTGTTATATTGTTATTATAACGCGCCATCTATGCAACAACTATAAAACTATTATATGTAATATTATTTTTCAGTACGGGTGATGAGAACGCTCCGTTGATATTCAACGGGATTACACCAGTAATATTATAATAGCCCAAATCCGTATGTCTGCTGATAACGCTCGCCTCGGTAAATGATTAAAAAACCAGAACGTCGCGCGTGTGGGATTTGAACCCGCGATCACCAGGTTGGGATGAATCATGCTAACACTATCATTCAACGTAGGCGATGACGAACCCGCTACGATTTGACAATATAATATCATGATAGGCTCGCGACTTTGCTAAATTGTTGCATCTTGTATTATAACGCGCCATCTATGCAACAACTATAAAAACTGTTAAATTTAATATTATTTTTCAGTACGGGTGATGAGAAAGCGCTCCGTTGATATTCAGCGGGTTTACACTAGTACGTCATAACCGGCAGTGCGCATCGGTCGTATCGTCGTATGCCTTATTTTTTAAGCATAGCCGAATGTTGGATTTAAAAACTATGTTCATTCTTCTAAAAGCACTCCACCCTAGTTTCATTCTTCGTTTATATCGACTTGTAAAAAGAAAATTTTACATCCACATACTCGTTCGTGATATACACAGATAAAGTATTGTTTTTATACCAAAATCTCCACACCAAATTTGTACAGTTTAAGGTGAAATGTTTAGATCGGTTTTGTTGAAACAAAGGCAATGATAATTTTACCTTAAAAGCGTGATCTGGGGACAATACCTGACATACATATATCAATCGAAATCTCGAGGTTGAATTTTCGTACAATCACAATACTTTATCTAATGGTATCTACTACGTACATATGTATGTATGTGGATAAAGTAAAAATAAATTTAAAAAACCATAGATTTATTAGTTACTGGGAAACTATCTATGCCCTACACGTTATACAGTTAAATCAAGCTTCATAAATCGACATACTAAACGTTTCCATTTTGATAGTATTGTGCAACGGTTAAATAACGAGCATCGAACATATTATACGAAGTTAATACTTGAAATCTTATTATAAACGAAATTTATATTCCTCGTACGTATGTAAATAATATTAAAAAGTAAATCTTGACGCTCGTAATTGGGCGGCTTCAGTTACCTTTGTCGATTAATCTTATTTTTGTTATTACTGTATATTTTGTTAGCTTCATGACCGCTGCAGTTTAGTACATAATTCTTTTTTTATTATTTTCAATACTCGAAATGACTCTTTCATATCTCGTTTTGATACCTGAAGCAAAGGTGAGATAAACCGCTAAATACCCAACGCACACACACACACACACACACAGGTTTACGATTCCACTAACGCAATCGTGCACCGTGATCCAAAATATACGAATACAACATTAATATTTAAATTTCCGTTCACAAATATACACACGCAAGAGTGTACATATTTTTGTATTCAATTAAATTCCAAATCTTAATTAAGCGTAATTAATAATAATCATTAGGCATAGGTGCACCTACCTACGTATCTAATAATCACATTCTGCTTTCCTGTTTCGTTAAATACAGTAGCTGGAATAATTTTACGATTAATTATCAAACTCAATGAGTGTCTTCGGAACGCTAGCTTAAACATTTATGTGCAATCTTTTCATTTAAACGACTTTTTTTGACATCACATCAATGCGGCAAAGTGTGCGAATTCGTCAAACTGAAACGTCACGCGTCATATAACAATTTATCGTATAATGCCGATGAAATCAATAAGCGAATTTTAGTCGACGCGAAATTATAGCCACAATCCACGCCGCTTGCGTGTTAATAATACAAAATGTTGAACGCACATTTTTATGTCGCTTTTAATATCGAACAATATATTTTTCGACGCGAGCGCAAACGATGATCGTGTGTTTGCGTCGAGGCTCGTTATGGCGAGAAAAATGCTGGCAAAAAATGGGAAATTATCAGGTAAAATAGGCGTGAAGGTTACATTCAAAGGTGAATATACTTATACGTACGGTTGTAATATGCATCTCGAAATGCATAGTTACATCATTAATAAGGATCAGGTTTGATCGTTTAATGCTCGTCGATGTCGCCGAAGCGTTCAGGACTCTTCGTGATTGCGTCGATTGCGAAAAGCTAGGGGAAAAATATTTGCACGTACATAGCCGTACATGTGTGTGGGTATTTTAATAATAATATATAGCAAGAGTCAGGTTGTGTTGGCAATAATTGTGTGCGGCCCTGTGCGAGCGCCCCTACCAGCGGCCTCAGGTGTGACTAATAACAAGTGCCTTTGATGCTTTTGACTTGTGCCGAAAAGCCGACACCGCGAGTCCGTATCACAAGCCTCTCCATACTGTATTCATACACATATATATATATATATATAAAATATTTTTTTAAATATGCACACACGCCCAAGTGTTCTAAGCTCTTTTCGCATTCGCGCATGTAATGACAAAGCTCCAGACGCGCGCCGATTATCGTGTCCCGTATCGCACGAAAGCTTTGTTGAAATTGCGCTTTTGAGTGCGACATTACAATTGCGAATTCTCGAAAGGATTGCGAACCGCACCCCACACGCACACGTGCAAATAAAATTGATAACACTCAATATCGGTATATAAAGTTGGGATCGTGTGATACGGTCTCGCGCGGCACACACGAGCTGATCTTCTAGAATGAATGGGATACCCATCTCACCAACATTGTAATATAGGAGGCATTCATTTGTGGTCATTTGCCAACATTTAAATTAGTCCTATTATACTTGTGTATTCATTCGTGTGTGTGTGTGTGTGTGTGTGAGTTCGTATAAAATAAATGCAATTGTAAATATGCATTGTGCACTCGACGGGTAAAACTGACGAGTTTAAATCACATCTGTCCAATCAAATTATCAGAAAGAACGGTACACGGGGGTAATTGTATTATGAGATCACTTTGCGATGATAAGTCCGTCATCACAAGTGCACTGCTTTTATAACTGCAAATTGGTACATTTATAAAGTGTGCTGTCCGAGTTGATCAGCTGAGTATGAATTACGACTCAATGCATAATCTCGATGACAAAAGCTGCAACGTAAAATTTGATTATGAACAATTATTTTTGAAAAAAGAACTTTGATCCAATTCCCGCGATGTCTTTTTGATTTTCATATCGTATAATTTTCCTGTTTTCGTTGATATGTATTTAAATGTATTTCTGTATTGTCAAAATCGTGAAATTGTTGAAATTTTCTCACAGCACAGTTGAAACCACAGTCGGCAATACCCACTTAAAGAAACGTTGATTTATTGAGCCGCTATGGGATGTAAAAAAAAACATGATTTATCTCAAATTGAAAAGTTCGACTACCGAATAAATCTAATCGCGTTAAAGCAAGATTCTGCGTTGTGGATCGTAACACCTTTTAAAAACTGACCGATTCGCCTATTAGTCTTTAACGGTCGGCCGCTAATTAAATTGTACAAAATACAAATTACCGAAAATCCACCGTACGTTTGTAAGCTTGATTAATCGTGAAATTATACGCGGTTTTTTTTTTTCCATCGTCCATTATGTTTCATTCCGGATATTTCTATGTAGCATTGAACGAACAGCTCCCGAGTGTCCTTATGCCGCCGTTCGTCGAAAGGTCGACCGAGACGACGATGATAATGATGATGATATAATGAGGTATTTGGTGCAATCGACCAGATAACAAACCAGCCGAGTCACTGACTATTTATGCGCTCATATTCGGATTAAGTACCCCACTACTCACTACTGTAGGGTGCACTCGAAATACTCGAACTTTCATTCGTCGACTAATTGGTTGCGGTAAATGTCTAAATTATTACCCTTTTTTCATACGAAACTTTTCGATGAAAGCAAATAACTGTTTGGGTCTTTCGGATTTTTTTGACGCGTTCCGCGCACAATAATAGCGTTGATGATAGTACAAAAAAAAATGACGATGACGACGGATAAAAGGCAAGGGAAAAACAGGTCGCATGGGTACGATACACCTTTCCATCACACACGGTGATGGAACAACTCACAAAGTCTAAGTATTTGTGACGAATCGATTACAGGTGAGGTCCGTTCGAACCACCCACGCGGCTCAAAGTTTGGGCACCTCTGATTTGTCACGGTCTGTCATTCAGGATTGCTCTCGATTCTCGTCTCGGCAGACTTAATTTTTTACCACACCGTGTATTTAATACGAAGCATTCTATGCCGACGTACACACACGCACCCAAAAGAAGAGACTCTCATTATCTCGGATGACATGTGGAACTGGTCCACTCACATTGTGAGTATCGATTTAATGGCCACTCGGAAAGTAATGTATTTATAATAGTACATAGTATCAAAACGACTAGAAACTATCAATTAAACCATATTAATTCACCTTTAAATGAGTATTTAATATCGCCAATGTTTGTTTACGCAAAATTTTCACTCAATCGTCGATGACTGCGGTTTCGAGTGATCTTTCATATTCGATTGATATTGAATAAAAATGCGTTTCTCTTCGCGTTCATGAGAAAGTGTTTTCGAGGCGATTATCTACGTATGTATGTACCAACCACCGATCGTTGACAGTCGGTTGAATGAAGGCCGGTTTCTCGAAATATGGGTACATAAGTACGACATAATGGTACACAGAGAAGAATGAATGAATGAATGACACACGCGAAACAAAAGAATTACCGTGCATTTATGTATATTGTCCGAAAAGCGTCTTTCCTTTCGTCCGTGTATATGTATTATACCTACCTATCTGGGTAATTTAGTAACAATTCAATTCAAACGCTCGGATAATGACACACCTGGACCGCTTTTAGAGGAAACTCCCCAAATTGCGCGAGGATGCCCTCCGACATGAACTTAAAGCTTCGATTGATAAAATCATAATGTGAGGTTTGGTTCTTTGACGCGTCCATTGATGTCCAGTGTGAATGAATTCCAATTTTCAATACGTTCATTCAATATATACCATTGAGCTTTGATAATAATGTACCTATATTATTTCATTATTTCCTATATATAGGTACACTTATGTATGTACGTATCAGTTCAATTTATAAATATTTCACTCATTTGAAACTTCAACTGAACATCATATGATAATATCGCTTATGCGCTACAATAGTGGCACAATTCAAAAAATCACTTGTTTAGATAAATGGGCTTAAAGTTTCTGTTATTATTGAAACACAGAAAGCATGCTATGAATTAATAGAATAAAGATTAGGCATTAACTGATGAATTTATTAACCAATATTGAATTAACAGATGTGCCAGTGTTTTTGTTGGAAAGAGGACTAGTTTGTCATGTAAAAATCGTATTTTTTGAGTTTTGCCACTATTGTAGCCCACGAGCGACGTGTAAAATAATGATTATTTATTATAAATACGTAATATTATTTGTAATTTTTATAGATACAATTACTAATTTACGCATTGGCAGAGTATACATTATTAAAATACAAAGGTATAATTATATATTACAGAATAAATAAATTGAATTAAATTAAAAGTGAAATATTATCATGGTCGCGTTTTAACGTACGATTTATAATTTATTGCCATTTAATAAATATCATTTTCGGTCATTACACGCCCACCGCCGAACAAAGACCTCCGAAACTCGTTATTCATCATTATTTTATTTTATTTTCATGCACATTTTATTATTTTTCTTGTAATTTTTTTTTGTCGTCGGCTTACTTACACACGTCCCTGATCGATTGAACTATTCTGCAATATGATAATAATTGCAAATTTTCTTTGAGAGCGCGAGCTCACGGTGTGAGAAAACAAACTACATACACAGTAACTGCTTGTGTGCTTTTTCTCGTGCGATCGATCGACCGATCGATCAATCATTCTTTCGAAAGTCTATATTTATGCGATCGGTAACCGTAATTTTGTACTACTGAATTGTAAATTAATATTGTATATCCATGTGTGTAATGTGTATATTCAAAAGTTTGTGTTTGAGTAAGAAATTTATTTTGACGGTAATCAATTTGAATGCGATTTAACGACAACGATGATTAATTACAATAATAACTGCGCTTTGTGTGTAATTTGATGTCGAATTGGGAATTTTCGCTTCGAGTCATGGTAATGATGACCTCCCATGACGGTGACCACCGCGAAAAAAAAATATTGGAAAGTCTGATGATTTTTCTCGATTCGCCGGAACGAAGCAATAAAAAACGGCGATATGACAGCCTTATTAATATATATAAAAAAATGTCATTCGATAATGACCGCTCGCTGATTTTATTGCTAGTACAAATTGAGACATATTTATTGCGTTTAATCTCGCTATTCCCTTCCCCCTATGAAAGAAGTTCCATTGTAGCGCACCGCTGATCACTTAAGCCCTTCTCTCCATTGGCACGTATTTTCGAACAAGTGCGCATGGCGAATTGAGCACCGACGTGTTATTTATAAATTAGTTTTGTTCTGTCCACCCCTAGTATGTACAAAAGAGCACTGAACGCGTCGCCATTCAATAATGAGAACTTTCACGCCCGTTGTACTAAAATTACTGGTATAATACTACAAAGACATCATTGCATTGATAAGATTGTTAACTTAAGCATATATGTATATACACAATTTTTATTATTGATATTGATGGATTGAAAAGCACTGGTTTGTTGCAAAGCACGCGCGCACGTATGAAATATTCGTACATACAAGGGCACGTAGTAAAATTTTATTAAAATTAATTTTACAGCCTTCGAACAAAATTCAATATAATTTTTACCAATAAAAATATCTTTCGTATCGTACAAATTTAATTTGACACCTCCGCAAAATTTTAAACATCATAAACAATATACTATTATTGAACGTTCGAAATGGGCACGTTTATACGCACGTATGCAAATATTATTGTTATAGCAAATATATTCAAAGTTAATGTTAGCGCATGCTTGCTTTGTATAATTACAAGTTGTTAACTAATTCACTGTAAGAAATCTTGGCAATTTTTGTTTACAAACTTTTTGTATGTACTTATGTAGTATTAATAAATGAACTGCAGCTGACACAGTCGCAATCGAGTGAATCTTAATAAATTGCGAAATCAAAAAAGGTGGAGGAGCACATTTGTGAATACAATGTGTTAACGACCGTTCGTTCGCAGATCATACGTGTTGCTAAACTGTGTATTAAAAAAAAATTACGAAAGTACTTGAGTACTCTTTTCAGGATCAACGTTTCTTTCATTTCCATGCAAGAGTCACGAATAAAAATGAAAAAAGACCTGAAACGCAAAGGTGACTCATTCGAAACTGTCAAAAGAGACCACCATGGTTATTCTGTGAAGTTTAAAAATGACTGCTCTTTTTTTACTAGGTTTGTATATCTGTCCGCACATAGTTTAAATGTCACTCAACATAATGGGACAACAATGCTAACAGATGCTGGCTATGTAATATGGAGCCATTAGGCAATAATATGGCCCAAGCCGCCGCTTCTCAAACTGTTCCATTTCGATTCAACAGAAAACAAATAAATAGTTAATATCGCAATCGGTGGACTCTCGGGATGACGTTGCGGTACTTTTCGTGTGAAATATCGGATGAGCGGCGACCAACAATCGGTTTTCTCGTGAGATATTATTACACTTTAATACGGCCTACCTGTCGCGGTTTCTTCGGGGATCAAATCCGACCACAAATTTCAATGGGAAACCGACTTTCGCGCCGACTGTATAAACATTTTACAATCGTGTCGGATAAATCGATTTTCGTTACGTTCGCCTATTATTTTAATCGATTTACGACGCGAACGCTGTCAAATTGATAGAACATTGTTTTACAAGTTTACAACTGCATAAGTACGTGCTTTCAGTTTTTTTCTATAGAGATCGTTCAATTTATCGTGCGAATGTAATGAGGTGAAATTTTCACAGTCGTCAATTGTACATTAGAAATCGTCGACGGTGACAATGTTTGAGAGGTACTGCAGATGCATATGATAACCTCGATATCGCACGGCGTATCAAGATGAACAGCGTTTAACGTGTTAATTCAGAGTCCGCTCAGAGTCCGGAAGATGAGAATTTAACGAGACGAGAACGATAAGCGGAATTGTACTAAACGACCTGTCATTAACACCCATAGTTTATTTATAGCTTGTAATAAATTAATCAATTGAAAATTAGAAATTCGCTTTGATTTTGTACGCCATTGCCGAGTGCGATCTCGTTCTCGGAAATGAGACGTCGTGTTTTTTTTATCGATTTCAATTGAAACATAAATTTTACAAGTTGATTTTGAGGTTTTGGCGAGACGGATACGTGTCTGATTGATTCCATGATCAAAATGTCAAGTTCCCAAGAATTTATTGAATTCAATTCTTTTTGGATTATTTTGAGATCACTTATCACTTTTATCAACAAATAAATGAATAGGAATTTGAAATTAAAGAGAAATGCTATGTGGTGTGAAACTAAACTCGGAAGATTTTATTAACTTATTACGGGCAATATACAGAAAATTCGAAAATTTCCCACTTAATGTGAGGTTACATATAAATTTACGTTATTTCTTTAGCGGTACCGAATAATTTAAAACTCGGCTTAAATTTTATAGGGGTTACTTTATTTTTATTTCAACATCATTGCAGGTTTCCGAAGAACAATTTTTGGCATGATTTTCATAAATTACATCAAAATTTTCGCCGCACCTGGTTATGTATTCGTAAACACGTAATAGCGGTAGTAATTATAGTTATTATTGTATTTGTACCAATAGCGCCCCGGGCAGCACAACACGATATACTTCACGGATCGTCAACAGACAAAGAAGAATTGCAGAAGAAGCTGCAACAAAACGCTTTGTCATTCGCCACAAAGTAAAACGCATTCTTGTTAGTAGCGAATGGCGTTAGGCTCCGCTGCGTTCGCTAATCAACTATCGACGCGGATATCATCACGCCATATTTCCCAGCACCTGAATGAATTCACAACCGTTATGTAAATCCCGTCGACTTTCAGGTCAGTGGAGATAGCTGCATAATAAAAAAAAATAAACGCTCAAATTATATGGTCATAGAGCACGGGTTATTGTTAACAAGATTACTCTCACGTTAGATTAGACGTTTTCAATGGGACATCTGATTTGGTTTGATACACAATTTTCACCCTACGTGTATAGTCAACGTTTTCGCGAATCCTCTGCGTGAAAATTTTCATCTAAAAGGTGACCTTCGTGTGTTTTATTACAATCGAACGTATGCAATGCACGAATTCCAAACTCGAATGTTGAGTGACCGCAAAGGCCCCTTGCGGTTTAGCGTTGCAAAACGAAAAATATGGAAAGTTCCATTGATATAAATATCATTTCAAAGTGATCGATAATGAATATATGATTTATTGTTTGTCTTTCAATGTACGGGTGAATGAAATTAATTACGTGAAGGCTTTTGAGCGCGTAATCGAATTGACCACACGCCGAGTATTGATTAGGCGCTAATTGTATTATACAATATTACGTTATAGGCTACTCTAGTGTCAAAACATTTGATGAATTTGATCGCCTATTCAATTTTTTATCATATTGCGTAGTGTATGGTTATATTTTTAAACAATGCCATTCAAATTGATACTTTGGAGTTTCATTTTGTTTTAAAAGACACTTGGCTCGAAAGCTCACTCTTGAAAGATTCTAGTATTGTGAAAATTTTTGTTATTTATTTTCTCGCGCTTGCATTTTCGCACGATGCAATGTTGGTATTTCGTCCATTTTACGATGCGAAAATTCACGCTTCATAATTTTTCCATAACCAGGCAAGTTATCATCCACCGTGACGATTTGTGTGCGCAATTGAAAAAAAAATTGTCATTAATTTCATCGCGGGAGCGTTTCACGGATGGGTGTGCATTGGTAAGGTACGACTCTAACGAAAGCGCCGAGACACGTTTTTATTCCGTATTATACTATTAAATACAATGGAAGATCATGCGTAAAACCGCAAATATGGAAAATGAGTAACGAGGAGCCGCAAATCTAACCCGTTCGATGCCGAGCCGGCCGGCGCGCGGAAAAAACAAATATCTTCCGCTCGAATGCTCCACAAATTGCCGTGTGAAAGCACAACAGACTATATTTTTATGCGGAAAGCTTCATTTTTAATGATATGCCGAAATAAAAACTAATTTCATAGTGAAGCTTGGTGAAATCCTTCCTGTGTTTAGCATTCGACGAATTATTGCACTCGTAAGAAAGCGTTGAGAGTGTAAAAACGTGACAGATTCAAATTGGCCATTAGTGGATGTTACGCAGGCGGTAATAATTTAATTTTCTCACTGAAAATTGTCGTGGAAAGCGAATGGTAGGTAAAAGTGATGATTTGCATCACCGCTACGTAGGAAGGGATAATTATTGTAATTGAAAATTATGTACGTGTTGACACATTCATTCTGACAAACATGCAAATTTCAAATGTATACTTCTTAACAAAATTTTCGCACGGATTTACAAGCTGATGCATAGGTAGGTGCTATGATTATCTAGTCTAAAATAAATAAATAAACAGTATTTTTGTTGACATTTGACGGGTTCGAAAAAAAATTCGTGTAAAAGGGGAGATTGACGATTGCTTAGGAAATCATTAATGGCGACATTTAGTCAACCGAAATCTGTGGGGTCGGATAATCTGTCTTGTGCGAAATATATTGCCCAATATGGAACCAACAGACAGAATAATGTATGGCCCTAACGTTGATTGTTTAGGACCCACTAAATCTCAGTCAGGGCTGAGACTCATCCGCACAAATATAAAGTTAAACAATTACACATATTTTATTTCGACTTTGGTAAACTACTCAATTTTCAAATGATACATCATAAAATAAATGATTTTCTCTTTTTGCAAAAATTGCTTATTTCGATGATTTTGTCATAGTATAGCAAAGAATAAACAAACAACCAATTATACTTATAGGCTTAAATTGTGTTTGTCTAACATTGTACAAATTATCTCCGTTGTTGTTTTAGTCGCATCCAAAACAAATTTTATCGCGAGAAAGATTAGGGATTACGCGCCCTGCTTTTGTGCAAGGAAGCCTTAAATAAATAAATCTCGGATAGGAGGGGAGAACCTAAACACAATAAATCCCCGGGGCTTTAATGCCTAATAGACTAATATTGAGTGTGAAGGAAGTGGGGTGCAAGTTAAACTGTTGCCGTTGTTGACACGTTTGCTGCTCCCGTGTGGTCACTCTGTGTCGCCTGTCGCAGATTCTCAACATGTGGGTCGCTACGTAATTGCTTCACAGATTCACAACAATAACAACATTTAATCTGTGAAAGTATTAGCGTGTCGCCGACACATACATACCCTGACCAAATAACACCAATGAAAGTTTTATATACATACGTACATAAGTATACTTTTAACTTAAATCACCGTATAAATTTAATAGGCTGGTAAATTTATATTCAAAATAAAAATAATAATAATAATAATTAAATGTTTTAGAATTTCTGAACATGTGAGACTCGGTGCTTATGGGGTGTAAACTGATATTGATACACTGACTACGAATGCTTTGTGGCTGAAAATGGGGGTGATGATCATTTTACCCGGTGCGTAAACGATCCCAGGGGATGAATTCCTCAGAAGAATTGATTTCTCGTGCATGCTGCCGTATGAAAAAAATATGGAGAAGAATGTGAATATACTGAAAATACCTCACGCATTATGTCATATTCTTAATTTAAAATATGCGAATCGAAAAGTACTATATTCTAGACGAGCACAAAATTTAATTATTTAATTTACATTTTATATTGATGGATAGTTTCATGCGCTACAAATATTCACAGTATAATGCTCCATAGTATAAATAGTATTCCCACAAATCAGTCACTTTATCCGACAGGGGAGGAAACATCACCAGTAATAAATCTAAATTTGGCCCTTATCTATCCAAATTGCCTTCTCTACTCTCACTCTCCGTATATATGTACCTACCTACCTACATACATATGTGTACGAACGTTGATTCTGTTAAATTTATTCCAATTCTTATACAACTATACCTAAGTTGAAGCCCAAAACTAAAAAATCACCGATTCCACAATCAAAATATGTATAGATACATAGATAGATAGGTGATGACTTTCGGTGAGTGGTATTCTTTGGAAATTTTATGAGATTCACTATTATTAGTGTTTGAGCTGAGTTGTAGATAGCTGTGTAGTTTGTGGAGTGGCTGGGGGGTTTAAGGGGGTGCACAAGGGTGTCCCCCACGGGGTTTTATTTGTCGCGCCATTTGCCCCGAGGAACGCCACGTCATCAGGGCTCTGTTGAGCGTGTAATGGCGGGGACGCGGACGCGGACGTCTGCCCCACAACCAAAATCAACCGTTTTAGTGCCCCCGACCTCAACATAGGTACGGTAGATACTACCACTACGGTTGCGGTTGAAACATACACACACACTCCGTTTTATTTATTTTATGTGTTGTATAAATTCCGAGAGTAATCGAAGCAAAAATGTCGTAAGGGTGGGTGCGAGCGCACCTTTTGAGCAAACGAAATTTTCAATCACTCCGCAAGTGTACAATATTGTCAGTGCAAGAGTATACATATATCAAAACAATTTATCGGTGGAAAAAATTTGAAGCGTTTCCATCGCTCCGTATAATCAAATACGGTACGCTAAGAGTGGCGGAAAATTTAATTTAATCATAGGAAATCTTGATGAATAAAACGGGGCATGTCGTTTTAAGCATCCCAAAAAAGTTGCAAAGCTTACCAAAAAGCAAATATTACATTGAACTTCGTTGATTTTTTTGGCATCGTGTGTCGTGCGCTTACACTTTACAACCGTTGAATTTTGAACTGTGAATGAAAGCTCATAGTAGTGACTCAAATACGACAATTTTCCGAAGGAAACCATTAGCAAAATGACGGTTTGATAAATATACGAAGACAAACGAAGTATCGGTGCGTTTATTTTTAAGTAATTCTTTACTTATTTGAGTACCTCATTGAATTTAAACGCTATCGCTTTACTATAACAAAAAAATTTGATTTTACATATCGCACACCGGCAAGAATAGTGACATAACTCAAAATTTAGCGAATTAGAGTTAATTCACTATTCAGAACAACAAATTGTCGCTCTACAACTCACAAATAGTGACATTTCTGTAGTTGCAATAATGGCTTCACAAATTCTTCATTTTTTGTATGAAATCGGCAAAGTTTATTTTCGTTATACTGTAAAGTTAGGTTTTTTTGAGTTGTGTCACTATTCTTGCAGGTGTGCGATATGTAGTAGGTACATATACATATGTAGATAGTTATGGATAATAAATATTGTGATCATGCGAAAATTCGACCTCGAAATTTTGACTGATATGTATCAGGTATCTTGATCACATTTTCATGATTTTCGGAAAATGCCTGTGTGTTGGGCGGATGTGTGTAGAATTGCTGTAACTCGAAATCATCTAACTATCCATAAGCTATCACACTGAAACTTCATTTTTATAAGTTTACTGTAAGCCATTACAATTCATAAGGTTTTTAAAAATTTCGTCAACTGGAAGTGGTACTTCCCCTAGTAAGTCACCTAATTTGTGATCATGCGAAAGTTCGACCTCGAGATTTTGACTGATTTGTATCGGGTATCGTCCCCTGATCACGTTTTCATCATTTCTGGAAAATGTCGGTATGTCTATCTGCGCGTTGGGCGGATGTACATATGTAGAATCGCTATAACTCAAAAAACCGTTTATCTTATCACACTGAAACTTCATATTTATAATTTTTTTGCCGGCCACTACAATCCATAAGGCTTACAATATTTTTTGTCAACTGAAAGTGGTACTTCCCTTGGAAAGTTACCTAATTTTTCTACTGTTTATCATATTGAAATTTATAAGGAAAGCACTCCAACAATTTCCAGTTGCTTTCGAATCATAGAAATCTTTCGACAAAAATCAATTGTGAATACCATCTAAAAATCTTTCAGTTCGTTGATCCGACTAACTCCCTACTGGACTACCTACTGACAACTACGCTATGGCGATTATAATATTAAACACTGATTGATAAGTTAATATTAATTTAATCTATTGAGATTAGTGAACGTTTTTAGATTAAATAAACTCTACAGTGGAAAAAATAATAATAAATAGCAGTTAGCGCCACTGCACTGTCGTTGGAGCGGTCCCTATTTGTCACAGGAGAGGACATTAATAGGAGGGTTCAACTTATCGCGACGAAACGTTCCCGTTCAAGCAACACAACGACGAATTGTTGTCGTCTCGTTCATTCACTATAGGCACATCCCTCTCTTTCAACTATAGAAAGCTCTCTCGGTCGCTCGTGGCGAGCTTTCCGAGCGGATAGCGTGCGCGCAAACGAGACTGCTCGAATTTCCCAGTTGGAAGACGAGCGGCGTATCATTACGCCCTATAAAACAAACGGTTCCCGCTGGAAAAGCGACGAGTTTTCACGCCACACTTGTAAAGCTTCCATTCAAAATTATATTCTAATAATAAATTCTTCGATTACTACCACTAATTATGCAACGAACGAGCTGAAAGCTAAAATGTAAATGATATACCTATACATATGTCCACGTGTGCTCATACTGTTTATAACATCTTCATATTTTCAATCGATTAAATCTCATCGAATTTTCAACTTCAGACATGTGTATTAAAAACATACGTTCATAATACTGTCATTTCTTCCAAACACCTATTTATGTATACCCCCTTCAATAATAATTAAAATATCCTTGAAATAAAGTAAACGTTACAGTTGAGTGAGTGCTTTCGGAATAAAAAAATTATAAGTCGTCCAGTATTCACTTAACCGATCAGTTAAAGTTTAACTGTTAAACGATAGTAAGAACGAGTACAAAGAGGAGGAGAGACAACTAAGAGGGGGAGGGACACCCGGTTCTTTACACGCGTCACCCTTCCGTGACTTCCTCGCATATACATACATATGTACATGCGTATAGTTACAAGGAACAGGGCTGTCGACGCGATGATTTAATTTTTTTTTAATTCAATTTATTATGAAGATGGCGAAAGCTTTGAATTTGCACGGTTCGTGTATTCTTTGGTAAATTCGATTAGAACGAAATAGTTCTGTGTTTGGATAGTAGGTACTTGTGTACTTGAAGGTGGTGTGCAGAGGCGGCTTTTAGAAGTCGCGAGCGTATATGGGCGATTTTACTGTCGTGGCCGTGCCAAGGATAGCAAAGTAAATTGACAACAATTTAGAAGCGCCATTAAACCGTATTGTGTACTGTTTTACGGTTAAGACTTTAATGGACGCAAGCCGGCAAGGTGGAGAGCTTCACTCCATTTTGCATCGTTACGTGACGGCAATACGTGCCGAGGAGAAATTGCGACCGCAACTTGTAACTGAAAATCCTCTACGTTTGTATGTACATACGTATTGCACATATATAACATGGAAGCTCTCAGACAATTTAATTATCTTCCGAACGTTAGTTTTTAATATAAAGCCTATTTTAAATTCTATTTAACATGAATTCATACATGCATTTTTTTATTATAAAAATTATAGTTGGAGAAACGCTTCTCCTCTGTGATATATTAGGTGATATATAGGAGTGAGGTACTTTCGAGAAGTCCCCATAAAGCACTCGTGTTCGACGTGTCGCCTTTATGGTGGCCGACACGAACTGCTAAAAGACTTACAGCTTTTCCGCAGGCTTTTCTTCACTTTTATGTCTCGAACGACGTGTTTGCCGTAAAAGCGCCACTTTTGATATAATGCTTCTTCTTTTCGATGCTAACTCGCCAGAAAATTGATTTACTTCGACACAAAATACTCCCCCTATCCCCTAATCCAACAAAGGTGAGGGTGTGCCGACAAAAGCTTCGGTGAAAACGTGTAACATTTACGGAAAAATTCCCATTGTGGACTATGGTCAATTGTGCGTAAATCGATTTCAAATATCCGATATAATAAAGTCTATTCAATACTGTGTTGTATATGTACCTATATACATATGTATATATGTATGTATGTATGTGTTGCATTAATTAAATAAAATCATTAGTCGTATTGGCATTTAAAAGAGCATTTATTATGTATAATAGGCTTGTTGAATGTCATATGCAATTCCTAGTCGTAAACCGGTATTAGTTAAACCAGGTAACAATAAAAATAAATGCGATGCAATAAAAATTGCACACACTTCCTTTATAAAATGTGTATAATGGTTATTTTTTTTAATAAAAACCATCAAAACACTCCTAAAGCTCAGTGGCAATAAAAATAATAAAAATTACCATAAGAAATGATAACAGAAGATGTAGCATTTATATATAATATAATAATCACAGGCGATTGCATATTGTATGTTGAAAGAATCGCTTTCATTTCCACTTTCATGCGATCGTTAAATTTATTTTCTTTTAAGTTATTCGACTCTTTTGAATTCCCATCATATTAAGCGTGGACACTTTTGTGTTCCAGAATTTAAATACCGATCATAAATCTCGGCGCGCAAATTTATAGGTAAAAGCTCGCTGAAAGCTTAAAAACTACTTAAAACAACATAGATTTCATTCGAAATTACTCGTCGAGGTATTTAATGCCGGTACATAAATCCTGAAAACGTCTTACGGCGCCCGTGAGGACAAATGTATTATAAGGTCTTCAGAAATAGCCTTTTAAACGCTGTCTAATTTTACGGTTGACAAACAAGAATGTCAAACGCTCAGATATCGCCTCTCAAATATGCCGGTGCTAATTGTTTCCAATAAACAAACAAATTGAAATACGAATATAAACTCGAAATGAAACACGTCTCGAACCAAAGCGGTGACAAGTTATTTACAATCAAACTATGCGATAGTCGACTATGAAAAACAAATCAAATGAAATAAGTTTTAAAAAAATGTTGAAAGAAAGTATTGAACTTACAATTTGGCTCACATTTTTTAGACTATTTGTAGGTACAAGCAGATTAAATTGAATATATTACATACGGTATGTGTTTGGATTTCACCCTAGACAAATTTAAAATATAGCAAGTACCACGTGGTATTTATTTACCGAGAGGATTATACCCGTGACCCGTTAACTTCTGGTGTCCCCTTCCCATTTTCCGAGCGGATGCCTCCTTTGACGGCACCAATCGAATCAAATGGACGACTGATTTAATTAAAAATAACAATGATTTATTTTCTTTTTGCCGGCGGCCATTGTCGATTGTGTCTTCACGCCATTGTCGACACTAGGCGACGGTTGGCCGCCGCCAAAGTGTTAAAACCGATTCAAATTTTCAATACGGACAAAGAACGCTTCACTAATATCTCGCGGAAGTGAGATTGATTCACGGCTATTAAAATATGTTCAACGAAAACATTTAGTCGAACATTAAAGGCTCCCTCACACCGCTGCGAACAGGTAGAAAAATAGGAAAATCTCAAGGTATGGTGGGGAGTTGTATCGCATAGCCGCGATTTATTCTAGTTAGTAAGCCAAACAGAGCGCGTGACAGCAAAGTTGGCTTTAACCGCTAAATATTCGGGCATAACCACGTGGTGAAAACTTTAGTTTGCCTTGAAACGGGCGTAGGGGGTGGCGGGGGTGATTATATACGTCCATTATATATTTGTTAGCTGTTATAATAGATATATTACGTTAAGTAGTGCAAACATAATTGATTATTAATAGAATTGAAACAAATTGGCAATAAATAAAGTTAGATGCGCGTGTGTGGCATTAATGAGAGAATAGAATAACTGAATACGCGTCTCTACACCAAGAAGGATTTCCGCCGAATTCCGCCGATTTCGATGACGTTTGTGGAAAAGTTGTATGTAAATAACTCTGACTTGAGAATCGTGAGTGAAATAAAAACGTTCCGAATGCGAGGTGACAGATGGTAGTTTGATAGCTTATGTCAGAGTGACAGAAATCGACGCTTGCGCAGGCCGGTAGACTTGCGAAATTCGCTAGGTTTGCCTAGCTAGGTTTTCATACGCGATTTCGTAGCGGTGTGCGGGAGCCTTTATACAACGATACGTTGTATTAGGTGGCAGGTAGTCATTGTGGCCAATATGGTTTGCAATATTTATGTATTGTGTATGTAATATACATAATGGGGGAATGTGTGCGATGGCATCGTAAATGTGTTTCAATTATATTATTCGAATATAATTTCGTTCTTGTTAATAAACACCCACTCTTGTTAACGAACGCCATTATTTCACGTGAACCGAAAGGCCGCGTTCTTTTAAATTAATTTAACTCTCTCCCGAGGCATCAAAATTATCTTTCATATCATCATAATACGTGTTTTCGGCTTAATTATCATTGTTTTTAATTTAAGGTACGGCCGGGTGTACCGAAAAAAAATATTTTTACGTAATTAGCTAATTTTCGAACTCGTTTTTTGTTCATTAATTTTCCGTGTTAATTAATCATGCGCGTTCTGGGGGGAGAAAGGGTTTTTAACACCTGAATTGTGGCCTAATGATAATGGCGTAAAAATTCTTTTTTTCAAACGCAAAAAAATGAACGATTTTGTCAGTAGAATCATTATCGGTAGTTACTTGCAGAAAATGTATTCGTTACATTTTACAACGACTTTCACGCGCTACGGTAACCCAATGCTCATTTATTACATTTTCTGCGACTAAACTGAATTTTTCTTAAATATTATAAGCCTTAAGTGAAAATCGAACATAAACGACCACCAATTTGGTTGTAAATAAGAGAAAAACTCAAACTTGTGCTCATAATGTGTGGTTTGTTTTACTCCTATGAGATGGTTAAATTAATTTCTGGATGATACCCTCGGAACTGCTAAAAAATAGGGTTAGTCAAACAAAAAGCTCACAGCTATTGCAAGTCATCATGTTTTGTGAAGATGGCCGAAATTCATTTTAATTACTTATTACGTATCTACTTCCACTCCCCCCCTCCCTGAAATAATGGAAAAATCACCGGGATACGCCCATGTATTGTTGTAATCTAAAGCTGCCATATTTTTTTTATTGAATGATAGTAGGCACCTATCAATTGTACATTACAACATTAAAATTGTGTTTATTCATTTATATGCGCTATTCGTATTTTCAAAGTCATGTTTATCGATTTAAATTTTATTCGTTTCACTTAAAACACAACAAAATATATTTACCACTATTTGAGTGTGCACACATACGCGTGTGTGTAGATACAATATATATATACGGAAGGTCTGCCTTTTAACCCTCAATAAAAACTTATTTACAGATAATGTTAGACGACCTGTGTATTGAATTTAGCCGCGGGGGCGGCTCTCTTATAGTTTATTGCTTACAACAAACCGCCTTTGGGACCACTACTTTATTTATTATAAGTGCATACAAACATATATAAAAAAAATAATTATAAAAAAAAAATGAAGGCACCTTTTGCCACTTACGTACAAAAACGACCACTTCACAAAAGCTCTTCTCTGAAAAACGCTACTGTTTTGACGTTTGGCAATATAGACGGTTTACATAGTTAAAGTGTGACAGATAGCTGTGATAAAAATGCATGTTTTCGTTTTTTTAATTTTCTTTCTCAAACATTTTTGTTAGCAGGTATATAATTTGAATCAAAGAACTAGGCTATGCAACATTTTCATTAGTCAATATGCAGCCAACTTGAATTTCAAACTTACACTGTCTTAATTATTGTGAAAATTAACATTTGATGGGTATATGTACATATGTATGTAGGTACATATAACAAAATCCACAACTTTGTCTTCTAATTACAAGCGTTACAAAAATTTTGCATAATATTTAAATAAATCCCAAATCCAAGCATGTAGATTGATCAATAAAAATAATAAAATTATATTGTTGCTCAAGTGTAAAAATTCCTAAATCTTTTTAATTTAATAGGTTTTGTTTTTCAAACTTTGGGAACCGTATCGTTCAATCCAAATAGCTTTTCAATATTTTTTGTCCCACTTTGTATGTAAATATTTTGACAGAAACCACGACCCAAATTAAGATAGAGAGATGCTAAGCAGACTTGTAGCTTTCGGGCGGACGATGAGCTTTTGTTGCTTTCTGAGCTTTTGGGCAGCACATGTTGTCAATGGTCCATAGTGGAATAACTGTCTGCTTTGATGTTATTCTTCTTTTTTTCATTCGCTCGCCCTTCATGGATTTACGTTTCATTTAGTTCCCGTTGTGGGATACTCGTCGGCGTTTTTATTCGATAAGAATTTCAATCCGGAAAGCGTGGAAGTCGTACATCACGCTGCCATACTTTCAAACGTAATACGAACAACTGACAAATTACTAAATAAATACACAATATTATCAAAGAAAATCTACAAGCTACCGCCCTCACTCACAGACCCAAAATACAAGCGTATTCTTTGGACCAGACCCAGTCAGACGTCAATGATGATACCATTCGGCGGGACATGACAAAATCATTAGGCCTGTCCATAAATACTTAAACGCGATAAATGAAAAAAATGGTCGTTTTATTGTCGTATAAACCGGTACTACTTTATGAACGAGGAACATCACGCTCCTAGTATAGGTCCAATTATGCGTTATCGATTATGCGTGTAGAGATGCTCTCAATCTTTTATTGCACCGTGTGAGTTTATGGGCTTTTAATGAGAACGAACACCCGTTTAATAATAATAAAAAAAATGTTGATATGTGTGTGCTTTGTTTTCATCCTATAAATAGTATCTCCTCATCTGTGTAGATAATATTGTATATATGATAATATATCGAAAGCTTCTGACAGGCAAGTTTTTATACTTGATGCGTCTCTCGTAAATACTAAGTGGATATTACTGTCAAATTACTTGTAGTAAATCTTACGAATTATATCTACAAATATACGTAATTCTTTTGACTCTGTATCTTTTTGATGAGATCATTGTAAGTGCGGGTAACGTGTTAGATTTTAGAAAATGTGATATAGGTCTGTAATTATTGAAGAAAATATGTTTTGTTAAATATGTATTTGAACAAAGCATCATCGCTTCGACATTCGTATAATAAGCACTTACATTATTTATGAGACATTATCATTTCTATGGCCGATCATTATAGAGAATTAGTCATACGTCCTGACAATTTGTATAATTTTTATTAATATTCTCGGAAGATGTGTGGTTTTGTGCCAAATGGAACAACGGCGATTACCGTTCGGTATCACGTGTGACACATAAATGCTAATAAGCGATGTAATTATCCGCCGGTAATAGGTTGTTATCCGTCGACAGAAAAGAAATACATTTTCATGGCGTTTTAGCGATCTCGAATTATGTTTTGCCGATTAACATATTGAATTATACGGTTGCAGTCGTATTGGCACAAATTAATCATACATTTAATGCGCCGTTCGCGCCGAAACAATGGCCCGAACAAAACGGAATAATAATAAATCGGCGAGAAATAGAACCGCGACCAAAAAAAAAGGTTGACGATCTCGTATGAGTTCACCGATTAATTTCATCATGCTTTCGAACAATATAAACATTGTTTTCAACGTTATTTTAATTTGAATACATGAATAATGAACGCGCAAATTTCAAATGTTGTGCATCGCGATTGAAAAGATTAGATTTTTTATCCATTGAGGATACATCAGGTACATACATTGTATGTTCGCAGCATAATTTAAATATTACACTATTCCTCAAACTATAATCTAGCATAGGATTTATTCTCAGCTAGTTCAAACGAAGTACGCCGTACGTTTTTATTTTATTTTCCAATCGAATCCAATCTCCAGCACGCGACTTCAAAATTGCATGTATGAGTGCATTCAAATGCATGCTCGTATCGTTTGAGCATTCGTTGAATGCCCATCGAAAAAGCCTACTATTAGGTGACTACACATCGGTGAATCTCTAATGCAAATTGGTAACATTATCCATAGGGGGGGGCCTTCCTTCCAAGGAACGCTACCTATTATTACCAAACGGTATAATGGCCGCAGTGTGGGTTATTTGATATTACTTGAGCTGGGCTGCAATTAAAATCACGCATGTATGTATGTAGATAGGTTGGTACCTACATACATACATACATACGTACATACATCCCACAGCATATCTGATATTTACCCAAAGATTACAAGTCGATATCAATATCATTCTTGTCTTGTGCGTTGGTACATTGAATATAACCTATCGCTATGCAAAATCGAATGCAGTATCTATGTATGTATGTATGTACTTAAAAACTGACAAACTTAAAAATGTTACAAATGATAAAAAAATTTATCAAAAACTACAACATTGTACATACATACTTAAAAACAGCGTTTAAAATTATACGCGATTATGATAATAATTTAGATTTAACTTCTATCTATAGATACATACATTGGTATACATACATACATAGTATTGGATTCCCACAGTATGATTCTCATTTACATAAAACAAAAAATTATATATTTTTCGGATTGGAATACGTTTTGTATTTACGCATTACATATTATGTATCGAATGAGATATTATACTTGAAAAACGTACGAAAATAAAATACACCTTAATTAATCCAATTTCGTTACGATTATATCTCGAATGTGGAGGAAATAAGATCGCATTACACGAATTGTATTATATTTTGGTTCCAATCATTAGGAAAATTGCCAAAAATGTTACATAATACTAAGCCAATAATTCAAACATATAAATGTTCACGTTTATTATATGTACATATGTACATATATGTATAGGCAACAATATCCTAGAAATAAATTTGAAATGTTTCTCTCTACATAGAAAGAGTCATTCAAGCTGTCAATAGCGCATACTCAGTTCGGTATTGAACTGAAAGACCCTTATATTCAAACGATAAAAGAAATCTTCGAATAAGTCATCATTTGATCTCCCCTTATTTAGTTTTTGTGACCCAAAGCGAGTTACAAATAATCAATAAGCCATAAATACCAATTTGATGCGAAGACATCATCAATGAATTTTCTATGGAATTTAATCCACTTTTATTGAACTCGTTTATTTGTATTCGTTCATATTGACTTTTGAGCTTTAACGCTACAACATTTACGCACACACAAATACCTACTCGCATCTCAGCATACCGAAAAATCTTTAATTAATCGGGCCCGCAAATTGGGTGAATATCGTTAGCGAAAATTTGAGTTTAAATACCAAACTATTGTACATTTGACCGCTTAAAATGTATCAGATTTCGAAGAATCGTTAACCTCGGCCACCCCTCGCAGATTCTTAAAGGATTTGTCTCGTTACAACGATGAATATGTGTAGGTAAGATTTGTTAGAAACTTATAGATGTTTACGAGAAGATTAATGTCCAATTTACTACTCCGTTCTTAATGTGGGCAAAGTCGTTTTTAACTGCGAGCATAGATCAATCCCATATACGTCACGATTATTCGTGAATTACGAACTTTTTCCTTATGTTAAGCTCAGCGAATGTGGCGTAGCTTAGGGAAATGTCGCCGCCATTGGAATTTTCTAAGCACTTCGTAATTTTCCAACAATGTCTTAGTTTCGACCCGGTATTATTTTCAAAATGGTTGACCAAAAGAATTAATGTTCGCCATCACGCAATGTGGACCTAAATTATTGGGCGTAATTAGACTTTATGGCCAGTTCAGTATGCGTGATATTTCTTTGTATATATGGGTACTCTGGCACGTACGTGTAATTATATACATACGAATATCAACACATGCACATTTGAATATAACAATATTACGTTTTGTACACAATATTTTTTATAATATTATAAATGAAAACGATATAAAAAAAATATTCCATTTACCAATGTACATGTATGTACATACATGTGTACATTGGTATGTATGTACATATGTATGTAGATGTATGCACATGTATGTACATACATGTGTACATACCTACATATGTACATATGTAAGTAGGAGCAAAAACACTACAAATCAGTACATTATGTAAAATGTGATAATAAAATAAAGTTTTATGTTGTGAAATCACAATAAATTCACAGTTAGTAGCAATAAGTGTGCCTATTGTGAAGTTTAAGGATATGGGTTGATTTTATAGCGCTTTTTAATACTGATCAAAATTCGTGTATTTTTTTATAACGCTCGCGTAGAAAACACTTAAATTCAAATTAATAACTATAAAATTTTTAATTTTACTTTTCTTTGTGACCGTAAAGTAATTATTGCATTCAAAGATTTTTTCATTATGTAATTTTTTTAACTAAAGTAAACAATGTAAATTAATTTGAATATTTCATTGACAATAAATAGGTAATCTCTTGTGTGAACAATAATTGCGAATCATTAAATTTTATTATTTTGAATTCAATACCTTTTTATTGTTTAAATTACTTACGTACAATTCCTATATGATTACAAATACGACATTAAAGTAATTTCGGCATTCTAAAAAAAGTAATGTTATTAAACAATGGAAGAAAAATATCGTAATAGTATGTATTATAAACGCTTTGTTGACATCTCAAAAAAAATATTTATTGACGTATACACATTAACATTTTAATTAAATGGCTGAATTGAGCTTTTTTCCTGCAAGAAAACTTGTAACATATTGAAGTTTGACACTAGAAACCTTTGATATATGAACGCATTAAATTACCATAACGTTCGTGTTTTATTGACGATTTATACAATAATCATGTAATTTATAAAATGATTGATGCAAGAAGTGGAAAAAAAATGTAGAAAATTGCAATGTGATTTAAGACACAAATGATACTTGTACAATGGCAAGTCGATCTAAAAAACCACCACGACTTTTATCATATATTAAATGTAACTGAAATATTTACGTTATTGTAAATTTTCATTGGAACAAAAATCATATCAGAGAATATAAGTAGTTTTGGGGATGTGAGACTATAGCATAGTAGGTAGACTTAACATACTAATGATGGAGAGCTGCTACAAGCCTCATTAAACAGAACGTACTTAGAAACAGTGTGATTAGCATAACGTGCTCACAAACTGTACAGTCAGTATGCGAGAAAAACGAAAAGAGAAAATTACGTATACGTATAAAATTTCAGCGTTTCGTATACGTAAAATTCAAAAGCGATTTGGTTTCATTTGATAAAATTTCAAATCGTATTTAATTACTGATCTCGCGATCGCAAGACATACGGAGTGCGTACGGTACGCTAAAAATCAAATAAAACCGATCAAGTTCAATAAAAATCGATCAGTGCACGTATGAAAGTTCAATGATAGCACGAAAATTGTTGTTAATTCATCGCATCAAAAGAAAAATTATTTAGATTTTCATCTTCAGTACTGCGCCCCGTGCGATACGTAAACGTAAATATACCTGGTTATAAAGGCGAGTTATATTTCACAATAGCGGTGGACACGAACACGTAACGAACGTTAAAAAAAGCACACGAGTAGATTAACCGTGGGGTTTTTTAGAGGAGGGGGTTGTGGGGGGCTTCGAATTAGGTACATGTTATGTTTCTAAGCACCTTTGAAAAATCATTCCTTCATTTGTACACAACGAGGATAATTTACATTTGGTACGTAACCAGTTAGTTACAGGCCGTAAACGGAGTAGCGGTCATTCCTATAATGATATGCTACCTAATTTTGGGAAGTTATTTCATACTAAAAATAAATGCACACGTGACATTCTCACATTGAGACGCGACCGAAAAATCAATAGGTACCACATGCGTATAAAAATATCGTTGTGGAAATCGTGACTGATGTTGTTACTCGTATGTGCGCTAATCTAAAAATTCGAACCATAAATTCAAATTAATTTCCAATTCATTTATTGAGCTATCACGACAAATTAACGTTACGTATTATGTAAATGTGATGCCAGCCAATAAATCTAAGGGTCTCCGATACACAATTAACATCGACTTTTAATTAATTCGACCCCCCTCTTCACCATTCCCCGATACATTACACCTAGAGCGCTATTAGCGCTGTGTTTTATGGCGCCGCGTCATTTTATCCCGGCAGTTTGGTAAAAATATAATTATATGTCGGCGAGATAAATTTTACGGCAACAATCAAACTGCAATAAAAGTTTATAAGATGCATCGGCTCCTTTGGACCGAGCCGAGGCCGCGAGCTTCTCAAACGGTGAGGTCACCGATGGAAAACGTTGTAAAATTTATTTATGTCCTAAAGATATGTTGTTTGACTTCTTGAGTTGATAACAAGCTTTGAACTTGTCACCTATGATATACAAGCTTAAAAGTATCATTTTACATTTCAAATATTATTTAAAGTGGTAAGAAGTACGTAAAAGGTTTAAAATATCGATCGTATGACAGGCTCGGTATTATCATATTAACGTTGGTCGAATAAGATGATTACGTGTCCAAGTACCCGTCATTATAATTAAAATTGTGTAATTGCATTCTGGAGCAATTAATATTATCCAATTGAATTCCCGCCTTTTCTTATCTAATCACTGTCCCAGGTCACGGATATACGGTACTCAAAATACTACAGATCGCCACAGATTCGGATCTTCAGTATATTTTTAAGAGGGACGAAACCAATTTTTTACGTGACGCTCATTGGCAGTATAAAAAAAAAGAACTTGTTTTTTTACGGGTTCATATTCTTCTACCGGTCGCTACCGTGTTGTTAACTCTGCAGTCGGCAAAGAACACAGAATCAATACGGACCGATCAGTATTCAAATTTCGTGCACAATAAACAGTTAAATATTGAAATTGACAAATTTACAATGCCATTCAAATTTTTATTTCACTCGGAAAATACCAATTACATTCCATTAAAGTTAATTGTAAAAGCAAAACAATATTCAAATGGAAAAAAAAACGCATAGTTATGTACGTCGTTTAGCAATTAGTTATACCCAGCAATTAAATGACATCATGCAAGTGGTTAAGTAGTGCAATTTGTTTCAATATGATAACTCGATTTCTACGCGCAATTCTGCAATGTCATGTTTAACAATGAGAAGCTTGATAAAATGAAATTTCATCTAAGTATGGACATTTTTAAATTTAGCATTGTGAAGAAAACTCACCTTGATAGTAGACAATTACCGACCGAAACATAACTACATAGTCACATTCGAAAATGTTTGAAAGATTAATAGGTATAGAACGTATGATAGGATGTTGGGTAGGTATAACACGACTCTGAAACACGGTAATTACATATAAACCAACTTATAAACACCTATTACAGGTTTTTATAACGACTCTTGACGGCGCGTCCAGCGGCAGATGTTTGCCTTTGACAGTCGTATGAGAAAATTAGCGTTAAATACCCAGCCAGATTTCGTATCAGATGGGAAAATCCGTTGAGTGTGTACCGTAAATGTCTCAGAAATAGACGAAATATAAATATTATGATAAAATAAATCGCGGAAATTAGGTAGGTACATAAGTATTAAAAATTTTGTATTTGTCAATTCAAATAGTTCATACTAAACATTAGTACATACACGGCGAGTTTATAACTTCATCATCTATTTAATCAAAATAGTGAAATCTGATACGATAATTATCAATTTTCTATAATAATATTATCCCCAATTTCCGACAATTATCGACCTTCCAATCACTGTCTATAACTACAAGTCGAAAATCTTGATGGAATCTTTAACTGCAATATTCACCACAATTACCCAGACTATATGTACATATCAATCAATATTCGTGTAGGTAGATATCAAGGCGTGGAAAAAGCTTAGCTTATACTTAATAGAGCGAATTAGCACTTTAGGAAAAATGAACCTAGTTTTTGAATCCAACATCCCGCTATGCTTAAAGATGTTGAGCTCATGAATGCTACGCCGCAAGATACAGTGCACACGGAGAAGCACGGTGTGCTTATAATAACAAGAAGAGATCGAAAGAGGAATACATGGGTGAGAAACGTGACCAAAGTGGCGGATATAGCGGAACGTGTGATAAAGCTGGAGTGGCGAGAAGAATGAAAGGCAGATGTACCCGGGAGGATGTAGATCGGTGGTCGGGAACCTTTTTCGAGCTAAGGGCCAAATTAGGGAAAACCTTGCAAAATTGGTAAATTTGGGAGCCGCAACATATTATCTTCGGATTAGGTATATGTATATTTAAAATTAAATTAATAAAATGGATCTTCGCGATATCTCTTAATGTTCGACAGTTTATTACTAAAAAGTATTATTGAATAACGATTTAATGCTTTTTATAGCCATAAATTTATATGTACATACATAGAAATTGGATTCATTTTGATTTTGTGTAAATTGTGTGTTAACGTTTTGTGTTTACGCAAAACTTTGGATGACAGCGAGAGCCGCAGGTTTTCATACAAAAAGTCGTATGGGGCTCCGGAGCCGCCGGCTCCCCTCCACTGATGTATGTAGATGATAGCTAGGTAGGTCAAGCTGACGAATTAAGAAGAATGTGTGGAGTCAAATTATATATATATATACATATACAATAGCCGAAATCCGTCTGTCTGTCTTTCTGTCTGTCTGCTGATGCTGAAGTCTGACGCTCGCTGAAGAAAAATAATTAAAAAACCAGAACGAGTGGGGGATCGAACCCGGGACGCTAGCTCGGAAGGAACGCGCTTACGCTAATCCGCCAAAACCAGTTGTCAATATGGTCCTTTTTTTTTAAACATTACCTATAAAAGGGATCGTGACTCGCCATAAAAACTATTATTTTTTTTTGATTTTTACAAAATCACTTACAAAATTATAATTATTATATATACATATAATAATTAATAATTATAATATAAATAGTTTATCGATTTGGTATTCGATACCGTGCTCGATATGTCGATAGGTGATCTCTATTAAAAAAGCGCTTTACGATATTTAAAATTCAGCGGGCGTTGATGTTCAACGGGCTTACACTAGTGGATGCAGATTGCTCAAAACAGCGGTAGATGGTGAACGGCTGAAAGTGATGATGAACCTTGTGTTTTACTGTGCTTATTTTAGTAGGAGTTTTTCCTTGTCGTGTTCGATTTGTTTTAGTTAATTTCTATCAAAGTACATAACTTTACCGTTGATCTTTTACGGTGAGAGGTCCTCTGGGAACCGTTCCACTGAGAGCGCGTCCGCTCGGTTCGATGTTGGATTAATGAAAGTGCAAGCACTTTATAGGTATTACGAGGACGCAGGCAGATAGGCACAGGCACAGGCACGCGCCTCGCAAGTCCTGTCCGATGCTGGTGGGTGGGGTGTATGTGTGGCGGGGCCTTTGTTGCCGGGCCTCCAATTAGCGGCGAGCGCCGCCGGCCGCGCTCCTTTGATCCAAGCCGACGCTAATTTATATGAGAATCCACAACACCACACCGCATTCCACAGCCACACCATACACAACCCTAAAACCACCTAGGTGTCCGGCTCTCGCACACTTGACACTCACCTGCAAAATCGACCCGATACGAGTTCTTGCCGTTAATTGCCGTTTTGCCGTCTCCGGTGATGATTTGTTGCAGAGCATTGACCGCGTGACATTTACCGAAATCCAAAAACCACCACCACTCTACATATGCCAATTGACGCGACATGAATCCAACTGACCTATACATGTACATATGTATATGTATATTACATTAATCGAGCCGTATGAATGATCGATTACAACGCTTTTAACACCCACTGCAATATATGCAAGCGTAATCGATTCAGTCGAGCGTGCGACACACTTGAAGTAACTTCTAATTGGCAATTTAGCAATAATACATTATTTGTATATCATCGTTTTCAGCCGTTCACCACCAACTGCTAGATGGAGGCCACTCCAATCCTCTTCCATTCCTGTCTGTTTTGAGCAATCTGCGTCCACTTGACTCCACATATTCTTCCACCTAGTCTACCTTGCTTTCTTTCACATCCTCTCGGATACCATTTCAGTATTTATCCAGCCCATTGCCACTTCAACTTTTTGATACGTTCTGCTATATCTGCCACTTTGGTCATGCTTCTTACCTGTGTATTCCTCTTACCATCTCTTATTGTTATACCGACCATGAGCAATTTGCAACTACTTGATACATTCTTTTCAATTCATCAACGCATCGTCCACTTGGTCTACCTTGTTTTCATTAACAAACTCTCAGATACCATTCCGGTATTTCTTGCGTCCATCTACCATCCATTCTTCTCGCTATGCGTCCAACCCGTTGCCATTTCAAAATTTTCACACGTTACGCTATATCTGCCACTTTGGTCATGCTTCTTGCCTGTGTATTCCTCTTACCAAGCATACATCTTTCCGTGCTTCTCTGTGTGCACTGGATCTTACGTTACATTCTTGAATTCAGCATTTACGTTTCACATCCATACATCATAACTGGCAGTACGCATTGGTCGTATGCCTTATTTTTTAAGCATAGCGGGATGTTGGATTTAAAAACTATGTTCATTCGTTCAAAAGCGCTCCATCCTAGTTTAATTCTTCGTTTTATTGTGCAGCTGCTCTCGCGTATAATACATATAATGTCATGATTATAAATTCGATTACATGTTGAACATCTTTGCGAGGTATACTTACCTCTTGAAATTAGCTACTGAAAGTTTTTGGATGGAAAAGGGTTGAATATTGCATTTGCGGTGACCGTACCGATCTTGCGCGTTCATTTCTCGGTACATAATAAAAAATAAAGGTAGCTTTTAAAAAGAAGACGACCGAAAAGCCTGAAGGGAGAGTGAAATCGAAAGATCGAGCGTGGCTAAACGATAAAGACCGTGAATAATTAATATATATTTCGAAACACATTCAATGCTGCGATTGTTGCCGATTGACAACGAACGATGCGGTGATCGATGCTTCGACCTTTTGTGTTGCGTTTGTTCTTTATGCGAAGTTTCAATATCGACTCGATAACAACAACCGATCCGTGCTGTGTTGTTTTGTTATTTTGTGCTCTATCGTTGACAAAACGTTTGTCGGTTTGTGTTTTTTGAATTCCGTAATGGCCAGTGTGGCCGATGGCTGTGAGCACAAGCTCGGTTCCATTGTCGACGAAACAACATAATCAGCGATTATCAAAACAATGCGCCGTTTGTGCTTATTTATCATTGGCAATCATTCAATCACGGGCGGGGACTCAAATTATAGACCCACGCTTGCATGGCCATACCAAACCATACCACTCATACCAGACAATGTCCTACAAATTATAAGTCGGTTTGCAACCAACCAACGGCAACGATTCGAATTCAATAAAATATGTTTCATTTGAATATATTATACCTTTTTGGCTATAGCTACACATATCTGGAAAGATTCGATCGTTTCAAATTGGCTAAGCCCGGGTTCAAATTTGGCATACAAATGCCATATTAAAATTTAATATTATTAAAAGAACTTTTAACGTTGCCTAAATCTGAAAATATTAATAATACGTTCGGGCAAATGTGCATTTATTATTACTCATTAAAAATCGATGAAAATAAATTATTAGTAGGTACATTGCGTTGGCTTAGAAGGAAAACTCGTACGTGTTCCTATTGAAGTGTTGATAATAGAAACAAGAAACAACAATTCACGACTATTACGTAGGATGAAAATATATAAATTATGCGTGAAATTCGCTCTTGTGTCAAGAGTAGTATGTATAATTCAATTATTCAGTATGTAAAGGCAAGTCTTACGAATGCATCAATTGCATGTGTAAAGTGTGTATGTACGTTTAAATTGTCAATAGGCTTACTTACATTTTGATCGGAGATCTTTTCGAGCAAAATGAAAAAAAAAAAAAAAGTACACGTATTAGATCAGGCGGCTCGTATGAGAGAATTACGACTTGAAAAGCTTTCCGGTGATTATCAATTATTTCCGATTAATTTAAGAAATAACACAACTTATAAAGTCGTTCGCACTAATGACGACTAATGACACTGTTTAACTGAAGTGGTCCACCGAGCTTTCTGAACGGTTGTCACTGCCACTGCGATTCTCAAATGTATCTCCGATTCATGTATAAAAATGTATTTTTATCGCGTCTCGCTATTGAGGGCATCGTTGCAAACGTGCGGTTTTCGCCATTGTAATAACATTATTACTTTTGACATTTTCGCGCGTCAATTTGGACGAGTTTCACATTTGCAGACGAATGCCGAAGGGTTACGTTGCATTAAAAAGAAAATTGATGACCGTTCGTCGAGCTGATAAACGGACGCCAAACTCGAAACTTGCGAAATTCACGCAAAAGCAAGCGGGCTCACAAGGCAAAGTGGATTTTAATTGACACACACACACACACACACACTTATGGGTGTACACGATCGCTCGTTAAATGCGCGTACATCATGTGCACTTTGTACAAATTTTATTTTAAAATATTCAACCTCCTTTTATTTCGATAGAAATTTTCAAAATTAATTTAAAAAAAATTAATTTTCCAATAAAAAAAAATTTGTTTTAAATTTTATATGTAATTTGTACGATGCGACGTGTGAGTTTACACTTTGTATTGCTTTTTTTGCGCCCGCAATAATCCGACAAATAATATGTTAATTAGGTGAGATTTCAACATTTCAATTACATTTATAAAATATTCATTGTTTGTTTTATACAAATTATTACAATAAAATTTAAAATTTATGCAAATACCTGCAGTAAAAACAGTACAAATAATAATCGATTTATATACACATAAGCACGCATGTGGATATTGAAATTATTATCGTATTTTTTTTATATATGTATGTATGTAATATAGGTACATATATAAAAAGCTTTAAGTATGTCCTCAGTTTGTCATTCTCATTCATGTCTGTAAAAAAATGCTATTGAAATCGAAAAGTGTCAAAACACATTTTCTTTTCAAGAGTGTCATAGACACATTTCTTCAGTTTTCATTAAAATACTGAACGGTGTATATATTTTTCCCGTAAACCTAAACCCGTATAGTTACCGCTATATGTGATAGCCCACTCATATCTCAATAATAAACACACATTGGTCTTCAACAGGCACTCTAGTTTCAAATAAACTTTGCCTTAAGAAGTGAATCTCAATAAATATCATAATATACATATCATCTCAAACTATTTTAAAGAATATTATATCAGAAAGAATAGATTCCGGAAACGTTTTGAGATCACATTAGAGGGTGGTTTTCCCACGGGTTGGTGTCGGGGCCCTTTGGCGGCCCTGGAAAAGGGCTTTTCAATGCACCAAAGAGATGGGGCCACGTCTCAATTAGCCCCACAATGGCCTGGACCCATTATCTCGCGTGGGGCCCCCGACACGTGTGGCAGGGCCCCCGTGCGACACGACATCATCATCATCATCATCTTCCCGACACCTTTTTCACTAGACGGTTTCACCACAAAAAAGCCCTATTATTTTCAATTACAAATTCCCGTAATCTAAACTCGTTATTGAACGACTCTGGCCAGTTTGCTATTTCCGGATGAAAATTTGCGAAAAAAAAAAAGTCAACCATAATAAAATTCAACCATCGTACAAAGTAATATTGTACAAAGTTTAATCGTGTCTAATGAACTCACCGTGATGTTTATTTTATTCATTTTAAGATTGAATATAAATCCGAATGGGTGACTGTCGTGTAGGTATAAAAACACTAATGTACCTAATAATAAAAAAATAATATTCAAAATGTGAATATTCGCGGTTATTCTAGGGGGTCTGCGCGGCTTTTGGGAGGGCCTCACCTCAGACTTAATGATACACCGGTGGCATTGTTAGATGTTACCCTTTTTTAATTCCCTTCGAGTTTTTGTGTGAGAGTTGTTATTATGAGCCGAAAAGGTGTCGGCGGAAACCATTCGAAGTCAGTCGGCCATTTACAATTCACGTTCGTTTACTTCACTTGTGTTTGCTTGCGTACACGCACACTTCGCGAGATCGGTTATATGTACGTAGAATGCGTATTGTAGGAATACTGGGTATGTCTTCATGCCGAATTTCGGGGCGTCTCAATTCCAAAAAGGGATGATTGATTGATCGCGTCGTTTCTAATGTTTACGATTCAACTGTTGTGTTTGGCTTTCTAGTGAACGAGCTTCAAATATTGTTTACACCACACCACACTGACATTTTTATTTAATAAAATCTCTTTTTTTTTTTTTAAGTTGATAACGTGTGAAATAAACTTAAAACCCCGCTATATACCCACCTACACCTACCTACATATGCATAACTATACCTATACCTAATTCAGATGTATTCCTACTCACGATTAATTTTTCAGACATTGTTTCAATGTGCATAGTTACCAACCAAATAAGTTTATATTATTATGAAGGCCTCTCCAATCCTCTTCCATTCCTGTCTGTCTTGAGCAATCTGCATCCACTTGACTCCACACATTCTTCTCAATTCATCAGCCCATCTTCCACTCGGTTTACCTTGCTTTCTTTCACATCCTCTCGAATACCATTCCAGTATTTCTCGCGTCCATCTGCCATCCATTCTTCTCGCTTTTCCACACGTTCTGCTATACATATGTATGTATGTATGTATGTGCCATTTTGATCATACTTTTTACCCATGTATTCCTCTTATGATCTCTTCTTGTAATACCGAGCATAGGTACATCTTTCCACGCTTCTCTGTGTGCACTGGATCTTACGTGGCATTCTTGAATTTAGCATCCAAGTTTCATATTATTATATACAAACAATTCTCTCTGTTGGTTTGGCCGACGTTTGTTGAGCCGGATCAGACGCATTGTGCAGCCAACCTGTCCCTCTCTGTTACCTCTGTCTCAATTTTTCCCCGTAAATCAAAGTAACTGCTATTTTTTGGCCGTTTAATTGTCAACGAAAAATAAATTATGGAAAAATGAAAATAATTACAATCAAATATTTCAGCAGTCGGTATGCAATTAAATATTTTTCTATTGCTATCCCCATATTTCACACCGTACAATTTGAACTGTCGTAAAATTACTCATAGTCATGTGTTTTTTTTTAAATATTTTTGGCGAGAGAGTTTTTTTTTCCGCATATCGGCAAGCATTAAAAGCTCATATATTGGCGGTTACGTCTTATTCACATATGTGAAATACTTGAGGGCATGTCGTCTGTGTTTAACTCACCGCCCGATCATTAGTGACATGATTGCCACTAATTTCAATTTAGTGGCAGGCCATGGGAGATGGGATCTCCCTTACACCTTGCCCACTTACCGACCTACCCATCACGCGCCTTTTTTGTGCCTACCGCGCCCGCTCCGTAAATTAATAATGATCGGTTTCTATGGCAGCCGCACAATGAGATCGATATCTTTAAGATCAATCTACACCTCCAGCCGATTGACCAATACAGCGACAATTTAACAGAAAAAAATTATAAATACCGCACTTACAAATATCGCATTGAGAGCGGACAAAAAAATTTCATTCTCAGACAATCTCTATAGATCTTTTTTTTTCATACTTCTAATGCAGCGTACAAAAAGTGAAGTCCGCAATTTTCCCAGGAGGACCCGTAGAAACTTTTACTAGTAAAAAATCTTTTATATCTTAGTTGTTATAAACGAAATTCTCTAATTTGGAAAAAAAAGATTCACTTGCGTTTTATTTAACTCATGAAACTTAATTAAAAATTTAGTAATGAAATTTAAAATATTTTTCATGTAAACCCTTAACCATAAAAAATATATTGAAAACGCAAATTGAAAAAGGAAATTCTGTGCTATGTGCAAGCGGGTCTCGGTTAAAACAGTTTGAGAAAATCTGTTTGTTTGCAATCAAAATTTAGTAATTTAATTTATAATATTTTTTTAGTCTGATTCCTTAGACTCTTAAAGTATGTATGTATTTGGTCAAATCATTAATCAACTTTCTTTAAAATTTAATCATAATTAGAAGCGTTTCAAAGTATGTACTGCTGTATAAAAAAAACATATTTTCGATCATTAAAAACCAATATTTTTTACAAAGCCGCTTATTAAATATTATTTTAACACACAAAAGTTCAACTTTCTAAGCATCAAGTTTAATCAAACTATAGGGTCATTTGGATTGACAATACCACAGTGAGATCTGTATCAATTAAATTTAGCATAAAACTTGTAGGTAATAAAAACAAGTTAAATATTTATGTATAATCGTCACAAATTACACTTAACCTATTCATAAAAAAGTAAAAAATATATACATTTTCTTTTGAGAAACACCTTTCGAACAATGGACATAAAGGTATGTTATTATTAAATAACCATGTTCGGCATACTGAAGCCCCAATACTACAGTTTTGTATGTACGAGGCCTAATTGAATTATTTCCATTCTGCAAGGTGTGCGCCCCAAACAACACCTAAATCGATCAAAGGTGTGTCTTACGTTGATATCCAAAACGTCGAACAAAGGTAAATATTATAGATAGTAATCGGAAAAAATACATGATATATATTTTGTTTCTCCTCGACTCGGTTATTATGTCATTCGAATTAATTTTGGACGCGCGACACCATAAAAACCTATTTACAATATGAAATACCTACCCGAGAACGCGTTTAATTTAATTTGAATAAATTTATCGACATCTCAATTAAACTTATTTTTATAACATTCACTGCACGTGTTGTGTATAAATACTACATATATAAAGTGTCTACTCGTTTTATTTCACATTTTAATTTAAACCGAAATAATACAATACAAATATCGACGATGAATGGATGAAAAGCGTCTTCTTAATAAAATCATGTCTGTTTAATACATTGAAATACATCATCATTTAAAATTTCTCAATATGTAATTAAATTACCTCTTTGTAAAAATTAACAATGTACCTTACATAAGTGTTTTGTAGAAGATAACAAATTTATAATGTTAATTTGCCCATACACAGTGATGGTTTGCATGTCACGATTATTATAATGAGGCATGTTCAATTATTTGTACATATATACAAACTATTGATTCGCGTTCATCGTTCGTACTTTTAGAGATAGGTGCATGTAAATAATTTATTAATACAGTCATAGTTGTCGCAAAAAAAAGTTATTTGATTGAAACGTGTATTGTAATTATGTCGCGTATATTTATTTTAATTTTAGATTATCTTGGGTTGCGATCAGTGCATAGTTCATATACTTTTTACAAATTATATGTAAATGTTCAATTATTCATATCTTGTATCATTGCTGTAGTATTGCTGTTATTATCGTTTTTTTGCAAAGTTTAATTTCATCAAAATGATTATTTTTCTTTGTAGTTACAAATGTTTTTCAGGTAATCCAAAGGTTAATTGCCCCCCACGCATCGAATTATCATGAAAGTATTGAAAATTTTCATATCAATTCCGTTTTGTCTTTTTTGTCGATACTTATGGTAATCGCTTCTTTTATTGTCATAAAATACCTTTGTATTTTTTTAATTATAAAATATATATATTTTATTTATAAATAAATTATTATGAGATATGTATATTGAAATAGACAGATTTAAAAAATATTCGATGAAACTTTTTATAAACTATGTACATAGCTGTAATTGGCAAGCGTTGCTTATTGTGCATTTTGAAATGCAAATAATTTTTCAAACAAAAACAAAGAAAGGTACGTAGACACCTATGTAAGTACGGTTGTTTTTGGTCTCGCAAAATCTTAAAATAGCTCATTTGAAAAAAATCAGAAATACAAAAGATGAATGAATCGTGTACCTATTGATATTTTACGGATATCGACACAGTAGATTTAGCATTCTAGGATGTCAAACTTTGAAAAATTAGTGCTTTATATAAGTATTTAGATTATAGGTAGGTATGTATGTAGATATATCCGATATACCAGATTAAATTGAAAACATTTTATAATTGACAGTTCGTTAATATAATAGGTAGGTATTTTACTAATTCTAAAAAATTCGTTTGGCCAAAAATTTAAATTCAAAATAAACTAACCTCCAGATGCTTCGCTGCTGTTTGCTTCGAAGGTTTTACTCGTCATTTGAAACAGTGCGTCTAAAGGGGTACCCAAAGTGGAGGACCGCGGCCGAGGTGGAGCCCTGGCGCCTCCTGGCGAACAGCACTCCGACCCAGAACTGGACCTCGAACTAGCCGTTTCACTATCGGCAGTCCTCCCCAACAGTCTTTGAGCTCTCAACTGCTGCAACTCCAATTGCAACTCAGCCCTCGCCCTCCACGGCTCCCTCAACTCCAACTGCAGCTCACCCCGTCTCCACGGCTCGCCCAAATCCATATGCTGCTGCAACTGCAAATGCTGCTCCAACCTCAACTGATGCTGCAACCTCTGCAACGCATGAGCAGACTCCCTGGCGTGCAAATCCCACGGACGCACAATCTTCTGCTGCTCCCTAACGGGACGATGCGACAGTATATCGAGAATCGAAAACGATTTAACCCCGTCGAAATGTCTATGCGTGGTCGGCCTTTGCCGCCTATCTTCGGGCGGGGGAGTCCTCCTAGCTTCTCTCTCCCTGTCCAGTTGCATCATTTTCAATTTTTTTAAAGGTTTGAAGTAATCATCGGGCGGAGAAGCCGGCGGGCTAGGACAGCCTACGCTTATTTCGTCCTCGCTTGAAGCCCTGCTCTCCATATCCTCCTGCATCCTGCGCTCTAATCTCCACCACATAAAATCAAACTTTGTTTATATCATCGAACGAAATATTGTTTATGTTTTTTTTTTTTTTAAAGCACTGTTTGTCTTGATTCGGGAATATTCATACCATTGTTGCACTGGTTATTTAGGTTTTGAACTGATGACGTATGTTTGTCAAATGTTATCACTGATCAATGTGAGGGATGCACTGTCACTGGGTCACGGTGCGGTGTCAATCATTACATAAGGAGGTGTGGACCGCGCGCAACGTGAAACCACACTGGCGACAGCTTCTCTCTGCCAGGCCGCTAAGCTCCCGCCCTCTCGTTGCCAATGAAGGTAGAGCTCGTCTGTGATTGGTCAGTGTTCTATGTGTGGGCGTGGCCATCCCAGCCAATGGCGGCCGAGCAATCCGCTAATAACGTGCCGTAGCCGTTTACCGGCGCTCTTCAAAGGGACTTTGTTTTGATCGCAGAGCTCTCTCACTCCCTCTTCGTTTTCCCCCCCCCCCCCCCTTTACCCCCCCCTTCCCTCTCTCTCTCCCATCCGCTAACAGTTCCGGTCCCTCCTCCCGCCGCCGCTTCACTCAAATTGATGTGGTGATTTGGAAAGCTGCGCGTGCTTAGCGCTGCCTTTTTTTTTTTTTTTTTTTTTTTGCTGTGTTTTTCCGCGTTTTCGTTAATAAAATTAATCATCGCAAGACTTAAGTCTCTACGGTGGAGAGTTTTGCTTTTTATTTATTTTTTGCGTAAAATCTTTGCCGCATTGAGTAGGTAATCTTCTTAGCTCTGTGTATACATAGGTAGGTTCAATGTATTTAAATTATTTCCGTACATGGTACAGCATAGTTGTAAACGTATGTATGATGATTATAATAAACGAGAATAAAATCTCATTTGATAATATAATTTTTCCTTTTGTGGATAACATTGCGTTGAGGACATAGTAGGTACCTACCTACCGACCTATCTAAAATAATTTTGCTTGTAGTTATACCTATATGTACAGATATATGGAAGTGTCGCATACGTAATAGAAAACACTCTATAGATATTAATTTATATTGGAAAAGAAACTGTGGAAAATTTTCGGCCGATTCTAATTAGAAAGAAAATTCAGTCGCCTGAATTTCTTTTTGTTTTACATTTTATCTGAATAATATTCAATATAAAATAAATCATTGATATTATTTATTCTGCATAAAATAATTTAAGTTGACTTAATTTCTTCAAAGTATGAAACAGTTTTTTTAAGGCGCAGGTAGGTATAAAAAGCGATTGAATTAGTTGTGCGGATATCACCTACAAAATAAAAATTATAGGACGACAAAATTGCCAAAATTGTTCGCTTTTCCATTGAATTTTCTTTTGCCCATAAATTATTTTAAAAAATTAAATACATTTTAAGTACCTACCCACTAAGGTAGGTTCAACTTATTTCAGAAAAAAAAATAAAGGTGTTCGAGTGAAGTTAACTAATATCGTAATTATGAATAAAGCGAGCGTTTCGAATATCTTTAATCTGACACTAAACCCTTGTACCTCATATATTTCACAAGTGCTACAACTTTTCAGTTGATAACTACTACTACGTACAAACTGAACATGTTTGTTTAAATTCTTCTACAATATAACAGGTTTCACTCGCTAATGAAGTCATGAACTTCAAACATTATCGTTAAATTTTATTATATCGTAGGTACCTACCTATCATATATTTTTTGACGTAATTATTTTATCATAATCGTATATTTAAATACTACTATACTCGCAACAAATGCGTTCATATTCATTCTGCAATTATTTTTCATACAAAATAGCTTGGCTGCTTATGAACGAACTTCCTCAAGATTTGTGGTATATCTACTCATGATTTCATACCACATTTTTTTCAATATACTACTACCACATATTTTATATTCATTATACATAACTACGTCTATTTGTGATAGTATGTACATACATATGTAGGTGTCTATGCCTGCCCCGTTGACCGACCCCGGATGGATACCGAGCATTGGTTAGTGATTTTTTGGCCGCTCACGATCTGTCGTCGTCTTCGTCAACGGATCTCCTAATGGGTTGCTCGTTTCCATCGAATGGCCTAATTTGGCATAGTTAGGCACAATGGAGGCGGTCCCTTATATCCGGGGCCCCGCGTGATCGGCCATTATCCGCGGCCCGGTCGCTATACAAAGGTCTCGACTTCACGCCCTGATCACTTTTGTGCACAATGGAATCCACTTCTAAATTCACTGTTTTCCTCAGCTCGATCAATTTCCTCTCACTTGTTAGTCGATTTGTATTTACGTCGACAAAAAATCTACATCGATACGAGGAAACACTTCAAACTTATTTAATTCAATATTTCGAATGGTAAAGCTGAACGCTCAAATAAATAATTTTATTCTAAGAATGAAAAAAATACGCACGCTTTTGTCAAGATACAAATTTCAACACAAAAATCACTGAGTCGACTAAAATATACCTACATATAGGTATGTTCAAGAAAATGCATCAAAAGTCTCATAAAAACAATACATACCTTGTAGGTAGGTACCTATTATAATTTAAATAATTTGAAAATTGTTTGTATAAATTTTGAGACCCATCTGTCAATCGATTTAGATTGTATTTTGCAAACAATCTTTCATATGAACATATAGATATGCACCCTCGATGAGCCTATCCAGAGACAGCACAAAGTACATATAGGCCTATAATAGATAGTTTAATTATTTATTAAAGTTTAAATTTCACGGCTTTACCTACGTCCTACAATCCAGAATTTCCCCTCGTAAAGGAATCGATACCATTGTCGGCAAATACTTTTCGACTTTATTACAGAAGCAAATGAGTGGTGAGGAAGTTGCTTGAGGTAAGATTGTAAGACTATTCAGAGGTGACTTCATTCAAAATCTACCCCGTCATCGTAGGCAGCGAAACGGTTCGTTCCGGGCATCGGTCCGTGTACTTATCAGGCAGGTAAGTCGGGGCCGATTGATTGATAATTCCGCGTACAAAAAGTGAATTAATCAGTTTGAGCTTTGTTGGCTTTCTGGTGGCTTCCGACAATACGTGTCTTCGAACGGAGGTCTCTGTGATGTCGACAGCCGATTCGTTTCAATTAGCGCTAAGGTAGGTAGGAGATGCCTATTTCTTTCAGCGGCGACACGTTGCGTAGATACACACCTGTCTAAATCTACCTACATATATTCAAAATTCAACAAATGGAATATTTCATATAGCCTATGTATTATTTATTCTACTTTCAATAGAATAGACATTTTGATTGCACTGGAACATCTTTAACTGATCTGTATCAGATATTGTCAAACGCGTTTTCACATGCCCGTTTGGGATTTTCATTTTGGATGGCCAATCAAGGTGATACGTCAAATATGTTGATAATATTCTGAATTATTTTGATTTGTAAGAGGGATGTTGGACGTGGTCCGAAACAATGGCTGGGGTGACCGACCCAGTTTGGCTGGTCCAGACGTGCGTTGATAATCGTCTCGAGATCGTCATGGCTCGGAATCGACAGATCTCACCGACATCCTGTGCTGGGTTGTCACGACCGTTTGGCAGAATTAATTAGATGGAAGTCGCCGACCGGAACGGATAGGTACTTCAACACCGATGTTTTATTTGTAAATGGGTACATACTGACACTGACGACGTGAAAACAACATTGAAAAAAGCTGAATTTTCAACAACATTATTTTTAAGCAACTTTTCAAATATACGGTACTTTTGGGTTAGGCACGTTTAAGCAGAAAACCGAAACGCGAACGAGCTAGTGAAAAAAAATGTAATTTCGTTAACGAACTTCGTAAAGTTCTAATTAATTCGAGCATCAGAACGAACTTCATTCAGAATTAATTATGAGGCATACAGTAATTGGTGGAGGTTATTATAGTTTCATATTTATTAACCACTCGACCCCTGTTTCTCTATTGGTCTATTATAATAGTCACAAGTGTCTCCCTACACTCACCCACCCCTCATTCGCCCGTAGGAAACAATTATAGGCGAGGCAATGGTCTCATTTCTTTCCATATAATTTACGTCAAATTTCAATTTGTTTTTGGTCAATTTACTTAAAGTTTCATTATGAGAATAATTGAAAAAAAAGTGTTCCAATACTAATAACTATAATGTACCTACCTACATATATGAAAACGTAATTGAACTTCTGGTCATTACTACCTATTTATCTTTTAGTTTGTAAATATTTTTACAATATTTCAAAATATTGGCCATAGATACATAAACAAAATATGGAAATATGATCGTGTATTGCAATGTAAAGGCGCCTGCACACCGCTACGAAATCGTGTATGAAAACCTAGCGAATTTCGCTAGGTCTATCGCGCATTCTATAATTCGCACATCTAACTTTATTTATTGCGAATTTGTTTCAATTCTATTAATAATCAATTGTTTTTGCACTAATTTACGTAATATATATATTATAATAGCTAACAAATATATAATGGACGTATATAATTGCCCCCGCCACCCCCTTCGCCCGTTTCAAGGCAAACTAAAGTTTTCACCACGTGGTTATGCCAAAATATTTAGCGGTTAAAGCCAACTTTGCTGTCGCGCGCTCTGTTTGGCTTATTAACTGAATAAATCGCGGCTATGCGATACAACTCCCCATCGTACCACCCTAGGGATTTTCCTATCTATTTTCCTACCTGTTCGCAGCGGTGTGCGGTAGCTGAATTTTCTTTATCAAAATGGACTCCATCGACTATGCCGCCTGCCAATGTATTTTAAATAAATAAATAGGTGCAAGTAACTTCAGTCATATTATTGATCTTTTACCTTTTCTAAAAAGTAGTATTCTCTTTATTTGTAAAATGCCAATGGGCTATGCTTTATGCGATTATTTAATTTAACTTTCAATTTTCCACAAAATGGTTTTTTTCGACACGAATATTATACCGGATAATTATTTAAGGGCGTTTATATTATACGTGCCCCTTTTCTGTCGATGTGCGCTTATATAGGAAAAAAAAACACTATAAATTAAATTCACCCCTCGGTTCGATCGTAAATGTTTATTATATCAATCGACTGGCCGTAATATATTCCGTAATAATCTATTATAATGATTGTGGATTGGGCGATGCGATTAGGGAAGAAGTGTCTGCACACCGAGGGGATGCTTGATTGGAAATTTATACTAAGGGCTAACAGTTCTGATACTCAGACTTACGCATTTTGGGTAAAAATCGTAAATAAACCCTTTAACGTGCGCACCGTAGAAAATTCACTTTTCTTTACCTATGGTTTTTTTTTTCCTTTTCTTTTTATTCAACCGTCGAAGATTTATCATACAAATACGATCCAGTCGAACCAGCTGGTGTAAAAAATAACCACAATAACTTCCCCAAATTAGGGTTAGTTTAAAAAAATAAAGGTCGGATACATCATAATTATTTCACCTTAGGTGGCGGTCTCCAATGTTGTGGTGTCATTTATATCATTGGCGCTTCCGGCAAAAGGGATTCTATTAGAGCCCACACTATATTGCTTCATATACGATGATTGTTTCAGGCAAACAAATTGAGTTCTCAAAATGACATCAAACATAATGACTCGCCGTGGCATTGCGTTCCTATACGTGTCTATATATGTATATGTAAGTAAATATAATAATGTATATGTATAAATATAATGGCTTATACAAATTAAGATAGGTACATCAATCAATGTGCTTTTTTTCCTGTCTAAACGCTTTGACTTTAACACGCTTAAAAATCAATACGAATCGACAGTCGCAAATACAATACAAATGGATCTTTCGAATTGGATTAAGCTTGCATTGTTACGGCCCGCCCTTCGAAAAAGGGCATTAGTGCCTAAATGCTCAGCTAATAAATAATGTCTCGTATCCAAATAACTTTTTTCGTTTCTTATCTGGTGGACATCTAGCTCTGATGGTTTCATTGATATTATCGTACGTTGTACATTAGTGGTGCTATCAATTACAAGCGTAGGCCTGCGGTGGCTAGATACCCTGTAATTAGAGCAGACCCACTGATAAGCCCTATATGCCCTCCCGAATTGCTTGGCATAGTTTTTCAACCGTGGGCGAATTAATATATTTTTGAATGAAAAAATAATCAGGCATGTGTAATTTAATGCAGTCAATGTCTGAGATAATATTATTGTACGTAAAACATAAATCATTTTATTTAATTAACAGTCTTGATATATTTACTTGTATGTAAATCTAAATTCAATTAACGTCAGAGCGATAATTTGAGCCGAATTAAAACATCTCATGATTCTCAAGTAAATAATTAAAAAAATATATCTACTAAGCACCAAACAATGGTCATATTTCACACTACTCCGTATAATTTAAAACTACTTCTATGTATGTATGTACATACATAGAACATAACCATACTACTGCAAAGATAAACTGCGAAATAAAAGCTCTGTTATACGAATTATTTTTTAGATTGACTGTTGTATCATTACACGGCTAGGTAGGTACCTACCTAACTACATTAGGGAAATGTTACTTCAAATTAGTCGCATCGCAATACATATATGTACAGTGTCATTTTGTGTGGAAATTTGATCATTATGAATACAAAACCCTAATCCATTAAAAAATTGTGTATATTTTCCTATTAACTCGCGCATTTTATAGACACGTCCCATTATGAACTTAAATTTTCCGATGTGTATCAAAAGCGCGTGTTTCCAAAACAGAAATTTTATCAAAAATCAGCATTGTTCCCATTGATAACATTATAATCCAGCTAAATGTGTAATTTCATATTTTATTTGTTGTTTAAGTGTTAAACGACACGCATACCCATGTACGTACGTGCCTACGTGTGTGGTAACATGTGCTGTATATTTTCTATCTAATGTCGCTGTGTGTTTTGCGGAAACTTTCTTAATTATTATACAGCGGTGTGACGCGACCGAATGGGGTGTTTACGCTAATTAAGTCCTACCGGTGAAAAGTCCAATGGCAAAATATAAAATATCACGAGCGTAATTTGCAAAAGCTCATGAAGCTCATTCCACGCAAAACGCTAACGTTTCTCAAGGAAATAAATTGTTTGTTTCGTGAACCAATTTCACCGTATCACGAAACAATTATCGTACAAAATTCAAACGCAAAAGTATACATGAGTTAATATCGTTTAAATACAATTATATTTTTTATTAATAAATTGTTCTACTCAATAACTGCTAACCTAATTTTTACAATCATAATCATTCATAATCATTCAAATATCTAATTATACAATATTAACGTAGCAACTAACAATCATATACGTTAGCGATTCGCGTCATACAAATTAAATTTATTTTAGGTATTTACCTACCTTGAACAATATTTGAATGATATACAACAATTGATCAAACGTAGACGAATAATTCGTAGACGTAAAACTTGTCTATTTCCAGATATATGAATCGTGGAAAATATATGCAAATTGCCGGTTACCGAAGCAAGTTTTCCACTAAAATTTGTACGAGCTCCTCCATTATGGCAGCTGATCGCCGTGAAACTTTGCAAATTATCGAGAGCTTTCCGAGCCCTATCCACCAAGTTATCCACGGAAAATATACGCTTTTCAAACACGCCAACCGTCTATTTATTACAGCTTTTTCGAATGTGAGTGTTTTCAAAATTGCCGAGGACCAAAACACAAAAGTAAAAAAGATGAATGCCGAATACGTTTTCGTGGTTAACTTCATGCACATACCGCAATTTCACTCGCGTCAACGCACAGTGGATTTTTAAAAGCTCGCGGTTTTCGAGGTACTTTCGGAAAAGCTCACAAAGGCGGCAATGTCAAGGGGCCCTCGTTGAAAGAAGAGCGATCCGTCTTACATATGGTTGTTTTGTGCGGAACTGCTATCACCCCGCGCCCCGGCGAGTTTATCTCTATTTAGAAGTCAATAATGTTTGGCTCACCCGTTGGCCAAATGTTCCCCACGACAGACAATTAGTTGTAGCTTACTGCACTGATAAATCACCCGTGACAGCTTGCAGCCAGGCGTGCTCAACCAGCGGCTCGGAGATCATCCTTGTATACTTATTTCGTCAATTCACTGTTTGATGTACATATGTAGGTACCTACATACATATGTATAGTGAATAAAATCGATTTTTGATTTATCCATATAGATATGTAGTATAGATTAAGTATTGCTTTTGATGAATAACTGATTTAAATACCTAATGTAATAATTTCGTAATGATTTTTCAAGAATCGTGTGAATTTGCTAATGACCAAATTTGAAAGTCTGCTAATTGAATTTTCTGTTTGAGAATTATTTAATTTGAATTCAACAGTGAAAATGTTATACAATGGACGCGCATGTTGTATGAATGGCTTTGATTCAGCGGTCAAAGATAGAAGAAGTACATCGTTCGTTTTTGTTTGTGCAGAAACATTACAGAAGAATAATGACGAGTAAAGTGCCTGCAACGTGTTAATTTTAAATACATACAATACACATGTAGGCGTGTCGAACAACTCACGTGCCATTTGTGACGCGCGTGCCATCGCTGGAATGTTGTCATTAGAAACCACGAAAAATTCTTGAACATTTCTATATACATATGTAGGTATGTAGGTATGTACGTGCGGCGCACACTCACAACTATCGTAAATAAGTGATTAGGTATTCGAAACAGAAAAAAAAATTCAATTTAAAAATGGTTTGCGACGAATACGTTCAACGTAATTGCATTCGGCTAATCGTACATTAATTGACTCTGTAGCAAAACCCCAAAGCTGCCTAGCCAACTGCGTGACTGATTCTCATACAAATCTAACGTTCACATACATATGTATGTATATAGAAACCCATACAAAATTAGCAAAACGTAAATTTGTATCGCATCGCGTATTATAAGTAGGTAGCTTCTTTCGGGAAATATCGTATACAATTTAATAAGATTACGTTTTGCTTATTTTTTATTATAAATCTGGCTCTTGACTTTAGTGCACACAACTGTACACCTTTATTATTATACTATTATACATATTTTAGATTGTCACAGTGTGAGATTTTTGTGGTCTGAAAATGTCTTTTTACTGAATTTCCTATCTAATGACTCAATTGAGACAGCTCGTAAAATCGCTACCGGGACAAAGTGATTGTAGCGCGAGACGAAAAAAATCGTTTCCTTTTACCGCACACGTTCGGGGACGTACTAGAAACAAAATTACATTATTATTGAGATAAATCTGTAAATTATTAAAATAAAGTACAGGTAACATTCAGACTTTTTTTATGTCAATGTAGTATAAATAAAAAACGCTGGTAAATATTACAACTTTTTAAATGATAAGTGAAAATTCATACTATTGTTCGATTGTTGCAGAAATTCGGTTGATGTATATATGTAAATGAATTTATGTACATTTTCATAAATATTCAAGTTCGTCTCTGATCTACGCTCGTGTATGTACCCTTGTACACTCAGTCACAAATGTTACAATGCACACAAATACACGCGCACACACACACACCACCATAGTCGCATACAGTTGTCCGAATTGAGAGCGAATTAGTCATGGATCATCATGGTTCTCATTCACGACAATTGCTTCTAATTATATCGGAGAAATCGTCATCTGAGTGCGGCTTACCTTTGCTGATACATACGTGACAAAAGTTTGGAACCGAAAAAAAAATTTACATTTAATACACACTTGATTCAAACTACCTGGTAAAATAAGAATTCGTGTAAGTGATTTATCAAAGTATTCAATTATTCTTTCAAGTTATTTTATGATTATCAACTCTAACAGTGGGTACCTACCTACTTCTATACTAATTGATAAATGAATAGCAAATTATTTAAACTAACGAACACTAATTTAATGCAATGCCTACTCGTGTTTCAGTGCGTAATTAATAGCCATATATTTTTAAATATTTATTGTTTTATATTTCTATTATACAACCAACATACGTATGTATATGTACCTAAATATCTACTCGCACAATAATAATTGTAAAGCATGTGCGCTAGTTTCGTGACGGGCTCTATACAGGCGGCTGGCTTTAAGTGACATGCGTAAACATGGGTAATTTAGACAGATTTTTAAAAGCCATTTTGTTAATACTTACGAGCCTTTTTTCCCCACATCCTCTTTTGTCATCTACTCTACGGCATACGTGTCTATTAACTGCGAAGTGATTTTGAGTCAAAACCGCCACAAATAAAAAAGAATGGCCTTTAGATTTCAATGGACATAAACTGCTTGCCGTTCCCTTTATTTAGATTGATACATTTCGCCTTTCTTCCCCTACACGACAAGACTTGAACGCATCGAAAATAAAATACTATACATTTGAAAAGTACTCCAAAATAGTCATCAAATGGTTAAGACGCATTCTGAATTAATTTTAATCTGTTAAAGATTATGAGACAATAATATCTAATGCAAATCATATGTGACTTATTAAATTTCAAAAAGTAAGATATGTAGTTCATACAAAAATTATATGCAATACATACGCGTACACATGTCGTTTTGTGCTATAGGGATTTATTGATATTCGTTACATCGGCAAATGTTTATATGCACCCTTGGACCTCTAAATAATTTATTATCCGTGACAAGCTCGAGTGTATTATATACACAGGAACAAATTTAAGGGTGAGAGGCGTGAACACACGTACATATATACAATAAAATTGTGAGTGTCAAAAGTGACAATGGCTCACATAGACCGTTGTTCTGCTTTGCGAATAGCAGCTGATCACATCCCTATGTCTATTGTTGTATAATACAGTCGTCATTCTGCAAAAGCCATATGAAAATCTAATAACAAACTAGAAACTAAATAATGAAATTTGAACAAAAAATAATCTCTACGTTTCTGTTATGCGTAGTAAGGCGAGTTTTATAAAATTTTATTACACTTATGTAATAAATGAAACGCAATTAGTAGGTACTTGAATGATTTGGACTGGTATCTTTTATTCGGCTACGCACACCCAAGTGTGTTAACATTTAATTACAGCTATGCTGATGAAGTTGTTCTTAAGAAAAATAACCAATTACTTCTTCGTAAATAATAACTATAAAACCAAGGGCGTCTCGTCAAATAGAATCCAATGTTTCGAAATCGCAGCTGAAGACCAAACGATGATTAATTTTATCCGATACATAATTGTACTATTTTAATATCTTACCATTATTTTACTACCGCTAAAATACCACATATATAAACAATCTAAAATGTTTAAGGAAGTATACCTATTATATTATGTATTATTAATAATTGAATCGCCTTTTAATAATTTACATTCACTTGCGATGAATGGCTTAATACGAAGTACGTGCTTGAATAATAAAAAAAAAAATAATAATAATAAGAAGTCGATTATGTACTAATATAGTAATAAATTATAATATTATTCGTTGAGCTTACGAGGCACTGGATTTATTACAATATCCCATCAATACTATCTATTCGAAATTATATGTAACTACACTCTATGAAGATTGATGCTTACGGGAGAATTATATTAACACATCAACGACCTCACATCCAAAAAACGTTTTTGTTTCACTAGTTTTCGACAGTTTTATTTGCACAGTATACTGAAAACGTTCAAGACAAATGATAATTGATTAATTTACTAAATAATATGTAATGTAAGTTTTCTCTTTATCCTTGTACGCGTGTGAATTATGCAAATGTATAGAATATTGTTATTCTCGGTAGCCATTGCCCACATTTTACGTTCAATTTTTAGATTCTATAGAAATATAAATTATATGTGTGATAAAGAGCAGGTGGTCGTTGATGTGTTGATGCAGGTTTAATTTCGAGTTAGCCTCCCGCCAAAGCCGGCCTCGGTGGTCGGGACCACCTCTGAGACCCGACAAGACCTCCCGAGACCTTCTATCGGCGTTTAGAACGCAGAGGAGAGGAGAGAGGGGAGAGAGGGGATATCTTGGGTGCGCGACCCACCTGTTGGGGACCGGTTGAAATTTGGCCCAAAGGCCGCGAAGCTTTTCGCCTTTGACGCCACTCCGCGACCCACACATTTACATATCAAACGCGCTTTTAATTTATCGGTTTTGCGTTGCTGCCGCTGAGGCTTTCAACATTCGACATTGAACATTATAATAATAAAATACAAAATATTGTTTGTGCGAAACGATCGAATCGAAAAACGAAACAAAATAAAAGCTACACTAGGTGTTTCATTACACGAAAACGTATCGATGTGTATATTAGTGATTTACAAACTTTCAGTATTTATTTATTTACAAAAATTTACCACAGTAACGCACTTGGCTGTCTGGCTGCGCAGCCATGGCCGCGGCAGCCAGAAAAACGTGTACCCAGTTCAAGCGGCCAAAGGAGCAGCCAGAACGATGAGAACACACTCACAAATGGTCAGCGATAACATTGTAGATACAACATATTTTCAATGCAATATTTGGTTCGTAATCTCGGATCTCGGATCCTTTTGTACTGTGTGTATGTATGTAGATGCAAATAATTTGTTGAAAATAGTTTCATATAAATCGTTTCCAGCGCGCAACATTGGCGAGATTTTTTTTTAATATTTTGATTTTATCCGTTGAATTTAGTGCGTAGTGAATTGTTTATAAAATAATTGGTAGGCGGCTGAAAATCTGAAATGGCAAACGTGAATCGTGCCTGTCTGGCTGCTGCGTATCGGAGCCCGTACCTGTGGCTGCGCAGCCAGAGTTTCCTGGCTCCCATAGTGCGTCATCAAACAGGCAGCCACATACATTTTCTAACATCGTTGTGGCTGCCCTGGCCATGGCTGCGCAGCCAGGCAGCCAAGTGCGTTACGGGCCTAACTTTACAGTTTCCCCAAATCGTTACTGTGACCAAGAAAATTACTCGTTACTGTGGCAAAAATAAAATTTAGAAATATAGAACATCCATAAAATAATACATTAAAGTCTTATGTTTAAAAACACCTCAACCAATCTCTCATAATTAACATTAAATAAACCAATGTGTGTGGTAGCCTGGTTGAGTAATTTAGTGGCACTTACAACGGGAGACATGGCTAGCATGTCAGTACGATCCATCGGGATGGATAGCAAATTATGTTCTCTGAGGAACCCAATCTGACTCGGTACGTCAAAACTCAATTCATCAAGTATTTGCGGATTATGCACCAGGCCAATCAATAAATTTGTGAAAATGTTTTTGACTCCAGGGAATTGAACCCTAACGCCCCTAGCAAAAATGCACTAGGGTAGAGCCACGGATATCTCCTGTACAGCCTTGCGTAAAGAGATCTGAGAAACTTTTTCTGCACCCTTTCCAATTTTAAGCAGTGTGCTCTGTTACTGGGACTCAAATGTGCCTACCTACTGAAAAATTTATACCATTTTGTTTTTTTTTTTTTAATAAATACCTTTTTATACATACACTTGCAGCTTACAAGTAATTGGATTATCACTTGATTTGTGTACTTGATCGCATTGATAAATTATCCGCGTCGAATGCAGTATTGTGGGTAGGTTGCTTAACGTCTCTTTTCTTTTCTCTCTTTGTTTAATTTTTTTTCTCGTCGCTTTGTTTCGAACTTTCCGGCTTACGAAACGCATCAAATGTGAATAATGCACATTTTGTTTCATAACGCGATCGAAATTGCCTTTAAAATTTATGGCGCTTAATGGCGGCCCTTCGTTATAAAGCCGCACTCCGCGCGCACTGCACAAAATGGCGGCCCAGCACGAATAATTAATTTTTCATCATGGCCACGATGTATTTGAAGCATGGACTCCGTACATATACGCAGAAACATGTCTAAGTAATTTTTTTTCCGCTACTGTACAAAATATGGCACATTGTACTTTTGCACCAGAATACAAACTGAGATATTGCAACAAAGACGCGTGTGTTTTCATAATAATGAATATAATCACCACCGTATAGGTATGTAGGTGGGTACTTCCGTTGCAATTGAAAAGTTTGCGTTTTGCGGCTTCAAAATCGAAACCCCAACATTTGCGGCCACAAAAGGCGCAAAAGTAATTCGCATTTTACGCGTACGTGCGAATTGTGAACAGCATACAGCCCTCGCGTATTATATAATTAATATAATTATGAAGATTTTGTAGATATTGTGAGTGCGTGTATACTTACGCATTGTATTATACACATTAGGATTTAACTGCACGCTTTCGTTTAATACTATCGAGGCTTTTGTTCGATTTTCACGCACACCACGTTTCAACAGTGCCTCCTTTAAGGGAAAATTACATGCTCGAATTCGGGTTGCAACGATAAATTTTAATACTCATATATGCCCACATCCAAATTCAAATATAGTGTTTTCGCAATAAATTGCAAACAGCGGTTAGTATTTGTTTAGTGAAATTGCGCTTGTATTGGCTGATAATTTTATTATAAAACTTTCATTGCCTAATTAGCCTTGTAACAATTTCCATATCGTTCATAAAAGACAAATTTTTAACAATTTACAAAACTAAAGCTCTTTTCTTAAAATTAGCCGAAAGTTCTAAATCTGAAAATGTCGGTGGAAAGCTTTTACTACATTCAAACATTTGCACTGAAGACAACTTGAATAAGCCTTCTACTACAAAATTTAATTTGAAAAGTTGCATCTTTGCATCTTATCAAAGTTACTTTATCTACCTATGTATACATATATTTAAGTTTAAATTACTGTAATAAATTAATTAAATATGAAAATGCAGGTGCTCTCAAATTACAACAACCCCTTGCTTAATACATACATACGTAGTAAAATTTCAACCACTCCGTTCCTAGGTTCCTACCCTTTTTGTTAAAGCATAATTAACATCCCTTCAGCTTAAAATAGCTTCCAAAGACCAAAAAGTTAATTTTAGAAACTGAAGTTTTTCACACAACAAGTAAATGCTAAACGAATTCTTGATACTAATTTATACGAGGTTTTTCCTGGGAACTTGTAAATGATGTAAGCACATAGTACACATTATGCAAAACAAAAATTTCTGATCTAATTTGTATAAAAAATATATAATAAGAGTGACATCATTAATTGTCGCATTAAATAAAAAGGTAATATTTAATCCGAAACATATCGCTTGTGGGACAATAATTTATGTAAAAGAATGCACAAGTGGCAACGGGATTTGCTCCGATTAGCATACGTATACAATAATTGCGAATTTAGCATAATGAAGTGGTCCTGAACGGACATCGAACATGACATATTGGCATGCCTAAGCGGCCGTTCGTGTCTCTTCGCTATTTTTCTTAGCAATAAAACAAAACGCTTATTGGTACGCAAGTACGAGTAGGGACATATGTATAGCGACCGTCGACTAATAGCTTTCGATCTCGCTGATTCGATTCGAGATTTCGATAATGAGCGACGTTTTCTGCACATATGTATGTACATATATACGACTGTGTTTTATGCACATTTCGTACATGTGTGCATGCGCATTTTATCTGTATATTTTTTATCCGTTTTTTGGCCAGCGGTTCTCTCTGTGAAGAGATATCCTTTTGGCCGTGGCCCGAGGACTCGTTCGACCATAACCGACCGTGACTGATACACAGGATACTTTAAAAACGAATCTTTAATATTGCGCTCATAATAAAGTACTAAATTTCGCTACATATACATACATTCGATGTGTATAGATTGCGTTTGTGTGCAAATCGCATTTCAAATCTTGAATGGGATACGGAACGACCAGGACACATCCGTTATAGAAATAAAACTAAAATAACAATAAATAATATACTCGAAAAGGTTAAGGACTATTACTTTATGCGAGTTAATCGCGTTCGTATGTACCTACATACATACATTCCAATTGCGCATTATTTGAGTGGAATTTAAAGCATCGCTGTAAGTACACCGTTTGCGACGCATGAACCGATTTTTAAAAGGGAAGAGTCGTAGGCAAAGAAAGGGTTAACGCTCGTAGCGCACCCAGCTAGAAGCACTTAATCAACGTATTGTGGTTGAATATCGATTTTCGAATACGTGTTTTCAGACGAAATGCGTGTGGTCGAATTGATCGCATCACGTAACCCACCTATCTTTCAATTGAGAATAAATTACATAATATGTAGCGGTAGTAAAAATGATATTCAATTTGAATTACCTACAAATTGAAACATTCCGTGTATGTATTATGTAGGTATATTTTCAAGAAGGCATACGACCAATGCGTACTGCCAGTTATGATGTATGGATGTGAAACGTGGATGCTGAATTCAAGAATCCAGTGCACACATAAGCACGAAAAGATGTACATACATAGGATCGGTATAAAAAGACGATATCGTAAGAGGAATACATGGATAAGAAGCATGACCAAAGTGGCAGATATAGCGGAACGTGTGAAAAGGTTCGAGTGGACACATTTCGCGAGAAATACTGGAATGGTATCCGAGAGGATGTGAAAGAATAGACGATAGGCTGATGAATTGAGAAGAATGTGTGGAGTCAAAAATGGATGCAGATTGCTCAAGACAGTCAGGAATGGAAGAAGATTGAAGAGGCCTTCCTCCAGCAGTGGATGGTGAACGGCTGAACATGATGACGAATACTTTAATATATATACCTACTCTCTATTTTATCATATGTATTCCTCTAGTGAGTCAAAAGTCAAATTAACTTACTATAAATTATGCGCTCATTTCTACATTCGGCAGTCTTGACCTCTCCTTGTGATATTATTAAATTCCGATGAGGTCATCTTAAGCACAAGAACGATTCCGCTACTAGCCTTCCCCATCCAAAAGAAAATGACCGCACAATTTCATCCCCTTAAAGCAAGAAATTCGTTTTTAAACTTCCACTTTGTGTGGAGGTAGAGGGTAGGCGTCCGGCTACCGTGCGAGTGACGTGCGCCGGCTCAATATAATATAATATATATATTATAATTAACCGATCGGTGGTTCAGTGGCGTTCTTGGTGATCCAGCCAGGGTGCTTGCTTGGTCCGGAGCTGGTTTTTCGGCAAATTTGAAAGGCCACCGACATCAAAGGCGCCGGCGGGCTAATGCGCGCGCGGCTTTAATGGCCCGCGAGACACTTACACCGGCTCAAACAAGTTTCTTCCCAGGTAACACAAATTATGCAACCTGACAGTGTACAGTGTACGATCCTTGCATGAATCCTCGACACTTCCTGTGACATATTTTTGCCGAATCAAATCTGAATAAGGCCAGGCGATAGCTCGGTGGTTAGAGCGTTAAGGCGGCCCTCACAAGCCTGAGCGGTATCGCTGCGTCAAACTGACGCCCCTATCGTCGTCCCATTCGCACCGATGTAATTCGCATTGGTGCGAATCAACGACGATAGAGGACGTCAACTTGACGCAACGATACCGCTCAGGTTTGCGAGGGCCTTTAGTCTCTTGAGCGAAGGTCGCATGTCGATTGATTTTCTCGACGGTTTTTTCGACCTTCATCATCATCATCATCACTGATGGATGAAGGCCTCTCCAATCCTCTTCCATTCCTGTCTGTCTTGAGCAATCTGCATCCACTTGACTCCACACATTCTTCTCTATTCATCAGCCCATCTTCCACTCGGTCTACCTTGCTTTCTTTCGCATCCTCTCGGATACCATTCCAGTACTTCTCGCGTCCATCTGCCATCCATTCTTCTCGCTGTGTCCACTTCAACTTTTTCATACGTTCTGCTATATCTGCCACTTTGGTCATACTTCTTACCCATGTATTTCGTTTGCGATCTCTTCTTGTTATACCAAGGATACATCTTTCCATGCTTCTCTGTGTGCACTGGATCTTTCGCAGCATTCTTGAATTTAGCGTCCAAGTTTCACATCCATACGTCATAACTGGCAGTACGCATTGGTCGTATGTTTTTCGACCTTAGGTATCATCATTGGAAAAATCTGGACATAATTAAATCCAAATCGGCCGTATTCTGCTAGAATTTTCCAATTTATCTAACAGTTGTGGGATGGTTCCACCAAAATTGGCACCTCCTATCTATTCCTATGTTAACCTGTAATTGGGTCTGGGTCCTTGTGTCTTTAGAGCTGTTGGTTAACTTCTCCACCAACAAAAATAAAACCAAAATATTGACACATATCATGAGTAGGTATATGTATGTACATACATACATACATACATGTAAACAACACAATGAAAATTTTATTATCTAAAACCTGTTTGTGGATCAACTAATACTTTTTTCTTGTGCAAGAATATTTTTCACCTAACCAAACCTAACGTTGACGTGTTTTCTGAGAATGATAGTTTTTCTACGATATTTCCACCCTATGAAAGTTTTTACTTGCATTCTTGTGTAAAATAGTAGGTACCTGCAAATGTATGTACATACATGTTCCTGTAATCACTGTTTTATAACAATTGTTAGAAGCAGTAAGCTTATTCACCTCTACTGTAAAGATTAGCCACACCTCATTGCCCGTATTCAACAACATTTATACAACTACCTATACTCTATCCAACTTAAGAAGCACCTTGATTTCACGCAACTAAAAGAAACGGGGCTGTGGCTGTCCGAGATTTACGACTTTGGTTGGTTATCGGTTATGTCTATTCCAAGAAGCCGAGATGGTGACGAAGCTCATTGGTTGGAGCCCGGATAGTATGCGCAGATCGATTTAAAATCGGTCAAGACTAGGATGTTTCTTAAGTTGGACAGAGTATAGATACTCTGTACATAATATACACATAATTATTATGTAATCGTTGAGAATTTGAGATTCACTTAGGTACATATGTTTGATTAAGTTGTACATAGGTTTGTTTAGTTTTTTCCGTTTTTTCCGTTATATACCTACGTAGTTTTGATGAAAATTCAGTTAAACGGCGAGGCGTTGAGCAAGTGCTTAATTTGTTGGAGCTACTGTAGCCATTTGAGGGCGCTTCGGCTCACATTTCAGTAGTATTCAACTGTCGGCCGAAGAGCTTCGTGAGACATTATTATAGGAGGTGAGTGACTTCTACTAATTGAAATATCGTAAAAAAAGACTAATTGAGAGGCGCACATACCTTTGAGGGTAATCTTTCCTCACACAGAAACAGCGATAATGGCAAATTTCGCACACACATACACACACACATACATACATACATACTGGCATATATAAATGCTTCTTTTGATACAACGAACGCCACTCTCGTCAATATTCATACTTTTCTTGTTTCTTTCCACAATGCACTATATATTTTTATTATTTTTTCGACTTGAAAATGAGAACGTTTTGCATATGTTTTCATACGTGTCGAGGGTCGCAGCCATTATTATGTCTCACGTCGACAAAGAAGCGAAAATCTTTACAAAATGTACTAGTATAATGGATACTTGTATGGCTTTGTAAATATTTTACGTGTAAATAAACAATTGCAACCAACGCGCTATACGCACATAAAGAGCACTGAAATTATACTTGGATATTTAATAAAATTACCGCGAGTCTATTCAATATTCCGCGTTTATTGTTTTTACCTATATTTCGCATTGTGCAACATTTGAAAACGTTTCTTTAAAATGTCACAATTTAACGTTCAACGCGCTCTTTTTGTTGTGATCGATTATTAATTTTGCGAAAATTTAAAACTCTATTCAGACACATTCATTTTATTGAATTGGGTGTTGATTAAAAACTGAGACAGAAAAAAAAAACTGTATTTGTGTAACAGCTTTCAACGAGAAAATGTGAAGAACTGTTGAAAAGAGCAAAGTCATAAGTTGCCCCTGAAACGCAAAAAGCACCTGCCGTGACTCGAACGGGGGTTTTGCCTCTCGGGAAAATCGACACATCTGCCACTTAGGTGTTGATATTGTCAGCAATTTTTTTTTTAATTAGATAGTTTACCCTCTGATCTTTAATCATCTATAGATTTGAGAATAAAAAAATAGTTCAACGTAGTACTTAAAGATATAATATACAAGTGGATATGATTATTATTTTCATTGGAAAACTCCTGGAAATTTTCCTTTGTCATTTGAGGATGATTTTTGCTTTTAATGTTGGAAAAGTTAACCAACAGCTCTAGGGATACAAGGAGCCAGAACAAGTAATCAATTAACATAGGAATAGTGGATAGGTGGTGCCAATATCAATGGAACCGTCCCACAACTAAGTTAAATAAATTGGCAAATTCTAACAGGAAACGGCTGATCTGGATTTAGTAATATCTGGACTTAGTTGTCAAAGACGATAATTAAGGTCGAATAATTAATCCGTCGAGAAAATCATTTAGACATACGGGGATCGAACCCTAGCCTTTGTTCAAGAGACTTACGCTCTAATCACTGCGCCTGGCTATGTTTAAAAACTTATTCATTCAATTGTCGAATTGCTTAGTATAATATTTAATTTCATCAAAATAATAGCAGTCTATAAATATAACAAGTATCAAGTATTTAAAAAAAAAATTCAGTTGTTTGCAAAAAATTACATTCCAATTACTGCAATGATATAATAAATCACATGAATTCTAACACCGTCACCCCGTCTAGCAGTACAAAAACAAATTAAGAAATTAGCCTAGATATATGTATGTACAACACAACAACAACGCATTCAGTGTGTACAAAATAAAAAAAAACCAAAAAAAAAAGGAAAATAAAGATCGGTGTTGGTACGCATGGCTAATAGAAACATTAAATCGGAGTTGTTTTTTGTTGTATGTTGTCCGCCGGTCTTGTACGATGCCGCCGAAGTATCTCTAGATTAAGCAGTTACCTGAATTAAATGATAACATCCCCGCTAGCCCTCCCCCCCCCCTCTCCACCCACCTGAGGGATCCCTCCCAAGAAGCGTCTCTTTCGGTTGCCATCAACCTTTTTGGTCTGTGAAAATTTTCATAACAGTCTAATTGTGGAAAATGTAGATTCCTATTAGATTCTGACATACTAAAGAAAATGGAATACATAGTCCCATAATGTATGTATGTCTTTTTCATCTCTAGGGTCTTTGGTATAGTATATGAATACAATGGTGCTGGAGTTGACCGGCGTATACGTACAAGGCTTAGGGCCATCTTTTCAGCCACCGCATTTACGCTCGCCCACATTGGCAATTGTGGCAAATACTGGTAGTGTATGTGATTTGCTGAAAGGAGATTGCGTGGTGATCGATAAGCTCGTGCATTCATCATTTCTCTCGGAGATCTCGGCGCTCGTCTCGCTAACGAAACGGCATGACACGCAGATGCAAAATGTAATAGAAGCGTGATGACACTGGTTCGATATCTGGCATTTTAATTTTGAATCCGCGGCCCGCGGGCAACGGTACGTCCCATACTTCTTCTCCGTGTTTTGTCGTCCCTTTCGAGCCTGCGGTAAAATCCCATCGTCCGTCTTGTTCTGTGCGGCTCTCTCCACACTACTTTGTCTCGCTTTATGTACTCCTTCATATTCTTTGGCATTAATCCGTTTAAGTGCAATGCGACCTGCACACGTTCGTTCTTGTTGTTATTTTACTGCAAAAAATGTTACTGGGCTATAATAATTTTAATATTATCCATGATCTAAATACTAAACCCTAAATACGAACACTAAATCTAAACACTTCTGGAAAAATTTTGGAACTTTTTAACAACCAATTTTTATCGACTTTCTTTCAAACAACTCGGATATATTTCAATACTTAAAATTATATTATAAAAAGAGCGTATGCCCATTGAATAATCAATAGTTGAATAAATTAAAAATAAATCCGGCCGCCTATTAATTAATTTTACATAAAAAATAAACAAAAGAACAATGAAATTTCAATTTCGCTTTGATTATAATATTGACACCGTTTTTGTCAAGCAATACACCACCTTCCTATCTAGTGCATAAGGAAGAAAGTTGTTTAACGGATAACTTCAAAGCATTTTACTACCTATCTACCTAGTCCTAGTGCATAAGGAAGAAAGTTAAACGGAGGAAAACTTTGACGGATGGATAGATAGAAGGTTACTTTCCTACAATTTTACATATACATAGTATTGTATGTATATAGATTTATTACAATAACATCATTAATATACAATTACTAGCCGGTTTACTCGTCATATGACGGTGGATTCTATCCCCAACCTCCCCACCCGTACGCTCTAGTTTGTACAATAACACTACACCCCTTAGCCTAAACACCGCTAAAAAAATGTTTGTTATGTTGGAAATGCTAACGTGACCGCAATGACCTAGGCAGACAGATAGATTTTACGCAAATATATATGTATAATGTTAACGATAACTACATCATCATCATTTTCAGCCGTTCACCATTCACTGCCGGATGAAGGCGTCTCCAATCCTCTTCCATTCCTATTTGTCTTGAAACAATCTGCATCCACTTGACTTCTCACATTCTTCTCAATTCATCAGCCCATCGGCCACTTGGTCTACCTTGCCCTCTTTCACATCCTCTCGGATACTGCCATCTATTCTTCTTGCTATGTGTCCAGCCACTTCAACTTTTTCACACGTACCGCTATATCTGCCTCTTTGGTCATACTTCTAATTCATGTACACCTCTTACGGTTATACCGAGCATACATCTTTCCGTGCTTCTCTGTGTGCACTGGATCTTAACATTCTCTAACATTCTTAAATTCAGCATCCACGTTTCACGCCCATACGTCATAACTGGAAATATAGTACATTGGTCGTATGTCTTCTTTTTTAAGCATATCGGAATGATGGATTTAAAAACTATGTTCATTCTTCCAAAAGCACTCCATCCTGAATATTTTTCGTTTTATTTATTTTTCTTTACATCCAGTCATATTCACCAATTGTCCTACATACATAGGTATAAATAACTATCAACTATCTCTACAATATGATTATCTACTGTGACTACGTTTTGTGTGCATTAAATATAATTATAGTTTTATTAAAATTAATTTTTTAACCCACTTTCATACATTCGTTGCTTAATTGTGTTAATCAATTTTGTAAATCTACTAAGTCACATTCAAATATAGCTATGTCGTCAGCGAATCTTAATATTGCAGCGTTAATATTGAGCCCTGTTTTGTGCCATTCCAGCGATCTAAATACGTCCCCAAGCATAGCATTGAATAATTTAGGAGAAATGATGTCTCCTTGCCTAACGCCTTTCTCAATACCGAATTGCTTCGTGTCTTCAAAGAGACGAACCGAGGCTGTTACCCTTTTGTAAATGGCAGCTAGCAGACGTACGGCTGCGCAACGTCTTGTTTCTGGAGGGCGTCCAGTACAACTGCTTTTAATTACTACATATGTATGTGCGATACATAATTACAATGAGATACATCAATATTGACAATCGTGGTGATCAATTTAAATTTACGTGGATTTGCACAAGTGCGCGTTGCGCAACCTGTGCAATTTGATTGATTTATTTACAATTCGCAATTTTTCTACGTATTTCAAGACAAATCTTCACACTTGAGTATAATAAACATTGCGTATATGTACGTTGAGCATTGTGACTTGTGTGAAAAAATACGATACGCATCGTGTATGGGCGTATTACATATGTGTGGCTCATTTGGTGTGTGGCTCAGTCTGACCGCTCGAGGTGTGAGGCACGCGGCCGTTACAGGTGATGTCTTAACAACATCAAAGGCACCGCCGCCATGGGTGGCGGCACAGGGTTGTGCCAAATCATCAGAAATTTGATTTAAAAAAAAATATTTATACGAAATTCAACCCCGAAAATATTTCATGAAAATATTTTTCATATACCCTCACATGGTAATCTGTCATTCAATTACCATACAAACGTATTCCACATGCTTGTTTACATATAAGTTTGTTAAGTATGTGAAATTGTTCGAGTATTACGCATGGTTTTTGGAGGCAACCCTATTTATTACCCAAAGGTAAATCGTCTATGGTTCGAAAAGCTTTCGTATAAAACAAAATCGCTTGTATGCTGACTGAATCCGTACAAAAAAGTGAGCTTATAAAATTTTCATTGTGAGCCTTATAAAGATGATATTCCTGAACTATAACAATACCTAATAGTGCACTAGATGTAAACATGGATCTTTCTTTGTCCGGCGGGTAATTTTATATTATATTCGGCACACATTAATACGTTTAATTTTTCTGCAAAAATACATAAATATAATATGCAGATTTTTTTTTACACCATAAAAATATTGTAATACCGCTATGTATTGTTTATTTTTTGTCGTATTTTTTTTTCTATTGAACTTAGCACGCGCTAAGTGCACAACACTTAACTATCTATAATATAATACATACTACACAACGTATTGGGTGGCCTACGCTTTATATTATATAACATCAGACTCGTTTGATTGCATTATTATACACTTACAATGGAAGCGTTATCCGTTATCGGATCAAGACACTCGAAATGTCACTTATAAAAAAATGGCAATCAAAATAAGCAAAGCGCCATCGTTTTGTTTTGTATTTTTTTTTTTTTTTGAAGGAACTTATGCATATGCTTTTATACGTGTAGATATTACAAATTGATAAGGTAAAAAGCTGTGTAGGATTAGGATGCGATGAAAGGTTAAAAAAGAAACAATGGCGTATCGAATGCATTGAACTACATTAGTCCCATGAATCTCAATAAATTGTATCGAGTTTTGTTTCGATTAGTTTTGTACACTGGGTTTATACTATTTTTATAATCGATTTTAAGGGAGGTTTACACTTTTTTCGTGCTTCTACCCTTCGACCGGTGTGTGCTGAAGGTGGTCACGGGTTCGTCGGTAGCTCGCTCTCGTCAGTTTCGCTTTCAGTTTTGTTTGACAGCCGCATTTAATTGTGGCATTCGATGCCTACCGCCGAACAATGCACGTAAAACAACAATTGGAAACGGATCGGACGATGAGTCGCTTTCAGCCAAAGCGAATCAAGATGGCGGCGCATACCACGGGACAACCGTTCGACAGTCATGGCGGCGGGAAATTCGAATTTCCCGCACCGGCACTTTTCAACCGTCACCGACAGATACTACCACCACATCTTAAACCAAGCCTCTCAATTATGCTCCCATTTTTTTTACACAGCTTCCCATTCACCCTAATTACAATTCCGAATCACACAATCCCGAACAAGAGTCTACTATGACAAATCAGACACAATCCCTATTAAGTCACACACTGAATGTTGCAACTCACGAATATATATTTAAAGTGGACGCCTTGTTTACCTTACAATGTGTCTATTAATCCCGAACGACCGTTTCCGAGAAAAGTCTCCACATAGAGGCGATCGGGCTAACACTCGCATTTCCCCGAAAGCCACTTCAATCTGAGTGTGTTTTTTCATCGCCATGCATGTATTATTATGTCGTAGATTGTATATCGAGTGTCTCTTCTATCGAACTTGATAGAGTGAAACGTTAAGCGCATGACCTGACACGATTTGTTCCGTCTTGAGTTTCATCTTTTCCTTTTTATTTTGTAGACAGGAACGATTCAAAAAAGCTCTTCGTCGGTTTGAATCCATGAGTCGCGGCTTCTGAATGGCCCTGTTTGTTGTTTATTATCCCTTTGACGGTTTTTGCTTGAATAGCCTCCGTGTGATGTCGGCCGACGAGATGCCTGATTGTTTTTCGCCCTTTTTTAACCCACTAATTGATTACTTCTTACTAGAAACTCGCCCCTTTGAGCAATTGCTCTCTGAAAATATTATTAACTATACTAATAAGAGTAATAGATTCACCAAACTTGAATTTAACAATTTCCCCATATATATCCAACCATCCACACTTAAACTGTCACGTTACGTGCACGAACGGTCATTAATTATTGCAAAATTATCGCTTCACGACAAAACCACCAAGGATGTTACCGTAAAAACAGACAATGTAATACGATATGTATGCAGATTTACTGCGTAACCATTACTTATTATTCGTAAGATAATGTTGATTTTTACAACGTACGTAAATGATTCCAATGTGTTTATTTTTTATTGAAAGTGAACTTAGGAAAATCGATAAGTATGCAAAACGTGTATCTAATATTGCACAATATTATTAGTGTGCGTTCGTTCAATTTCAATATTGCACACATTTTAGTGAGATTTCCCCCATTTTTAGGTTAATGACGCCAAAAAAACAAATGGCGTTAATTTTGTCGGAATTTACTACCGACATTTTTCGGCACTTCAAACAGCGAACGTTACTACGGTAATAAAATACTCACTCAATTTAATATCCATAAATTCCTGAATACAAGGGGAGAAAAGGCTTCGTTGGCGCCAGCCATTCACCAACAGAAACATCTGTCAAGAGTCGTCCTGAAAATATCTATATAATAAGTGTCGTTTGTCAAACGAATGACTTTCGGAACAGACTACCGTGACGATTTCCTTCGAAGCCGTGATGTATCTCTCTCTCCTCGCATCTCCGTGGATAATCGCAACAGAAATTGAGTGATTGGCCACGTACCGTTCGACCACTTAATATACCGAACACTTTTCAATCACTCGCCTTTATTTTATCATTTTTTTTTGATCCACGTACTCAAAAGTAGAAATTCTGAAATCTCAATCGATCGGCACCGTTCTGTGTAGGTGTGTACGTACTCACAAATACCGATACTGATGTTGCACTTTTCACGCCATTTTTACGATTGTAGATATGTTTTCTGAGCCAATAGCCAGCCACGTATAAAAAGGTTCAATTATCTGAAATAAAACGACAGTTAAGTTTACAGTGTTCCATTTCGTCGCAACCATAAACGGTACACATACATACATACATACACACAAAAACACCATAACGGATTGCCACCATGTCGTAAAATTAAAACAATGCACTATACGACATACTAAATGCATATCATTGCGCTTTGTTTCTCTCCAATTTTTCTAAAATAGTATAATATACACTTACTTTAATATTTTATTGCTGGTAGATGGGTATTGACGGAAATCAATATCGTACGAGCTTCATTTTCCCAATTGAAAGAAAGAAGCATCATACATATGTATGTACATATGTATGCACTTATGTACCTATATATGTATGTGTATTAGATATTATATATAGAAAAGTAAGAAACACTTAAATTACAACTAAAATAGCTTTTAGAGCTCAAGTTTTAATTTTTGACTGACTTTTTGTTATATCAAAATATTATAATATTCCGGGAATTAAACAGTGTTGCACAGGAACCGAGAACTCTTCGTGCGTCAAACGATTAATCAACTAATTATATAGGTACATAATTATTTTTGCATTTTAGTTTAGGTAAATTAGTATAAGCAATGTTTATTTTGAACTGTTCATGTTTTAAATAATTTTGCATATGAAAACGTGTCAGCACTTCAGCAGACATGCTAAAAATTCAATTAAGAAATCCGTCCACATATTTAGTCGTCAACATTCGCCTATGTGTACCTACAAAAACATCTAAATAAAAAGATAAAATGTAATGCTACATGTAAACGTCAGACATTTTGCTTTCGAGACCCATTGTTCTATGTGACAACACCTGTGGGCTGTTTGTTTACCCCGTTAAATTATCGCAATCGTTTTGCATACATTAACAGCGTAAATTTAACCGAGGCTCCGTAGGCGAACAGTTAAATAATAAAAATTTAAAAAAATGAAATAAACAAACAAAACGTAAGCCGATATGAATACACATACACGCCCACGCGCTCCTGTCAGTTCAAGCGAAATAAAGGGATTTCCATACGTTTAGAATCGCGTTAATGAGAATGGCGGGAACGATTATCCGCGCAATCTGGACTACAGTTCGGAATGCTGGCACGGCAATTACGAAGATGCTGGATGTGATTCCCTGTACCAATTTAGACGAGCTCTAGCCGGAGATCGTCTCGTACAAATGGCGGTTATTATCGCAGCGGCATGAGGTAGGAGACAAACGACGCTTTCATACAATTCCCGTGTCGCAACACATCTCACAACTGACAACTTGACATGTCTCGCCAGTGTCGCACTTACTTAAATACTAATCAAAACATTTCACTTTTTGAACTTAAGTCTAAGAATAGAATAACTAGGTCTTGATGTGGAATAATTTAACCACTTAAGACACTTGAGTATACAAAACTAAACATGGCTAATATAAATTGCTGTCGTACTCTTTTCATTTTAACATATCCCTTCCTACATTTTCTATTACTCGATTGCTCTGTTAACAAAAAAAAGTGCCAATTGGGCCACACACAGATCTTAATACTCTCGCCTGAAATTAAGCTAACAATTTATAGCCGTAATAACAATAAAAATACCTCAACTGAAAAAAATTCTGTTTCTTATATTTAGTTTCCCTAAACAGATTGTGAATTGTGACATAGAATGCATTTAAATACTTCATCGTTCAAAAAAGTTCAAATGTTTAAGCATTAACAAATTAACATAAATATTGCACCTGAGGTAAGGCTGAGGTGATGTTTTAAAATGTATAGCTAAATGTGTAAAAAAATTTTTGACACTAAAAGTTTGAAAGTGTTGAATGGCATTTATACTCGCCAACTTTAGGACACAAACTTATGTATGTACATAGCACCAATTTTTCAATTCTTACTAATTTTTAGTATGTCGTTCTAGGTACACCTCACATATGTACATATTAAGTACATATCTATACTCTATCCAACTTAAGAAGCACCTCGCTATCGCGCAACTAAAAAAAAAAAAGGGGTTGTTACTGTTCGAGAAAACCGATTGGTTCAAAGCCAGGTTGTCTGCGCAGATCGATTCTAAATCGGTCAAGCTTCGGATATTTCTTAAGTTGGATAGAGTATAGGTAAATTTAAAAAAAAAAAAAATTTAATATTTACCCACAGGACCACTCAACCTTGTAGGTTCTTAGATTCATTACTAATATAAGGTTCATATAAAGCATTTTACATTCCACTTTGAATGTTTATAGGCAAAAAATATAGATAAAAACTTAGCATATGAATGCAAAAAAGTATATTAAGTGAAATTATTAATGCGCAGTGCAACAAAACTGGATCAAACGATTAACATACTGAATAAGTAAAGCATGCGAGTAGGTGCAAACACGTGCACAAATAACAGCCAGTTTGTTTGTTTCTAAAACGTGCTAAATGCATAATTGCACATTACGCGTATGTTGCGTTGAAACACATATGTACATATTTGAACACCCGTCGATTGTATTACGGCATTTATTTTTCAATACGTAGTTTATAAATTGAAAAAAAAAAAAAAAATAGCAAATGAGTTAACCGTGACGCGCCGCCTTTGGCCACTTCACGCACCGACAATCCGGCATTTCGGTCATTAGCTGTTTATGTAAAACGGCATTAGTTAAAAGAAAAGGCCACATTTTGAAGACGACACTGTACGGGTGATTTAATGTAACAAATTGGCTGGACGAGAGCAGACGGTGGAACTGCGTCGGGCGTTCGTCCAGCGCTTGTTTATTCAGTGCCGCTTTCAAAACCAAAAAAAATAACCGAAAACACATTTGCGTGTCTCGATTTGCCAATATTTCGGGCTCGTTTGTCCCCTGAAATATGTCTGATATGAAAAGCAACGTCAAAACACTCTTTAGATCCTCGAAAAAAAATTTTAAACATCGACCTTAACATTTTGTATCGAAAGCTTGAACTTTGAACACGAGAAAAAAGTTTAAATTGGCTGTTGACAATCTCGCTTTTTATGTGGACGTAAAATGATTTCTCATACGAATTTTAAAATGTTGGAATTCATTCTTAATTTTGACAACTGTCAACAGAATTTATTTCACAGTCCACAGTCTAATAGGTACTGCAACAATTTAAAATCAATTATATTAGTATGCAGATATGTTTCTAATTAAGCAAAATATCTAATTAATTTTAAAAATATATAGCTAGTATTTTTATTAAGTTAAAATTACGGTGATTATCCATAGGACAAATTTTAAAATTTAGCTTTATCAACAACGAAATCACTGGAAATCGATTCACTATGCGTTGACCTCTCGTCCTTTGCGAAACGTGCATACGTTAGAATAACGTTAAATTTTATTTTTATGGTTATGTAGAATTCACGTGCAAAAGCGTGCAATGTAAACGTTTAGCGGGATTGGCAATTATGTAAATCGGCGACGTTCAATTGCGCATCATTTGCGCCATATGTATTTATTTCGCGGTAATAAAACTCTAATTAAACGTGGAAACGCAATAAAATAAAGTCTAGTTGGACGCAGGTGTGTACCTTCGTATACTTCCAAATTACAACAACATATTTGACTTAACTTCGAATTACAAATTAGCAAACGAATTTTAATGATATGTAATAGTATCTCGAAACTGTGTATTTATATTCTATACACTTACCTACATACGTTACATAGGTATGTAACGATAAAATAAAATTAAAAAATGACATAAAATATATAAAAGAATTTCCTCTGGAAAATTTTTGCTACACATAGTTGAATTCTCGTTAATTTGTTTCGTCGAGGATTAATTCTCATAATAATATGTTTCAAAGTATCTTGGACGGTATTAATTATGCCGGACTAATTTTATACATCGACCGCAGCTTTTCAATCTGTCTTTTGTTGTCGATACAAATTTTTCCTCAATCAATCTTTAATTTAACAATAATTCAGGGAAAACATAGTAAAATAAAACATCGACATATCCTGTAAAAGTTTAATCTATAATTTTCATAGTAAAAGTTTGACTGCACTTGCTTTTCTAGGAATTATTAATTAATTGGTATATGTAGCTACATACATATGTACATATGTATATCTAAAAATCTAAATTAATACCGAAATAACAGTGTGATTTTCTTTACTAAAAATTAAAAGCATACTTATGTAAGTAATAATAATTGAGCCGTTATTTTTGAAAATGATGTAAGTCCAATTCTGAGTTAATGGTAGTTTCGGTTGAAAGAATATTGTACGAGATTTTATGTTACAATTCAAGAAATCTGAAATGAATACACGTCTCAAAATGGAGTTTTAAATAAATAGAGGTAAATACATATGTACATATGTACATGGGCAGGCGGCATGCCGGTGGTGCCCAGGAGTCTGATATAATAAAAATTTAATTTTTTAGTTATTTATTTTTGAAGGATTACAAAAATCCATTTATATTCAAAAACTTGTTGAGATGACTTTTAAAGAGATTTGTATTTTCAGAAGTTACTAGCTGATTTGGGAGGTGGTTCCAAACTTCAACCACTCTATTTGTAAAGAACGAGTCTATGTACATATGTATTACAATTTGTTAGATTTGTCTTTTAGGAGTCTCAATTTCAATTTCAATCATTTAAAAAGAATCGATTTTTCAGCTTCAGAAATATGAATAATTTGTATATGTTAGAAACTAAACATCTATTTCCCGGTGCTTCTGGAAAATTTTTATTGCCATGTTATGGTTAGTCTGAATTTTGTATTTGTTTTCCAAATTTTTTTATCTACTTATGTACATATGTACATATGTGTACATACATACAATACGTGTAGGCATCAAATAAATTACTATGAAAAATTGCAAAAGCTTTGGGAAAGCTTTCGTCGATTGATTCCCGCGAATTCGCCAGTGTCGCAGCATCTCTTAATTGCCTGACAACATATGATCTATTTATTCTCGGCTAATTGATGTGGTTATTACAGCTGCCGTATTGGGGCCCTGAATAGGCCCCCGTGGCCGGCCAATAGCCGACGGCTTCCTCTTCGTTGACTGCATAATTAAGTGAGGCTGTTCCTATTTAATTTTAATTAGATATCGTTTCGAGTGATATTTTTACGAGCGTCGTCGGTTATTCGGCCGTTAGTCACGCGGCGCACATCTCCACTGCACGCCCCATCTAAACGACACACAATAAACGCCTCTCTGTGTTTACTTTACGCATCTCCTCAAATACATACGTACATACATACATACATACATACGTACATGTGTATGTGCGAAAGACTATTTTAGAGTTTCAGACACTCCAAATTAACGCGGTGGTAAAAAGCAAATTATACTCGTTGGCAATGGGCGCATTCATTAGTCGATGACGTGCCTTTTCATTTTACATCCATCCCTCTTAAGAAAAACGTACATACATATGTATGTACATCGGTGGTTCCCAATGAAAAGCATATTGTCAGCTTTAAGCACATCTACTGGAGTGTGTGATGTCACCTAAATCTAAAGAATGAAGATACATATGTACATATATAACAATTATGTGATTTTTGACGTGTGCCTTACATTTTTTGAGCATATTAATTATACGGGAATAGATTACTTGGCTTCATTATCAGAACTGTCAAACGTTTTCACAATCTTAATACTTTTAAATTATTATTCTGTTCGCTAGTTAGAAGCAAACTAGAGTATAATTCTATATTTTGGTCACCTCATTTTGCCATTCATTCGTATTCTATTGAAAAAATACAATATAAATTTTTGGGAAATATTAACTTTATTTGTAATAAAACCTACTGAATAATTTATATTACGATTCTCTTTTGTCAAAAATAAAAATGATAAAATTAAGTAGTAGAAGAATCATATTCGACGTAATTTTTTTATATAAAATATTAAACCCTTTAATACAGGGGTTCTTAACCTTTTGCGGTAGCGGGCGCATTTGAGATTTAGCATAATAGTCGCGGGCGCACGCCGGATTTTAAAAAAAACATGATTTAATTATTATGTGTTACATTTATTATATTATTAAATTATTATAAATCGGTAGATTATACATTTATTATAATTATAATTTACATTTATACGCTTGTGAGGGCATTTACAAAAGAAGCATAAAAAACCCATACAGTTACATGTAAATAATACATACAGTGTAAATAATCCCAATTGTAAACAATCATCAAGGTTGGTATTGGTAAGTCGAGATCTGGTTTTTGATTTTATTGTGTTCATGGTGGAAAATAAAGATTCGCACAAACATGTGGAACCAAAACAGGATTTCGATTTTAATAAACAATATTCTTAAAAAATACTATCAAGATTAAATTTGGATTTTTTTGTTATTTAATACTTTGTAGCGGGCGCATGAAAATAGAAGTGAAAGCTCCATGGGTAAAAGTAGGATTATTGTGTAGATTAAGAAATATACTATCTGGAAATACAAAAAAATTATTTTATAATGCAATTGTTCGTCCTCATTTTACATTTACATAGGTATGTATGTATGTATATTGTGGTTAATTTTTAAATTTAGTAAATAGGGTAATTAAAGGGCATAGCTTTATTTTGCAAAAACTGCAAAATGAAGCTATGCAGAGTATTTTAAAAGTCAATAGACTAACTATTATTAGATATATTTTGAATGAATTGAATTGGATGAATGTAAATGAAACCTAAAAAGTGTTCATGTTAGTACACATTTTTAAATTAGATATAAATTTATTACAAGTATTTAAGTAGATCTAGGAGAAGTAGGTATCTTGTACAGGGGTGTTGTTGAATACAATGGCTTGCTAGAAGATCTCAGAAATACAATAAACAAAATTAATAGATTCCTGCCAGCCTTAAAACAGCACCTCTGTATAAATGGTAATTTTTTTTTTTTTATTTTTACAAATTATACCATAGTGACATTACAGGTTGCCCCAATTCGTCAATAGATAATTAAGTTTATTTTGTAATTTTAGCTTTAAGTTACTGTTTGATTGTAATTAGCTTCTTAAGCTATCTTAAATAAATAATTAGGCACGAATAGGGTCTGCGAATGTGAGCTTCGCCGAACACACGTTTCGTTTTGATAGAGAGCGTAATAATACACATTTCAATTCTGTATTCATTGTATCGTAATTACACTTATGTATGTATGTATCTACATGTGACGCACACGTGCAAAATGATGGGAAATTCGCCTGTAAAAAGTTCCTGTCGACCATAATCGCCCTCCCTTTCCCGCTTTCAAAACCACAATTTCAATTGCGGTGAAATTAATTTTCAAACCGCCGCTTCATCGTCGTCGCATTTTCCATTTCCTGTGTCGAATTTAATGGACGCGTCGATTGATCGACCGATTGCGCAAAATCGCGCAAATCACTATGTCACTGCATACCTACGTACTAATACGAGCCGGTGAGCCGAGAGCGCATAATTAATTGCAACGTTTAGTGCCACTTTGTGAGCAGATGCCACTTTGTGAACGAACAATTTTACACTTGCCAAGATGATGCCGATAATTGCCGCAGTGACGTATTTGATGCGATTTTCAGTTTTCAGATCGGAACGCAGCTATATTTAAAACAGGCACACAATCAATCCTTTGTCGGTATGGGTGAATTTTTTTTTGTAAAGTTTGCCGTTAGCTATGCCGCATCGTAAATTATGAGCGAAAAAAGCGCACAATCGACGCCATTGTTAGCCCTCTGCGCTCGCTTGTGTTTCGCGTCGCGTCCTCTAAAGCCTTAAAACCCACGTGAAAATTATAATACACGTATCCACCGACGGAGATTTGAAATAACGTGAAAAAAGTGTGTTTAAATTGCTTCCTCTCCGGTTCAGATTCCTTGGCAGATTCTAGCCGCCTCTCTCGTGTGAATAATTGATGACATTCACTGGTTGAGATCCATGGCGAGACCAACAAACGAGCTCTCTTTAATTAACCCGACATAACTCGACTCGTATAGTTGAGTAAACGTGGACGTTTCACTCCTATATATCTTCGCGAGGGAACACATGTGCATTTCATTTGTTCAGCCGCCGTGAACTTGAAACAATAAGAAGAAACGTGAAGGATTTGGCTAGGGTTCGTGTTTCGTTATCGCTATCAAACGATACCGGCAACGCAACGTTTTACTATGATAGTAATCGTTTTTATTTGAATTATAAAACTTTTAGTATTATGTATTACAATGTACTAAATTATATTAACTGAATTCAAAAGTGTTAACAAGTGATAATGTCCATCTGCCATAGCCATATTGATGGAACGAAAGCCTTTATATCCATTAAAATAAGTGATCAAAAAAATATTATCTCCACCTAAAACTAGCTGAAAGCTCTGGCTCTATGGTCGTGAATGGAATTTTTATTTTAATTATACATAAATGTAATCAAATTAAAACAAATATTATAGTGTCATCTATATAGATAAATTAGTAGTACTATTAATTTAAGTGGTTTAAGAATCTGCTAATAAAAAATGGTTCGTTTACTTTACTACTATGCTATTTTATTACAACAGTACTATTTTGTTATCTCTTCACCTCTATTTTATAGTATTTGAAGTAATTTGAATGACGCGATCGTGATGTTCTTCATTGGGATCGTTTGACTTTGTTTGTAATGGCTTTTGAGCATTGTTAATTGTATTAAAACTTATAGCTTAAACTATATAACTTTTATAACCAAATGGAATTTCTGATTCCAATGTGTAATGTAAGAAATCTACAGATGATTACACCAGTGAAAGCCCTATAGAACTAGAAGAACGATTACGGGAACTAGAACGCAACATGCCACAACAGTCAGTCACAATGCGTCGTTTCAGAGGACGAGAATCCTCTGACTCGGTAAAAAAGAGGATTTTGGAAATATTAGCAGATAAATATGATCCTGATGAAAATTTTCTTTTAAGCCCAATACCCAGTAAAAAGGATAAAGCCAAAAAAATGCTGAAGCTCGGATCAGACTACAGCAAGTTCTACATCAAATTGATTTTGGAGAAAATGATTCACATCCTTCACCTTCCGTTTCATACTTAAGCATTGAGCAAGAACTCAACTCTCCCTACTCATACACCGAGACAAAAGCATAAAGTATTTTAGAAACCCAATGGTATTATCTTGTGATTTTCCGATGTCTAAATGTTTCTACATTCCTATGCTAGATACATATGAATATGTATGAACAATATCCTATGCAATATATGGTATAAGTTTGTAAAATAAATGTAATTTTAGAGCACTTGTTTATTTATTGAATTCTCCAAAAACTTTTGAGATCCACAGCATTGAATAAATAAAAATTGAAAAAGATATACATTCAAAACTTAACATATGTAGCTAAGCGCTGTCTTATTAATATATACTTTTCCTGTGATTTGTATCTTCTTTTCGTATGTATTTAATATTTAAAAGTTTCTGACCCATTCATTAATTTTTATTGACCGTTTAATAATTTGGAGTAATATGCAAATTAAAAATGTCAGAAAACGCTTTTTCAAAATTTCTCATGTCATAACAATACATAATAATTGACAACAATTAATGAATAAAACGAACGTTTAGTAATTTAAAAATATATTTAAAGGCGGTAAAGTAGTAATATTACGTTCAACATAAATTAAGCGAGTGTTTTAATCGTACACAAATACAATCATTTGTTCATAATACTTAAAAAAATTAAACATATTTGATATTAATAATAAAATTAATTCGAGCGAATGTTTGGTTTAGGTGCGCGGAAAATATATTTTGTTGCTAGTTTAAAATTTTATGTTCTTATAAACATAAAAAAAACGTAGTACATGTTAAATGCAAGTTAATTTTTAGTAAAAATATCAATACGAATAATTAGTTCACCGTATTCACCTGAAACAAAAAAAATTACAATTAATTCACAAAAGATTCCATGTACAAAATTGACATTGATCTGTAACGGAATGATGAAACTTACGATATCGTCGATCTTCAATATAGACCGAACTGTCTCGGTGGCGAGTGTCAGGGCACTGACAGTGACGAGCAAAGGTTGAAGAACACGCTCCTCGGCCATGTCGGCAATACAACCACGTCTCACAGAAATACCCGAATTAGCCTGTCCCGTTGTATGTGCAACTTGTAAGTTAGAAACTGTTTGCAACGGATTCAAACCTGAAACATTTTGAACACTTCTGTAAGTACAAGTTATCGCTCGGATTCAAGTATAAATAAAATTCAATTAAAAATTACCAGCATTTTCAGCAAGAGTCGAAGGCACTACTGTGAGTGCATCGGCAAAAGCACGCATGCAGTAGTTATCAGCTCCGGACATGTGCATTGCATGATCGGCGAGATGAAGAGCCACCGCATTTTCAGCTGAGCCTCCACCTGCTAATAATGCTGGTCGACGAACTAAGCAACGGACGCAGCACAATGCGTCGTGAAGAGATCGTTCAGCTTCTGCCAGCATCAACCTGTTGGAACCGTGTACCATGACAGTGACGGTACGTCCAGGATTCGCAATTCCTGTTATCTAAATTAAAAAAGAAGGAATTATCGTATAAAAAAATAGAAAGCATTAAGATTGATGTATTCAATTTGGTAAAAATTTATATGTAGTACCTTGACATATTTTCCACAAGATTCACTGATTTCCTCTGCTAGCTCTGCTTTGACTAGATTTTCAGGAAGGAAATGATCCAGAGAAGCGATAGGGCGACAGCCGAGAGTTTTGCAAACGAATTCTATATCTTCACGTTCAATGTCTTTCACAACCATTACCTTAATTTTATCTAAGAAATGTATTGCCAGATCTGAGAGGGCATCCCTGTAACATAAACAATCGGCGTAAAGAATTTCTCGTATAAATTTAATAAAAATAATAAATCTCAAAAGTAAACCAACCGAAGAATAGATTTTTGAACTAGTAAAACATTGCATTTGCTGATTTTGATTTTTTTTATAATGTTCAAAATGTATTCCCTCTCTTCCTTGAGAATCCTATCCATAGCAGAGTAATCCGATATAACAACGTTGTGATCCATCTAAAATATTAAAAAAACGATACTTAATACAAATCAGTCAAATTTTATATCCGATATGGATATATATTATCCGGAAATATATATGGATATATATTATATGGAAATATATTATCCGATATGGATAAAGTAAAAATTGAAAATTGTAAAGTGTGGCTAATGTTATCGAAAGCTTTCACAGATACTAACGTCTGTTTTGGGCGGTGAAATGCAAAATTGAATGAGACCAATCAGGGGTCTATCAATTTTGCGAGGGCCGGAAATATTGGCCGTACGTTGCGGTAAAACTAAGCCGTGTATCAATTCGGAATCTTCCAAGGTGCCTCCAAGACGCTGTATAACACGTACATCGCGCAAATTACAAGTCAAACCTGACTTCAGTCCCGAAGATTGATCGACAACTAAAAATACAAAGTATAACATATAAGTACACAGTATAAGAAAACAATTTCCAGCAAAATCAGAATATCGAAATACCTGACAGTACAGCTTTTACGGCCATTGGAGCCAAAAGGCTGACGTGTTGAGATACAACTTTGGAACATAGAGAAGTTGCGGCGGCTTGAATTAAGCTTTCCTCATCGCTCATATCAACGGGGATAGAAATTTTTTCCAAAAACTAAAATGAACACTCACATTAAAACCCAAAACAACATTAGAATAACTATGTACAATCGTTGATGATTATTATATTTACCGAAACTGATTCCTGGACAGCTCGTTGAAAAGCGTCGGAAATGGTCGACGGATGTAAACCTTTGTTCAGCAATTTTTCAACAGCATCCAATAAAGCGCCTGCAATTACGACCACAGACGTAGTACCATCACCAGCTTCGATATCTTGGGCGCGGGATAATTCTACCAGCTGCAAATATAAAATAATGGTTATATACAACCATACATACCAGTAACAAGTACATATGTACATATATGGAATGAAATAGAATTACCATTTTGGCAGCTGGATGGATAACGTTCATCTGTTTCAAGATAGTGGCACCATCGTTGGTAATGGTAACTTCGCCGTTTCCAGCTTGAATCTATATTGAAGAAAAATATTCGATAAGACTCTCGACAAACGAATTTCGTTTGTTGTATTAAAGCAATATTACATACCATTTTATCCATTCCACGTGGTCCAAGACTCGTACGGACAGCATTGGCGATGGCTAAATAAAATACAATAGCGTTAATAAATATAATATTAGATATATTAAATATAAGATTTACTTTTTAGAAATAAATCAATTACACAAAATTAAGTTTTTAATCTGTTCATGCAATACGTTATTATTTTTTGTAGATGCCTTTCTCTAATGGCTCAGTTTCGATTTACAGCAAAAAAAAAGGGGAAACCCCATATGTATGTATGTACTCGTATTTAACTATTGGGTGTACCGGAAAGTTCCCGCATTTTCTTACGTGTGAATCCAATATCGAATTACATACACAAATGTTTCTGATGTCTAATGAATGATATGATTTTCATCGTCTATAACCCCTTGCCGCCTGCAACACAAATTTAAAATTCCGATTTGAACGAACGTGTTCTATAGGGACTTTCTCACGATTCACTTTGGACGGTGACTTTGCTGTTTGAAAGAGACCACGGACTGGAAAAGTTGATAGTTCCACGGGGAAATGTTTGGGGAGTAAATGAGACGAGCCAAAACCTACCAACCAAGTTCTGCATTTTTTTGAACGAAAGGTCGGACGTCATGGTGTCGATTGACGATTCCTGACCGATTTTTTTTTTTTTTGAAACTTCGTAACATTGTTGGTATTGTAGGAATTCTCTCCATTCTTCATTAATCATCTCCATACGCACAGATGCACAGTAGGGGAGAAACTATAAATGCCATTGCAAAGGATCTTTCTAGATCATTCTAGATCATTTAAGTCTCACTCTCGACCATTCCATCTAAACTCATCCATACATGTATCCCTCGTACAACTGTTATAACTAGAGCGCGAAAATTGATCACACTATCCCTTGAACCGGCTCGGATGGCAGGGCCGCATGGAAAAATTTTCGTGATATTTAAATTGTAATATAGTCATTTGGAAAATTAAAACAAAATGTCATAAACTGTTCTAGATGTTCTATAGTCATACTTTGTCACCGTTCACTAAATATCCATTTTGGATTGGAAAATGATCAACATCAACGTCAACTCAATCAAGGTTACGGGTGAAGAGATAAAATATCGGAAATGTCTTATTGTGTTCATATTTTCATTTACCTAACAATTAATTCCTTTAATTTATGACGTTTTGAGACACAATTTAAATCATCATCTTTTGCAGCCGTTTACCATCCACTGTTGGATGAAGACCTCTCCAATCCTCTTCCATTCCCGTCTGTCTTGAGCAATCTGCACTTGACTCCACACATTCTTCTAAATTCATCAGCCCATCTTCCACTCGGTCTACCTTGCTTTCTTTCACATCCTCTCGGATACCATTCCAGTATTTCTTGAGTCCATCTGTCATCCATTCTTCTCGCTATGTGTCCAGCCCATTGCCACTTCAACTTTTTCACACATTCTGCTATATCTGCCACTTTGGTCATACTTCTTACCCATGTATTCCTCTTACGATGTCTTCTTGTTATACCAAGCATACATCTTTCCAGGCTTCTCTGTGTGTACTGGATCTTAGGTAGAATTCTTGAATTTGGTATCCAAGTTTCACATCCATACGTCATAACTGGCAGTACACATTGGTCATGTGCCTTGCATAGTGGAATATTGGATTTAAAAACTATGTTCATTCTTCAAAAAACACTCCACTCTAGTTTTATTCCTTCTTCTTTACCACCAATCATATTCACCAATTGGTATAAATAACTATCAATCAATTAAAATATTACGAAAACATTCCCATGAGGCTGTCAGCCGGTTTCCCCCTCTACTCATTCCTAACGATAGTGAGAGCAACTTTGATGCTCCAGTTTAACATGTAAGTCGACATAATAAATTATCTCTGAACTACAAGTCGTACAGTAACAGATCCCACACCACACCAACATTCGTTGGATATGTACACTATTGGAAGTCTTTGTGAACTAGAAACTTGGTGTTATTCAAAAATTTTCTATGAAATTGGAATTTGCACCGAGATGAATCGAGATTCGCTATGCGGATTTCGCATTACGGCCAACTTTTCTGGAACATATATCGGCCGTAAAGCGAGGTATTAACGACAGAAATAATTAGTCTAGCATTTTATACACAATCGAATCTAGCACTGGAGGGTTAAATTCAGAACACGGACATGGTCGTTTGACAGTCGCGTTACAACCGCTTCAGCTGTCACGTGACAAAACGTCAAAGTTTAACCGAACAATTAAAAAAGCAATCAACGTGCAATATAAAATACACACGTATACCACTACGGAACACACCGCGAGCATATGTGAAGTATCACAGCTGATGGAAACTTTTTTAGGTTAGGAACGCACCTGTTAATTAATTTGATGCCTGGAGTTTGACAGACCGAAACTTCACCACGTATCGTCTAATTGGGAATCGCCCTGGACTGGAATAGCTACGATTTGGAAATTTCGTGTATTGTAATTCAAAATAATGGTACCTTTGGCGGCATTGATGTTGCTGAGACGAATATCGGTGGGTTTGCTCTTATCGCGGTAAACGGCAGGGGCTGCGAAGTTCCGGGGGATGCTGCGAGCCGTAATCTTGGGGGCTCCTGGGGCAACCATTATTGAAGATGAACGCTGCGAACGGATTACAAAAACTTGTCAGAATGAAGCCTGTAGAAACACCTAGAGTCGGCGCCTCTTGGCCAATGTCGCCTCGATTACGACCATGTCCATTTTGGTCATACGCCCCAAAATAAATTTAATAATTCAAAAATAAGCTTCGATTGGTTGATTTTATACGATGTAAAGATGTATTTAACTTGCTTGCTTTTAAATACGATGTAAAAGATGTATTTAACTTGCTGTTTTAATGATAGTTTATGTGATCAAATCAAAATGGAACTTTTATAGATTGTGTTTCCCCCACAGTGCTCTCTGTGTACGTTTTTGTAAATTGTGCGTTTTTAGTATTGTACTGAAGACAACTACTACGCGACTCCAGCTATCAACCTTCTGGACTCTCAACTGGCTACCTCAGAGAAGCACAGTTCTTTGGCACACCAGTCTCGAACCAGACAAGATATACGCTCGTCAGTCGAATTCACGCTGTCCAAACAAATGTACTCGTCGTAGCACACCTCACCTCTACGCACGGATCCTCATTCGAAGCACGTCATCACGTCGCTGCATTCTCGAGACGTACTCACGGACACAGTACTCTGGATAATTCGTCGCACGTTATTACGTAGACACTTACTTCTGTATACATGTAATTTGATGTACATACATCGAAAAATATAAAACTCCAAATTGAAATATAACGTTACACACACACCTAAACCATCATTCTTATAATTGGTGACCACAATGCACCTATAATTGGTGACCAAAACGTTCCTATATTTCTATGAAGGATTGTCCGAACTTTCCCTCACTGCTTTACAATGATAAAAATATTTGTAAAAACGTGAAATGACACTAAATTACTTTGCGGTGATAGAGAGGGCAATTCGTTAAAGTTAATAATGAATTTGGAAACATTTTAATGAGTAATAATCATAGATATAGAATACATCGATATGCCCCTTCATACTTTTCGGTTGACAAAAATCGTCGTAAGAGTAGGAATGAATGGATAGAACCCGAGACTCGAATAACAAAGAAGTGACCTTTTTTTCAACAGTTCTTCTCCCACAACTAGGATTTTTAAACCTGAGTGTCTTAGTTAGAGTCGGAACATTTTTAGAGCCTGAGGGCGTATCTAAACTATTCTACATCTATGGTAATAATCGATTTTCTTAATGATTCAATCAAAACACAAATTTAGCATATACGCACACCTTCGTCAACTAAAAAATGCGCCGACATTTTTAGACCTTAAACGCGTTCATCAAATTGCTCACAATCGATAAAAATGCAATTTGCGTCGATTGAATTTCGGTGTGAAAAAAATGTCACGCAGAATTTGCAGAAAAACGCTCAGGTTGGTACGCCTACGTATTTATGTGAGGCCGAACGAAAATGGCTGTAGTGATCGTGTGAGCCAACGAGTGTATGAACGTATACGTAATATTGTGTATCGCGGACTAATCAGCGGACGAAAGCAGAGAGGGGGGCGCGAGAGGGGAAACGGGAAGCGAGGGGGGGGTCGGGGGCGAAGGGGTAAGACGATAATCCATTCATTTGACACTAATACAAGATCCTGGTAAATGGAGACGAGCTAATTGAGACTAAGCCCCCCCCCCACTCCACTTTCTAACTCTTTGTGTATCATCGATGGTTTCCAATTCGCAACTCGATGACAGTACCGTTACTTGACCTCGCGGTCCACTCTGCTGTCAGTTGCTGTCATCTGACAGATGGTGTATCTTTGGTGCGTTTCGCATCATCGATTGTCCTCAAACGTCATGTTGTTCTAGTGCGCACATGATATGTGTCCGCCATTTTCAACATTGACGAATTCCGTTTTTTTTTCATCCTTTTTGTATGTAGGTCAAGGTTGTGCGATTTCGGTGGCCGCCGTTCGTATCCTGTTTATTGTCAGGACAAAATCAATAGATATGTGTTTGAGTTGATTTCCAAAAATTTCATTCGAAACTGTTTTACAATGTTGGGTGTATTGGTGAAAGTAACTTTCGTCAATATGTACACCACAGGAGTAGTGTATATATAATCTGCAATCTGCCTGGGTAGCCTGGTCGCGGAACGCTCGCATACCGCGTACAATTACTGAAGACACGGGTTGCATGAAGTGCTCGCGCTACGTAACCTCACTAACTCGCGCTACGCTCTCAGCGCGACGCCTGACCTAACCTAACCACCCGATGTCACTGTCAACAGGCAGTTGCACTAGCAACAACTATGTCGGTGTGAGTGGGTTTTATAAAAAAAAAATTAATTCAAATGTTCGAAGAAAGTAGTCAATCTTTCTGGGACAAAATTTCGAGTGTTCTGGACAGATTGACCGACAAACAAACTCGTTCGAGGCCTTTGTGTTTTGACATATGAATGGATTAACAATAGCGTTGACTGTGTTTTACGGATAAAAAAATTAAATATATGTAATTAAAATTTTCAAACAAAAAAAAGGGTTTTGAGCATGCCCGATGGACAGACAGATAGACGGACGTGATGTTTTAAAAAATATATTTAGATACTATCCGTCGTGATCCTTTTCGATTTTTGTTTGCCAACACGTCCAAAAAAGTTGTATTAAATTTACAAAGTCTTGTTGATTAGAAATCATTTTTTACTCATTCTATTCCATTTTGATGGTTGGTAATCTGCAAAGCGGTCTCCGGGAGCTGTTTTTAAATTCTTTAATATTGTCGGTTGTTAGTTTGAGTTCAAAAGTTTTCGTTTTCACAATTGACAAGTGAATTGTCACATGTTATTATGTTACGTTGAAATTGTGGTTTTGGATTTGATATTGTGTAGCCTTTTCGAAGTTCAGACTTATCAAAGTATGACAATTTGTGCTTTGAGACCAGAAAATTTCGTAATCACTAGAGTCAAAGTTCGAGAACAGATCTCGGGAACTGCTTTGAGAACTTCAAACCATCAACGTGAAAATGTTACAGAAGAATATGGAAAAAATTCTCATTTTAGCGGAGAAGGTAGGTGCTCAACCGTATGATTACGAAGCAAAATTTAGTTGATTCCAAATACGATTTTCCTTTGTGAATTTTGAAATGAGTATTGCTTTCCGTTTTTCAAATTTTCTACGACAGTTCAATATTGTTTACTAAACCCCGGCCAATGACTAAATGATAATCTTCCCGAGCTTGTGCTTATCTGTTAACGAAAAGGATTAATGGTTATAGGAAGCTGTTTTTTCGTGTTATGCATTTGTTTAATCATCGGTTTTCAGTTACACCAGCTAGTTTGTCAAAAAAAGTCAAGAGAACTTCTTGGAACTTTTAGCATCTGTTCTATTTATTTTTATACCACACACTTTCTTCGAAATTGCTAATCCAAAACACGTGTTCTTATAAGAAACTATATTTAAACAACTGCATTCAGCAATGCGGATTTGTTTGACTGATAATCACCTTGATGACTGTTTGCGTTATGCCACAAGTAATTATAAACCTAATTATTTGAAAATAGGTTTATATTTTTATCGATAGCTTTGAAAAATTAAAAAAAGTATACAAGAAATTTTGTAAAATTCTTAGTATATTATATCCGAACCTCTCCCTAAATTCTGGCATGGAAGTTGATCGCCATGTAAATTATAATAAAAAAGTAGCTCCCAAACTGAAAAAGGTTGAGCATCCTTGTAGGAGAGGATATGAATGACTTGTAACTAGTATGCATGGGGACTTTGTGATCACTTTATATGTACATATAAATAAACCTCTTCCTTGTATTAAGCATTAATAAAAGCATTATAAGCATGAATAAAACATTTTCCTTGTATTAAGTCATTTGTCAATATTTGTGTTTGAACAAAAAATTGAAGCATCATGTAATATGGTTTATAGACAATGCTACCGATTTACATTATTCCTAATTTATATAACATTAATTTACTCGCTGTCTTACAAAATTATAATTGTTGGAAGTGTTGCAAAAACGAATGCAATTTCAAGTGTATGTAATCAATTTCGTAATGCTGATTCATAATTTTTCACCGTGACGCATCAAATTTCATATTTATCGTCTTATTATTTAGTATCTAACACTTTGCCTTTGTATTAACTTTCAGTTCTTCGACGAGCAAATGGTGATGTCCGTGTGAAAGCGACCAAATTTAAACCATGAATTTTTAGATCAAATGTAATCGTTAACATTCACAAAATACAGCTAAATTGTGAGTGTCTTATAATGTGTATTTTATCACATGTACATACATATGTGAGTCTTTTGTGTTTATTTTGCGATTTTTTGGCACCCTTTCAGATGTCTGACGTAGATCCGGAAACTTTACTAGAATGGCTTTGCACCGGTCAAGGAGAAGAAAGAGATATGCAGTTGATCGCCTTAGAACAACTGTGTATGCTTCTGCTCATGTCGGATAATGTCGATCGGTGCTTTGAAAGGTTTGCAATTTTTTTTTGCAAGGAAAACTAAAACATGAATGATTTGACTTGAAAGTATTTTTACACTATTTTTCTTTCTAGTTGTCCACCAAGAACATTTCTACCCGCTTTATGCAAAATTCTTTTAGATGAATGTGCTCCTGATAATGTATTAGAAGTTACAGCTAGAGCCATCACATATTATCTAGATATTTCTGGTACGTATCTTTAATTTGAATGTATTTGTACGTGTGCCGTGATGTTTTATTCTCACAATTTTATTATAATTTTGTAGCTGAATGTACAAGACGCATAGTTGCAATTGATGGAGCCGTTAAAGCGATATGTAGTCGCCTACTTACAGTTGAACTGGATAATAGAACCAGTAGAGATCTTGCAGAACAGTGCATTAAGGTTCGTACCTTCACCACCATGTTAGATATTGGTAATGACATAACGATACATTATGATATTTATATATTCTTTAGGTATTGGAACTAGTTTGCACCAGAGAAGCTGGAGCTGTGTGGGAAGGTGGTGGTCTACCTTGCGTTTTAGCTTTCATCACAGAACATGGATCTCGCATTCACAAAGACACATTACATTCAGCTATGGCTGTGGTTTCTAGGTATTTTTTCATCGTATCTTATTATCAATACCCTTTTCAACATAACTCATTCAACAGAATTGTTTCATTTTCAGAGTTTGCGGTAAAATGGAACCAGGTGATCCCGCTTTGTCCGGAAGTGTTGAAGCATTAAGTATTCTGCTACGACACTCGGATGCTCGGGTAACTGACGGTGCCTTGCGTTGTTTTGCATCGTTGGCCGATCGTTTTGCACGTAGGCAACAAGACCCGGCACCTCTTGCTCAACACGGTTAGTACATTTTTTATTATTTTTTATACTTCGATGTGTATTGTATAAAATCATAATGTACAAATATGGCTGTGTACGTTTGTTATTTTATTTATTTAAAATGTTTCAGGACTTATCGAAGAACTTGTACGCCGTTTAGGTGCTTGTGGAGGAACATTAGAAAATTCCGATGAACCCGTATCATCACACGCCCATACCTCAGTGTCCACAACTGTTAGTTTATTGTCAACCCTATGTCGTGGATCTCAACAAATAACACATGTAAGTTTTAGAGCTTTCTTTTAATTAAATTGATAATAAACAAATTTAAAATAAACATTTTTAATGGGAACTAATTAATCGGTCAGTCTCTAAATCAATAAACGGTCAGCAAAAAAAATATTTTTCGTAAGTAACGTTTTCACAAACGATCGATAAATAACGATTTTACAGCTATATACCGACCATTTATATAAATTTACTTACCGTTTAATATATTTACTGATGACTTAAGTACTGACTTTTTATGACGGTTGAAAGTTACTGACAAAATAAATACAGGCCATTTTTAATCATGATAACTTTTTTTATCGTAGAATCTCGTAAGATTAGAACTTTGCACAGCATTAGAAAGAGCTGTCAGCGCAGACGAACGTTGGTGCTTGGAGTGTATGCGCTTAGTGGATCTGCTTTTAGTTCTACTTTGTGAAGGTAGACATGCAATACAAAGGTATGTCGTCAGTATTGGTTCAGCATTAGTTTTGTAATAATTTTTTATTTATGCTTTAATTTATGTGTATATTTTTTGTTTTCAGAGCTAGCGGAGGTGGTACATTAGGCGTAAGCTCATTGACAAATTGTCGTCGAAGTGAAAGCAACAATAGTGATAAATCTCACCGTCAATTAATAGATTGCATAAGGAGTAAGGATACGGATGCACTTATCGATGCAATTCAATCCGGCAATGTTGATGTTAATTTCATGGATGACGTGGGCCAAACACTTCTCAATTGGGCTGCCGCTTTTGGAACTCACGAAATGGTTGAATTTCTGTGTGATAGAGGTTAAGCGCTATAATGATTCAATATATGTATTGTAACAATGATTATCAACCTAAACTAAATATTTGAATATAATTAATTAAATAATAAAATATATTGAATTATTGAATACAGGAGCGGATGTTAATAAAGGTCAGCGAAGTTCTTCTTTGCATTACGCTGCTTGCTTTGGACGTCCAGCTGTCGCAAAAGTACTCCTTAGACACGGTGCAAATGCAGATTTACGCGATGAAGATGGAAAAACCCCACTAGACAAAGCTAGGGAACGTCACGATCAAGGTTTGATTTTCGTTTAACGGTTTATTAAATGTTCGATCGAACGTCAGCTTAATATAATCGTTTTATTTTTACAGGTCACAGAGAAGTTGCAGCAATTTTACAATGTCCAGGAGAATGGTTGATCGTCGGTAATACTGTAAATGCTGAAACTGAAACTGAAGTTACTCTACAAGGCGACAAAGAAATGGCACCGGTTTATTTAAGGTAATTCATCATACAAAATTCCCTAGTTTCCGTGTCAGTTTCTGTTCAAATAATACTTTAAAAGTATTATCTGCTTACCGTGTTTTGTTTGGGTTTTCAGTCGCTTGTTACCAGTGTTCTGTGGGAGATACTTAGGATCTGTGGTACCCGGAGTAAAACGTGCTTGCTTAAGCTTAGTGCGTAAAATGGTCCACTATTGTCCAGCTTCTTTATTGGTATCACTGAGTGAACCACCAGCTGCTGCATCGCTGACCCAGTTGATCGCTTCCGTACTCGATAATGAGGTTTGAAAAGCATTATTATTTTTTAGATATTCAAAAAAACTTGGTTATCACCAATAGTGTGATTTTTAGTGTCGTAAGCAATATGAATATTTCTTATGTTTAAATGAAGAACTGAAAAAACTAAATGTTATGTGTACATATATATAGTCAGACATTCTGATTATGACTTTTTTTTTTTTTTGAATTTTGTGTCACCAGCAATGTTTTTTTATTACATTAAAAAATTGCTTTATTATTTTATTTCTTTTGAATGCAAATGGGAGGATATTGTGGTACAGGTTAAAATATTACAGGAAGCAGCATACAGCTACTGGTGGTTTAATAGCAGTTCTGTTCGCGCTACTCTTGCCCCCAAGTATCCTGCTCATCTCTACATTAAATCTCCTCCAGTGGTAAAATGAATCTCTTGGATTATGTTTTGTTTTCCACATTCCTCAAATTTGTATTAGTGTTTCGGAGTTTTACCAAGATTTCCATCAATGTTTGCTTCAAAATGAAAAATCATGTGTTGAAAAATTTCCTTTTACATAGTTGAGGATCTCATACAGTATCGGCTTTAAACGCAAATTTAACAACAGTCAAAAAAGTTTGTTTTCTTTTTCTCAATTTATCAATCAGTTATTGAAAAAGGAAAAAAAGAATGTGTGAACATCTGCACTCTAACTTGCCATCATTATCCACTTATTATGTATGTATATCTTCGTCTCTCGTTTGAAACTCTTACCTCTTGTAATTTTTGCATTTACATGAAACAATTGTTGTCTCGTAATTAAATAACAGTCCATTTGCAAATGTTTATGCGACATTGTTCACTTTAAATGACCTCCCCTACCACCCGTTTCAATGTGTACCTCGAGCCACAATATGTTATTAGACTTTCGAACTGTTTTATAATTATGTAAAGATTTGGTTTTGTATTGCCGTAATGTTTGACTAACCATAGCAATAATGAATTGTTTCCTCAAACCTGGGATTACGCCAAGGAAACTACATCACATTCTACATATTTAATCAACAATAACAAATGTTAAATTTTGCTGTATGTCACTTTTAGCAACTTGCATGTAGCATGCGTCATTGTTGCTTTGGTGTAATCCTGCCTTCACAGTTTTTATATACATACATATGTATGTACTTTGTAAATACGGTATTCTAAAATGATTTTTCTTCAAGCGATAGGATTTTTATTTTTATATGATCTGTATGTATTCGATTCATTAGCATTTAACACATCGAATGATTAATCTAGGGAAGAACATCTGAATGCATTCTATACAGTAATTAATGAGAAATATTTCTAACCTAATTAGGCCCGTAACGCACTTGGCTGCCTGGCTGCGGCAGCCAGGCAGCCAAGTGCTTTACGGGCCTTAATGTTTATGTAGTTTGATTGGTTATTATTAATAATATTTGGCAAAATTGGATCTGATGTAGTATACTATGGATGCAAAGAAATAAGATTTAAAATGTTAAAACGAAGCCGGGAAATGGAGAATTTTTTTTATTTGTGTTTCGAATTATTTTAGCTCGTTTTATTCAATCGTGTGTATATATGTACTATGTCGTTAGAATTACATATCATTTGTAAGTACTTTAATATTGATTTCTTTATTTCCCACTTTAGGAAGATGAAGATGGACAACTAGCTGCATTATCGATTGCCGAAGAATTGATGCAAAAAAGCAGCGATATTTATCTAGAGCAATTTGCTCGGCTCGGGGTTTTTTGCAAAGTGCAGCAGTTAACAATGACCGGTGATACAGATAAATCGGGCAATCAAAGCAATTCTTCTGGCGATAATCAACTCGCTCCAACTTCTGAAACATCTATAGAACAACAATCAGATCAAAGTACTACTGGTAAAATAATTCTTCCGTTCATTGAATGTGATAAAAAAAATCGTGCATTTGTGATTTATTTACGTTTGTTATACAGATACTGAAATGGACGCTCAAGAGCTGGTTTTAGGCAGAGCCTACTGGTGGAGAGACTGGTCACTTTGTCGTGGTCGTGATTGTCTTTATTTGTGGAGTGATTCAGCAGCGTTGGAACTTAGCAATGGTAGTAATGGATGGTTTCGTTTCATTCTCGATGGAAAACTTGCCACGATGTACAGTAGCGGTAGTCCCGAACATCAGACAGACAACACTGGTACTATTATATTTTTGTCACCTGATAATATAATATTTTATTTTAATAGACAGCATACTTATTTTATGTTTTTAAATCTTTGCAGAAAATCGTGGTGAATTCGTAGAAAAATTGCAAAGAGCTCGAGCAGGTGTAAAAAATGTAAATCCACAACCAATCCTCTCACAACCCGGTACTACTAAGCTTGTTGTCGGAAATTGGTCACTGATTTCTAAAAGGTTCTTACTTTTCTCTAACACTGGTTATTCATCTTGAATACCCATTACATAAAATTCAAATACCCATTATATTACACAAAGTGCAAATAAAAAACTGTATAATAATTTTGTCTTATTCATTTTTTAGGAGCACGAACTTCAAATTCATAATTCTGACGGACAGCAACAAACCACATTACTACGAGAAGATCTTCCTGGTTTTATTTTTGAGTCGAATCGTGGAACGAAACATTCTTTTACTGCCGAGACTTCGTTAGGTAAGATTGAATTAAAATTTGCTTATTACGAATACAAAGCTAGACGTTATTCTAATTTTTATATTTACACAGGACCTGAAATTGGAGGTAGCTGGGGATGCAATAATAATAGAAAAGCTGCCACTACTGGTGCAAAATCAGGACGTCCGCGCGGAAGAATAGAAGCACTACGTGCCCAAGTTGCAAACCGAGCTCGAATTTTGTATGATGCCTATTTTGGACGAGCCCAAAAAGAGCCACGAGGTGCCGTTGCCGAACTTGCTATTTTAGTCGAGAGTTTAAATAATGTGATTCACATGCAAGTAAACCATGAAAGTAAGTTAAATATTCCCTTTTAAATATTATAGTATTTTTATAAATGTATTTGTATCGTAATAGAATATTGGCTAAAAATTAATTTTTATATTCTAGGTAAATGGCGTTCATCTCTTTTGGAAGCTTTGGGTGCTTTAGGAAAATTGTTAGAAAGTGATGGTTTGCTGTCGGCTTATGAACTTCATTCTTCAGGCCTAGTACCAGCTTTACAGTGTATTCTTTATCCACAATCACACGGTAAATAAGCCTTTTCCAGGACACACCCACGTACTTAAATGATATTGTTGTATTACTTTGTAGTTACATTTTTTTGTTGTTGATTTAATTGATCTTTACCAATAATTTTATCATACACTTATTTTTAAAGACGGAGTAACAACAATAGAAGCCGAACAACTATGTTCTGATAGAATCTCGGTGGTAAAGGAATGGGCAGAAGGAGGTGACATAACTCTCCTAGTTCGACATCTAATAGCAATATTGGAAAGTGTGGAACGACTACCAGTAATCGCATATGATGCACCACCTGCGGCTCCCGGTTTACAAATACTAACACGCCGCCTTAGGTAAATTTTTCATTTATTTTTGCTTTGACTTATTTTCTCAACCTATTTTAATATTTATTATTAAAATAATTTTATTAAAATAAATTAATTATTCGATTATTTATGTTTTCAGATTTCGATTGGAGAGAGCATCGGGAGAAAGTTGTCTTTTGGACCGCTCGGGGCGTACACTTCGAACAGAGCCTTTAGTTACTATACGTCAATTAGAAAAATTCTTGTTAAAAGCAGTAGCACGTCAATGGCATGATCTGGAACGTTCTTCTTTCCATTATTTGAAAACCCTCCGGAAAAATGCACCTACTACTTTTACTTATAAAGTAAGACGTTTTCTCAACATTTAAATTCGAAAATTGCACTGATTACTTTTCATAGAAGTAAATTTTAAATAAATTAAAAACATTCTTTCAGCATGATTTTGATGATAATGGAATCATTTACTACATCGGTTCTAATGGCGGTACGTGTGAGTGGGTTAATCCTGGTAGTCATGGCTTGGTAACGGTTTCTTGTTTCGATGGATCAAGCTTACCATATGGTCGACCTGAAGATATTTTGTCTAGAGATGCTCAACCACTCAACTGCCATACCAGTGATGACAAACGTGCATGGTTTAATATTGATCTTGGTGTATGGATTATACCGTCAGCTTACACTCTTCGACATGCTAGAGGTTATGGAAGATCTGCACTCAGAAATTGGCTTTTCCAAGTTAGTCGTGTTTGCAATAATAAATTTTTTTATTGCATTTTTTCTACAGAATTCATTTTTACTCGTTTATTTCATCATATCAGGTTTCTAAGGATGGTATTTTGTGGGTGACATTACTAAATCATTCTGATGAACGCGTTCTTTCTGAACCTGGATCGACAAACACTTGGCAGATTGATTGTCAAGTAGAAGGATACAATACAGGCTATCGATATATAAGAATACAACAAAATGGAAAAAAAAATAGTGGTCAAACACACTACTTGTCATTGAGTGGTTTTGAAATTTATGGTCAGGTAATTGGAGTATGTGAAGACTTAAAAACAGTAGCAATGGTAGCCAAAGACGCGTCTACCGTAAACACTCCAACCGTCGGAGGAAACAATAAAGAAATGGAATGCCGTGTTCGTCGTGAACGTAGACATCTTCGTGGACAATTCCGATCGATGGGAGCCGGTGCTCGTGTAGTCCGTGGTCTAGATTGGAAATGGCGTGATCAAGATGGACCACCACCTGCAGAAGGAACTGTTTGCGGAGACATGCACAACGGTTGGATCGATGTTAGGTAAATAATGCCAATTGTTTCCTCACATCTACCAAAATGAAATTTATAAATTTATCCACGGTAGTTAATAACATTTTGGTCACTGATATTCACACTACATATTGATATGTATGTTTTTTTTAGATGGGATCACGGTGTTAGAAATTCGTACAGAATGGGCGCTGAAGGTAAATATGATTTGAAATTAGCATCGAGCTGCGGTCGGGAAGAACGTGATAATGCAGGCAGTCCAGCTCCTCCCTCATCTGTACCAACTGCACGTCCAAATAGACATCTCAATACACGAAAATCCCTTTCTACACCTAGTTTACCAGACGCAACCGATAACCAAGTGCGTATATGCAAGTGTATCAATTATAAAAATATAATTTAATTGCATATACTGTAACAATTTTTATTTCTTATAGGTTTCTGTAGCATCAACTGATCAAGCAGCTTCTGCTGATAATCTTTCTGCTAAACAAGCTGCTGAAGTCATTGCTGAAGTCGCATTACCTCATCCCCCTCCTAACACAGTCGACCTATCAACTATAAACAATTCAACTCATCATATTAATACAGGTATCGTTATTTTTACTTTATCTATTTTTTTTACAGTAATGTATTAAAACTTTTCAATTTCTTTTACAGACTTGGCTACTATTGTTGAATCTCTAACTCTCGGTGAGGTTATGGTAATGAAAAGTCGAGGCAATTCTTTAAGACGTCATCAGAGTTGTACTGATGCCCCTCCTCCACCACCTCCATTAGCAGTTACTACCATTACAAATATTACTAAACCTTACCCGGCTAAGGATCCACACGTGTCACTGAATGTGGATGTAAGATTTCATATTCATTTCGACTAGTTACCACTGCTTTTGTCAGTGGTTCATTGATTTTATCTAACTGGTCCTATCCCACCCCGACTAACACTTCATTGAAATGCATTTTGTTTTCAGATTTCTGACAAAACTTCCACAGGCGAAGCCGTGCGGAATAATACAAACAGTATCCTATCTGGTGAACTTCCCAGTGCTTTGCTTGTTAACTTACGCACGACTCCTCAATTACACATTTCTGTAAGACTTAAATTGTTTTTTTTTTTTTTTTTTCACTTGTACATTATACATTTTTGTGCCTTTCGTTTTTCATAACATACACAGTAAATCATTAAATTCCTTTTTTTTTTTTTCAAACTTAAGTGTATTATGACAGTGTATGTAGAAAAATAATTATTGTCATTTCTTTACTTTTCAGTGTGAAAATCACATTGTTGAAGAATGCTGTGAGAAAAAGGATTCACCACGATCATCGGGTACTAATTCTATGAGTGTCAGCGAACCCAATTTGACGGGAAGAGGCGGAGGTGGCGGAGGAAGGGAGCCAAACCGCACCGATGAACCCCAAGGATTATTAGAAACTTTTGCAGCGTTGGCTTTGCGTAGAAATCCAACAAATACTTCTCAACAACCAATAAATAATATGCAACAATCCAACAACACCACTTCACATTTTTTCCCAAGGTTCAAATACATTGTTAGTTGTTAGTTTTATATAGTGTATATGATTTTTCTGACAATTTATGGTTATCATTTCCATCCTCAGGGGTCCAAATACTGTCTCGAGCTTAGTTCGATTAGCGCTTTCAACTAATTTCCCTGGAGGTCTCTTATCAGCTGCTCAAAGCTACCCTAGTCTTTCTTCCGGTCCTCCCGGGGCTCCAGGGGCACCTTCAGCAGCACCGGCTGTTTCTGGATGTCTCGGACAAGCTCTCACAATGAGCTTAACATCTACTAGTAGTGATAGTGAACAGGTTAGTTATCGAAAATTACACTTTAACAGCAATGATGTAAGTTCATAAATGTGTCCTGTAGAAAATATGTGCGAGCAGTGCACACACATCTCATACAATCTTCATTATATTTTTTTTTTTTGCAGGTGTCTTTGGAAGACTTTTTAGAATCTTGTCGAGCTCCAACACTTCTGCCAGCTGGTTATGAAGATGAAGACGAGGGTGATGATGGTATAGATGACAACAATGAGGATGATCCACACTATCAAGAGGGTCACCCATTGGTAAGTAGTTTTTATAAGAAAAATAAAACTTCCGATAATTCCAGTCGAATTTTAATTTTTCAACATTAAAAATCTTAGGTCATGGTATCTCGCAATTTATTATCACTGATGGAAGAAGATGCTTTGGAAGCCGCCGCTCGAGGAAATAATGGTGGTAACGATGCAGGCAATGCTTCTAGTACTAAACGTCGCTCTTGGGATGATGATTTTATTTTAAAACGACAATTTTCTGCACTGATACCTGCGTTTGACCCCCGTCCCGGACGCACAAATGTTAATCAAACTACTGGTATATTTTGCTATTCACTATTTATTTCTTTGATATTCAGTAATTATACAAATATTATTTAATTACATATACATATATTGGTCGTCTCTCTTTAGATCTCGAAGTGCCCTCACCAGGAGTAGAAATCAATTCACCTATGAGCAGTGTTAGTAATCGAGAACCTGTCGCACCAACTACAACATCAGGTGTTCGCGGACTACGGCTATGGCTAAGTACCGGCAATGGTGGATCACCACTATTTTTTGGGGAACATTCAGACTGGACAATATTCCGAGCTGTACAAACTTTGCAGTTAGGAAAAACAACCACTGCTCCACGTCTAGAAAGACATAAAAGATTATTTGATAATACATATGTGTAAGATTTCATTTAAAATATTGGCAAATGATCAATTCCTCACTGTGAAATTTTGTTTATATGGTTTATTGTTGTTTTTTTTATAGGATAATTTATAAAGAAGCTGAAAATATTGAAAATTCCAATGTTCCTATTTCTGGCATAGATGAAGATGACGAGCCAACTACACTGACTGAAGAAATCGACACTATGACAAGTTTGTGAAATTATAGATTCGAATTATTCTCAAACTTCATTTAACGCACTGTGTAATGGGTGATATTTTACCGTAGATAAAAATTGTATTGGTGGATCAGAGTGTGCCGTGTGGGAGGCTGTGAGTGTACTACGCATTTTGAGAACAGTAGCACCCCAATCAATACTTCCAATTGATACGTTCCTTAGTAAAAAATTAACCGGTAAGCTTCAACAACAATTACAAGATGCTTTAACATTGGCCACACACGCTGAACCAAATTGGTGAGTTTTTATATTTGATCTTTTTTTTTAAATGTATTTTTTTTTTTTATCGTCTTATGGCTATTTTCTATCGTCAATCTTTCTGTATAGGTGCTCCCAACTGATGGATTGGTGTCCATTTTTGTTTCCTTTTGAAACACGCCAGCTCTTCTTTGGATGTACCGCTTTTGGTGTATCTCGGACTATTGTTTGGCTTCAAGCGCAACGCGATCAAGCCGTTGACCGACAAAGGTTTTTAACTGATTATTATTGTAATGGTTTACTTCAAATTTATATTATAATAACAACATCGAAAAAAATTTAAAACAGGGGACCTTCTGTGCTTTCTCCTCGTCGTGCAGAAATAGAAGCTCAAGAATTTCGTGTGGGACGTTTGAGACATGAACGTGTACGCGTACCACGCAATCCTAATCTACTAGATTGGGCCATGCAAGTTCGTACTAAAATAAATCTTCATATTTTTGTATACTGCATAATTTTCTTTAATTGTAACCTTTTAAATTATGATTAGGTAATGACGATGCACTGTGGAAGAAAGTCTGTATTAGAAGTGGAATTCACAGGAGAGGAAGGTACAGGATTGGGACCAACTTTGGAGTTTTATGCTTTAGTCGCGGGAGAATTGCAACGAAAAGACCTCGGTATGTGGCAGTGTGAAGACGCAATGCAAAATCTGGAAGCACATCACATATACGATTTCGCCGGAGGTTAGTCGATTTTACTAAAATGTTTCAAATGTATAAAGCGTAATGTTACCGATTGAAAAATTATTATTGTATTGCAGATGTCAAACCCATGGGATATTATGTTATTCATCCTAATGGACTTTTCCCGGCACCCGTTCCTCAGAGTTCCTCTTTATGTGATAAGCTATGCAAGTACTTTTGCTTCTTGGGAGTTTTCTTAGCTAAGGTGTGTTCTAATTTTATATTTTTATACATCATCGTAATCGTTGATCGTCCATCAATAAATAACATTGTGGAATTTCTTTACATATATTCTCTTATTTATTTTCATGTAGGTATTGCAAGATGGAAGATTGGTCGATTTACCACTTTCTCGGTCATTCTTAAAAATTATGTGTGGTGGTGGAAATTCAGAAATAGGCGGAAGTGAAAACTGTAGCTGTGTTCCGTTTCTCCCAATGTTCCCACGTACACCTTGGTATCGTCAAGTTCTTAATGTAGACGATTTGATTGATATCGACCCCATCAGACACAAGTTAGTATTGAAGAATGATTATATTTTAACCAAAAACTATAACTAGGTATATGTATTTTAATTATATTTCCTTATCTATATTTCAGATTTCTTTTGGAACTTGAAACTGTTTGTATAGAAAGAGACTCTATACTTAAAGATGATGATATGTCTCCCGAGAACAAGGAAGAAAAACTTTCTCTACTGGGTGTTCATGGAATGTTGATTAAAGATTTATCACTTTCTATGACTTACAGCCCCGCTTCTGTGATACATGAATATTCACACGTTCCATTGTGTGATAATGGCGAAAATATTGAGGTCTACATTTCGATAAGTTTATATTGGTTTTAGATTCAATGAAATTTCGGTAATTTATACGAAATTTATTTTGTAGGTTACTGTTTCAAATTTGCATCAATATATTCGTTTAACAAGAGAATGGATACTGTGGCACGGTATTGCACGACAGTTGGAAGCTTTCAATGCCGGTTTTGCCTCCGTATTTCCTCCACGTCGATTGCGTGCTTTTAATCCTGATGAACTACGACTTATGATCTGCGGACAACAAGTTCCCCATTGGACGCGTGAAGATTTGCTTAATTATACAGAACCCAAACTCGGATACAATCGAGATAGGTAAAAACAATTCAATACAAATGTAGCACTCCAAACGATGTTACCTAAAAATATTTCGATATTTTTATTGTGCTTATATTAATCTATTCTCCTTTTTACAGCGCTGGCTTTTTACGTTTAGTCGACGTATTAGTAGAAATGGAGCCCAATGAAAGAAAGGCATTCTTACAATTTGCCACCGGATGTTCTAGTTTACCACCGGGTGGATTAGCCAATTTACATCCTCGATTAACTGTAGTTCGAAAGGTAATTTTAAAATAATATAACCTATTTAAATATTAAAGAAAATCACTTAATCAACATTTTCTTACCTTAGGTTGACGCTGGAGAAGGTTCCTACCCATCAGTGAATACGTGCGTACATTATTTAAAATTACCCGAATATTCATCCAAAGAAATTCTTCGTCAAAGACTCCTCGACGCTACTAACGAAAAAGGCTTTCACCTAAATTAATTTCACTCGTGTCTATAAAGCTGAAAATGTAATCACAAAGTGTGCTATATGCATGTATATCTATGTATTTACGAATATGTATACTACACTCTTCAATAAATGAACATTTTTGATCTAATAATGAAAAATATATCTCATCAATAATTAATATTATAATAATCCAACTTAACAAATTTTGATTTTTTTATTTGCGTATTTAGTGAAAGTTTCCAATAGCGTTAATTTATGTGATTCTTATTTTCATTTTTTCTAAAACATCAGTTATAAAAGTAATGAACTAGTCAATGAAAATAATGGTGAATTTGTTGGAGAAATAATTTTTGGCCGAAAACATTCTAAATGAGGCTCACCAAACTATATGTTGAAATGATTTCCCATTCAACCTAAATTAAGTTTAATAACAAAGAAATTCAAATGTTAAAACTTTTAATAAATGTTGTGTAACAAAATGTTTACTTATTTTTGAAACATTTTTTTTTAATCTCTGATGAGTCTCATCGAAGAACATTTAACCTGAAGTTTGTAAATATGTATTTAATGAAAGCACTCTTAACAATTGTTGTAATTTACTGTAATTTTAGGTCTTAACAAAAAAAAAATATTCTATTTAATATTTTTTGTCTTTAAAAAAATTCTAGACACTTTTCAGCTTAAGTAGATTAAAGATTAAATGCGGAATTGTTATTAGGGGAATAAAATAAAAATTAGATTTAACAATAATAAAAATATTTATTATTTAATATTATGTATATATACATTGAAAAATTTTACAATAAAAATATATATTAGAATAAAAAAATAATTGTGAAACTTCAAATGCTTTCATTGTAAATGCTTTATACATTTTAAAGATCTTCACTAAATATATACCTAATATTCGGAAAATGAATGTTGCTTCATTTGCTATATGTATATATATAAATGCTATGTGTGATTGCAAATGCATATATTATATTCGTTAGAGTTTAGATAGTCAATCTTGACATACGAGAAGAGCTTCTTCTCTTTCCTCTAACAATTCCTTTGCAGTTGCGTCTAGCATTTTTCTAGCGTTATCATCCACCGACAAACCCTGAACTATACTCCACTTTTTGTCGCTAATAGACACCGGGAATGAATATACGAGATCTTTTGGCACTCCATAAGAACCATCAGAGTATACTCCCATCGAAACGAAGGATCCGGACGCTGTACCGCACCACCAATCGCGCATATGATCGCTGGCCGCCTTCGCGGCAGACATAGCCGAAGACATTTTTCTAGCCGCAATCACAGCAGCACCTCTTTTCTGTACCGTTTCGACGAATGTTCCTTGGAGGAAAGCTAAATCTTGAACGAGACTTGCAACTTTTTGTTCCTTTCCGTCTTTTGTAACCATTGCATTAGCGGCATCGGGAAATTGCGTGGAAGAATGGTTTCCCCAGATTATTACATTGCGCACTTTAGAAACGGGTGATTGCAATTTTGCAGCCAATTGAGCTTGTGCGCGGTTCTGATCGAGCCTCGTCATAGCTGTGAAGTTTTCCTTTGGAATTGATGGAGCATATTTGGCACATATCAAAGCATTGGTATTAGCTGGATTTCCAACCACCAAAACCTGAAAGTTAACATCATAATTAAATTAATTAATTAGTTAAATCAACACAAAATATATACATGCAGTGCTGTAACTAAGGGGTAGGCAAGTGGGCAGTGGCCTATGGCGCCGAAAGTGTAGGGGAGCCGTTGCGGAATCTTTAAACATGTATTTTAAGCAATTTGGTACCAAAGAAGATATGCACCAAATGGAAATACTTTGTTAAAATAAATCTCAGGGACGTTTTCCCAAATTTTAACATTTTATTACGAATATTCTCCATTGGAATTGCTTCGACTGAACGAAACTTCAGTAAATTGGAAGATTATTAAAAATTATCGTCAAGCTTTAATAAGTCAAGAAAGACTTAATTCCTTTGCAATTCTGCCCATAGAATATGAAACGGCTAAATTTATGCAAATATTTAATGCAAAATAATTGATTTGCAATCAATTTATCTTCTTAATAAGAAATAAATAAATAATTTTTAGTTTCGACCTAAACCATGGAAAAGAATTCCCTTATTGTAATTGAAACCAAATCAGGAGAAACGGTCAAATTTAGTCTTTTTTGTTCATGTAATTACAATATAACACCCTGTAAATAAATATACTTGTACTCTAAAAATAGTGCTTTGTTTTAATTTTTTCATAGTAAATTCTAAACTCTTGTCTTTCAGGTATTCCGATTTATCCTAAAAATGAATACCACACGTTATGGACCTGTCTTCAGAGTTTGCTAAAATTCCAGATCAGAAGTTCCGTTTAAGCTGCGAAGTGTGGGAAAAATATCTTTAATACTCATAAAAAACTAAAAACTTTGAAATTTAAATTAAATTTTGACTGGTTTGCCTAGGGCGCCGAAAATCGTCGTTACGGCTCTGTATCCAAGGATAAAACAAAAAATGTTAAATTCACCTTAACATCTTTTTTTGCAAATTTGTCTAGAGCTTCTCCTTGAACTTTAAAGATTCGCACGTTCGCTGATAGCAGATCTTTTCGTTCCATTCCCTGTTTGCGAGGCATGGATCCAACGAGGAAAGCGGACGAAACATCTTTAAAGGCTACTTCCGGATCGGCTGTAGGCACGACGGCGGTCAGTAAGGAAAAGGCACAATCCTCAAGCTCCATAACCACACCTTGCAACACGTCCATCATGGGTGCAATGTCCAAGAGATGCAGAACGAGTGGCTGAGTGCGGCCGAATACTTCGCCGGAAGCGATCTGATACAGTAACGAGTATGCGATTTGGCGGGCGGCTCCGGTTACTACGACTTTGATTGGTTCGGCCTGAAATCAAAACATTTTGAATTAAACAGATATGAAGAGGATCAATAAAATACATATCGTATTCTTATCAAAATTTAAAATCAGTTCACTACAAATCTGCGATTACCAGGTATAAGGTGCTTAAAGTATGATTTTGTCATAAATCAGATAAGATTCTACCGTGTATCACAAAATATTGATTTTTTATTCGATGACAAAAATACTGACGAAATATAACTTGCCCACTAAACACGAATCAAACATAAAAGCTACTGTGATTAATAAGTTACCGTAGAATGTTAAAGTTACAATGAATTTTCCCTAAAGTAAAGATTTCTTTCAACTTTTGTACCCAGTTTTTTTGTATGCACGCCTTTCACATGGAAAAAATATCACCTTGGTGAATATTGATTATAGTTGAATAGACCGAATCTAATAAGAACAAATCATTATGGTCGATTGGAAAGTGTCGCCAACGGACAAGGTCTAATAGGATTAATGTAGAAAGTGTCTATTAATTAGACCTTATGCACTTTCCATCTTATTCTTATTAGACCTTATCCCCTTTCTACACTATTCCTATTAGACCTTATTCTTTTGCGACATTTTCCATTCGATAATGGATTCGTTCTTAGGTTAGATTTGACCTTTTCAACGCCTCCCAGTGAGTGAGCGTATATGTACTTGCCGTTCCATGATATGCGAGCGTTCTGTGACTAGGCTACCCAGTCAGTCAGGCAGATTCCTGCACTACTATATGTATATAGTAATGAATTATAATACATTAAGCGGTATTGTTTAATTGTTTTAAACTTATTGTTGCAAAGTTATACGCTTTTTATATTATTTCTTTTAGACTCTTAACAGGAATAAAATAAAAAGTGGATTTGATCTAAGCTAAAAATATCGAAAAATACATATGTACAAGGTCGAAAATCTTAATAAGAATCGAGAAGTAATTTCTTCTAAGCTTTTGAGAACCGGTGATTCTCAACCTTTATTAATCGAAGAATGTGTTTTACATGTACTTTTTCGATATTTTTACCATTCGAGCAAATCCACTTTCTATCTTATTCCTATAAGACCTTGTGCGTTTTCCACCTTATTCCCTTTAGACCTTATGCGTTTTCCATTTTATTCTTTTTAGACCTTATTCGCTTTCTACATCATTCCTATTAGACCTCACCCGTTTGCAACATTTTCCATTCGGCCATAATGGATTCGGCATTTTCAACGCCTCCCGTAAATACAATGAACAAAAGTAAAAGAAATATCAAGTTTTAATTATTTCAATATTGAAAAAACTAGCTGCTAAAGCACTTGTATTTCGTAAACAGAGACATTGTTATTCGAATCGACGTCATGTTTATACTTTGTATCTAAATTTGATAACTTACTCGGAATTTTTTTTATAAAAAGTACACACTTCAACAATAAAAACTCAAAAGTACACAAGTTTTTTTTTCTTTGACAGTTTGTTCACATCGAAAACGAAGTATCAATTGAGAGAATAGATTAAATTGATGGCAAGAGTCACGCTCATATTATCTGATGATTTAAATGGGGTCACGTAACAGGGCACAAGAGTAAGGTCACTTCAAGGTCGAAATTATGAAACACATGATAAATTATGAACGTATTCACATGATAAATTGAACACTTACCATGATAGGGCGGGGGTGAGGTGAGGATCAACGGACAGGTAACACTAAAGGGGATGAAAAAGTGACACGTGTCACGAGTCACGAACGACACGGAACAACTAGAACGAATGTGACAGTTGCGGAGAACACGCGTGAATTTATAGACAAACTGGGATCATAGCAACATCAAATGACGACCATAACCAGACAATTCCAATTTTGTTTAAAATAAAAAGGGATCGCTTCGCTAAAGTTACAAACTGTTCGACTTGGCTGTTGCGGTCACGGCCGCTTTCCAGGCATCTGTCAAATTCTATACAAAAAAAAACCACGGGGTTGGCCGTCTTGGCCGTTTCCCCACACCCCTACTAGACGGCTTACCTCGCGTGGCGTCAGTCACAACAGCCAAGACGTTTGGGTTTTTTTTCTATAGAATTTGATAGATGCCTGGAAAGCGGCCGCTAACAGAACAGAGAAATCGGTAAAACCAAACCTTTAATGAACCATTATATTTATTTTTTGAAGCAATTTACATGTGTACCGAAGTGTAAGTGGCTACTTAGTTGCGAGCGATGCATTAACTACGTGAGGTTCTATTGCCACCCCTTCGATGAAATGAAAGAAAAAAAATTAGGAAGTAGCGGGGATCTCTTAAAAAAGCGCTTTAATATATTGAAAATTAAGCGGGCGTTGATTTTATCAACGGGAAATAGGCTAGTAATCTAATCAAAGCCCACAATCCATTTTAAATTTTTTTTTTTTATAAAAAGTTAAAATCAGCACGTGACACGATTAATCGATTGATTTCTGAAAATAAACTGCGCATCTAAATTTCTATGCTATGATCGTGAATTCTCAAGTTAGGACCATATTTGTATGCTCGCTGTAACAATGCGCGGTAATGTCATTATAATCGTTTTGCTATCGCATTGCTGAGGTATTGAGCGAACTAGTTATTAAAATTTAAAGTGATATAGAATCTCTGCGTGTCATAACACCTTGTACGGATGCAGTCTTCTGTCAGTTTAATTTGAAACGTATTGTACTATAATCTTGGTTTTTAATTTTCAATGAAGATATCACCATGTGCGGCCGTACCGGATTGTAAATATGAAATACATCATTACTTTTTCACTTATTATTTGTTCGAGTTCTTAATGATATACATATTATGATGTTCTTTTAGAACTATCGGACCAAACGATATCGTAAAAGCTTGTGGTTATAAGAGAAAGAATGAAACTAAATTTAGCAAGCCGACTTGGAGTGATGAAAACAATTTGGGAAAGAAATACAATCCATCTTATAACATAGCTCCCACTGATATAACACCAGTTTTAATGTCGACAAAAGACGAACGCATCATCAAACCAATGATGTGGGGAATTGTACCACCCTGGCATAAAGTACGATTATGTACAGTTGAAATGACCGAATCCAATAAGAACGAATCCATTACGACTGAACGAATAAGGTCTTATACGAATTATGTAGAGAGTGGATTTGATCTAAAGGAAAATATGTCGAAAATCTTAAATAAGACACTAGGAGTAATTTATTTTAAGCTTTTTTAAATCAGTGATTCTCAACCATTTTCGATTGAAGAATGTGATTTTATACTTTATTTTATGTCGATGGCTAAGACTAATTTTATTCTTCGTATTAGTTTTAAGATTTTTGATATTTTTACCTTTAGACCAAATCAACTCTCTACATAAATTTTTGATTTTTGATTAGAATTGTTCTTATTGGATTTGGCCATTTCAACGCCCTCCATAAAGTATTCGTTAAATATTTTATTCTTAAAGCAATAATATTGATAAAATCTTTAGGGTGACTACAAAAAACATGGCTTATCGACGAACAATTGCCGAATAGAAAACATATTAACGTCAAAACTCTTCAAAAGTCCACTGGAACGAGGAAATAGATGTGTCATATTAACCGAAGGCTTTTACGAGTGGAAGACTACCGATAAGACAAAACAGCCATATTATATTTATCATAAACAAGATAATGACATAAAAGTTTGCTATCTCATGCCGTGTAAATATGTAATTATAATGTAAAATTTCCAAAATATTTCATTTATATATTTTATGTATGTATGTATGTAGGTGTACGATGTTAATTCTTGGAATAATTCGTTTGATGAAAATAATGGTTGGCAAGGAATGCGACTCTTGAAAATGGCTGGAATTTATAACGTATGGAGTTGTGATGACGGTGATTTGTATAGTTACTCAATAATAACGATGGAATCTAACGATACTCTGAACTGGCTTCACCATAGAATGCCTGCTATTTTAGAATCAGAGGACGAAGTTACGGTAGAAACGCATTCTGAAACAATAACCGAATACATTCATATTAAATAGACTAAAGACGTGTTTGTTTTGCAGAAATGGCTTGATACGGGAAATGTTTCATTCAAAGATTCGATTTCTGTTTTAAAACCGGCTACAAATTTGGAATGGCATACAGTCTCAATCAATGTAAATAATTCTCGTTACAAATCTGAAGATTGTAACAAGCCTATAGATCCCAATGCTAAATCAGGGAAGAAAGCAAGTGCAAAAAATGTGGGATCGGTGAATTTAATGAGTTCTTGGTTGAAAAGAAAATCGCCATTGAAAAATGAACCTGCCAAGAAAAGGTTTTGTTGATGGACTTTCTCTTTAATAAGTGAATTCGAGGATTCCGGAGCATTAACATATGTTTTTATATACCTGTTTTTAATACTACTAGTAATTAGATCCTTCTTGGCTATCTCCTCCAACTCCTGGGTAATCAGATGAATAGGCTTGGAGATAAACCTTTTCTTTTTTATTCCTCTAATAAAAACCCCTGATAATATAATAACTTCAGAATTTATTATAAAGGCAACTTTTCAAGAAAATGGTCAGTGTTATATGTATTTAGAAAACAGTCAGTAAAATTTATACATCGACCTTTCATATAAATTTACTTAACCGTTTACTTAATTACCCACCATTTGGTTAAAATAACTGACCGCAAATCGGAAAAATTACTGATACAATTAATATAGACCACTTATAGAGTGTGCTCTGCAGCTTTTTGTCAAAAATACTGATGAAATAAATATGTACAAGATTATTTTTTGCCTTTTATTTATAGGTCTGAAGAATCGGATATCTATCGAGTATATTTCAACCTCTCAGCTGAACTATTTTAGTTAATTCACTTTATAGTATTTTAGAACTGATACACGAAGAGCGTATATTAAAAAAAAAACATCAAAATGTTGGAATAGTTATCAAGACAAATAACATTTAAGTAAATCATCATCATTTTCAGTCGTTCACCATCTACTGCTGAATGAAGACCTCTCCAATCTTCTTCCATTCCTGTCTATCTTGAGTAATCTGCATCCACTCGACTCCACACATTCGTCTCAATTCATCAAACCATCGTCCACTCTGTCTACCTTGCTTTCTTTCACATCCTCTCGAATACCATTCCATTATTTCTCGCGTCCATCTGCCATCCATTCTTCCCACTATGTGGCCAATCCGACTTTTTCAAACATTCTGCTTACTTACTTACTTCTTACCCGTGTATTCTCTTTACGATCTCTTCTTATTATACCAAGCATACATCTTTCCATGCTTCTCTGTGTGCACTGGATCTTACGTAACATTCTTAAATTTAGGTAAATATGAGTGATTAATATTAAAGTTGATGATTCAAATGGTATTTATTGCTTCGATTTGTACTGTATTTAATCAATGTATTGATTAGAAGTCCGCTTGGCATTTAATTCTTGAATGATGCTTAAAATACTCTTTGATAAACAAATAAACTTCATAGTCGCCTGTAGAATACAGAAACAAATGTCAAATTAGATTGCAGTACGAGTATGTGGTTCAAAATTACAAAATTAGATACTCACTCGGATATTGATTTATTTGTATTATTTTGTAAATGAGGTATTTAAAAAGTGGTCTGAACAAATGTGATGGTATATTTCCACGTGAATAATAAGGTCTCATGTGACGAGAAACCCATGGTGCTATCCTTTGTCGACAACTTCGAACAAAATCTACCGAAGTATTAGGAGATTGGAGACCATGTTCATCTTCCGACTCAGCCCCGAATATTTCAATGAAACGACTTCTCACCTACACAATAATTCATAAATAAGTTAAATACAATCAATACGTAGACTGAGAAACTATGTACATACTCTTGAGTGCAATCTGAAGCTTTTATCGGAGAGCTCGTCCAACTTTTCGCGAAGTATCTTCTTTTGATAATACAATTCGCACGGCCAGCGCGAATACACAAAACCATTTTGATTTGGCACTTTAGCACCAGATTGAATACTTTTCGCATCGCTTTCAACAAACACGGAATTCGTTTGAATTTCACATTTTTCATACATTGTGATGTTTGCATCTTCTTGCATTTCATTAACATCATTATTGCAAATGTTCGGACTGCGAATTAAACAGTCCGTTTTCTTGTTATCAAACATCTTAATTTCTTCCATTATCAACTTGATTTGAATCTCGTTTGTAACATCGCCAAAAATATCACACTCGTTCAATTCAGATTCATCGGTTTTAAAAAGCTCTTCCATATCTTTCAATACTTGATCTGTGATATCGTCATCTTTATTACAATCTTGTATTAAATTTTCCTCGGGAAAAATTCCATTCTGCGATTTTACGATATTTGGATTGGAATTGGCGTGTATTGCATCATTTATATCCGTAACCATTTCTTCATCAGTCTGTGAAGATTTATCACAAAATGTTGTTTTAATACAATATTCACCAAATTTCGGATACAGGTCCTTATTTTTTGTGAACTGTTTGATTGATTTGATCTGAAACCAAAATATTTCTCTTTACACAAGTTAAACCTATGTATGTACATTTCAATCAATTCAACTGAAATTGAAATGTTTTATTGAATAAATGAGATGTAGGTAGGGAAATTTGTAACATTTGCAGACAAATACCTACCATTAAACCTATTGATTGGCGATACAATGGCACAACCATTGCCTGAGCTGCAGCTTGCAACTCCAACTCTTTAGTAGCTCCCAAAACGGCATTAGGTGGAAATTCACCACACCATTCTATGTAATTTTGTTTCAGCAGATTGAATAAATACTCAAAATACTGCTTTCTTACCTGTAAATTTATCTGTAATAATTTGTGTCCATAATTTATATCAAATATATTCGTAGATATATAACAAAAAAAAAACATACCGATGTAATTAATAAATGAGGCTCGGAATCAATAGGTGGAATACTGAACTGACTCAAAGTATCCTGAGCATTCATTTTTGAAGTTTGATCATAATTTTTGTACTCTGTATGAAAAAATATTTGTGACCTTCTCCAGCACCTGTATAATTAAGTTAGATGATATATTAACGAGAATTGATACGAACTGATCAATCGACCGATTGAAGTTAGGTTTATAGCCGAATAAATAAACCGTATAATAAATGTAAATACTCCAAAATCTATGCTACATAGTACTATTATTTTATTTGTGTATAAACGGTGTAAATACCTCTAAGTACGCATTAATTGCATTTAAAAACTGAATAGTGTGAAAAAATTGCTTAGTATTGTTGAAATGGTTTCTGTTTTAATTCATAAAAATTAAGAAAGCACAGAAGAAAACACCGGTAAAAATCGATCGCTAAACGCCAAGCTCTTTGACAACTATGGCCTAAACAACAATTTTTTTGAACAAAAAAAAAAACATTTTCTATTTATTACATTCAGACCTATTCAAATTACACAAATACCTCGCTTTGCGGCCGAGATACTGAAATAAGTGAAATGCCGCATAAGGAATCATTTATTTCCGCAAATTAACTACGGTACTTTTTTTCAAACAAATCTTCACAGTGACGAAATATGTTTACAAAACAAATTTTGTCGAGGTCTTACATATCTAAAAATACCCCGAGACTTGGCTTTATTTTGGCCATATATCGAAACTGAACTAAGGCTTAATGAACTAAGGAAATTAAGGCTTGGTTTCATGAGTGCGTCGGCCTATCTGTAAAATTCTATACAAAATAATTCGGGTGTAGCCAACCCATGACTTTGTCCATATATTTGAGGAATACAAAGAGTAACGAAATTAATTGTGTAACGTTCATATTTCATACAAGTGGAGTTTTGTATTTTATTTATTTTTTGAAATACATCAAATTACATGTGTACAGAAGTGTAAGTGGCCACGTAGTTGCGTGCATGAATTAACTGTGTGTGGTCCAGAGTACTGCTTCGATGAGTACGTCTTGATGGGACGGTGGTTGATGACATGCTTCGGGTGGCTACGGCTAGGTCAGTTTTTTGAGGTAGTTTATTCTTGGCAGCGCGAGTTCGGTTGACGAGCGTCTCACGCATAGCTGACAGCATGTCCGAAGGTAGTGTGAGATAGCCGGGAGTTGTTGCCATGTTAGAGTGTTGGGAGTACTGTGTATGTGTGAAGCTTTTTATGTCCCGCGACTGCGCGTTTGCATTAGATTTCTTTTTGGGGAATCTCCCGTATTAAGCCACGCATTTTTTAAGTACGTGTATTGAGTCGTGATTCTTACAGTGTATTTTACAAAATTAAAGTGTTTTTTTTTTTCATTATTTCATTATTTCAAGTTTTATTTTTTACAGTTGGTACTACAATAGCGCGGTTAAATGATGGATAGACGTCAGTCTGAGGTGACAATAATATATAATGTACATGAATGCCTTTAGATGGCCAGTCAGTCAGGAATTGTAGTTAATTAATAATAAACACCCATTGATCATCAATGGCGAGACTATTTTGTCTAACATTCACATTCCTTTTGGAGTTACCTTTCCTTGTATTATTTATTTGAACTTATGCTTCTTACACTGCAATATTTCAGGCGAATCAGAACTTCACATTGAATCTATCTTGTGCTGTGGAATCTGGTGCTCAAGCATTTTTAAGATTGGCAAAACCCCCATCAATTGTCCCATTGCATTCAAAACTATTACCACATGCACCAAAGTCATCAGAAGTAATAGAGATAACCTACGACAAAGATACACCACACAATATACTAGTTTCCGATATCATCAGCAATGTGATTCTTCCCGTAGAGCTCGGCGGAAACGATGCAGATGTTATCATACTACACACAGATGGACAATTCAATATCCACACTCAGATGAAATCCATTGAAGGGAAAATTAAAGCTCATCACTCAACGCCATTGACTGATGTAATTCTAAAGCGATGTTTGAAACGTTTACACGTTGTATCCATTTACGATTCTCAACAAATGTACGTGGCTGTACACGCCTTAGAAAATATGTTAGCAAAGCACGTTAATGTGTCTTTGGTTGTGATAGACTCTGTAATGGCTTTCTATTGGTCCGATAGAATGTTTGGATCTGGAATTTTGAAAATAAATACGTACGTCTTAAACATTTTACAATTGGTCCAAACTGTGACGAAAGACTTTCAAACTGTTATTATGTACACTAAGCCTATAAACTCTTTCACAAACTGTATTTCTAAGAACGAAGACTGTGGGGATAAATCAGATTTGAAAATAAGTCACAAAATTTGTTTAAAAAGTCGTGAAAATGAAAAGGATTACTTTGTGATCTTTGTTAATAGTTATGGAATAGAAAATACATATAACATTGTACATAAAAATTATGAAATTTATTTATTGTAAACCCACTTTGTGAAAGTTGCTCATTACAGTAGTCTTGATTTTTTTTGGCAACTAATTAATCAGTCAGTGTTTAAATCAATAAAGGACCAGTAACTTTTAAAGAAAATGGTCAGTATTATATAATAAAAAAACGGTCAGTAAATAACGATTTTACAGTTAAATACCGAACATTTATATAAATTTATTTACCATTTATTATGAATTACTGACCATTTAATACATTTACTGATCACCTAAATACTGACCCCTTATAAAACTCGCTGACCATTTATTAAAATTACTTACCATTTGGTTTAAATAACTGACCAAAAATCGGAAAAGTTACTGAACAATAAATACAAGCATTTTTTTTATTATCACTACAATATATTTGTAAAACTTTTCCTTTTATGGTTATCCTTACTAGATAGTTTCAAATATGCAAAACACGATGATTTTAGTTCAATAAAATTAATTGCTTTGTTAATCATTTTATTTACTAATTATTTATTCTAGTCTCTTCAAAAATATAATATGACACTACAAAATCAAAAGAATGTAAATATTCTATCAATCAATAATCCAAGTTTTCCTCCATTAAGCAACTTTCTTCCTTATCCACCAGGTAGGTAGGTAGTAAATTGCACGACAAATTCACTGTCAATATTATATCAAAGTTAAATTCAAACTTTCTTTAGTTTATTTTTTTATATTTAATTAATTAATAGGCGGCTGGATTTATTTTTAATTTGTTCAACCATTGATTTTTCAACGGGCATACATTCATAGAGGATAAAATAAATAATGCATATCGAAAACAAATTGTACGATACAAAGTTAAATCAGGAAAAACATTTTATGTAAATGTACATTTATATAAACGTGAAACAATAAACTAAATTACACAGTAATATAAAATTGATGTTTCATTAAATGTTTTCAGATGAAGGATGTTTACAAAGTCGAATAATCTTAGTATTAGAACATTAGAAAAGCAACATTTGCATACAAAAAAACCTATTGAAAAAAAATAGTGATTCACACACTAAAAAATGTTGGCGACAAACATGGAGATATTATTTACGTAATTACAATTCAGATTTGTGAATATTTTTTCATAGCATATAATGTTATGTACAATATTTTAGTTACCACTACGTGCATTTTAAAGATTGACTTTGGAATATTAAAAAGAGAAAGTTGCGTCCTCGACTCATAATCAGTTTCACCTGGTATTATGTACGTTCCACTGGTGTATGGCTTAATACGTTTCACTTTTCTTGACTCAGTGACTTTCAATCTTAAAATTTTACTCATTATCAATATTAAATTTGAAATGAAGAACTCATCATACTTAGCTTTTGTTGGACAGAAATGGAAGAAAAATCTAAAATCATAATTGTTCCAATCAAGTAATTGAAAACACATTAAGATACTTATTATACTTATATGTAACTATGGACTACCAGAAAAAAATTATATATAAAAAGAATAACTCAAATATCGATGGATGGAAAATAAGTGTGTCGAACGTTCCTGAAGAACAAGCAAACATATTTTAGTCTCTTATGTACACATGTAGATATATGTATGTATGTATATGATGATGGTTCCTTCTGTACCTGAATCAATTAAAATAATGTATTATTATGATAGGAATGTAGAACTTCATTTCGAACAGGTAAAATAGAATTGGCCTCACCTGGCCTCCCTCCACCTGACGATGGTTACAATCGTAAATTCGAAGAAACACCCAGTCGCTTCGTACCTCCGTTCGACATCACTTGCAATGGCTTTACTACGTTATTTTTTGGTAATATCTGGTTGTATAATCTATTACGATAAAAAAAAAAACAACTCAACCCCTGTTATTCGGAACAGATTTATAATACGTTTAATGATTTAGAATCACCAATAAAATGTAATCCACTAAACTGGCGTCCGTTTTTATTTTCTTAGTCTTCAAAAACAATGGGATTTTTTATGCTTTATAAAAAATCAAATGCACTGTAACTCTTTTGTTAATTGGTGGACTTTGATGTCTATCATTTCTGTTGTATTACGCCTATTCTGTAATTTGGATGTATGTACATATATATTAAGATGTTTCTTTTAGGTGACTGTTTTACTTTTATGTGTTTCAATACACATCGGAGCCACGCTAACTCCGAGGGCTCCAAATTTTCAATATTTCGAAAGGTTAGTACATAATATATCTATATATTTTCACAGATTGAAATATTTCAAAACTATTATTGGATCTCACTTTTCCATTTTGCATCATCATTTTCAGCCGTTCACTATTCATTGCTGGATGAAGGCCTCTCCAATCCTGTCTGTCTTGAGCAATCTGCATGCACTTGACTCCACACATTCTTCTCAATTCATCAGCCCATCATCCACTCGGTCTACCTTGCTTTGTGTCACATCCTCTCGGATACCATTCCAGTATTTCTCGCGTCCATCTGCTATCCATTCTTCTCACTGTGTCCAACCTATTGCCACTTCAACTTTTTCACTCGTTCTGCTATATTTGCCACTTTGGTCATACTTCTTACCCATGTATTCCTCTTACGATCTCTTATTGTTATACCAAGCATACATCTTTCCATGCTTCTCCCATTTTGGATACGATTATTTAAATTAAATTATTAAATTATTTTTAAGAAATTTTAATTTTTTCAGACCAAAATACCGCTATCCGTATTATGATGAAAACGGAAGAGGAAAACTTCTGTATGGATATGGAGGAGCCGATTTGTATCAATACAAAACTTACTCCCCGTTAGAAGGAATTCATTGAAAAAGAAATTAAAAAGTTTCACATTTATTAGATGTCAATTATTTATACCAAAATCTATTTTTTTCCATTGCATTACCATAAAACTAACTGTAAGATGTAAATGATAACTCCGGGTATACATATATTGAATTGTTAATCATACGTATTATTACAATGACGAATAACTTAAGTATCTATGTATTATTTTAAAATAACATAAGCAAAACAAGTTTTAGTTATAAGTGTTTATTATAGAAAAATGATTATAAATTAAAGTTTTCATTATTGTACAGTGTTACAATCTTCTCTTTTGCGTACTGATGTATAAAACATTGTTCCCACGTATGAAAGCATCGCCGTACTTATTTTTCAACTGACCGTTTGAGTACTCTTCAGTTTGCTCCAGTGCAATATTCATATAGCCATCTAAACATGCTAGTACTCCTAGAAAAATAAAAAAATAAATGTACATGTACTGGAGGTCTGCACGAGCCGAAATTTCAAAATTCTACCCGGCCTGTATTCAAAAACCCCAAACCCATGGGTCCTTTCATATTACCTTAGTTGACCCGTCTTTTTTAAAACTTATGTAGTACACTTTCAAATTGTTTTGTAAAAACAGAATAGAATAAACACTCTCGCAACTTAAGCGGGTACACCGCTCCTGAACCACTGAATCGGCTGCACTGACAACAGTTGTACATAATTATTATATATATAATAGCCGAAATCCGCCTGTCTGTCTGCTGATAACGCTCGCCGAGGTAAATGATTAAAAGACACGAACCGTCCCTCAGCGAGAGACGTACTTTTTTTTACGTAACTTTTCCGTACCGATTTCATATTGAGGTTGGATGTTTTAATTTTGTGTTAATAATTACCAAAACTCATTGTTGAGCGTTAATTATAAACACGGATAAAGTCCGATGTGGATAAAGTCAAAAGGGCAATTTTAATTAGAGAAAGTGAATTATCATAGCGATCAAAACTGGGCCGTGCAAATCTTTAAGATGTAGTTATGTATCACATGTATCACATGTTCAACTTAATATTTGCACAATTTAATCTAAAAAATATTATCAAAATAAAATTATTTTCTACGAATACCAATTTCATTGAGATCGTAAGAAGAATACATGGGTAAGAAGCACGACCAAAGTGGCAGATATAGCAGAACGTATGAAAAAGTTAGAGTAGACACATAGCGAGAAGAATGGATGGCAGATGAACGCGAGAAATACTTTAATGGTATCGGAGAGGATGTGAAAGAAAACTAGGAAGACCAAGTGGACGATGGGCTGACGAATTAAGAATGTGTGGAGTCAAGTGGACGCAAATTGCTTAAGACAGACAGGAATGGATGATGACAAATTTCATAACCCTCACCAATTCCTCAATATGAACATTTTATTAGGCATAATTTTGGATGATAGGTTAACTCCTAATATATGAGAACAAACCACGATAATCGACACCACTATTAAGCTTGACGACGACTGGTCTTCCATGAATCTGCTGGATGAAGGCGGAGAGAGCTTCCTTGCGAGACATCTCTAAATATCTATGCGATTCGATTGACTTTGACAGTTGTATACAACACTAACACGCGCGCATCTGCACCAACATACGCTTCTTCTGCAATTGACAGTACTGACAACTTTATTCATCAAATCTATTCTATTTTAGGTACTTTTACTTAAGAATAGCGCCCGCAATACACTCCATTCAAATAACCGTTGGAAATCCGCTGGTTGCAATAATAATGTAAATCTTTTTATGAAATACAGAATATAAATACACATTTCCAACCTCGCATTTCTTACTTACTTTCCGTCGAATTTTTGACCAGTTTTTAATTCATTGTGATGGCACAATAAAAAGTAACCCCCAGTCGATCGAAATTAACGTAACACTATATTTTGCTCCATTCGGGGCTGGTGGAGTCGGTCAAAGTCTGACTCCAAAATTTGAAATTCAAGAAGTTCCGACTTCGACTCCAACTTAAACTGAAAAAAATAATAATTTGTGGGTGATATCTGATTGGACCGCCTAGGGGCTGTAGCCCTGGGGTACGTGGGTTGGTAGCCTTGCCACCGGTAACGAGACACACAGACACTTCCGTCCCGTTTTAAGCAACAACAGATCCAGAGAAGCAGCAACACATCTACTTAATTCATCAATTTTTGTAATAAATAATTTCGTGGATGTACAATAAACATCGTTAAACTTTTACCTTTAGCGTTTACCATTACACCTACCCACCCCTATTGCTGTGCCATTGCTGTGCTATTGCTGTGCTATTGCTGTGCTATTGCTGTGCTATTGCTGTGCTATTGCTGTGCTATTGCTGTGCTATTGCTGTGCTATTGCTGTGCTATTGCTGTGCTATTGCTGTGCTATTGCTGTGTAACTTGCTGCTATTTGCTGTGCTATTGCTGTGCTATTGCTGTGCTATTGCTGTGCTATTGCTGTGCTATTGCTGTGCTATTGCTGTGCTATTGCTGTGCTATTGCTGTGCTATTGCTGTGCTATTGCTGTGCTATTGCTGTGCTATTGCTGTGCTATTGCTGTGCTATTGCTGTGCTGTGCTATTGCTGTGCTATTGCTGTGCTATTGCTGTGCTATTGCTGTGCTATTGCTGTGCTATTGCTGTGCTATTGCTGTGCTATTGCTGTGCTATTGCTGTGCTATTGCTGTGCTATTGCTGTGCTATTGCTGTGCTATTGCTGTGCTATTGCTGTGCTATTGCTGTGCTATTGCTGTGCTATTGCTGTGCTATTGCTGTGCTATTGCTGTGCTATTGCTGTTATTGCTGTGCTATTGCTGTGCTATTGCTGTGCTATTGCTGTGCTATTGCTGTGCTATTGCTGTGCTATTGCTGTGCTATTGCTGTGCTATTGCTGTGCTATTGCTGTGCTATTGCTATGCTGTTGCTGTGCTATTGCTGTGCTATTGCTGTGCTATTGCTGTGCTATTGCTGTGCAGTGATCGGTGCAAATCGTACGAGCTTAGTTTTTTGGTTCTTTGGAACCGTTATAACACATTTTATAAAGAAGAGAGATCTCATCTATACCAGAATCTTCAGGTTTTGACAATTTCGGTATTGCAAATCGTACGAGCTTGGTTTTTTGGTTCTTTGGAGCCTTTATAAAATGTGTGAATGAAAGAGATTTCATCTGTACCAGAATCTTCGTGATTTTGAAAATTTTGGTAATTCACTGTAATGCCGCCTCTCTTTTTTATTTAATTTACCCTGGAATGGGACAGAGTGGTGCAGTGGCGTAGTAATTCAGCGCCGGTGACAGGCGCCATCAGCGTCAGCTGTTCTGCTCCTAATCACAAACGAAGAAGTGTTTAGTTTAGTGGCATGCATTTAAATTGGGTATTGGCAATGGCAATGGCATCGTGATGTCAGGCGAAGGTGGCTCGGGCTCAGGAACAGTTTGCAACGAGCGAGTGCCGGGAAGAAGGCTTCGTCCTCAGAGTGTGGTCTCCAGGCTGGTGGCCAGGGAGACTTGGGGCTCCGTGAGAGCTGGGGCTCATTGGCAGGTCGCGAGACAATTCTACCAAACGGTCTTTCCCAACTGTACGGTCGTCAACGTCGAGAAGCCGCCATGTTTCCTACGCAAGTTCAGCCCAGACGGTGCCCACTTCATCGCCTTCTCCGCAGATCAGACTTCGCTAGAGGTATTGCCGTTGTTGCCGAACGACAATCGACCTTATCGATCCTCGTGTGCGCACTGCAATACGATCTATTTTGCCGTGACACTTGGGTGTTTACTTGCGCGGAAAAAATCTTTTTTCAACCATTTGTGTATGTACATACATCTCCAAAACTAACAACGACGAGGTGATGAAAAGTATAAAATTAGCGCTTGCAGTCAATTTTTCAGCCGTTCACCATTCACTTCTGGATGAAGGCCTCTCAATTCCTGTCTGTCTTGAGCAATTTGCGTCCACTTCAACCTTTTCACACGTTCCGCTATATCTGCCACTTTGGTCATGCTTCTTACCCGTGTATTCCTCTTACGAGCTCTTCTTGTTACACCGAGCATACATCTTTCCATGTTTCTCTGTGTTCAATGGATCTAACGTAGCATTCTCGAATTCAGCATCCACGTTTCACATCCATGCGTCATAACTGGCAGTACGCATTGGTTGTATGCCTTCATTTTTAAGCATAGTGAGATGTTGGATTTAAAAAAAATATTTATTCTTCCAAAAGCGCTCCATCCTAGTTTCATTTCATGTTCACCAATTGTCCTAGGTATAAATAACTATCAACCATCTCTACAATATGGTTATCTACTGTGACTACGTTTTAATTAATGAATCATTACTATATACATATGAGATTTGACCAACCGGCTGGAGTAGCCTAGCCGCGGAACGCTTGCATACTCGGCACGGCACGTACACATACGCTCACTTACACAACGCGCGTTATGCAAAGCGCTCACGCTACGTAACCTCACTATCTCACACAAACACGGATATCCGCAGAACTCGCACACCAGGACATGGCACGGGTCGTAACGTTATTAGTTTTCGAGATATGAATTTTTACAAAAGGACCCATTCTTTAATCTCCAATCTGTATGTGTGTGCTAAAAATACAATAGTGGTAACGATTCCTGATGGAAATAGCAACCTACAAACACGCAGGCTGGATGCGTTTATATATAAAATAATATTAAGTAAAATCTCCCTTTTTCTTAATCTATACATATTATACTTTTGCAGATTTATCGGTACTGCGGAGCGGGAGCAGCCGGAGATCTGCTCAAAGGATTCCCGTGCGAGCTTGTCCAAAATGAACCGGATGGACCTCATCAGCATATCCGTACTAATATATTCCATCGGTTCTTCAAGGTATCCATTTTGGTCGCAGCCCGACAATTACTTTCTTTTTCACATTTTATCAGCGTTTTTTTTTTGCTTTCAGCTAAAGCATGTGGTTAACGTTTGTCAAATACGTTCAAACGGATTCGATCAATTGAACAGAGAGTGCAGCCTCTTCACCGACGATGGACGATACGTCATTGTGGGTTCGGCTGCGCAGATTCCTGAAGATCTCAGACCGCATTTTTATCAAATCCATAGCAACAACGAAGCTGTGACTCCGACTATGCGGTACGATTTTGATCCATTATAAATTATCTGAAGTTAGTCTGCGTTAAAAATGCTATAACATTTTATTTTTACAGTTCAGCTCTCGAAGACTATTCTTTACATTTGGTTGATCTGGTGAAGGGAAAACTATGTGATACGAAGCACTTTAAAGTTGATAAGATATACTTGTCTCACAATCAGGGAATATACCTTTACAAAGACATGCTGGCTGTGCTATCAGTGCAACATCAGACTATACACATATTTCAAATTCTCGACGGGATGCTGGTGGAAGTTAGAAAAATTGGTAGATTTTGTCACGAGGACGATGATTATTTATTGAATTCCGTCTTTACACAGCCGGCAAACGCGAGACCCTTTCTAGAATACTCTATTAACTCTTTGAAACATAGACTTTTAGTATTTTTGTTCAAACGTGCTAAAAATATAAGCGATTCTTCGGGCGATCCTTTAGAGTTGCGTAAATTTTACAAGCACTTTGAAATGTTTAAATCGTTGAGAATGTGGAAAATGCAGTTGCTCGACGAGGATCACCTATTGATTAAGTATGCCGGTGAAGATGTTGTGACGCTGAGAGTGGCCGAACCCAACAGTCAGTCGTCTTTCTTCGTTATTTACAATATGAGCGAAAGTAAGATTCTCGAAGTGTACGAGAATACTTCGGAAAGTCTACTGCAGCTCTTTGAAAACTTCTGCGACTCTTTTCGAAACGCCCGTTTGTACTCCGAATCTCAATTTACGTGTTCGCCTTCAAATAATTTGCACGCAAGATTGACACAGCAAAGATTCAAACAAACCATTGTTAGAGCCATTTACGGGGGGAAAACAGAAGCGACCAAGAGAATTTTAGCTCAACTTCCGATAAGCGCTCAATCGTATAGCAGTTCTCCTTATTTAGATCTGGGACTTTTCAGTTATGACGATAAATGGGTATCCGTCATGGAAAGACCGAAAGCGTACGGCGAATATCCTATAAGGTAGGGAAAAAAATAATACATAACATAATATATATTTCAAATCAATTTGCTAATTTGATTTTATTCCTTTTTCTCTTTACAGATTCTACGCTCGAGATTCTGGTTTATTGAAATTCAGAATATATGCTGGAGTCTTGGGTCAATCGGCACCAGCAACTGCTAGACGTCTTGTCGCTTTTACTTTTCATCCCACTGATCCGTTTGCTATCAGCGTTCAGCGAACGAACTCTGAATACATAGTCAATTTTCACATTAGAAACACTGTGCACAGTTGATGTTTCTTCTCGTTTTCCTATTCAGTGATGATGATAACAATAACAATATCATGTCATTTACTTAAAAGTTGACTGAACGTGACTATTTTGGTGATGCGATCCGAGACTGGCCGTAAAAATAGCCACGCTGTGAAAAATAAGAAAGGGTAGAACGTGAAACACAAATTAACTAGGTTAAAATAAGTTTGTAATTAAAATTTTAATTTTACATTTTTTAATTTTGAATATGTATATTCAAATTACATACACGTGTGAATTGGTTGGAAATTTTTGTTATACATTTTTCATTATCGATTGCAACATACAAATAGCGAATACACTTCCGTGCACGTTTTTGCTAGTGAAATCTTATTTTGCCTATACCAAACAGTTAATTCTCTTAAGTTTTATATTCAATACATACTTTAAAATAATTATGTACTTTTTTTATTTATGATTTATGTTCTAAATTATATGTAAATAAATTATATATAAATAATATGTATACAATTAGTTTTGATAAATATTTACAATCTAATATACAACCTTTCATCTTAGTTTAATTATTACACAATTGTAATAGTAAATCGGGGGCAGATTGGGAATGTAAATCGGACCCCCAATTTTAAAATTCTTTAATTTTGATAAAAATCGAAGAGATTCTTTGCTTTTTAAAGTAAATGCAAGATAAGGTACAAGAAATTTCAATCACACTGAACCATACATCGAAAGATACCCCTCTAATGAAATTGTCCGGCATCTACTAATTCATCCAATCCACCCCCGGCAGTAATATGTTTCTTAGATTAAAATCAAAATAATATAAAATTCAACAATAACACTGAACAATGTCTCCTCTAAGTGATAATTTATAAAATATTTATAGCATCAATATATAATACTTTTACGAAATAATATTTACATGACTATTATGCGTTCTCAACTAATTTAATATATTCACTGGGCGGGAGTGGATGCTTTGAGTAGTGCAAGCTTCGACTTGGCCTGACTGAATGTAGGCCGAGTATCCGGATTTAGGTCCCACGCTTGACGCATTAAATCATACAGTTCCGGAGGACAACCTTCGGGTGCTTCCATCTTGTATCCTTTCTCAACATGTTTGACGACATCTGCAAGTGGCTGAAAAAAAAATTGAAACATCAATATAACTCGCACAATTCCTACCTACACACACTTGCACCACAAATGGTTTACTTACAATTCTAGGATACGGTACCCGTCCAAAAGAATATATCTCCCATAGTAATATTCCAAAGCTCCACATATCAGATTTGTTGGAAAATTTCTATAACATATAAATAATATAGATATATGTATGTAGTTACCTTTCAACGTTTATGTTACACAAAAAAGATTTAGAAAAATATAAATTACATTATGTTTCAACGCTTCCGGGGCTGTCCATTTAATGGGAAGTTTGGCAGCAGCATCCGGACCGCCTTCTTCTCGTGCAAGACCGAAATCCGCAACTTTGGCTCTACGCGTATCCGACACTAAAACATTACGCGCGGCCAGATCTCTGTGTACAACTCTTCTAGTTTCCAAATATTCCATTCCTGAACACGTATCGCTGTAATAAAGTAACAATTGCAATATAAAAACCTATTGGTGATACTCACACATGGATGGAATAAAAATGAAAAATAAATAAAACCCTCACAATGCAAACATAATTTGATCACGTTTGGTAACATGTAATCTTCCTCTGCTGCGCAAGTAATCCACCAGACTTCCTTTGCTCATGTACTCGGTGACGAGACAAATATGCTGTTTGTTAAACACCAAACCCAATAATCTCACTAAATTATCGTGCTTCAGAGATCTAGAAATTTATTATATTTTATTATATTAAAACAAAGAAGAGATAAAACAAAAATGAAACTAGGATGGAGCGCTTTTGGAAGAATGAACATAGTTTTTAAATCCAACATCTCGCTATGCTTAAAAAAGAAGGCATACGACCAATGCGTACTGCCAGGTATGACATGGATGTGAAACGTGGATGCTAAATTCAAGAATGTTACGTAAGATCCAGTGCACACAGAAAAGCATGGAAACATGTATGCTCGGTATAACAAGAAGATATCGTAAGAGGAATACACGGGTAAGAAGCATGACAAAAGTGGCAGATATAGCAGAACGTGTGAAAAAGTCGGAGTGGCCACATAGTGGGACGAATGGATGGCAGATGGACGCCAGAAATATTGGAATGGTATCCGAGAGGATGTGAAAAAAAGCAAGATAGACTGAATGGAAGATGGGCTGATAAATTGAGAAGAATGTGTGGAGTCAAGTGGATGCAGATTGCTCAAGACAGACATGATTGAAGAGGTCGTCATCCAGCAGTTGATGATAAACGGCTGAACATGATATTAAAACAAATCATTATATTATAAGCAAACTAGTGTAAGCCCGTTGAATATCAACACCCGCTGAATTTTAAATATCGTAAAGCGCGCTCGTAAAACGAATTTTAAATATCGTAATATCGTAATAGAGATCCCCATTACCCAAATCGATCGATCCCCGATTACTATTTATATTATAATTATTAATTATTATATATAATAATATTCTGCTATTTGGTAAGTGAGTTGTAATAAAAAAAAATAATAGTTTATAAAGCGCCATCTAATTGATCCAACGGAAACGATAATTTCGATAATTTAATTAATACCCAGTTTTATTTTTATTATATTATAATTATTAATTATTATATATATAATAATTATAATTTTGTAAGTAAAAAAAAAAAAAAAAATTATAGTTTTTATAGGTAGGTAGGTAGGTATGTAGGTAAAGCAGTCAAGTTCGCTTGTATATAGGTAAAAAAGGTCTCTCTTAGCGAGCGCCCGTAGCTGATACGTTAGCGTTCTCAACTACCAACTTGTCGTTCCGATTTCGAACCCCACTCATTCTGGTATTTTAATTATTTGTCCTCATTTCCTATTTATTTTAACTATAGGTAATGTTTAAAAGGACAAAATCAACCGACCGCGATAGAGTGAGCGTTAGCGCGATACCTCTTGAGCGTGAGGTTGTGGGTTCGACCCAATTTTTCCTCAGCGAGCGTTATCAGCAGACAGACAGACAGACGGATTTCGGCTATTATATATATAATAAAAAAAACTAGTGATGCAAACGTACGTCATAAGACTAGCTTCAGCTAAAAATTTATTAGCCGCCTCTGAATCTTTCAGCATTTTGACTGCGACTCGTTGTCCATTCAATATGCCGAGCATCACATCGCCGAATTCTCCTTTACCAATATTCTCCCGTATTTCCAAATCTCGCTCGGATATTACCCAACCTGAAAAAATTAAATTCACAGTGAAACATTGATCTCTGTAATTGTTTCAATACGCAAAAAAAAACAAATACAACGTACCGGCATCGACAAAGGCTTGCGGAGCTAAGAACGATGAAGCACTATTGTGATCATTTGGCATAATTTGATTGGGTTGGGTTAACTGTGGCGGATGTGCCGGCTGCTGATGAGCCTGACTCTGTTGTAACGCTTGTAACTGAATTTGGCATTGTTGAGCAGTCTGAGATTGCAGATTTTTTTGCTGCAGCATTTGTGTCGTCTGCAGTTGGACGACGTTCATCTGAGATGGTATCACCGTTGAATTCATTTGGTTTGCCGGCGGAAGCGGCGGCTGTTTCGGTAACGATCTAACAAGCTGCGTACAAAGTCCGTCTGCATCTTGCAAGTAATGCTAGAAAAAAAAATAATTAACTATTGGGTAAAACGCAAACAATAACTCATCACGGATGAGATAATTAATATGCGCATAAACTTACATCGATTAATTGAGGTAAAGTGTCGAAGAATTCTTCGTCGTCTATTGTGAGCGTTGAATTGGGAGCGCATTTAATCCTATAATGTTCTACTCTATTTTGAAAACAAACACACAATGTCTGATCGCCGGGAAAATTTGTACTTTCTCGTACGAGAAACAAGCCGTCCGTACGTGGCTGAAGTAATTGTTCTGCTCGATCGCGGGTAATCTTTCCGTGGTGCCAACTGAAACATTCGTTTTAATCAATCACCAAAACCAGATTCGCCGTTAAATGGAGATAAGACTTGGCGGGAGATGTCCTTACGGCATATTGCATAATCTTAATTCGGGCTTTGCGCTCCGTAACGGCTGAGGTAGTCCTTGTTGTATACTGATAATGTCGGGTAGGCCGGTTTGTTGCATTAACGATATCGCGTTACCTCCCGTAATATTTGGAATTTGCTGATGATGAGTCAATACCGCCGTATGATGCTGCGATAATCCTTAAAAATACAACGTAATGTGCTGATAAAACTAACTGCCGATTTTTCGCATTTACAGTAAGCCAAACCCACAACCAGTCGTGAGACAAGCACAACCACGATTTAAATAATGGAAACCGTTAAGCGTGAAACTTACCAGGCATCGATTGCAATGATGTTGCCATTGAACTAGTATTGCCGACTTGAGATTGCTGATAAAGAGAATTCAAAACCATTACACCTTGATCTGACGTTGACATTGGACTAGCAGAATGTAATGGAATATTACTACAATTACTTGTGTTAGCGTTCTGTAATTAAAAACATGAAAAGCTGTATTGTGCTGAATCGACAAATTCCACCCATTTATGCGTTAATGTGAACTGTTTGCATGGTTTAATTAATTACACATAAATCAACAACATGAAGATGGACAATTTGTTTCACAGTTGTGTACATGACATAACCAATGATTCGGAATTGTATGGAATTATACTGCTGTCCTAAGCCCACTTAACATAACTGACAAAACAATAGTATTGAGATAAATGGACTTTTTTAATATATACATATAGTTTGTCATTTTCAGCCGTTCACCATCCACTGCTGGATGAAGGCCTCTCCCATCCTCTTCCATTCCTGTCTGTGTTGAGCAATCTGCATCCAATTGACCACAAATTCTTCTCAATTCATTAGCCCATCGTCCACTCTGTCTACTTTGCTTTCTTTCACATCATCTCGGATACCATTCCAGTATTTCTCGCGTCCAACTGCCATCCATTCTTCTCACTGTGTCCACTTCAACTTTTTCACACGTTTATACCGAGCATACATCTTTCCATGCTTCTCTGTGTGCACTGGATCTTACGTAACATTCTTGTATAGTATATATGTACTTATGTACATACATGCATATATAACACAAATGGAAAGTCTTACTCAAAATTTGTGTTTTTCTTCATACATGTATTTGATTTATTTTTCTAATGCGTGGGGTCTATTTTCTATTGTCTCGATGTTAAGGAAATTAAAAAAAAAAAAATTATTAGATTATCACTTACGATAAATTTGCTTACGATATCTTCTAAATTTTAATTAAAAAATCGTCAAAATCATTATTTTTAAATTATTATTTTACGTAAGCAAATTATTTTTATAGACTTGTGTAGTTCCTTAACTAAACCAACTTTATTGCAATTTCTTAGCTTAGCTCGTTGAATTTAATATGTAAATGTTAGATACGTTATTTTCGCCAATACGCTAAAATGAATAGCTTGAAAGTCACTTTTGGATGAATTAATTTTGATATAAAAAATCTCAAAAATACACCCCAAAAACCCACCCAACTCATTTTCACAATTTTCGTCAGTTACGTTAAGTGAACTTAGGACGGAAGTGTAGCAGTCATACCAAAATGTGTGTGTGTATGTTTTTTTTTTACTGTTAAGACATATAAAGCTAAGTTTAACATTTCGTATGAAGCATTTTACCCATATCCTCACAGACAGTTAACACCCAAGTGAATAGACCATTTCCGGATAATACATACCTGATTATTTGGTGTTGGCTGCCGTTTTTGTCGTAGAGGAGCTGTTGGTGGTATTTGGTGAGGTGTAGATGGTGTGAACCAACACCCGGCACCTCCTCCTAGTACGGACATGTGCTGTCGAGATAATAAACAAAACTTTGAGCGTATAAAAACATTTGCATACATTCTGCTATTTGTCTGTCGACAGTTCAAAAATAACGTCTCGCAACGTTCGATGAAATTAGTCATATTATTTAAAACAGAGGAAGGTTACATCAGTGACGCACTTGTGTTACGGCAGAATTTTGAAGATTGTGGCTGCTCATAACAGTGGCTTTGCCACACACTCTCCCAAATAAAAACCACTTCCTATTCCTTGCACTGCGGTTCGCAATATATTTAGCTCGCCGATACGCAGAAAATTCTCATCGTAAATCTGAAAAAGTTAAATAAATATTCAGGTGAGTCAGAAAAGCTATGGCGATTGTATGATACATATAATTATGCCATACATGGGCATGTAAACAAAACAGTTTTTCACGATTTTCTCGAAACCAAGAAATGTTTCCAGATCTTGTCCTATGACCATGAAATTCACGTTACCAATAAATATAAATCGAATAAGAGATATGTATGTATTCGTTTCCTAGTTTTATTAAACCAATAAACAAATCTAACTTAAGTTGTTTAGATTCTTTTGCACACACACAGTATACGATTGTTATACAAATGACTAGTAACTGCCCATTGACAGTGGCGTCGGGTGGTTATCATTTATGTACCTACATATAGTGTATTTCGTACATACATATACTCCCGGTAGTTGAAAAATGAGAGCGCTACCCGTGCTGTGAGTGTGTGTATGTGAGCGTTCCGCGGCTACCCAGCCAGGCAGACCCTTGCGCTAGTACATATAGTAATATATGAAATTCTGTCAGTCGGAAACGCTCAATATGCTTAGTTTTCATTAAAAATTTGAAATATTGTGTTTAATTCAATTTTTTTCGCCTAATCCATCCAACCTAACTTTAAATCTGTGACACTTGTTAATAGACCCATCAATTGTCAACGGGAATTATTCTAGTCATATACATGATAGCCTAAAGTTTACGCGTATCGGTCAAGAGCGCTTGACATACTTATTTTATATTTCATCGTAAATTTCAACTATTATTATATTAGTTAACCTATATGTAAATAACTAATCACTACCTGTTGACAGTGTCATCGGGTGGTTATCATTTATGTATATATGTACATATAGTGTATTTACATATCAAAGCGTACATATTCGCTTTTTGCATATTCGGTCGGAGGCAGTTGTGGGAGGGTGGTTAAAGAGAAATTGACATTATGATAATCAATTTTTCCATTCCATACATTTGATTTTTTCCATATATTTACAATTTCTGATCCGACATATTTTTCAAAGATCATTCCTCATGCAATAATTTGTATAAAATCGTGGCCCACATACTCTCAATTCAATATTCCGATGCAATTTGCGAAAAAATATTTAGTATAACCAGTGCAGCCTGGAGAAAGGAGAGAAACAAATTATTGTTAAAAACTATAGAAGCTGAATTAACGATCAAACAAAATTTTAATCACAGCTGTCAAGACTTCAGAAAATTTTTATCGAGCATAAACGGCGAACATATTTTGAACATGCTTTGAAAAATATTTTTAATAAAACTGTTACGACTGTATAATTTTTTGTATTCAAATCAAAATGTAATTCCTGTGATTGTATCTAATGAATATATTATAATAACTGTGATTCTTGCGAATGATCTGCGATTATTTTCTATGTGTTCTCTTCTATGTATAATTAAAACTAAGTATTTTTTTATTTCTTCCTTAATTCCTTTATTTTTAATTGTTCGTAACGGTGGCTGTTCCGATCTGTAATTTTGGAAATCTGGCAACCCTGCAGTGCCCTGCCGGGTAGCCAAAGCTATTATATACGGTAATAAACACCTGTCGGTTGTCGACGGACAATACTCGAGCGTAATTCGTATATTGAACGACCGCCGACGAAAATTGATACACGGTGAATGAAATTTTTTTAGGTCACAGATAATTTTGCACAATTCGCAAACGTCTCCGTTTGCAATGTCGCATCGACCATCAACATCGATGACATCATTAAATCAGCGATCGCATCGACATAAACGGCGCCAAATCGACCCAAAGAAATTGTGAAAGTTGACCTCGTAATTAATTAATTAAAATTCAAACGACACGATACATACACGTATAATAGAAAATTAACAAAAATTCAATTGTTTCACACGCACACGCACACATCTGTGGACACGGTCGCGCGTTTGTTTACAGCGGTACACAGCACACATACGCACTGTCAAGTGCAATGGCGACGTCTAATTCGGTCACAATGCGACCGAATCTATTTCAGAGCACAATCAAATACAATTAGTCACATTGTAAAGGTTAAACCGCGACGGTCATGTTTGACATTTGCGAGGGGGGGGAGGGTGGGTCGTAATCTCAAAAGGTCAACATCGAACCGTTTGACAGGTGGTTCGTTTCGCGTTTCGGATACCTGAAGGGCGCATCGGCCGTGTCGCATGTACACATACGCAAACGTCACCGAGACGCGGACCAGTGACGTGACCAGTATGTCCTCGATGACGTCACTCGCACTAGAGTTTCGTCGTGCGCTGTCAGGAGAGCGGTGTTGGTGTTGGTGTTGGTGTCGTCTGGCAGAACAGCGACGGGGGTGAAGTGGGGTGGGTTAAGATTTAAGATTTGAGATTCGAGGGGGGGCAGGTGGCGCGGGGCCGCCAGGCCGCACCACTGCAGTGGCCGCAGAACGACAACTGCACCATGCGAATGTTGCGCGCACATACCCACTCACACACACTCGGGCGCACCCATGCGTCTCTCGTCCGCCCACAATTCCTCTCGCGCGTTCCGATTTGATAATTAAATGATCGACGGTCCGCCGCCTAGTCGGTTCAAAATTGTGAGCTTCGAAAAATGTTCCAATTGTAGGTGAATAAAGGTTGCAAGGAGCTGACCGCGACTAACATTTTTTTATAGTATTACTAGCTTATTGCCCGTAGATAATCAACGTCCGCTGAATTTTCAGTATCGTGTGGATACTCGGGTGAACCAATAGGCTGGGGTTGGTATCACTGTCTCCCTGGTGGTTGGCAGCCCTAGTACCGGCAACCGAGTGTTACACGGGTCAAGGTGAAAACCCACTAGGCGGAATTGCGATGCACTGCACCGCGCGACACGACGTGGAAAAATATTTTTGTATGAAATTGTCGCACTTGAAGTGCAGTTCCGCTGCCGCGTAGTGCGGTATATCTCATCCAGACCATATTTTGTCGCGCCGTGCCGTGCAATGCATCGCAGTTCCGCCTAGTGCGGTTCAACCTTCACTCCCACTCGATATCCGTCGCTCACGAAATAAACACTACTAAAAAGTCCACTGCGTATTTCACATCCAGCCTTTCCCCTCGCACTCCACAATCGTAAAGTGCCTTTTCAATAGAGATCCCCGCTACTTCCTAAATTTTTTTTTTTGGGGTGGTTTGGGGGTGCAGCAGGGCTCGAGGGAGTCCGGGGGTAGTTTGGAAGATTCGGTGGGATTGAGGGAGTTCAAAAAATATCTCTACTTACATACTTACTGAAATTACTTTGCAAATAATAAAATGTATTTCGAATTAACGAGGCCTAAATAGTGTTGGTGCACTTGTTGGTATTGTGAGAGCGTTGCTGTCAAAGTGTCGCGTTGTTAAATATCGTTGATTAGTGTTTCCGAAGATGACTTCGCGCGGTCGAGCAGCTCAGGCGGCTTCGGGGGCTTCAGTGCCCACTGTCTTGTTTCGTAGGGGAAGTACTCAGGTACTATTTCATCATTACCTAACAATATCACTTAATTCTAATACATAGAGTAAATAATGGAATTTTTGTTTCAACTTTTATATTTTTTTCTTGTACAAAATTTCAGTGTATACATAATTATATCTTGCCACAATTTTCATATTTTCAGAAGTCAGGGTCTGCGAGCTATGATTCGTCAGACGACCTGTGGGACGATAGAATACTCACAGATGTATACGATCGAGCAGTCAACATAGCTCGCGAAGACGTTGCCAAGAGATTGGCGATGAATACTAATTCTGTTAAAGGTTTTCCGTTTTTACCTTTTATTTCTTTGAAAATTCTAAATGCAAAACTGTAAAATTAAACATTGTTTTTGCAAAATCCTTATACATAGATACAAAAACGCACAAAAAAGAATCCGAAGCAAACAAGAAAAATAAACAAAGCGGACGTGTGTCTAAAAGAAAATGGAAAGTCGGTTCTGAATGTCGGGCTGTTTATAGTGAAGATGGATTGGAATATGAAGCTACTGTGATATACATTGATGGTGATAATTGTATTATTTCATACATTGGTAAGTTCGTAGATGCAGATTTTTCTATTTATTTAATTTAAATTGTTCGAAGCATAAAATTATGTACATTTTTAAGGTTACAATAACGAAGAGGAAGTTAAATTAAGCGAATTGAAGCCATCTTTGGGCAAGTTCGATAGATTGAGACAGGCTCTTGAGGCGGAAGATACTAACTCTAATATTGATTGTGGAGAAAATTCTATAAATGGATCATCCATTAACTTTAGTGAAGGTAAATAAATATTTTAATTTGTGCTCAATCTAATTTAAATATACAACGATTGCTGAATTTATATTTATATTATAGGCGAACTGAAGAATCATGCTAAAGTTAATGGTGTAAATAAAACCAAATCTAATAAAAAGAAAAAAAATAATATCGCAAGTGGATACACTCTACCTCCATTATCGTCGTTCCAGTTCCCTTCATTTTCTCCTAATGCAGATTTAAATAGCCATGTGAGTAAATTGAAGTGCATAAATATTTGCAATATCAATTTTAACCATGTGCGTAGATAATTTTTACTGTTTTTTTTTTTTTTTTAATATAGATACCTCTTCCACCACCACCTCCATTTTTCTCTCCGACTGGAGATAATGCATCTCAGAATGATCAGTCCTTGTCGGTAATGCTCATTAGTTGGTATATGAGTGGATATTATACAGGCTTATACCAGGGACAAAAAATGTAAGTCACATACCAAATCAAAATTTGAGATAGGTTAGTGTTTCCAATTACATTTTAAAATTATTAGTAGAATTCGTAGTTACATTAGTTTTGCGAGTGAAAATCAAGAGGTTTGAATATTGATTGACGTTGACTTTTTTCCGATTTTCAGGAAACACAGCCAAGAGTAAAAAAAAAGGAATATTCTACATAATTAAGTACCAAGTGTTGTATTTAATTAATACCTTGCTTAATTATATATTGATTAATACAGGAACTTTTCACTTAATTAATTTTTCATTTAAATATTTGACGGTCCATTTGATATAAAAATTTGAGTTTAACTTTTAGAAAGTTTATTAAAATAAAAATAAATACAATCACAATTCAGCCATTAATTAAGCAATATTAGCATTTTTGAAGCTTTTAGTAGTAACTGGATTTCTGCTAGTTGAATGTATCAAATAATTTGATTGCCACACAGCTTTACATTCATCGTTAGTCTTCAAATCCACCTGTAATTTTTCCCAGATCTTCTTTTTGGGATTTAATACTTCATCCGCCTGTCCACCCTCATATCCTACACAAAGTAAATAATTTGCATTATAACTAAAAGATATTTTGCAATCGGATCATATGCATTACACAAGCTCAAGTCTTACCTTCGACGACAATTTTATCTCCTGGATTACTGTCAGCCGGTGGAATCAACACTTCCACTTGTTTAGGATCTCCGCTAAAATCAGATTATCATACCATGAATTGCTCAAATGAGCTTAGAAAAAAACATCTATAAACATATATATCTATTGTTTTAAAACGCTTACATTGACGCACATAGCACCATTCCTTTGGATTCAATTCCCCTCATTTTAGCGGCTTTCAAATTGCACAACACAATAACACTTCTGTTTTGCATTTCTTCAATCGGTACATGATTAACCAAGCCGCTGACGATCTACGAAAATCATTTAATCGGTAAAATCTTCACAAATAATATTCAAGAAAGAATGATGAACATACAGTCCTCGGTTGTTCTTCTCCGACATCGATTTTCTCAACATACAATCCATCAGCATCGGGATGTTTCATTACTTCAACAATTTTTCCAACTCTGATATCTAATTTGTGCGGTAAACATTCAGAGTCGCCAGTAGCGTTGACGGTAGCAGTACTTTCTGTAAAATTATTATAATTATTATCTTTGCTAACCAATCATTCTATAAACTAAAGATTTTAAACTAACTTTTATTTTCCTTTGGATAAGCATTTGCAGTTAATTCCTTCAATGATGTCTGACTAAATATTTCCTGAATAACCTTCAAAAGGATGTTGATTTCTCCTTCTACCTTTGGTTTTAAATCACCTGGATGGATATCTTGTTTCGCGTATGCTGCTTCCAATTCTTCATAATTAGAAAACAACAAATCCCCACCGTTCGCTTCATTTCTATGAATCGTAAATTCTGTAAACGATTAACACCTCTGTGAATATACAAATTGATAAAAAAAACTTGCGGTTAAAAATCAAATAAACATTTTATAAACAGTAAACTCACGTTTTCCTTTCAAAAGTGGAAATAAGACATGTTTCGTAAAGGATAGTACACCGTTGTCGTTAATATTACCAGGCTCACAAAACGCTTTTTTAATCTTCTTCTTAACTGCCGCTGGTGGATCTAAGAGATCTATCTTACTATCTTCCTCCGATGAAGACATTTTTCCTCCCGTTAATCCAGGCACTGAAGTTCAACAAATAAATATTCACATCGCTGTAATTTACAAAAATGGCATTAAACTTACGAAAATACAGTACCCATGGGATTCATGAGATGAACTCTTTTAGCATAGCCGAGCGCTGGAAGATATTTTTCAGCCAAAGTGAATATTTTTCTTTGATCCACACCACCAAATTGAGCATCAACTTTTAAATATTCTTCATCTAACGCTTGCAAACCTACAGATATATCATTCGTAAAGTTCCAATTGAATCAATATTAACCAACATCAAACAGATCACTGAATGGTAAAAACCTACCTGGATACAACAAACCGCTTAAAAGTGGATGATCCACTTGTTTAACTACTTCTGCTCCAGCTTTCTTGGCATCGTGTTCTGTCATTACAGAACTGAGACGGTAAACATCCAAAGTATATTCTTTAGAAAGCTGATAATCAGTTCCTCGTACAAATCTAAACCGTATTTCATTTATATAAGTAGGTATATCAAAGTATAATGATAATATTCAAAATAATTTCATACTTTAATTTATCTAAAGAAACTCCGATTGCCGTCAACATTGCTTTAATCATTGATTCATAGTACAATGTTCTGTAAGCTAAGAGATTCCACGGTGCTTTCATATTGTCGAGATATGCGTGCAAATCGGCCAACAGAATTGTTACCTGTACAAAACAAAATATACCTGTAATTATACAGTAAAAGGATAAAAAAATTAGAAGGTACATATTTGATCATAAAATACAACTGACGTTGCATCCTGCTTGCAAAAAATCAGCAATTTTCAAAATAGGCACAAAATAAGCAATGTGAGGTTTCCCAGTAGTGGCCGTACCCCAATATATTGAAATATCTCGGGTTTTTAGTATTTCATTCAATCGATCCTCTCCCAGTACCTGAAAACATTCAATTAAAATGCATATAAAAAATGAAGAAAGGCTCGACACACTTTTTTTGTTTACATTTAAAATATTGTTACACCAGTCAAAGCCCGTTGACAGTGTCATCGAGTGGTTATCATTTATGTACGTATACCTATAGTGCAGCAGTTTGCTAACTATGGGTCACGAAAAGTTGAAATATGAATTTTTATCCCAGCTGCTTGTTTTCGTTAATTAAATTATATAAAAATAAACAATACTCTGGATATATTTCTAAGTATAAAAACAGTATTAAAAGCTAGGTGAAAGTTTGGGAGGCACTGCTATAGTGTATTTAGTAGTTGAAAAGTGCGAGCGCTACCCGTGCTGTGAGTGAGTGTATGCGAGCGTTCCGTGGCTACCCAGCCTGGCAGACCCTTGCGCTATTATATACATACTAGCGTATTTCCCGTTGATAATCAACATCTACTGGATTTTTTAATAGAAAGATGCTATTTCCTAAATAAATCAAAGTTTTACACCTTCGAGGGTTAGACACGGAACTACATACAAACAAACAGACAGAAAGTTCTTTGGTAATATAAATTAATTTTTTTTCCTTGTAACTGAAAGTTACCGCTATTGTTAGCCCAGTCATATATATACTATTAATAAAGAGCTTAATGTGTGTGTGTCTGTGTGTGTGTCTGTGTGTCTGTCCCGTAACGCTATGACGTCACTATAGGATTTTTTCGAGTTTTTTTTTCTATGAATATATTTTTGAAAATTTTTTTTTTTCGGTTTTTTTGGATATTTCCAACTTTTTTTTTGGATTTTTTTTTTGGAACTTTTTTTTAATTTTTTTTTTTGGATTTTTTCAACTTTTTTTTTGGATTTTTTTTGGAACTTTTTTTTTATATAAAATTTTTTTTTTGGATTTTTCAGACTTTTTTTTTGGATTTTTTTTTGGAACTTTTTTTGAATTTTTTTTTTTGGATTTTTTCAACTTTTTTCTATGAATATATTTTTGAAATTTTTTTTTTTTCGGTTTTTTTGGATTTTTCCAACTTTTTTTTGGATTTTTTTTTGGAACTTTTTTGAACTTTTTTTTTGATTTTTTTTTTTGGAACTTTTTTTGTTTTTTTTTTTTTTGGATTTTTTCAACTTTTTTTTTGGGACTTTTTTTGAATTTTTTTTTTTTGATTTTTTCAACTTTTTTCTATGAATATATTTTGAATTTTTGAATGAATTTTTTTTTCGGTTTGTTTGGATTTTTCTAACTTTTTTTTTGGATTTTTTTTTGGAACTTTTTTGAATTTTTTTTTTTTTGATTTTTTCAACTTTTGATACCCCCTAAAGCCATTCCGGCCCCTTACCACCCCACAGACCCCCCCTACCCCTACGGCACCTTTTCAGCACTCCCGAAAAGCTATGCCGACCCCTCACCACCCCAGACCCCTCCCCTGCCCCTACGGCACCTTTTCTGCACTCCCGAAAAGCTATGCCGGCCCCTCACCACCCCACAGACCCCCCTATCCCTACGGCACCTTTTCAGCACTCCCGAAAAGCTATATCGGACCCTCACCACCCCTTTTTTGACTCACTTAAAGCCATGCCGGCCCATCACCACTCCAGAGCCGCCTTCTACCCCTACGGCACCTTTTCAGCACTCCCGAAAGCTATGCCGGCCCCTCACCACCCCACAGACCCCCCTACCCCCTACGGCACCTTTTCAGCACTCCCGAAAAGCTATGCCGGCCCCTCGCCACCCCCCAGACCCCTCCACTGCCCCTAAGTTTCTGCGCTCCCGAAAAGCTATGCCGGCCCTTTACCACCCGCCAGACCCCCTACCCCGGCGGTCCCTTTTTGGACTCCCAAAAAACTATGCCGGCCCCTTACCACCCCTTTTTTTTGACTCACTAAAAGCCATGCCGGACCATCACCACCCCAGAGCCGCCTTCTACCCCTGCGGCAACTTTTCAGCACTCCCGAAACCATAACGGCACCTTTTCAGCATTCCCGAAAGCTATGCCGGCCCCTCATTACCCATCCCCTACGGCACCTTTTCTGCACTCCCGAAAAATTACCCTCACCACCCCCCAGACCACCCCCTACCCCTACGGCACCTTTTTTTTGCACTCCCGAAAAGCTATGCCGGCCCCTTACCACCCCCCCCTGTGATCCAAAAAAATCAAAACCATTAAAAATTCAGCGGGCGTTGATTATCAACGGGCAATAAGCTAGTATCAATAATAAATGTCCTTCGATCATCAACAGGCAATACTAGTATAGGGCTTCCATACGTCTCTGTGTACAGTTTTGAGGTCTTGGAAGTGAAAGAGGTATATTATTCACGGATTCAATTTATGAGGAAGTATTGTATATGAAGTCATTTATCGAAAATAAAACATGTGAAGAATGGAAAACGAAAGATGTGCACGATAAATGGTTATACTATTTTATAAAGACTGAAGAGACAGAAAGAAAAGCTAATCTACTGAAAATGTGCCAATACTTGTTCGCCATTCCACTGCACAATGCGCATGTTGAACGTGTGTTCTCATTAATTGAAACTCAGTGGACAGATGAGCGCAATTCGCTTTCTATTGACACAGTGAAAAGCATAATTCAATGTTTTTTTTAATTATAAAAGGTCATGCATTGAATTCTATAATTATATAAAAGGAAAAGAGCTGCTCCAAAAGACGAAAACATCGGAAAAGTATGATTGGGCAAAGAAGAGCGATGATAATGAAGTCACCGAAGTCAGGGAAGAGTGAAGGCGAGAGAAGAATGGATGAAATAAAATGTTTAGGTAAGGTTCTATTTGGATTTATTAAATTGAATCGCCCATTAATTTATATTATTTTATTTTAGATTCGATACAGACGCATCCACAAAAAACCATCAAATTTTTCCAGTCGAACTGAGTGTTGAAAAATGATTCGCCATTGATCGCAACGTTTTGCTCTTGGAATACCTATTATCAATCTCTTCGTTAAGTGTTTTTTGTCTTCCAAATTTTTTTTTAAATTCAATTAATTGTGTTAAAAGATTGCGCATTTTTTTATAATAAAGCTATGAATGTCGATTAAAGTTTTTTTTTTTAAGTAGGGTTTTTTTTGGGGGGGGGGGGTATACCCGTCAGTAGTCCGACAATTATGGCAGCCCTACCCTAATATAATATAAACATTTTGTAACTTTATTTTAAAGTTTCGCACAAATATATTTTTAAACTCGACCCAGTTTAAAAATAGTACATGTGACGTATCGCTGAGTAACAACTGTTACAATAGTGGTGCTAACGCAATACTTAAAAATCGATCACTGTTGCATACAATTGGATGAGTAATTGGCGATAAATTGTGCAAAATGAAAAACCTCTTGTAAATGGCGAGTGATCAGATGTTTCTTGCGCTGTTGTTCCTCGGTGAGTTGACCCGGAGAGTCAGCCATTGCAGATTAAGCGCGATTTAAGCGTCAATCTGCAACGAAAAGTGACTGGGAGTGCCAAATGCCAACTGCATTGAAGACACGTGTGCCCGGTACTCTCATCGACAATACTGCCAACTGTCACCTGTCATATTCTAGGTGTCGCAAGTTGGTGCACCTGATTCCCAATTTTTAAATAAAGTCTTTTTACTTTATCCTAATCGGATAATTTTTTAATTAATTTCGTTCGGTTTTATGTGCGGGAAAATATTTAATCTGTTTGAAAATTTTATTATTGTGCTTCAGGTAAAGGCTTGGTTATGCAAGTGGCTGACTTGACCGTTGTGGCTGTTGTAGCCGCGGCCGCTTTCCAGGTATCTGTCAAATTCTATACAACAAAAACCAAACTAGGCCGTCTAGAAGGGGTGCGGTAAGTTTTATAGGGTGGCTTGAATTCAGTTTTCGATTGACACATTTTTTGGTCGATATTTGTGAAAAAAGTCTACTTTTAGCGAAGTTAGGTTGGGTACAATATGGCTTGATTTCAGTTTTCAATTAACGCATTTTTTCGTCGATATTTATGAAAAAAGTCTACTTTTCGCGAAGTTAGGTTAGGTATAGGGTGGCTTTAATTCAGTTTTCAATTGACGCATTTTTTCGTCGATATTTGTGAAAAAAGTCTACTTTTAGCCATGTGAGGTTGAGTACATCATGGCTTTAATTCGGTTTTCGATTGACGCATTTTTTCGTCGATATTTGTGAAAAAAGTCTACTTCTTGCGAAGTTAGGTTGGATACAGAATGGCTTGAATTCAGTTTTCGATTGACGCATTTTTTCGTCGATATTTGTGAAAAAAGTCTACTTTTCGCGAAGTTAGGTTGGGTATAGGGTGGCTTTAAATTCAGTTTTCGATTGACGCATTTTTTTGTCGATATTTGTGAAAAAAGTCTACTTTTAGCAAAGTTAGGTTAGGTACAAGATGGCTTGATTTCAGTTTTCAATTGACGCATTTTTTCGTCGATATTTGTGAAAAAAGTCTACTTTTCGCGAAGTTAGGTTGGGTATAGGGTGGCTTTAAATTCAGTTTTCGATTGACGCATTTTTTCGTTGATATTTGTGAAAAAAGTCTACTTTTTGCGAAGTTAGGTTGGGTATAGGGTGGCTTTAAATTCAGTTTTCGTTTGACGCATTTTTTCGTCGATATTTAAGAAAAAAGTCTACTTTTCGCGAAGTTAGGTTGGGTACATCATGGCTTAAATTTAGTTTTCTTTTGACGCATTTGTGAAAAAAGTTCCTTTTATGTAAGAGAATAACATGCTGCCCTTATTAAAAATATTACTTTGTATAATATTATACAATTATTTTTGTTACAGTTTCCGTCTAGTGAAGAAGAATGGAGACAAATAGGAAGACACTTGAAAAGACACTTGAGAAAGGAGATGGAACTTCCCTAATTGTCTTAGCGTAGTCGATGCAAAACATATACATATTACACCACCACCTGGAGCCGGCTCTTACTTTTATAACTATAAGCTCTTTAATAGCCAAGTACCTCTAGGTGTTGCTAATGCTAATTACGAGTTAATTTATTTCCATTTTGGGACAAATGGACGAGTTTCCAATAGCGGTGCTATGAAGAATACTGATTTTTATAGAATACTTGAAAATAATTCATTACAGTTGCCTTCACCTTCAGAAATAAATGGAGACACATTGCCTTATGTATTTGTAGGAGACGAAGCATTTGAAAGATTTTTTAAAACCATTCAATAGAAACTAGCTAAGCAGAGAACGAAAAATTTATAATTACCGACTTTCACGTCCTAGGCGAATAATTACAAATGTCTTCGGAATTATGGCTGCAAGATTTAGAATATTGAAAACTCAAATAAATGTAAACATAGACCACATCTCGGCTATTGTAATGGCTTGCTGTATACAATTTTTTACGCCGCCAATCTCCAGACACGTATTCGCCACCAGAATGTTTCGATAGGGAAAATTATGATGAAGGCACGATTGAAAACGGATTTCAAAGTGATTTACTGGGCCTTGAACAACGCCGAAATTTCGCAAATGCTTCTGCTCTACAAACTAAACAGTGTTATGTCAATAATTTTAATAACGCCTGTAGAGTGCCATGGCAAGACAACTTTGTGTGAAGTTCAGTTAGCTTGTAAGTTATTTAGCGACAAACAGTAACTGTAAAATTAGTAAATAAAAAACAAAACTTTATTTTCATTTACTTACCAAATTCTTGGAACTCGCAGTAAAGGAGAATGGTTCTGCATCATCTTTTAAAAACATCAGATGTTCGAAGTACCAGAGTTTTGGTGTATACTGCCGTCCTAAGCCCACTTAACGTAACTGACAAAACAACAATATCGAGATAAATGGTCTTGAAAGTTTTATTCTAAATTTGTGATTTTCTTCATATATTACTGATTTATTTAAACTTTTTTTTAGTGCATGGGGTTATTTTCTATTGTGTTTTGATAATTATGGAAAAATTAAAAAAAAAATGAATACTTTAGTAGTTACGTCACTTTTTTTACACTTACGTTAAATTTGCTTACGAAATCTACTTAATTTTAATAACGTGCTATACGTGAAATTTGCTTAGGAAATCATATGTATTTTAATAGTTGTGTTATTTTAGATAAGCAAAATGCTTCGGTATCAGCTAGCTAAACTAACGTAACTGCATTATCCTTAGACGAAAAAACGAATCTGCACGCAGATACGTTGAATTTGCTATGTAAATGTTGGATACGTTATTTTCGCAAAGTATTGGTGATACTATTTCTCTGCGCATGCAGATACGTTAGATTTAATAGCTTAAAAAAGTCACTTTTGGATGAAGATACATTAATTTTGATATGAAAAATCGCAAGAATTTTCATTTCGTAATTTTTCGCTAATCGTAATTTTTTAATCGTAATAATGAGTTTTAAAACTCATTTTCGTAATTTTTGTCAGTTACGTTGTGTGGGCTTAGGACGGCAGTATTTATACATACATACATACATATGTCATCAGTGCCACTGCCCGAAATGCGAGATTTTGGAATTTGCCATTTTCCTTTCGGAAAATCGTTCTCAAATTGACAATTTTCTTTTGCACTTTGTCTCTGTCCCTGTTTGATAGAAAGCTTGGCTTGAAAAGTTTGTAGACCTATGTACATATGTATAATATGTACAGTATGGATTATAATATGTATATTATGGATTATGGCTTATCATTAACGGATACCTTAAAAGTTGTCCTTTAGTGTGGAAGTTGGGAATATTTTACCTAAATATAAAATCAATAAAACAAGATGCATCACTTTGTAACATTTATTTCAATGGAATAGAATAAAAAATAAAATTTTAAAGGTAAATAAATATCTTATAATTTAAATCAATCATTTACAAATTGTTTCTTTTTACATACCTACCGAAATTATTGCTACAATAAATTCATTACATATGTACATGGCATGACTTAAACCACATTACCGACATCTAAACTTTAATAACATTATCTTAAACAAAAAATAAATCTGAAACATTCTCAGTACTTACTAAATGCGATTGCACAAATTTAAAACGTAGTTGAACATTGTGTAAAACCGTTTTCAAATGTAGGCAATATAAAATATATACACACCCATAAAACTCGTTGAATAAATAAAAATATATATAATACCTATAAGCTGAATTCAATACAAGCCAATCTCTATTTTAAGAAATCATCAATAAATTTTGAATACATATTCAATAAATTAAAGATAATTAAACATGTTGAGTATAATAATACATAAAAACAGCATCAAGAACTTTGTATTAACGATTAACCGATTTTGCGATGCAATGCAAAACAGTTAAGAAGATATTTAATGACCTTTTTGAAAGTTTACATAATGTAACATATTATAAACATATTAACCTTTCAAACAATTAAAATAGATTTTAAGTGTCTATACAGCTCATATAGTTAATAAATTAACAATAAACATTTTTTCTATAACCGTTATCCGGTGAATGAAAACAATAATTTATTAATTATAAAAAAATATGTTTCAGTCTTATCCACCGCACATTATAATTAACTGAATATAGAAAGAAAAAAGATTTTTTTGTTATTTGAGAATACCTGTAAAGCTTTATATAGTATTTATATAGCAAATAGAATTTTTTTCAATGATTCTGAATAAATTAATTTTTCACTTTGCTATATTCTGCAATCGTAAAATGAAAAATACATAAATGTGATTAATGATGATTAGCTGAACATAATTTAATCTTCAATTCAGAAAATAGGCCTGTAAAATATTTACATAGTAATTATTATTTTTTTTAATATTGTGGTACAGTTAAAAATGTTAAAATATAAAATAATATAAGTGCACGATATATTTCAATTTTGCGTTAATGTTATGTAGCATATAAAATCTGTTTTCCAATACATACTCATACTACAAAGAAAAATTTTTTTTTCACTAACTGAAGAATCGTAATACATACATATATCATGTATTTCAATGATTCAATCAGAAATAAATATTATTATATACTCGTTAGCGCTCTCAAACTATATTCTAATTTGTACATTTTGTAGAAATAATTTAGTAAGGTTTAAATTATCACAAATTTTATGTGTTTATTTTATTAATGGCAAGTACTATGAATAAAAATACCAATATTATTTACTTATCGCATAAAAATATCGATTTAATCTCATTTAAAAATTTATATCTACAAACGTATTTGTAAAAAACAATAATCTTAAGCTGATAGGTCACTAGCCAACCCATGCATCATATATAATAGTAATATCTCAAACAATCGATCAATAATAATTCTTTCATTTCTTTTTTTATCTGTGACTTACATATTAACAGTGGTAACAAATAAAAAGAATCAGTGTGACCATGACATTATTTTTTTCAGAATAGGGGCACTGTGTGGATACTTGTTAAAATATTATATGAAAAAATTCTTACTTCCTAGTTGCTAAACTAGAAAAAAATGCTAGTTATCTCCGTCATTGTTCAACAAACAAATCACCCCAATAAAATTTAGCACATTTAGTTCGACTTGTTCTATCGAGTCTTTTAAAAAGTGATCAAACTAGCGTACTAAGTTCATGAGGATCAGGATGCGTGTGACTGAGATCAAGAGTTGCCGGTGGTACACCCGGTGGACTTACAGATCCAGAAGCGGGCGGTCTAGGAGGCATCGGCGGACGAGTAGATCCACCCAAATCCCCTGGCGTGGGAGGAGTACTTGTCGGTGGTCTTTAAAATTTAAAACAATTTCAATTATACATATTAAAATCACAAATGTAATATAAATATGTATGTATAACGGAAATACACAATATCAAGTGCTGGCTGAACAAATGTTATCATTACCTTATAATATACGGTCCCTGATGAGGAAGTATAGTAATTGGTAGATGATTATAGACAGTACTGCTTGGTGTGTTGTGGAAAGTCATACTCGTTCCAAGGGTAGCATTCCCAGGGGATGAAATGTGTCCGTTCGATGTTAAATAGCCGTTGCCGGTCAAAGACGACACTGACTGGGGTGTTCCTATATTTTGACTATTACTTAATACAGGCTGATCGACCACTTGGGACTGTGAATGCATTGCTTTCACAGCATTTGTCTTTTCTTTTTGCCACACGAAAACATTGTGCACCATTGCACAGCCACAAAATATAATGCCTAATCCTATAAATACACTTGTGACGATCGCCGGTGTAGAATGAAATTGTATAAACGTATACAATATAATTCCTGTAAAAAGCAAACACGTTTATTATTATGGAAGATATCAGTGTTAATATATCAGTATTTAAAATATTACCAACCTGTTAAAAACACAGGAATTGAGATAAAAAATCCACCCACTGCGCAAACTCTGGTAACAGCTGACTTTTGAAGATACTTGTTAGTTCTGCAACAGAACAATTAAATGATTATTTTTCTTCATTTAAGTAGTAGTAAGTGTAAATATTATAAAAATCATATTTTTAAGTCTAAGCGTGTCTGTCTGTCTGTTTTTATATCCGTTAGGAACACTCGGTACTTGCTTACATTTGAAAATTTTAATTTTTTTTCCCCATAGCTGTTGTTTGCCTAGTCATATTTTAATAATAAACTTATGTTGATTATTATCAATTATTATTAATTATAGTCCAATATGAAAACACTCTGGATCTTGCGTAGCATTCTCGAATGGCACATTTCACATCCATACGTCATAAATCAAGAAGAGATCGTAAGAGGAATACATGGGTAAGAAGCATGACCAAAGTGGCAGATAAAGTGGAACGTGCGAAAAAGTTGAAGTGGCAGTGGGTTGGCCACAGCGCGAATAATGGATGGCAGATATACTTGAATAGTATCCGAGAGGATGTGGAAGAAAGCTAGGAAGACTAAGTAGACGATGGGATGACGAATTGAGAATGTACGGAGTCAAGTGGATGCAGATTGCTCAAGACAGACAGGAATGGAAGAGGATTGCAGAGGCCTCCATCCAGCAGTGGATGGTGAACGGCTGAAAATGATGATGATGAAAACGCACAATATACATATACCTATGTATGTACATATAATATAAATAGTTAGAGGAATACCAGGTACACTTCGATGAAAATCCACTCGGTATGTGAATAATGTTGATTAATCAAGTTTTAATTTCATAAAAAGATTAGAGCACCGATAGAAAACTCTCTGAAGTGAAACCAGAAAAGGAATTTTACCCCAGCGCAAACACATCTCACAGTAAGACTTTGCTAGGTGTGCTCATCTGTGTATTTATCAAGAAAAAAATGAAATTACAGTAGATTATAGATATTTACGACGAAGAGTATTTCAGGAGGTATGCGACCGATTCCACAGACCCCAGTATACTAGGCTGCACGCGAGCACGCTTTCAGGAATGTTCAACGAGAACTGGTAGAACTCGAAAAAAAAACTCGCAAAACCAGTATCTCGTGAGGTCTTATCGAATGAGCAAGGCCTCTCCCTGGGCCGCTTCCTCTCACTAGCTCGACTAGACTCAACGTATTCTCAAATTGCGTATTCGTCGTATCGTAGATACATATGTATGTATGACATCAATATTTTTAAATTGTGCAATAGCCTAGCGTGCCAGTCGCTGACCCCCCCCCTTAATAAATACATATAACACTGTTGTGCTGCTTCAAAGCACACAACAGTAACTATTTTACGATATGAGGTACATACTCCACAATTAGTTGTTAACTCAAACATATGTGGGAGCATTATGCTCAAGGCAGTGCTCTTTACAAGTGCCCAACGGCTAGCACAGCGTATATGCACAAAACTTGAGAACGCCTTTTCTGTGAATGTATGTATGTATGCATCGGTTGTTTGATGCAAGGAAAATTAAAGAGAAAATATTATACACTTGAGTGATTAATTGGTTTACTAATATAAATTATAATAAAAGCATACCTTCTTTAATTTTTTTGAGCTACATATTATGTGTATTGTAGAAAATTAATTTAGCGTTGCTTAAATAATATGTATGCGTATGAATGTGAAACGTAGATGATGAATTCAAGAAGATTATGTAAGATCCAGTGCACACAGAGAAGCATGGAAAGATGTATGCTCGGTATGACAAGAAGAAATCGTAAGAGGAATACATGAGTAAGCAGTATGACCAAAGTGGCAGATATAGCGGAACGAGTGAAAAAGTTAAAGTTGACACATAGTGAGAAGAATGGATGGCAGATGGACGCAAGAAATACTGGAATAGTATCCGAGAGGATGTGAAAGAAAGCAAAGTAGACCGAGTGGACGATGGGCTGATGAATTGAGAAGAATGTGTGGAGTCAAGTGGATACAGATTGCTCGAGACAGACAGGAATGGAAGAGGATTGGAGAGGCCTTCATCCAACAGTGGATGGTGAAAATGATGAAGTAATATGTTACAATTAAAAAAAAGCTAAAACTTTCGAGTAAAAGAAAAAGACGCAAAGAATTTCAGCCTTCGATGAATGGCAAAACTTAAGGGGTCAAAAATGCATCGATTGTGTTACACAGGTATTTACGTTTTGGAATTCCTCAAGCTTGATTCTGCAAAATAAAAAAAAAAGCATACGCCATTGTACATAGATATACAGTTCGATACCTACGTTTTTATTTTCACGGAGTGTATTGAAAAAAAAGCTTCTCCAAATCAAGGGCAATGATTGATAAGATATTGCATTCTTTTGCGGTTTGTCAAGAATTTTAGCCCCACCTTCGACATTATAAAGTATTCGAGTGCGGATGATGATAAACAGGGCGGATGTGCGAGCAGAAAACCTGTTCCAAGTCAATGAAACCACGATGGATATTGACAGTAAAATTTCGCAATGGGCTATTAGAAGAAAGCTAATATTAAAAAAAAAGCACAGAAGAAGCGCGAATCTCTCAATGGAATTATCTGGTACTTTGGGTTTAGGGTTTCGTTGCTGTGATATCGATTCGGATTTAAAAAGTCACCTGTTAGGCTTCTGTATAGTACAATGACGTATTCACATTATACGGCTTCACCAATAAGTGAGAGGCAAGAGATTGAGAAACACGAAGCTTTGATCTACTTTGGAATTTATTCTGGCGCGAGAATTTCACACAAGGGATCCTTAATTAATCAAAAAAGTGATAGACCCAGGTATCTGCGGCGAGTCCTTATATTATTTCTATGGGTGGTAAAGGAACGCCCTTCAAATTGAACACAATGATGGGAATGAAAAAAATTCTCGTTTATCAATAAGCACAATAATGAGACCGAGGTCCATTTGGAGTTGTAAATTTTGGTTGCAATTCGATGGTTAATGGACATGGCAATTGAATTGTCCATGGTTGGAATGAGACGGGGAGATAGCGGTAGGCACGCGGTCGCATAACAGTAAACCGAGAGCAAACCAGCAAACCAGAAAACCAGCTATTTCATTTCCAACCACTGCGATTACATATCAAACCAATTAAATAGCAGCACACGTCAAAAAATTATACAATAGACGGCGTAGGGTAATTAAAACAAAATAACTGTACATTTGACTGCTTTTCATTCTATAAAGGCAGCTTGTGTAAAAACAACTTGTGAAATGATACTTGAGAAGAAAAGGCTTCTTTTTACTTTCTCTACTAGCACTATCCATAGGGAGAAAGTAATTAGAAAGAAAATTCTATCCAATTAAATTGAATCCATCACCACACGCATATTGTCTACTATTGATAGTTACATATGTATGATACGCGTTGTTAGGTTTTCGAGAGAATCTTTAAGTGCACTTTAATGGACGTTTCGCTAGTGACGCGTCACCCAATTTTAATCATTCGGAAATTTGAAGGGGTCAAAACCGGACAGGTGGTAACGGTGGTTATCACCGGTTCGTAAATGGATCGAGAAATGGGGTGCGCAAATGAGACAAAAAATGTAAACGACTTGAGCCAATTGGAGGCAGAAAAAATTAAGGAACTTTTCAGAAACGAGCACCGATCGAACTTTATAACTCAATCGCAAGTAAAAGTACGTTTAAGGCCATTTCGTATTCAAGGTGATCGTCGTAACTTTGCTAAATAAAAATAAAAAGCTTGCGGTTGTTCGTCCAAAGATCGTTGCACAAAAAAAGTTTAAATTTTCGCAACTCGTATTACACTCGAGCACTATAATACACAGGTGGTTTGATCATAAACCAGATCTTATTTCTTTAGTGCGAATCTGGAAAGAATCCGGTTTGAACCACTTTATATGATATTATGTATAATCCAAGTTTTAATAGAGATAAACTGCACTAATTGTGAGCATCGAGAACTTTAACTTTAACCACAAAGGAAACGTTGCACAATTCTTAATGCTAATGAATAGATCCAACCAGTTTCATAGAAATACAACAGTGTCAATTTGATTAAGTATGTATATGCAGAAGGATTCCTCATTTCTTTTCTTTTCGCAATTCCACATTCATTCCACACGAGAGAACTTAAAACCATTGACACTTTTATGTTTCGATGAAGTTGGCGGAGTTTATCAAACATAGAAATTAAATGTGAGATTGACCTTCCGCCTATTCCAGCAGTTGAGTTGACCAGCTTTACGGCAAACAAAAACTGGATTGCGCAAACCAGGAGGCAGCACAAGTTGAGGGAGAGTGTGAGGGCACACAGGGCCAAAGTCACTTCGTACACCACTACATACTCATCAGCGCTGATCACAGAGATGGCCATCTGCTCAGCGCGAACCAATTCGCGCACTTCCGAGGCCGAAGCCGGAGATATCTTCAACAGGAAGATCAGCGACAGCAACGCCAGCAGCAGACTGACCAGGCACAGAAGACCAAGCGACGTCAGCATTTCCTTAATTCCAGCTTCTTTAGAACGATTCATAAATCGGGATACGTTAGCCGGAACTAGATTTGCAGGGGTGAGAGTGGCGAGGGCGCGTCCACCAGTTCCATTTCCGGCGACACCAACCCTCAATCCACCGTTGGGGAATTTATGATGGGGAGCCATCCTCCCACCGGGGCTGGCACTGCTCGAAGTGCCACCCAAAGAATGTTTCGAGGAATTGAGAGTGGACACGTTCAGAGGTTGCTGTTGGGGTAGTCGTTGCACCGCAGTCACACTCAATTGGCTCTGGTTCATCGAAAGATTTGCGTCTCGTCGGTTCACCGTGTTTTGATAGCGATGGTGGGCGAACTGATCCTGCTTGGCGGCCAACTCTCGAGGGGTCACGTCTCCTCTGTAGTCGGAGCGAAAGTCTCTGGAGTGGTACTCGCCCCTGTGGTGGTCTATTCTGTTTCGCGAGGAATCACTTTTGGGTTCTGTCGGCTTGGAGGCTGATTCTCTGGGGGTGACGTCGCCTCCGTGACCCTCGCGGGTCGCGTACTCGGAGCGAGGCTCCCGGTAGACCAGCTCGGCGCGGACGTCTCCTTTTGCGTCTGTTCTGGGTCCTAGGCCGTCGACCCGATTGCCGAACTCTCTGCTTCCTGGTGCTTCTGGTTTAAGGGGAGCTTCTGGTGGGGCGTCGCCAGGGGCAGTGGCGGCTACGGCAGCCATCATCCTCGTCCCGTTGAGAGGCGCAGTGGCCAGAATGTGCTTCAGCATCGCTTGGGGCGCAGGGGTGGGCCAGGGCCGCGGCCTGGGCTGCGCATCTCGTCACGGCTCAGGGTGGTGCTACCCAACACCACAGTGCCAAAGGCTGATGCCCCATGGTGGAGCCCTCCAACTCCTACTCGGTCGTTCCAGAGCGCACTCGGCGACCGACTCCAACTACAACTTCAACATGAACGAGCCAAAACCAGTTGCCCCACCAACGGTCTTTTAAGTCTCGATCGCGCGCCTTTGCGGCGCCTACTCTTTCACTCATTCGCCAGCCCGTTCACTCACTCGTTCGGTCGGTTCCAGTCTCGTTCGAGCCGTTATTCGCGCGCCATTTGAACGGGCTGATGCGATGTTGATGTGGATTCATGGATTATCCTCGTCGACTCACACTACTATTCAATGTGATCCTCGGACTCGTTGATTGTCTCCTTTACGGCTGAACTTCGGCGGCTATGATGTGTGCAGTATGCATGAATTCCAGCGATTCTTAACGGTTCTCGGTGAAATGAGGTCCTTCCCAGTTTCTGCTCAAACTAGGGTCACCAACCGTACTATCTTAAGAGTACATGTACTCTTTTTGAGGTGGTAAAACGGCGTATAACAAAAACAAAAGTCAGATTATCCAACCCATTGGTCGGGAACCTTTTTTGTGCTTTTTCATCAGAGCCAAATGAGGGAGAAATTTGCAAAATAAGCAAATTTGAGAGCCGAAGAATATATTGTTTTCGGATTGTATACCTAAAATAAGAATAATGATGTACTGGATGTAATTATAAAACATTATTTAATGATAGAAAATAAATTACCGAAACTTAATATAAAGTTTAATCTACAAAATGATTTTAAAGATTTTTACGTCCGTGAAATTGGTTAAATTAGTGGGATTTTGTAAACTTTTTAAACACTTTTTTGCAATGTTTTATTTCACTTCACGCAAAACTTTGAATGAGAGCCGCAGGTTTTCATACAAAGAGCCGCATGCGGCTCCGGAGCTCTAGGTTCCCGATCGCTGACCTAACCTAACTTAATTTATTATTTTATGTTTACTGTTTATACAAAATTCATGCTGTTGGTCCAACTCTGAGAATGCAAAAACTGAAGCAATTGTTAATAATGTTTTGGCACCCAACTCTGTGAACACTACTGTAGAAAGGATCGAGAGTGAAACCATTTCGCACATTGAAAGTAATCATGGAGCTTTGGAAAGTATTTCCCGTTCTTATTCAATATTTCGACAAAGTATTTGGGATACAATTAAGTATGCTAGAGTTAAAACCATTGATCAAAACCAAAATCGGAGACCATATTTGATTTACATAATTACCACAACATTACAGAATTATCATCTGAAGAGTAAGTGTATCGCATGGTGGATAATTTCAACACCAATTTTATTTAGGTGGTCTGCCGAAAACAATGTTTTCTTCCATCTACAGGTCATTCAAATTTTATATCAATAAAAATTATGTTCCAGAATTTGTTTTATTTTATTTAATACATACTATATTCATTTAACACACATTAAAAATTATACCCCCGGTTCATCATTTTCTTTTTTAAAAGTGTACTTGTGTACTCATTTCTTTTGATCCTAGGATGGTAACCCTAACTCAAACGAATTCCACAGGTGTCGCCGAGTTTCTACTCACCTGTCCCCCGAGCTGCATAGGTGCCGTTCGGCTAATTTAAAATATTGTTTTTTCTATACCGTATCTATCGGACCTCAAAAGCGAATAAAATTTTTGGAATGCACCGCTGGAAACATTGTTTTCGTTCAAATTCTGTCATACATACATAAACGTGATAGTTTTCACGTAAGAAAATGTGCACAGTTGTTATTGGTCAAAAACAGTGCACGTACGTACATACGTCAGCTTTTATCGCGTATTCAAATCTAAAGTAATGTTTGAGAAGTGCTGATAAAATGACTTCTGTGTGACGTGTACAGGTTTGCTTTTGCACCTGCTTCACAAAAAGCTAACCGCGAATAAGCAGGTCAGCGAACCATCATTAATTTATCGAAGGGACTATTAATTTATGTACATATTTGGTTTTATTAATGGATCACCAAAAAATGTAAACAATTTTTTTTTCCAAACGAATTTATTTCACATATGTATGTATGTAGATAAAATTCTCTTTGACGTAGCTAAATGATATATGATTTTCGTAAATATTTTGTTGATTTCTAAATAGTACTTTAAAATTCATTAAATTACACTAATGACGTTCTCGATCAAACGCGTAAATAGCAACATTTAAAATCACCACCATAGAATACGCACAGGTGTACCAACCTAAATTATTTTACCTGCACGCCAGTATCACATATCATTTCGATTTTAGTAAAAGCAAAGCATTGAAAATTGAAAATTTTCAAAAAAAAAATTTATCTCCCATAATTAAAAAGCCAAACAATTGAAATCAAAAGTATAACGTTTCCTACTCGATTTTTTAAAACAGTCAATATGCATATTTTTGATCTTCGGGAGAATAGAACGGGATGAACAGTCTATCCGCAATTATCTTCTAACCTTTCTCATCTAGTCAAATAAATAGATTTAACCATTCTCTCTACATTTAGCTAGAATCTCGGTAGATATGATTGGTTCTGTATAAAGCTAAGTCGATATGAGGAGTGTAGTGAATGAATAAAAAGAATCCGGTAAGGATCAAAAGTTTCATACAAAAGAGATATTAATTACACAGGCCGACATATTTTTCTTTGCTTTAGGTTTGAATTGGTTCTTAACTAATTTGGGGGCACTGACCACGAATATGATGTTAGTTTTTATCCATCACCAGTGCTCGAAATGGAAATTTTCACGAATGGGAGCGCTCGATAATTTTCAAAAAATATCAAACGACCTTTTTTTTTTAACTAAATATATGTATAGAAAATGTACGTACATTTATATACATACATATATTATAACACCAAAACACTTACGTAACATATGTGTGTACACCAATATAAATGAATTTATAGTTGTATATATTAGGTTATTAGTATTATTATTATAGAAACTGTATTACATACATACATGCACAATTTACACGGTTAATTTTTTTTAAATTTGAATAATTGTTAATATCACTATTTAGTTAGTCACGTGCAGTAATTATAATTCAGAAGACAACTTAAATGTTGCTAGAAAAGTGTTTGTTAGTGATGAAGTGCAGTAATAAAATATAAATAAAAAAAATAATCAAGCGATTCCCGATGATAGATTGAAATTGCAAATACGTTCGGTAAATTCAAGTTCTCTCATCAGAGGGACAGGCAAGACTGAAGTATTTTGAAATTTTGGTTACTTTAGTATAATGGTAGCGGTACAGCTACTTTAGAAATTTTGTTAAAATAAGAAAGCCGACAATTCAAAGAAAGATATCGTAAATTATCGAAACGACCGATGCCCCGAGAGGGACCCATTGCAGTTTGACCATAGTGTGACAGACAGTGCCGACCACAAAGTAATAAAACTTTTTGCGCATAAAAACCCTCTAATTCTAAATGTTATCTTCAAGTAACACAAGTGCATCCAGCTTTTTCAAAACATAATAATATTTTAAATGGCTTTTGGCAACAGATAAGATGGCCTTTGTCGGAATTGAAATGTAAAGAATTTAACTTTCAGTCAAAGATTGTGATTTAGGAGTCATAAATGTAAAAAAAATTCACCTTCTAACATTTTTTCGGCAATAATTATTGAAAGAGCACGGAAATTTTGGTTTTTTTTTTTTTTTACGGAGCGCTAAATTTACAGATTTCACGAAAGGGTACGCTACGTTTTCAAATCTCACGAAAAGGAACGCCCGCTCCCTGCCGCTCCCGCTGAATTCGAGCACTGTCCATCACGTAAGTTTTTTCACAATGTTCCACTGATATACCACCTGCAAAACCTGCTCTTCGTGGACCTATTCCATTAGTTAGTTTAAGCCACGACTTGTCTCCTGAAAATGGTACCGATGGAAGTGATCAAATGGACGTTTTCGAAATTGAAACACAGCAACCACATGTTTTCACACAAAGCGGACTGAACGATTTGATAAGAGATTTAGGCCTTCCAAAGGATGCTGCACAGATTTTGGGATCAAGACTTCAGGATAAACATTTGTTGACTCAGGAACATCATTTGCTCGGTACAGAAACCGTGAAAAAGATTTGTTCTCTGACGTAATAGCCAAAAACTAAGTACACCAATAAGTTTAAATTGGTTGATTTATATAAAAATAGGTGTGGAGTGCGAGGGGAAAGGCGGAATGTGAAACACGCAGTGGAAGTTTCGGTTGTGTTTATTGTGTGAGCGACCTGTGTAATGCATACTCGGTCACCGGTACCAGGGTTGCCAGCCGCCAGGGAGATAGTGATGCCAACCCTAGCCCATAGGTTCACCGAGCACCCACATAAGTATCAAAAGTAAAAAACAACGTTTACAAAATTGAAATTTGTAGGCCCGTGCTATTTATTATTTATATGTGTTAATAGGATATAATTAATAACGTATAAAAATATGATTTTCAATCAAAATAAAGGATTTTTTGAAAATATAATTGTATCACATGTGGTATTGGTTGGCAAACGTAGTGTTTAGTCCAACTGTCACTTGGAGTAGTGTGGCGCGTTGTATTGTTTACTAGATAGATCAGCTGGCTGATAGGCCAGGATATAAATCCAGAAGACGTGGATTCAACGAAAGTGTAATGGAGGAATTGGGTGGCAAGCTGGATCGTTGTCATCAGTGGGTGAATCAGCAAAATGATCTGCATCAAGAACAGGAGCCAGCACCTGAACAAGAACTACCCAACTCGGACTCCTCTGACGATGACTCGAACACTCCTTTGGAGCAATATCTATCTTTGGTAAGTTTATTCACGTATTTAAAACGATTACAAAGCTACTATACATTTCACTGCACGATACTAATATCCACTTGCAATTTGTTATCTTTAGAAGGAAATGCAAAGACAATTTCGAGGAAAGAAAATCACCCAACAAATCATCAACATCAAATGCGAATGGTTGGATTGTACTTACGCATCGGATGACTATGTAAAATTTCAATTTCACATAAAGACTCATCTTCCCAACGTTCAAATCAAAACGTATGATTCGGGAGAAAGTGAGATATTATTTGAATACTGATGACTGCTCGTTGACAGTGTCATCGGGTGGTTATCGCTTATGTATATACCTGTAGTGTATGTTACGGAGTAGTGAGCGCTTTTGTGGTTAGTGAGGTTATGTAACGCGAGCGCTTCGCGAGACCCTTGTATGATGTGTGGATTACAGTTTAAAAGGCCTCATGCAAAATGTCGCAAACGGATAAGGTCCAATAGGAATAATGTGGAAAGCAGATAAGGTCTAATGAGAATAAGTTAGAAAGCGCATAATTTTGGGGTTGCGACCCATAGGTTGGAAACCCGTACATTAGACCTTATGCGCTTCCAATCTTATTCTCATTAGACCTTATTCGCTTTGTACATTACCTTATCTATTCGACCATAATGGATTCATTCCTAGATTAGATTTGGCTTTTTCAACGCCTCCCGGTGAGTGAGCTTATATGTATGCACGTGCCGTGCCATGGTATGCGAGCGTTCCGCAACTGGGCTACCCAGTCGGTCGGGCAGATTCCTGCGCTACTACATTTATATATTAATGAAATACTTTCATAATACATCAAGTGGTATTGTTTAATTGTTTTAAACTTATTGTTGCAGAGTTATATGCCTGTTCGTGGGAAGAGTGCGGATTCGAAACGCAAAGCGATGGTGAAGTAGTTCGCCACATAAACTATCACGGTTACCATTCTAGGCTGAAAGCTATTGGAGTCAACGTACACGAACGATATTCTTTGGGTAAATGTTCTCGAAAGTCAGCGCAAAGAAATCAGATTCCTGAATTATTGTCGAAGCATAGTTGTAAATGGACCGGATGTACACTTTCTTTCGACAGTATACAGGTTTGAACCGTTGTCCGTCGTAATCTGATTGAAAATTGTACGCTTCATTATCCTTGTCAGCCATTCACCATCCACTGCTGGATGAAGGCCTCTCCAATTCTGTCTGTCTTGAGCAATCGGCATCCACTTGATTTCACACATTCTTCTCAATTCATCAGCCCATCATCCAATTGGTCTTCCTTGCTTTCTTTCACATCCTCACGGATACCATTCAAGTATTTCCCGCGTCCATCTGCCATCCATTCTTCTCACTATGTGTCAACTTTAACTTTTTCACACGTTCCGCTATATCTGCCACTTTAGTCATACTGCTTACTCATGTATTCCTCTTACAATATCTTCTTGTCATACCGAGCATACATCTTTCCATGCTTCTTTGTGTGCACTGGATTTTATGTAACATTTTCGAATTCAGCATCCATGTTTCACATCCATACGTCATAACTGGCAGTACGCATTGGACGTATGCCTTCTTTTTTAAGCATAGTGGGATGTTGGATTTAAAAACTATGTTCATTCTTCCAAAAGCGCCCCATCCTAGTTTCATTCCTTTTTCTGTACATCCAATCACGTTCACCAATTGTCCTAGGTATAAATAACTATCAACTATCTCTACCAAATGGTTATCTACTGTGGATACGTTTTGGGTGCAAAATTCATTAAAGATAATATTATTTTTATTCAAATTAATTCTTAAACCTCTGGCCTACTGTCCAGGATGCTCTTCGGCGGCTGGGTACTGTCCATTCTGCCCATCTAAGTTTTCCAACTTTGACGAATGTGGAAACGCATTCTTCTTGGGAGAGGCTATAGAGCTCTAGGTTGTCCTTTTTCATACGTTCCGCTATATCTGCTACTTTTGACCGTGCTTCTTACCCACGCATTCCTCTTTCTATCCATACATCATAACTGACATCGGTCATATACCTTCTTTTTCAAGCATAGCGGGACGTTGGATTTAAAAACTATGTTCAGCCTTCCAAAAGCGCTCCATCCTAGTTTCATTCTCAGTCATATTCACCAATTGCCCCAAGTATAAACTATTCTCAACTCTCTCTACAATATGATTATTGTACGCTTATTAATTTTTATTTTTAAAGGACTACTTCGATCATGTTTGTTGCCATGTTTTGGGAGTTGATCCAGATTCAGACGGATGGTTAACATGCAAATGGCTAGGTTGTCGTCAACGCTTTCGTTCACTGAATAAAGTGAAAGAACACGCCCGCCGTCATACAGCAGAGCGTGTGGTTGCTTGTAAACATTGTGGTGGTATGTTTGCATCTAATGCCGTTTACGAAGATCACTGTGTACGTCAGGTAATGTCCCTACATTACCTTAATCCAGGATACACGTTATAATAATTTTTAATTTTTTCCTTCAATGCTAACCTTTCAGTCAATGGCAGCTGAAGAATATAGGTGTGAAACGTGTGGGAAACTATTTTCTTCGGAACGATTGATGAGAAATCATGCACGACGACATATTAACTCCTATAAATGCTCTTTCTGTGACATGACTGCGTCTGCTCCATCTGCGCTCACAAAACATATCAGATATCGACATCTCAACTATAGACCTTTTCAATGTCGATACTGTACTTACACGTAAGATGTTTTGAATTTTTTTTTTTTATAAATTATTTTTAATTAAGGTTAAAGTCAGACGATAGCTCATTAGTTAGAGCATTGGTCTCTTGAGCGAAAGATCTGGGGTTCAATACCTGCATGTCGACAAAAAAAGATTTTCGACCTTAAAAATATTGTCACTGGCAAGATTGGGATATTACTAAATTCCGATCAGCCGTCTCCTATTAGAATTTGCCAATTTATCTAACTTGCAAAACGGTTCCATAAAATTGGCACCACCGAAACAAATTCCTTACTACAAAGGATATACAAATCATTGTCTGTTCCTTCTATCCCTTCCTCCCCTCCAGAAGGCAATGGGAAACCACTGGAGACTATCTTTCCTTAATTACTTCACTATGGCAGACAGCAAAGTATTTGTCAAATAGTGAAGAGGCAACACTTGATATTCAAGTACGACACCTCCAGAAGAAGGTTAAAGGTAACATATATACCATACGTCATGTCTTCTGACGCGATCCTAAACATAGTTTTATATGGCCTAAAAACATACATGCAACACCATTCTCCACATGATACAAGCCTACGTGATGAAACGCTTGATATGCCACTGTAACGTATGACATAAAAAGCCATGCCCGGGTCTTGCATACAAATTGAGACCAAATCATGTTGATCGACATGTGATAGCGTGGGGCGTGTATGTTCATGAGTTCTCTCATCGCGTGGCGTGTGGTATGTATGTTTCAGCCTTAACGCTTAAAAATTTAATTTAGGGCTGTCGATAATCTCGACATGCGTACTCACGTGCTGCGTCACGAAGGACTGACGGCAAAGCAGAAAAAGGCAACGAGTCGAATCTACGTTTGCCATTATTGTGAAGAGTTCTTCAATACTGGTCACAGTTTAACTAAACACTTGGTTCGAATCCATGGTTATAATCAAGCTTCGGGTTTCGCGCGATTCAGGTTTCGATTTGATCTAAATATTCAATATTCAATATGTGTGTATTGTTTTTCATTTAAATCAACCATTTTTAGATACGAAGAGTCTGAAGATGGATTTTACCGTCTGATGCCGTTAAGATATGAAAGTCTGGAAGTATCTAAACAAATAATTGCAGAACAGAACGAAAAGAAATCATTTGATAGTAAAATATTAGAGGAAAAGGACATTGACGACTTTAAGATTGTGCAGTGCTCGAAAGGTGACCATGAGAAGCCTGCTTCTTTTCTTGTTCTACCATCATCCATACAGGACAAAGAATCTCTCAAAGCTATTTTGACTGCTCAAAATGAAAATGATATTTTGGATAAAAAATCGGATTGCAATGATAACTCTCGTTCTATTAAAAAAATCAGTAAAACGAAGAAAACCCATAAGAAATTGAACAGTAAAAATCTCAGGAACAAACGGACTCGCATAGATGTCAATAATTCTTCATCATCCCAAACGGATGTTTTCAATTCTACTTTGCATGTGAACATAAATGAATTTTCATGCATGAAGAGGTTTCGTAATTTTTCACCGGCTAACCAAGAACCGAAAAATATTGAAATTTCTATTGCTCATGTTGATAAGGACGGAAATGTAATAAAATCAGAAGTAATTGAATCACAAGAAATGATTGTGTGATTTTTTAGTTGTTTAGGTTTTGTCGCACTCCCTGAATAAACCTTTCATTAAATTCATATTTATGTTAAGAAAACCAGGATTTTGACCTCTTATGTACGATGTAAGATATTTAAAATTTTATATATTTTTAACAATAATTTGTAGAGAAAATTTAAAGATACAAACCAATAAAAAGGATAATTAAAATGTTATTACCTCTTGTATATTCTCAGTTATTCATACTGAAATTCATCTTGGGCAACCTCCTCATGGGTATAAAAAAAAAATTGATATAATTAACAAATTTATTTATAAACTTACATGTTTTTATGAAAAAAAATCAGCTCTTTTTACGTTTTATATTTATAACTGTAATTTGGAATACAGTTACTTATAATTTGGAAGTGTTTGTACGCCACAGGCTTTAATCAAAAATAGAATCGTCATCATCATCAGACAGACCTGAAACAACAAATCATTGGATGAAATTTATGCACAAAAGTAAATTGAATAAAAGTTAACGAGACGACACTTACTTCCAACAGAAAAGTTAAACAGATAATTTTCATCTGAAAAATCACTATCAGAAAAATCTTCAGTGATGTCAGACGATCCAAACAAGAATACAGTATCGAACCTTTCATACGTAACTGACAAATACGGAGTGAGCGAACTTTCGAACGGACAAAATAAACTCTCCTGAAAAATAAATTGTGTCTTTTATTATTTATAAAATTACCGGTAATGGTAAAGGAAGATCATTTTTGACGTTGCATTGAGAACTCACTAACGAATCCATAGCCGACATGTTCAATTGTAGACATTTAGGCTGGGCCAACGACTGTATAATTTCACCAAGTTCACTTGCAAAGTCTTTTCGTATGTTGATACAGTTGAATACGTCTATTTTCTAAAATAAGCATTTCAAAATTGGTTAACTAAAATATCATGCTATGACTTGTGTTGTTACAAATATAATCAGTACCTTTATCTGTGGACACACGGTCACTATGTGTACAATGATAGATTCTTTTATATTTGCATTATGTCTACATACTAATTCTCGTAAATTGGCCCCATTGTTGTTTTTTCCCAATGGCATAAATGCTGCATTGGTTATATTCAACGCGCTGACATTTAGCACTTCCAGATGTTTTAATTTCCAAATGTATGAAAATCCTTTATCAGTCATTCCTGTAATAAAAACATTCATATATGATGCTCTATAACTTATTATGTGATCCGTTGAAAATGTGAATTCGTTACCTTTGTGCCAATTTCTAGCACTGTGTTTTATCGAAACATCTAAAACAATTAACTTGGGGCAACCTTTGCATATTTTTTCAACTAAGCAATCGGTAACACCAGTATTCATGTGCAAATGCAGCGCTTCCAATTGATTTAGTTCCGCAATCGAGTCTAAATTTTCACACTCCATATCCAAATAAGATAGAGACAAATATTTTAGTTTTGGCAGCAATTTAAGAATATGATTGACGAATGTTTGACTGACGGACGATTCGTCCAAAGACAGGTGCTGCAATTCTTTTAAATGTGAAAAACTCTCGAGGACAATTTTTTCCTTGACACATATGCCAACGATAGCTAACTTTTTAAGATTTTGTAAGTTTAAGTTTTTCATAAATTTTCCTAGGGGGTTGTGAGTATCTCGTATTACCAATTCTTCAAGGTTCGCTTTGCATAGTTGAAAAGTGTTATCGGTAATGTCACTACACGATTCGAACGTTAAAGATTTCAGTTTGGTACATTTGGATATCACTCCTCTCCATTGCTTGGAATCTAAACTCACTACAACTAGTTCAATTAAATTGGGACAATACTTCCCAATAAGATATGGGGTTCTTTCGTTAAATATCGACCATTCTTGATTTAAATGGAGTATTTTCAAATACCGTCCAAATTTAATAAAAAGCTTTTGTAATACTGAAGTTTTCAATGGTATATTACAATCCCATTCCTTAGTTTTCAGTTTGTGAATACCTAAAATTAAGATTAACTAGTTAAATCTAAGGGCATCGCAAATAATAAAAATATTCAAACAAACTTACATTGTAATTTTTGGTCGACTAAATACTGCCACCTTTTACATATCCGTTCAGAGCGTATCATTTCATGTAAAGGTAGGTATGAAAAAATTTTCATTATACAGTCTTCATTCAAAATAGTTAGAATATTTTCATACGTTTCTGTCGAATCCGGACTCTGTAATTAAAATTAATCATCATTATTATGACTTTAAATTACTAATTAAAAACGGATTTTTAAAAATGTACTACAAAATATAATTTGTGCTATTTTCAGAAGCTTTGCTGTGTTACTAATTACATAATTCAGCAATTTTATGTATCAATTACTAATTAATAAGTGCAAATGATGCAGTTTTGCTATAATAAATTGTTTGAGAAAACACGTTTGTTGTAAATTTTGGTTTCGTTATTATGATAATAGCGCTTGCAGATACGAAAGGACATTGTCTCACATTTTTCTCTTCAGGAGATTTTTTACGGTCGGGATTTTCCTTTTTCAATGTGGAATGCTTAGGATGCGTGCGATGTTTTCCTAAAATTAAAATTAAAATTTTAAACATTCATATAAAATTGTCATCAATAAAAAAAATTAGTATATCCTCACTATTTCTATCTTGATGCCACGAGTCTGCAGGCGAAATTTTTTATTTTTTTGATTCAATTTGAATGTTCGATAGCTGGGCGCTGAAATATATGATAAAATAATTTTGATTAAAACCATCAACAGAGTAATCACAGTGACTAATTCTATTTATCTAATACACATTGATATGAAATATAAATATCATGTTATTTAAAATCAACTCAATGTGCCACATAGTGCGGACATAGACATTTTTTATTTGCCACAATAATTAAATCGAAAATATGCAAATACAAACCTCAGAGCTTCTTCAGCATTGGAAAATGTTATAAAAGCAAACAGCGGAAAATATTTCTTTTCTACATCAAAACGGATGTAACAATCGACAACCTTTCCAAAGTGATCAAATATTTGACACAAATTGTGACGTGTTATCTGAAAAACCAAAACGCAACATATTATAAAAGAAGTTTGTTTAATTATTATCGAAACGACAATATTGGCACTATAATGATTTCAGAAAGAATATTTCCACAAACATGTTGCGTCCTCAGAGAAAAAAAGGTGACATGTCCACGATTTTGCGAAAATGAGCTAGGAATGTACCTTTGCTCCTTTTTAATTATCCCATCAGGGCAGTCAAGCGGCATCACAAAGTACAAAAGTTATACTAATACTTTCGGAGCACACAAGCTGCAAGTCTGAACTTTTTGCATGGAATTTAAAAAATTTACTCGTGTTAATTCAATAACAATGAAATATTACCTGACCGACCGACCAGCTGCTTAGCCTAACCGTGGAACGTAAACACACACACACAACACATGTTGCGCAAAGCGCTCACGCCACTAACCTCACTAATTCACACAAACACTCTCGCCACTGAATGCTCGCATACCACGACAGGGCACGAACGCATACGTTCACTCACACACATAACACGGGTTACGCGAAGCGTTCACGCTACATAACCTCATTAACTCACACAAACACTCGGCACTTTAATCTGAACAATTGACTATTTTGGACATGTCACCTTTGCGCTCTGAGGACGCGATGTATGCCAATCTTACACAGCAACAGTAAAATATACCAATTGCAGAACATTAAAACGCCTACAATACTTACATGATTTGGTAAGTTTGATATATATATTACAGTAATGGGAATACCCTCCTCCGTCATGGGTATTATATTTTGATAATCTGCAACAGAGTACGTAAATTATAATACATATAGACAACATTCTAGTACAAAAACGTGAACGACCCCCCCATCTCTCAATATAATCGGTGTCAACATAATCCACAAAAATGTGGCTCACACAATATTGAGCGTGCGTTTGGTCGCATTGGTGAAGTTGTGTCAATGAAGACAAATATACAAATACGAATATGAACCATGCGATCTGGACCAGTTCTTGGTGATGCGGAAGAAGCGGCCGCCGCGCAGCCAACCGCTCGCCTCCATTCCGTTTGTCACGAAACGCCACTCCAGTGCAATTCTAACTGGCACTCCAGTACGAGTCTGACTCCAATGCAACTCCAACTCACTTCACCCACCCATACATCTACACAACTACTCTCGCAGTGCTGCCAACAAGTTTTATACACGGGCATAAACTTCGCCCCGCTCCCGATTGCCTATTCGTGTAATACATAATTATTGTTATGTTCGTAGAGTTCGCTTCCAAATAGGGGGTCCACCTCAACACACTGAGCTGTCGAGTTTGTCCTAGAAAACAGTGAATGGTACTGAGGATTGTGAACTGAAAAGTGCAGAATAATGGAGTGTCGGCTTTGCCAATGTTCTGCCTCGGCAGAGTCTTCCGTCTCTATTTGTAGCTACTTTGACTTACAAGCGAAACACGTCTGTAGCTGCAGTCAGCCATAGGTTGGGATCTGGACTTATTCACATGGCATGCTCTCATCAAAGTCAGGTACTAAAAGAATAGTGTAATGTGTATTTTCCTTGCAGGTGAAAAAAGACGACAGGCTGCCCGATACGATATGCTTGTCTTGTGAATCCAACCTGAAATCGCTCATCAGTTTTAAAAAGACCCGTGTTAAAAATGATGAAATGGCAAGACTGAAACTAATCTAATACTTGGATATCAAAGGGGAAGACGTTTTGCTAAACGATTTAGTTTGGGAGGATGGGGGTTTTGATAACAATTTGCAATTGTATAAATCACCCATTGATGACGAGGTGATGAAAAACAGTCAAGCAGCATAGAAGAAAAATATTCTACAAACGATGTAAAAAATCACCCTACAGTCAAACATAGATGAACTTTCACTGTGCAATACACGATATAATGATGAACGAAAATATTCACCGGTTGTTCGGACTCGTCTCGTTATGTATTATATATTGTTATGACCTGGCCGGTTATGTCATTTTACTCCCTGTTTTGTTGTTATTTGAAGTAGTTTTGTTGAACGCTGTTGCAGTAGACGTATACTCTATTTGGAGCGAAGCACCTGAGACGGCCCCCTTGTATAAAAGCACAATAATGTACCTAAAACTTGTCCGCCAATACACATAACCCCAAAAGAAAGATGTCGTGACCACAGAGCCACGCTCTGGCGTGAGAGCTGAGTATTCGTACAGCGGTAATATTTCCACGATGGGCGAATTGAAATTATTGCTGTAATGTAGAATTTCATATGAACATTTTTTGAAAAGTAAATTTTTTTTATTGATCGTTTTGATTTGTAGATGATGTCGAGAAATTAAAAACCCGTACAAATCGCCATCCTGGGAAAAAAAATTCAAATATGAAATTTGTTCAAAATGTTTCGCAATGAAATATAAATTCAAAGGACATATGTATGCTCATTCACACTGGGGAAAACCCATACAAATGTGAAGTTTATTCAAAAAGTTTTACAGTAAAGACTACATATGAAATACCATACTAAAGAAAAATCATCGAACTATAAATCAGTTCGAAATGCTTTATAAAACATGAAAAAGAGCCTGTCGCAATTGAGTGTTAGCTTTGCCTATGTTCTGCGGCAGCAGTCTTTCTTCCCTATTGATGACTATTCTGACTTACTAATGAAACATATCTGGATTTTTTTTAAATTATTTAAAAAAAAATATGAAATGAAAAAATGGGAAAGTAAAAATAATATGCAACAAAATTTAAAAAAAACAAGACGGCACAACGGAGAATAGGATGCGTCCGAGTAAATTGCGTTGACATTTTGTGACGAAGCATCTGGATTTTAAAAACAATCCACTAGAATTTTTAATCGGATAAAGTATTGTGATCGTGCGAAAATTCGACCTAGAGATTTTGACTGATTTGTATCAGGTATCTCGTTTGATCTCGTATTCATGATTTCTGGAAAATGTCTGTATGTCTGTGTCCTTTTGTGTAAAATCGCTAATAACTCAAAAACCGTTTATCCTATTAAACTGAAACTTCATATTTATATGTTTTTTACCGGCCATTACAATCCACCAGGCTTTCAATAATTTTCGTCAACTGGAAGTGGTACTTTCCTTGAAAAACCACCTAAATTTTGTGTAATCTTTGGAAGGTTTTTCCAGCAAAACTATCATACACATTAAGCTGAAATTTTGTGTAATTAGGTATTAACGACCTTCAAAATAATGTAACGACCTTCAAAATAATTTTTTTTTTTTTTTTTTTTATCCAACCGGAAGTAGTACTTTTACTTTTGGTTTTTGGAGTTTTTAACTTTTTCTCCGAAACTATCTATCTATCTAGAAAAGTCTATCTATCTATCAAGCTGAAATTTCTATCTATTATTTTTACGTATAGTGTAAGAGACATTATGATTTTGGAACCGGAAGTGGCAGTTTAATCTTGAACGCGATTTCGTTTTTCATTTTTTTCGGCCTTTTACATATTTGGTATCTTTATAATATTGTAATAGTATAATCCTTAAAACAATACCTAGCTACGAAAAAATAAATTATTAAAATCAGTCAACCGGAAGTTGGGTTTTTTTCTTGTTGAAAAGTCAAAAATCCTGTTACCACGAAATATTTCTGAAACTAATTAACTGATCAAGATGAAAATTTATATTTATAATTTCCATATAAAATTTAAGAGTTGATAAGATTTTCATCAAAATCCGCCGACCGGAAGTGGTAGTTTTTCCTATTTGAATATATGCCGAAGATTGTATTTCATACGCGCGCGCAGCGCGCACTCAACAGTGATTTTATTTACTTACGTACTTAAAAAAAAAAATTCGTTACTCTTTGTATTCCTCAAATGTATGGATAAAGTCATGGGTTGGCCACACCCGAATTTTTTTTAAGACAAGCTAGTAAGCCGCATAAGCCGCAGATGTAGTGTCGAATTGAGGTGTTTCTATCTCTGCTATTTCTATCTATTTTTCTGACCGATTGGCTCGCTATTTGATTTATTTGATTGTTGTGACTTTTGTGACATTCGTGACTATTTGTTTGACTGTCTAACTGTTTGTGGCTGTGACTTTTTTTCTTGTGTTCGAGAATTTTTATACGTTTATGTATGTACACGTATATTATTATAATTGTCACACAGTGAGTGCATTTAATAAATTCGTTTAATAATTTAATAAGACACTTAATAATAAATTCGGCAATCATTTATTATATAGTATAATAATAAATCGAATATAATAATAAATTCGAATATATAAATAATTTTTGAATATAATAATAAATTCGAATATATTAATAATTTTTGAATATAATAATAAATTCGAATATATTAATAATTTTTTGATATAATAATAATTTCGAATATTTTTTAATATTCTATAATATATTTTAGAAATTGGAATATAATAATAAATTGTAATGTCTGAAAACCATCTCATTGGGGCACGGGCCGGTACTTGTCTCTTACCCGCACGCCGGAAGTGGTACCCCCAGTGATTGTACCTCCTACCGTTTGACAATCGCCTCCCTGAGAGTGTATTGGAGAAGCGTGTATATGTGCATTGTTGACATATTGAAACGTCAGTCAAGTGTGAAATTGACCAATAATTGAACTACGTTAATACATCAATGATTTAGACGGTATAGAAGGAGGGGGTGAGTTTAGAGTAAAAGCAGATTGAAGCGATAATTTGTCCATCCTGGCATAAGACATTATTTTCGAAATAAATTTAAGGGCTATACTCTGCTGAAATGTATTTAGATCTTTCAAATGTGTTGCGACATATCTCCCAAATGTGTCTGGCGCACTTTCTGGTTCAGGTGACAAAATTTTTTGGATGCTATCTACCAGTACTTGCCGATTGTTTATTAAATTTTTGCGAATTTTTTTCGTAGCCGGTGCTTTAAATACCAAAGAATCCCTTTGATAGCTTTGTTCAGATACCTACAACTGAATATAAATAAATGGAAAGAAACAGCTAAAACTTAGACGATGCGAGAAATAGTTATTGTCTTTAAACATTAGTGCTCTGTTTTACACGTAGGCCAGATAAAACAAAGCACTAATTGGTCGACGACGGACTACTTTGAACCGAGTCTCTCTGATATCAAAATAAGTCTCGTCGCAGTCGAAGATGTACTCAATGGGCTATATCAAAGTTACAGTTTGCTGCGAAGGTTCATTCTTCACTCGGTTGTTCATTGGATTCAAACTAGTAGTCCTAAACTCAAATGATTTTAAGTATAATCGTATCGGCTGTCGGCTGTCATCGTTCGTATATGGGAACGCTGAGCTCGTCAAGTTCAAGGTATACCATAGCAGGGAATACTTGGAAGGTTATACGACTATCTGCCCTGCTCTAGAAGTAAATCATTGATGTATTAACGTAGTTCAATTATTGGTCAATTTCACACTTGACTGACGTTTCAATATGTCAACAATGCACATATACACGCTTCTCCAATACACTCTCAGGGAGGCGATTGTCAAACGGTGGGAAGCACTTTTGTTGGTACGCCTACTTCCGGCGTGCGGCTAACGGACAAGAACCCACGGGCCCTACACACTTCAATTAAAAACATTCTGGGGACAAAATCAAACATCTTAACCTCTGCAAAAAAGTCGCACCTGCTATCTGCTGTGGGCGAGATCCTTGTTGAGTTTGAGAGAGTGGCCGAAATCTGCTCGTTGAATTCAAAAACATTACGAGCCATTGAGTCTATTGCGTCCGGTAAAACGTCTGTAGTACAGTCTGCAGTGACACCTGTCCTAGTGACTCCTGCCTCAACTTCGATTCAGACTACGGTTCTGACTCCGGCTGCTGTTCTGATTCCGTCTTCAGTTCGGACTCCAGCTTCGCTGATAACTGCAACTCCGGCCTCACTTCCGGCTTCAGATCGGACTCAAGCTTCACCTACTGTCGCACTTCCGGCTATGGTTCAGAATTCTTCGTCAATTTCGACCTCACTTCCGGCTTCACCTACTTCGGAACTCACGGTCGTACTTCCGTCTTCACGTCCCGTTGCGGATCGGCAGAATTATGATGATGTGCTGACCTCATCTCTGGTGACGCAGATCCAAGCAAGCACGTCTCGAGCAACTAGGAGGATTATTCGAGGCACTGGTGGGTCTGATAACTTATTGGTGGCCGCCCAGCGAAGGAAATTGATTCACGTTTTTTACCTGAAAAAGGATACGTCGGAGAAGGCACTTTTTGACTACGTCAAACAGAAGCTGCCGTCTTGCGACCCAATTGCTTAGGGAGACTACAGTTCGTTCAAGGTCTCAATACCTGAGGTGAACCTGAACGATATCCTGTGTCCGCAGATGTGGCCATCTGGAGTGGCTATCAGCAGGTGGAAATTTCGGCGGAGCGTCGTACCCTCTAAAGCACAGGGTACGCAATAATCGCGGCTACAATATGCTATACCAGAACGTGCGAGGGTTGAATTCAAAGACCCTCGAATGTCTCTCATCCGTTCTGGCCCAGGAGCATGACTTTGTTGCCCTTACTGAGACATGGTTAAATGATTCTGTTAAGGATACAGAGTTGTTCGATGGGCGGTACCTAGTCTTCAGAAGAGATCGAGGCTCTAGAGGAGGTGGTGTACTGCTGGCTGTTCGCGCCGATCGAGTGCTGTCTGCGCGCCCTCTGGAATATCTCAACACTGTCGGGGAACATCTGTGGATTAACGTAGAGCTACCACGCACTTTGATCATCATCTGTGTGCTGTATTTTCCTCCCACTCAGAATCGTGCGGTCTCTGATGCATTCTTCGATAAATTGCAGGAAGAGTGCGTCCACTTGCGGAATAAAAAAATTATGATTTTGGGGGACTTTAATACCATAGCGTTGAGGGATTTGTCTAGCGAAGTTTCATACATATGTGAACTGTATAGTCTTAATGATGTGAACAATGTAAACAACAGCTTTCGTAAGAAATTGGATTTGGTCCTGACCAATCTTAACTGCGCCAGCACTGTAAAAAGTAATATATGTATTGTCCCTGAGGATAAATACCACCCAACGCTTGAAGTTATATTTCAAACTAATTCAGTTAAAAATTCCAAACGTAATAACTTATGTTCAAATTTGAATTCGAGCGATAGTGGATGGATATTTGGTGATGTAAGTTTTGAAAATAATGATAAATTGGTTGCACTGAATTCTATTCTGAAGGATTCTCCCTGGGGACGGGTTTATAAATGCCCAAATGTTAATTCTGCCTTAGCAGTTTTTTATGAAATCTTGTACGCTGGGTTCGATATGTGCTTTCGTAGGAGATGTCATTTGGGATTCTGAAGAATTTTCCCAAAGTGGTTCTCTAAGGAATTAATTAATCTCCTGAAGCCCAAGCAGATAGCTCACACTCGTTGGAAAAAATTCCAATGTACTAATGATCGTGATGTATTTTGTTATTTGCGCTCTCAATCTAAGAGATTGATGTCAACCTGTCTTAGTGAATATATGCAAAAATGTGAGAACTTGAGGCATTGATCCTAAAACCTTTTGGAGTTTTGTGAACTCTAAGCGCACTTGCCAATCGAACCTCTCTTTAATGTTCCTTGAAGATGAGACCTTTGAAGACAGTAAAAGTATAGCTAATGGATTTGCAAAATTCTTGTTTGCTGACCCTATCTCCTTGTCGGACTGTGGTATTACCAGAGAGGAATCTTGGTCGGCAACTTTAACCTTGAATTAAATATCCATGGGTGACATGTTGTATGGATTCAATAGACTAAAATCTATTAGGTCTTCTGGACCTGACTTCATTCCTGATTTTATTTTGAAAGGTTGTCAAGAGAGTCTCATGGTACCATTACGGTTCATGTTCTCACTATCGTTAAAGACATCTGTTTTTCCAGATCCATGGAAATGCACTATAGTCACCCCGATTTTCAAAAAAAAAAAGAATGCTTTCAACGTGTGATCTCGGAGTGACTTTTGAGAGCAAGTGGCGATTTTCTCTACACATTGCGAACTTATGTAATAAGGCTTCAAAGATGCTGGGATTTGTTATGCGTAATGCTCAACAGTTTAACAATATGTGGGTGTTGCGTCTCCTTTACAATTCATTAGTCCGAAGCATCTTAGAATCTGGTTCTATAATTTGGAGTCCCAGTTCCATTACATATTCAGTACAGATTGAAAGGATCCAAAGAAAATTCTTGAGATATTTGTACTGGAGAGAGTTCAAAGGCTATTATCCTTTAACTGTTTCCCAGCACTTTTGTTCTGGGTCCCAGTTCAGTGGGAAAGGATATAAAACTTTATCGTCTCGGAGAGATGCTCACCTCGTTTGTCATTTTTACAAACTGTTAAGAGGTGACATCTTCAATCCTCCGGTCTTGGAGGAGTTAAAGCTTTTGGCGCCTGAACATCCTCATGGATCTCGATCACAGCTATTGTTTTCACCAATCTGGGCCAGATCCTGTATCCTCCGTGACTCACCCGTTGCTAGAGCTATTGGTAGGCTGAATACTGTTGCAAAGAATATTGATTTGTTTAATATTAGTCCTCAACAGCTTTCCAGTTTCCTTTATTTTTACATTAAGCTATTTTTATGATTTTCTGTTATTAGTTTTTTTTTATTGTATCTGGCCGTGGTGACAAATTGGGGTAACCTATTAGGTCATCACGGTATATTGTGAAAAAATAAAATAATACAATTGGCAAGACTTTAGTGCTACCACCAATAAAATGCACGGTTGGAATTATGTTTGATGATAAGGGGACGAAAGCACTATAAAAGTCGAAACGATTTCACTTACATATAATACGATTGCACGCAGAATTGATGAAATGGCCCAGTGGGCAGAAGATGAGCTGATCCAAAGAGTTAGTGAGACATTTTTAGAGTCAAAATTACCTACAAAGATTCAAGTTCTTTAAGTTTTAATATTTTTATTTTAATAACAATATTTCTTTAAACTTGCAATTTAAAATCTTTTTTGAATCAAAATCTTTTGTGCCCAATACACCTAAATATAAATAATACAAAGTGCCTGATAAAAGGAATATTCTGATAGAATTTATAATGTAATCATTAAACCTTACCTTTGTTTATAAAAAATGGATGTACAAGGTTTATCCCAGCTGCTGGTTAACAGTATTCGTAAGAGTTATGCTTTGGAAATCTTTTAATTTTTATTATTTAAACCAAAAATTCTCGAATAAATTGCCCTCGTATTTCGAGAATTTGTGCGGGCCACCAAAATCCATTTGGCGGGCCGCCAATATGACATGCCTGCTTTATAGGTTATGTAACGAAATGTCAATTTTCAAATCAAAATTAAGAAGCTTAGATCTTTGGAGGACGTACATGAAATCGAAATAAATCGAGCGGATAACTGTCAGAGTGACAGTTCGTCCTCAGTTACAGTTGTACCAACATGAGAATTATCATGTACTGCACCAATGGTAGATAAGAGTAAAAAGTAAATGTATAATTTCATCTCTCGCTGCCAACACACTCGGAACGAACTGTTGTTGCCCACCCTGTTAAAATGACATATCATACTTGATAAATAATTTGTAAGTTATAGTAAGAAGTCGATTATAATAATTTTATTACAATCGACTTTTAAAAAACGGTACTTGTCTGCTAGGTCCACGCCGGAAGTAGTACCCCCAGTGATTGCACCTCCTACCGTTTGACAATCGCCTCCCTGAGAGTGTATTGGATAAGCGTGTATATGTGCATTGTTGACATACTGATCTGACGTTTCAAGTATGAAATTGGGCAATAATTGAACTACGTTAATACATCAATCATTTACTTCTAGAGCAGGGCAGATAGTCTTATAATCTTCCAAGTGTTCCCTGCTATGGTATACCTTGACCTTGACGAGCTCGGCGCTCCCGTGAACGATCGATGACAGCCGACAGCCGATACGATTATACTTAAAATCATTTGAGTTTAGGACTACTAGTTTGAATCCAATGAATAACCGAGTGAAGAATGAACCTTCGCAGCAAATTGTAACTTTGCTATAGGCCAGTGAGTACATCCTCGATTGCGATCTGCCTGTTCTAGAAGTAAATCATTGATGTATTAACGTAGTTCAATTATTGGCCAATTTCACACATGACTGACGTTTCAATATGTCAACAATGCACATATGCACGCTTCTCCAATACACTCTCAGGGAGGCGATTATCAAACGGTGGGAAGCACTTTTGTTGGTACCCCTACTTCCGGCGGGGGTATAAACGACAAGAACTGAAAAAACTATTGAAAACATGGCTAACAATAATTATTGTTAGCCAAGTTTTAAATAGTTTTTTTTACTTTGTCTGCGTGTATTTAGCGGCGATGTTTACACACGTTTAAGTGAAACGTTTCCGTCAACATGTCCACATATGCATCTATTTATTTATCACGTCGAGACGCTGTTGTAATGCATTTCAGAATATGTACATGAACATCACCGAATCCTCTTTATCTTTTGTTACTTTGCCTTCTCTTTTTGGTTGCACACGATGTCGATGGAACCTTGTTTTAGTTCTGGTCGACAGAGGCAGCGTTCGCATCAAACAGTTGTGCAAATCGGTTTGGTACTGTGCATTTGTATCTTCGATACAATTTACTAACTGTACGAATTCTGAAAATTGATGTCTGGCGAAACTTAAATGTCTAAAAGTAGTCTTGAAGCGTTCACACACCGAAGCGGATTATTATTCACCCAGCGTCTAGAGTGGATAAATACGCTCGGTGGAATGTGGTGCGGGGTTTTAACACATTGTTGTGTTATCCCCACCACATACCACCAAGCGTATTTATCCGCTGTAGGCAATTGGGCGAATAATAATCCGCTTTGGTGTGTGAACGTCTTTAATTAAAGTTATCTGCAAAATCTCCCTACCCCCCCCTCACCTACTCTCATCATTTTTCAATTAAAATCGATTAGCACCTGTAAACAAGCATATGTATATCTGAAAGAAAGCTCGTGCTCCTAAATTGTAGAAAATATATGGTTATATGTAGGGTTAGGGTAGGTTAAGACAAACTTTTTATTAGAATTATTGTTGAGTTGCATCTCTGTGAACCTCAAAAAATTGGTAAAAACAAAATTTAATAAGTTAAAGTAAAGAAACAAGACAGGCAATTTTAAGATTTTAAGTATTTCAAAAAATAATGATTTTAGTTGATCTAAAATATCAGCGAGGAATTAAGGAATTTTTTTTATCTTTTTTGTATTAAGTTGTATTATATATTCTTCACTGTACATACAACAAATTCTCTATTTACCATTCCTGTGAAGATTTTCCTGATATTGATATATCCTGTAGTAACACATGAAATTTTTTTTCTTCTTCAGAAAGTTCCTTACGGACCTCTGCCTTCAGAAATTGGTGTCTTTGAATTAATAATAAAAAATAAAAGATTTTACCTTAAACATCCATATGCATAAGAAAATTTATGGTGTACGCATTCATTAAAAATATATCTGTACTTATTTATTTCACCTGTTCCTGGTATAGATGAAGAACAATCCATCAGTTAATAATACATACAGATAACAAGTTCTAATGAAATTCAAATCACCGTATCAGTGCAGATATTTTTTATATTAACAATTTTAATATGTATGTATAGTTTTGTGCTTTAGGACTCCAGCAGCATCAATTGTGATTTCCCATTTGTCAAAATCTCGACTGCACTATTATTAAAAAAAATGTGCATTTTCAAAAAACATAAACTAACATAAAAAATAAAAGTTCAGTAAACATAAACAAATTCAAAGAAAAAAGTTTCCTAAAAAAAAACTATTTCCTATGATTTTCGTTTCATTTTGGATGATTAATTTACAAGTACATATGTAGGTAGATAGATATTTTCTAAAAATATTATCACGAAAAAAAGAATTGTATTACATGAAATTCACGTATTCGGGCTACTTTTTAATAACAGGGACAAAGCAGTTGGAAAAAAATGTTATGTACGATAAAATTGCAAACACCACATTGAAAACTTCTTATTGATAACGGTTACTACTTCATGACCTACATTTTTAAGTATAATGATATACAGATAACGTGATAAGGTAATTAAACTAGCAAGTTTTGTAAAAAAATCCACCGCTCAAATTTGTTAAATTGCGTTTACGCAAATATATAAAACTAAATTTAATTTAAAAAAAAATCATAAATGTATATTGAAAATCTTGTATGGATCAGTATGGCAGTTGTTCATTTGTCATTCAATGCGAGGATCTGCTACCAGCTCTGTGGTAGTAGTCAGGAAAGCTTGCAGGATAGATTGGAATAGTGACATTTGTGATAAATGAATTAATGAAGTTTTTCAAAGATAAACTATATTTTTAAAAGCACAAATTAGCTCCACTAAAACTAATGAATGGCTTTCATCATTCATGTGCCAATTTTTGGTAAATGTACAACTCATTGCATTATAGCGAAACAAACAAGAGTTTTTTGACACAGAAAAAAAAAACTATTATATAATTAATTTTGTAATGATACAAACAATTGCAGCTTCAAAAGACTGGCCGGTTGAATATTCAAAGCGACTTTAAATCAAATCGGTCAAATGATTCCTCATTGTAAGACATATTGTATAATTCATGTTGCTTTGATTTTATTGTCAGTAATTGTTACAGTAATTTAATTTTGATAAATTTACATTAAACACCGAATACAGAGACAATGTACTTAAAAAAGGCAAATTTATCAATTGAAGTTAAAATTAAAATAAATTTATAATAATGTACACACAAATTATCTACAGGTGTCTATTTCAGACTATAGTTTGGCAAAATTGAGAAAAAGTGATATATTTTGCAATAACAACTTAATCAACTTCAACATAAGATTCTACCGCGACAGAAAGTCACATAATCATAAATAATACTGTTTACGTTCACTCTTTGAAAACTTGTCATTAAGACAGTTATGTTTACTTTTTTTTGATTCGACAACGTAATCCCGTCGCCGAGGCAAACTTTCAAAACAAAAAAACATACGGAATACCGTCGCAAAGTGATTTTTGGCGAACGATTCCAGAGTCCTAGTCCTCGCAACTAGGAACACTCAACTCAGATCGAACGAAGCCACTAAAGGTGGGGATCCTCGGTGAAATCGGCAACCCCTACAGCCACAGGATAGATATGGAATGGGGGGGCCGGGGAAGGACCCGGGGCACTTCGTCCACCTGAACCACCTCCACGACCCTTAGCCGGACGCTTTTTATGAGTACGGGGGGCTCTTTTGTGAGGGGGCGCAGCCGGACCACGGGGGACTCGACCGAAGGGGCCAAACGGGGAGACTAGGTCCATCAGGGCACGTCTACCTTGGAATGGTCTAACTTCCGGGGGGAAGAAGGGCAAGTGCCCCGGAGGTCTGGGCCAAGGTGGGCGACGGGGACCCATTAGAGGGGGCGGGGGTAGACGTAGGGGAGCTCTGCATAAAGGTCTCAGTCCCATGTGAGGCATTAGAGGGCGCGGGTGAGGTGGTGGGGGGAATCTGGCGCGAAATAAAGGGGGTGGTAGGGGTGGCATGAGAGGTGGTGGTCTGACTCGTTGTCTCAGGGGTGGTCTGGGTCTGATTCTGGCTCTGGCTCGTGCTCTGGCTCCATTAGCTGGAGCTGAGGTGTTCGATCGTCTGACTGCGTGAGGAACAACCATCTTTGACAGTGACAGTGACAGTGGCAGCCTTCACCTTCGACCTTCGAGAGTACCCTTCAACTTCAATAATAGGCTCGCTGATGTTCGACCAAGCGCCACTACTGCCAACTGTTTAGTTGTTTTGTTCTGCCGTTTGCGCGCTCTGCAATAATTGTCATGTAATGAAATGTTAGTCATAGATATAATATACCAGAGATGGGCCATTCCAAATAAATTTGCCTGGAGAAAGCGTCAGAAGCAACGGGGGTGTGCGGGGGGTCTAAAGTGCGGGGAATTCTCACAAAAAAAAGGGTACTTGTCTGTTAGCCGCACGCCGGAAGTGGTACCCCCAGTTATTGTACCTCCTACCGTTTGACGTAGGAGGTACAATCACTGGGGGTACCACTTCCGGCGTGCTGCTATAAGACAAGTACCACGTTTTATTGTAAAACTTTTTGGTTCTTGTCGTTTAGCCGCACGCCGGAAGTAGGCGTACCAACAAAAGTGCTTCCCACCGTTTGACAATCGCCTCCCTGAGAGTGTATTGGAGAAGCGTGTATATGTGCATTGTTGACATATTGAAACGTCAGTCAAGTGTGAAATTGACCAATAATTGAACTACGTTAATACATCAATGATTTACTTCTAGAGCAGGGCAGATAGTCGTATAACCTTCCAAGTATTCCCTGCTATGGTATACCTTGAACTTGACGAGCTCAGAGTTCCCATATACGAACGATGACAGCCGACAGCCGATACGATTATTCTTAAAATCATTTGAGTTTAGGACTACTAGTTTGAATCCAATGAACAACCAAGTGAAGAATGAACCTTCGCAGCAAACTGTAACTTTGATATAGCCCATTGAGTACATCTTCGACTGCGACGAGACTTATTTTGATATCAGAGAGACTCGGTTCAAAGTAGTCCGTCGTCGACCAATTAGTGCTTTGTTTTACCTGGCCTACGTGTAAAACAGAGCACTAATGTTTAAAGACAATAACTATTTCTCGCACCGTCTAAGTTTTAGCTGTTTATTTCCATTTATTTATATTCAGTTGTAGGTATCTGAACAAAGCTATCAAAGGGATTCTTTGGTATTTAAAGCACCGGCTACGAAAAAAATTCGCAAAAATTTAATAAACAATCGGCAAGTACTGGTAGATAGCATCCAAAAAATTTTGTCACCTGAACCAGAAAGTGCGCCAGACACATTTGGGAGATATGTTTGGGAGATATGTCAACACATTTGAAAGATCTAAATACATTTCAGCAGAGTATAGCCCTTAAATTTATTTCGAAAATAATTTCTTATGCCAGGATGGACAAATTATCGCTTCAATCTGCTTTTACTCTAAACTCACCCCCTCAGCAGTGATGTGCAGTTGCTTCAGCATTAATAACAATAATTTATTATTTGCTGGACAACTGTTGTCTCAAACGAAAGGTCTTTTCGTTGTGGTTATTTCTCCAATGAAAGGTCTCTTCTTTGGGGGGGTGGTGGCCTCATTTGAGGGTCTTGAGGAGGCAGTATTTGGATGGATGGTGACTCCTCAAGGCGGGCTTAACATATATTCTATTAAATTAAACATTCTGATAATAAGGAATCAAAAAGTAATATTTTTTGAATACCCGTGAAACTCGTTGAGTTACTGGAAAAAAAATTTTTAGCTTGATAAATTATTTGCTAAATGTACTTTGTATTTTATGTTGTTTTCAATCTTATGTGAAATATACTTTTAAAACTTAAAAATGTAATTTTTATTGTCTACATATTATATACAATTTAGTTTAGTTTATAATGTTTACATTTTGCTCATTCTGGGATTTGAACAATTGTGATGTTGATTAACTTAATTTTTCAAAATAAACTTGGTGGCATATTTGGATTTCATAAACGATATTTATAATTATTCTAATTACTTTGGCTTGCATGCATTATATCTCCATCTATGTAATAGTACAATTTAATAATTGTGTAGGTACTATAGATTCAATAAACAGATGGTGCCAGAAATAGCTATTGTCTTTAAACATCAATTAGTGCTCTGTTTTACACATAGGCCACTCAAATCCCCAAATCCATTATTCAACAAATAATATTCCAAAAGCAGCATTACAAATAAAATGACCTAGGTATTTTGTTATCACAAAAGACCTAAAATGTCGCCCCCCCATGTATATAAATAAATGAATATGTAATCGTTATCGATCTCGGTCGACGGCGAACGCAAATCTGCTCTGGCGATACTTTGAACCGAGTCTTACTTGCGAATTCTGCGATAGTAAAACGAACTCGTCGAAGAATTTGTCTAGTCGCAGTCCAAGATGTCAAGAAGCGATGTCATCAAAATCTGAAAACAATTAAAATTTAAAATGTCAATTCAACGATGATGGACTATATATAAAAATAAACTTGACAAGTTTATAAATATGTAAACCTTCAAATATGATCAATAAATAAATAAAAATTGTATGTAGAGTTCGTTCGCCGAATGAGAAAAATTGCTTTGGTGTAAGTGCTCGTATGTACAGAGATCATCAGTCTAGCTCCGGCCGCTGAGGTGAATCTACGCCCTTTTTGCTCCTTGTTAGAGGCCTGACTTGCCAGTGACACCGTGGTTACGAAGTTCCCGAGATTTTCCCGAAATTAAAATAATAAATTTTACTTATTTTAATAAGTTTGGTTATTCACAATAGTTAATTTATTCAAATAAGTTCGGCCGTATATCGTATAATATATCTACTTTTTTTAAAACACTTTTTAGATAAATTGAGAGACCATCCAAAGTCGGAACAGGCAAAGCTTTCAATAGCCAAGCAAAACAATTAATATTAAATGTTTACATGTGGTGTGCACTTACACAAACATCTAATTCTTCGACGATTCCTGTCATTGATATAGCTGCAGAAGCCCTAAAAGTTTCCAAATCTTCATTAAGGAAAATTATCAATAAAAAAATAAAGAGAACAGATGTCTATCTTCTCCAAAAAAAAAAAAAAATTTAGAGGAAACCTAAAATCCTCCGTAATTAAAGACGAGTGGAGAAATGTGTGTGAACACGTAATAAAAGTAGAAGATCAATATATGAAAAGTGATCATGTAATGGACAAAATGGTTGACGACGATTCGTTGCATTTTACTGTCAACGATACACCGGATTCCTCGGACTTCGATTCAGACAGTGATGGGTCGGATACGGAATAATTTATAATAACTAATTTTTAAAATGTCTTTTGTGTTTTTAATTTTTTTATATTTGTATTTGTATTTTTTTTTATATTTGTTTTTGTATTTTTTTATATTTTAATATATTTTTGTATTTGCATTTGTACTTTTGTTTCATTTTTGAGAAAAACTTTAAAAAATTAATTGTATATATGCGTAACGCATATATACAATTAATCAAATAAACTTGGTGGCATATTTGGATTTCATAAACGATATTTATAATTATTCTAATTACTTTGGCTTGCATGTATTATATCTCCATCTATGTAATAGTACAATTTGATAATTGTGTAGGTGCTATAGATTCAATAAACAGATGGTGCCAGAAATAGCTATTGTCTTTAAACATCAATTAGTGCTTTGTTTTACACATAGGCCACTCAAATCCCCAAATCCATTATTCTATAATTTGTTAATAAAATAGTAATTACTATAAATATTATCGTATGTAATACCTACATATATGATTACCTAACCAAACTGAACTCTTTCCCGTACCATTCAATAGTCATCTGAAACAATAAAAACACATTTTAACAAACTCCACTGTAGGAATATGTAGAAAATGTAGAGATAAGAAAAAAAAGCATGTATCTATAGGTATGTATAGGTAAATGCATGCATACATATATCTACATAAATTATTAATTTTTTTAAATACAATAAAATCTTTTAAACCATCGCAAGCTTCACGTACGGTAGTGCTGCTATTCGTGATATCCTGGTTGGGTTGGGCAGCAGAGGTAATTTTATTGGCGGGGACACCTTGTGATAAGGAGAGTATTTATAGGTGCAGAAACTATTTGATGAAGTGGATTATGCTGGAGATTGAAACGGTATAGAAGGAGGGGGTGAGTTTAGAGTAAAAGCAGATTGAAGCGATAATTTGTCCATCCTGGCATAAGAAATTATTTTCGAAATAAATTTAAGGGCTATACTCTGCTGAAATGTATTTAGATCTTTCAAATGTGTTGCGACATATCTCCCAAATGTGTCTGGCGCACTTTCTGGTTCAGGTGACAAAATTTTTTGGATGCTATCTACCAGTACTTGCCGATTGTTTATTAAATTTTTGCGAATTTTTTTCGTAGCCGGTGCTTTAAATACCAAAGAATCCCTTTGATAGCTTTGTTCAGATACCTACAACTGAATATAAATAAATGGAAATAAACAGCTAAAACTTAGACGGTGCGAGAAATAGTTATTGTCTTTAAACATTAGTGCTCTGTTTTACACGTAGGCCAGGTAAAACAAAGCACTAATTGGTCGACGACGGACTACTTTGAACCGAGTCTCTCTGATATCAAAATAAGTCTCGTCGCAGTCGAAGATGTACTCAATGGGCTATATCAAAGTTACAGTTTGCTGCGAAGGTTCATTCTTCACTTGGTTGTTCATTGGATTCAAACTAGTAGTCCTAAACTCAAATGATTTTAAGTATAATCGTATCGGCTGTCGGCTGTCATCGTTCGTATATGGGAACGCTGAGCTCGTCAAGTTCAAGGTATACCATAGCAGGGAATACTTGGAAGGTTATACGACTATCTGCCCTGCTCTAGAAGTAAATCATTGATGTATTAACGTAGTTCAATTATTGGTCAATTTCACACTTGACTGACGTTTCAATATGTCAACAATGCACATATACACGCTTCTCCAATACACTCTCAGGGAGGTGATTGTCAAACGGTGGGAAGCACTTTTGTTGGTACGCCTACTTCCGGCGTGCGGCTAACGGACAAGAACCTTATTTTTTTACTAGTCTTAGTCAATAAAGGATATATTTCCTAATAAATGAACTGGTAGTTTACACATGCGGATGTAACCCAGAATTATTTATGTGCACGTGCATCGCACTAATATCACATCACCTAGATGTGTGTTATTTCTTTTAGATTTCGAAAATCACACCACTCGTAACTTTTGTGTTTTTATTCCAAAATATTTATTATATGGGAAGTTACAGAAGTACAAAAATGACATCTTCATCATAAATTGAGTGATTTTAAAACATTTTCTTGTACATAAACCAAATAACATGTCTTTTTTAAAGTTAGGGTTCCAAACATTTCTAATTTAGGCTAATATAGGATAAGAAGTCTTTTGAATCACGAGTTTAAAGGCATAGTTTCGTGAGTGGGTCGGCCTGGCCGTGATTTTTCTTTTACATATAATTACATATTTAGACAACTTTACGTTGTAATGTATTATAACGAAGTATAATATAAATCGAAGAAGTCTATACTCTATATGAGCGAAGATGGAATGGAATGCTATGGAACAATAGTGCGCGCTGATATAACTGGGTTTGGCGATGATGCGCGGTGCTGTCATTTCGTAGAATGCAGAAGTAGAGAATTCCTACACTAGCTTCACATTTTCATACATCTGTACGGTTGTACGATAAAAAAAATGCCTCCTGCAGGCACAGCGTTAGGTTAGGTTATGTTAATTTGGTTGCCACAAAGTGTGCTGGATTGATAATAAATGATGAAAAACAGTATACGGTGTTTCCATCTCACGAATGTGAATCCTCACTACTCGTCCTGAGATGCTAATATAATAACGCATATAAAACTTTTAGAGATTCGGTCGTTTGGACCAACAAATTCACACGTGGTCAAAATAATTACTCCCCTCGTTGAAAGTAGTGGGTGTATTGAAGTCAAGGTTTCTCACAGAATGCGTCGAGGCCGTGCTGAAAAGGTTTATTCAGTAATGGGGGGGTCCAAAATTAATTCCTTTCGGAATTTATTTACAGGGAGATCTTTTCTAAGGAAAAAAAAAGGGCAAAAAAAGTCTGTGGGGTTCTGATGGTCCGGCATAGTTCAAAAAATCAAAAAAACTTGTAGAAAAGGGCCGAGATTAGAATATAAATCTGATAACGAACCAACTTTCACATTTTTTGAAAAATTCTATTTGGTATCAAAAAAAAAAAGTTAAAAAATCCAATTAACCAAAAAAAAAAAAATTCAAAAAAAAATCATAAAGTTCAAAAAAGTTTCCAAAAAAAAAAAAGTTGAAAAAATCCAAAAAAAAAAAAATTCAAAAAAAATTTCCAAAAAAAAATCCAAAAAAAAAGTTGAAAAAAATCCATCCAAAAAAAAATTCAAAAAAAAGTTCCAAAAAAAATCCAAAAAAAAAAGTTGAAAAATCCAAAAAAAAAAAAAAATTCAAAAAAAAAAAAAAAAATATCCAAAAAAAAAAAAAAATTTTCAAAAATATATTCATAGAAAAAACCTCGAAAAAATCCTATAGTGACGTCATGGCGTTACGGGACAGAACCACACAGACACAGACACAGACACACATTAAGCCTTTATTAATAGTACTAGCTTTCCCGCCGATAATCAACGCCCGCTGAATTTTAATGGTTTTGATTTTTGGATCTGGGGTGGGGGGGTGGTAAAAGGCATAGCTTTTCAGGGAGTTTCAAAGGTGCCGTAGGGTAGGGGTGGTCTGGGGGTGGTGAGGGGCCGGCATACCTGTTCGGCAGTGCAGAAAAGATTCCGTAGGGGCAGTGGAGGGTCTGGGGGGTGGTGAGGGCCGGCATAGCTTTCGGGAGTGCAAAAAAAGGTGCCGTAGGGGTAGGGGGTCTGTGGGGTAATGAGGGGCCGGCATAGCTTATTAAGTGCTGAAAAGGTGCCGTAGGGTAGGAAGGGGTCTGTGGGGTGGTGAGGCCGGCATAGCTTTTCGGGAGTGCAGAAAGATTCCGCTGGGGCAGTGGAGGGTCTCTGGGGTGGAGGGGCCGGCATAGCTTTCGGGAGTGCAAAAAAAAAAGGTGCCGTAGGGGTAGGGGGAGACTGTCTAATGAGGGGCCGGCATAGCTTTTCTAGGTGCTGAAAAGGTGCCATAGGGGTGGAGGGGGTCTGTGGGTGGTGAGGGGCCGGCATAGCTTTCGGGAGTGCAGAAAAAGATTCCGTTAGGCAGTGGAGGGGTCTGGGGTGGTGAGGGGCCGGCATAGCTTTCGGGAGTGCAAAAAAAGGTGCCGTAGGGGTAGGGGGGTCTGTGGGGGTAATGAGGGGCCGGCATAGCTTTTCGGGAGTGCTGAAAAGGTGCCGTAGGGTAGGAGGGGGTGTGGGTGGTGAGGGCCGGCATAGCTTCGGGAGTGCAGAAAAGGTGCCGTAGGGGCAGGTTAGGGGTCTGGGGTGGTGAGGGGCCGGCATAGCTGGGAGTGCTGAAAAAAAGGTGCCGTAGGGGTGGGGGTCTGTGGGGTGGTGATGGTCCGGCATAGCTTTGAGTGAGTCAAAAAATTGGTAAAAAAGGGCCGGCATAGCTTTCGGGAGTGCTGAAAAAAAGGTGCCGTAGGGGTAGGGGTCAGTGGGTGGTGAGGGGCCGGCATAGCTTTCCGAGAGTGCAGAAAAGGTGCCGTAGAACGGGCAGGTTGGGGGTCTGGGGGTGGGGCCGGCATAGCTTTCGGGAGTGCTGAAAAGGTGCCGTAGGGTAGGGGGGGGGTCTGTGGGGTGGTGATGGTCCGGCATAGCTTTTAGTGAGTCAAAAAAAGGGGTGGTGAGGGGCCGGCATAGCTTTTCGGGAGTGCTGAAAAGGTGCCGTAGGGTTAAAGGGGTCTGTGGGGTGGTAGGGGCCGGAATAGCTTTAAGGGGTATCAAAAGTTGAAAAATCCAAAAAAAAAAAAAATTCAAAAAAAAGTTCAAAAGTTCAAAAAAGTTCAAAAAAAAATCCAAAAAAAGGTGGAAAAAATCCAAAAAACCGAAAAAAAAAAAAATTCAAAAAATATATTCATAGAAAAAAAAGTTGAAAAAATTCAAAAAAAAGTTCCAAAAAAAAAAAGTCTGAAAATCCAAAAAAAAATTCAAAAAAAAAGTTCCAAAAAAAAAAAAAAAAAAAAAATTTCAAAAATATCTTCATAGAAAAAAACTCGAAAAAATCCTATAGTGACGTCATAGCGTTACGGGACAGACACACAGACACACAGACACACGGACACACAGACACACACATTAAGCTCTTTATTAATAGTACTTTATTGCCCGTTGATAATCAACGCCCGCTGAATTTTAATGGTTTTGATTTTTGGATCTGGTGGTAAAAAGCCGGCATAGCTTTTCGGGAGTGCAAAAAGGTGCCGTAGGGGGGGGGTAGGGGTGGTCTGGGGTGGTGAGGGGCCGGCATACCTGTTCGGCAGTGCAGAAAAGATTCCGTAGGGGCAGTGGAGGGGTCTGGGGGGTGGTGAGGGGCCGGCATAGCTTTCGGGGAGTGCAAAAAAAGGCGCGTAGGGGTAGGGGGGTGTGGGGTAATGAGGGGCCGGCATAGCTTTTCGGGAGTGCTGAAAAGGTGCCGTAGGGGTAGGAGGGGGGTCTGTGGGTGGTGAGGGGCCGGCATAGCTTTCGGGAGTGCAGAAAAGATTCCGTTGGAAGTGGAGGGGTCTGGGGGGTGAGGGGCCGGCATAGCTTTTCGGGAGTGCAAAAAAGGTGCCGTAGGGGTAGGGGGGTGGTCTGGGGGTGGTGAGGGGCCGGCATACCTGTTCGGCAGTGCAGAAAAGATTCCGTTGGGGCAGTGGAGGGGTCTGGGGGGTGGTGAGGGGCCGGCATAGCTTTTCGGGAGTGCAAAAAAAGGTGCCGTAGGTAGGGGGGGGGTCTGGGGGTAATGAGGGCCGGCATAGCTTTTCGGGGAGTGCTGAAAAGGTGCCGTAGGGGTAGGAGGGGTCTGTGGGGTGGTGAGGGGGCCGGCATAGCTTTCGGGAGTGCAGAAAAGGTGCCGTAAAGGGCAGGTTAGGGTCTGGGGGGTGGTGAGGGGCCGGCATAGCTTTTCGGGAGTGCTGAAAAGGTGCCGTAGGGGTAGGGGGGTCTGTGGGTGGTGATGGTCCGGCATAGCTTTTAGTGAGTCAAAAAAAAAGTGGTGGTAAAGGGGCCGGCATAGCTTTTCGGGAGTGCTGAAAAGGTGCCGTGGGGTAAAATCAGGGGGTGGTGAGGGGGCCGGCATAGCTTTTCGGGAGTGCAGAAAAGGTGCCGGGGCAGTCTGGGGTCTGGGGTGAGGGGCCGGCATAGCTTTTCGGGAGTGCTGAAAAGGTGCCGTAGGGGTAGGGGGGGGTCTGTGGGGGTGATGGTCCGGCATAGCTTTTAGTGAGTCAAAAAAGTGTGGTGAGGGGCCGGCATAGCTTTTCGGGAGTGCTGAAAAGGTGCCGTAGGGTTAAGGGGTCTGTGGGTGGTAAGGGGCCGGAATAGCTTTAAGGGTATCAAAACTGAAAAAAATCCAAAAAAAAATTCAAAAAAAGTTCAAAAGTTCAAAAAAAAAGTTCCAAAAAAAAATCCAAAAAAAGGTGGAAAATCCAAAAAAACCGAAAAAAAAAAAATTTTCAAAAAATATATTCATAGAAAAAAAGTTGAAAAATTCAAAAAAGTTCCAAAAAAAAAGTCTGAAAAATCCAAAAAAAAATTCAAAAAAAGTTCCAAAAAAAATAGTTGGCAAAATCCAAAAAAAAACCGAAAAAAAAAAAATTTCAAAATATCTTCATAGAAAAAAAACTCGAAAATCCTATAGTGACGTCATAGCGTTACGGGACAGACACACAACACACAGACACACGGACACACAGACACACACACATTAAGCTCTTTATTAATAGTATTCCGTATCCGACCCATCACTGTCTGAATCGAAGTCCGAGGAATCCGGTGTATCGTTGACAGTAAAATGCAACGAATCGTCGTCAACCATTTTGTCCATTACATGATCACTTTTCATATATTGATCTTCTACTTTTATTACGTGTTCACACACATTTCTCCACTCGTCTTTAATTACGGAGGATTTTAGGTTTCCTCTAAATTTTTTTTTTTTTTTGAGAAGATAGACATCTGTTCTCTTTATTTTTTTTTTATTGATAATTTTCCCCAATGAAGATTTGGAAACTTTTAGGGCTTCTGCAGCTATATCAATGACAGGAATCGTCGAAGAATTAGATGTTTGTGTAAGTGCACACCACATGTAAACATTTAATATTAATTGTTTTGCTTGGCTATTGAAAGCTTTGCCTGTTCCGACTTTGGATGGTCTCAATTTATCTAAAAAGTGTTTTTAAAAAAAAGTAGATATATTATAATGATATACGGCCGAACTCATTTGAATAAATTAACTATTGTGAATAACCAAACTTATTAAAATAAGTAAAATTTATTATTTTAATTTCGGGAAAATCTCGGGAACTTCGTAACCACGGTGTCACTGGCAAAAGTCAGGCCTCTAACAAGGAGCAAAAGGGCGCAGATTCACCTCAGCGGCCGGAGCTAGACTGATGATCTCTGTACATACGAGCACTTACACCAAAGCAATTTTTCTCATTCGGCGAACGAACTCTACATACAATTTTTTATTTATTTATTGATCATATTTGAAGGTTTACATATTTATAAACTTGTCAAGTTTATTTTATATATAGTCCATCATCGTTGAATTGACATTTGAAATTTTAATTGTTTTCAGATTTTGATGACATCGCTTCTTGACATCTTGGACTGCGACTAGACAAATTCTTCGACGAGTTCGTTTTACTATCGCAGAATTCGCAAGTAAGACTCGGTTCAAAGTATCGCCAGAGCAGATTTGCGTTCGCCGTCGACCGAGATCGATAACGATTACATATTCATTTATTTATGTACATGGGCGGGCGACATTTTAGGTCTTTTGTGATAACAAAATACCTAGGTCATTTTATTAGTAATGCTGCTTTTTGAATATTATTTGTTGAATAATGGATTTGGGGATTTGAGTGGCCTATGTGTAAAAAGAGCACTAATTGATGTTTAAAGACAATAGCTATTTCTGGCACCATCTGTTTATTGAATCTATAGTACCTACACAATTATTAAATTGTACTATTACATAGATGGAGATATAATGCATGCAAGCCAAAGTAATTAGAATAATTATAAATATCGTTTATGAAATCCAAATATGCCACCAAGTTTATTTTGAAAATTAAGTTAATCAACATCACAATTGTTCAAATCCCAGAATGAGCAAAATGTAAACATTATAAACTAAACTAAATTGTATATAATATGTAGACAATAAAAATTACATTTTTAAGTTTTAAAAGTATATTTCACATAAGATTGAAAACAACATAAAATACAAAGTACATTTAGCAAATAATTTATCAAGCTAAAAATTTTTTTTCCAGTAACTCAACGAGTTTCACGGGTATTCAAAAAAATTTTTTGATTCCTTATTATCAGAATGTTTAATTTAATAGAATATATGTTAAGCCCGCCTTGAGGAGTCACCATCCATCCAAATACTGCCTCCTCAAGACCCTCAAATGAGGCCACCACCCCCAAAGAAGAGACCTTTCATTGGAGAAATAACCACAACGATAAGACCTTTCGTTTGAGACAACAGTTGTCCAGCAAATAATAAATTATTGTTATTAATGCTGAAGCAACTGCACATCACTGCTGAGGGGGGGTGAGTTTAGAGTAAAAGCAGATTGAAGCGATAATTTGTCCATCCTGGCATAAGAAATTATTTTCGAAATAAATTTAAGGGCTATACTCTGCTGAAATGTATTTAGATCTTTCAAATGTGTTGCGACATATCTCCCAAATGTGTTGCGACATATCTCCCAAATGTGTCTGGCGCACTTTCTGGTTCAGGTGACAAAATTTTTTGGATGCTATCTACCAGTACTTGCCGATTGTTTATTAAATTTTTGCGAATTTTTTTCGTAGCCGGTGCTTTAAATACCAAAGAATCCCTTTGATAGCTTTGTTCAGATACCTACAACTGAATATAAATAAATGGAAATAAACAGCTAAAACTTAGACGGTGCGAGAAATAGTTATTGTCTTTAAACATTAGTGCTCTGTTTTACACGTAGGCCAGGTAAAACAAAGCACTAATTGGTCGACGACGGACTACTTTGAACCGAGTCTCTCTGATATCAAAATAAGTCTCGTCGCAGTCGAAGATGTACTCAATGGGCTATATCAAAGTTACAGTTTGCTGCGAAGGTTCATTCTTCACTTGGTTGTTCATTGGATTCAAACTAGTAGTCCTAAACTCAAATGATTTTAAGTATAATCGTATCGGCTGTCGGCTGTCATCGTTCGTATATGGGAACGCTGAGCTCGTCAAGTTCAAGGTATACCATAGCAGGGAATACTTGGAAGGTTATACGACTATCTGCCCTGCTCTAGAAGTAAATCATTGATGTATTAACGTAGTTCAATTATTGGTCAATTTCACACTTGACTGACGTTTCAATATGTCAACAATGCACATATACACGCTTCTCCAATACACTCTCAGGGAGGTGATTGTCAAACGGTGGGAAGCACTTTTGTTGGTACGCCTACTTCCGGCGTGCGGCTAACGGACAAGAACCTTATTTTTTTACTAGTCTTAGTCAATAAAGGATATATTTCCTAATAAATGAACTGGTAGTTTACACATGCGGATGTAACCCAGAATTATTTATGTGCACGTGCATCGCACTAATATCACATCACCTAGATGTGTGTTTTCTTTTAGATTTCGAAAATCACACCACTCGTAACTTTTGTGTTTTTATTCCAAAATATTTATTATATGGGAAGTTACAGAAGTACAAAAAATGACATCTTCATCATAAATTGAGTGATTTTAAAACATTTTCTTGTACATAAACCAAATAACATGTCTTTTTTTTTAGTTAGGGTTCCAAACATTTCTAATTTAGGCTAATATAGGATAAGAAGTCTTTTGAATCACGAGTTTAAAGGCATAGTTTCGTGAGTGGGTCGGCCTGGCCGTGATTTTTTTTTACATATAATTACATATTTAGACAACTTTACGTTGTAATGTATTATAACGAAGTATAATATAAATCGAAGAAGTCTATACTCTATATGAGCGAAGATGGAATGGAATGCTATGGAACAATAGTGCGCGCTGATATAACTGGGTTTGGCGATGATGCGCGGTGCTGTCATTTCGTAGAATGCAGAAGTAGAGAATTCCTACACTAGCTTCACATTTTCATACATCTGTACGGTTGTACGATAAAAAAAATGCCTCCTGCAGGCACAGCGTTAGGTTAGGTTATGTTAATTTGGTTGCCACAAAGTGTGCTGGATTGATAATAAATGATGAAAAACAGTATACGGTGTTTCCATCTCACGAATGTGAATCCTCACTACTCGTCCTGAGATGCTAATATAATAACGCATATAAAACTTTTAGAGATTCGGTCGTTTGGACCAACAAATTCACACGTGGTCAAATAATTACTCCCCTCGTTGAAAGTAGTGGGTGTATTGAAGTCAAGGTTTCTCACAGAATGAGACCTGAGACGTCGAGGCCCGTTTGCGAGGTGATGATTTATTCAGTAATGCTTCACCTCCAAAATTAATTCCTTTCACAATTTATTTACAGAAGGATCTTTTCTATGGAAAACTTTCCTCCAAGCAAAGCCAAGACCAAATATTTCTGATAATGGCACAAGTACATACATATCTATCAATAAGACTTGATAACTTAGATTTAAGATTAGAATATAAATCTGATAACGAACCAACTTTCACATTTTTGAAAGATTCCTACCATTTTAAATGCAATGGATATTTTTAAATACGTCTATTAGCTTAAAATTTCCTACTGTTAAAAAAAACACTAATGATAAAGTAAGATTATTTTCCTTATTACTAAAACACATTTATTGTAAAATGGATAATGGCCACTTGACCTGGAACCATTAGGATACGTTTTCAGTAAATAAGAAGTATTATGAACATTATATGGATAAATAAGTTTTTAAAAATTATAAGCAATGGATACCAGTACGTGCCAACTTATGCCTATCAAACTTTCATAATAGAAGACAAGTGATTCTCGACCACATAAACAATTTCAATTGATGTAACTTGAATCCCAGACACTTTTATATTATAAGCTTTGTTTATTTGAAATTGACTTAGAATTTTCATACTACTATTGCTATTATTTAAGAAAAGTAATATTCCCTTCATTACTCGTATCAGTTCAGACAATTCAAGAACAGATAAAATTTGTGTTAAATCATGTTTGTTGATTTGTAAAGGTTTAGAATGTTTCACCTTTAAAGCAGCAATGCGAGCAAATACCATGATAACGAGTGACGTTGAGATTATATTACTAAAATAAAAAAAGTTGTAAATGCGTCTTATTTGTTAGATGAAAACTACAATAATAATGTCAGGAAGTCAATGTGCCTCATCAATTATTAAATGCAACATATAACAAAATTATCTCTAGGCATGCGTTATCTCCATAGATATCATATAAAAAGCGTTTATTTTGAACTCTGCTACTAAATACAAACCTTTTGAAAAATGAATCTTACAGTCATCTTGATATTACGTTTCTAAATAAATTAGGTCACATAGTTACTACACAATGTTAGCTCAATAACAATAAATACTGCGATGTATTGATTCTACAATTGTGAGATTCAGTGCTATACAAATATTATGATTAGAAATAACAAGACAAATTTTTTTTAGAAATATTTAATTTCTTCAATTTTATACATACACGTAATATGTACATATAGAATTTTTTTCGTATCTAATATTTAAATCACTTTTATTGACTAAAAATGTATTTTTAACAACTTATCTATGAATTATGCTATCGCACAGATGCCAGATTATTATAAAATTATACACCTTAATTTTTATCTAGAAAATAGAAAAAATTCATTTTAAAATTTCAAAAGGTACCTTACATACAAATTAATTTTGAAGACGCAACATTATATTTCAACTTTTGATATAAAAACTAGCACATTCTAGAAAATATCAAATAACACTTGCAAGTGTTTTGAAACACATATGCAGTAATTTTTTATAAGGCAAAATTTGACACCATTTATCTGAAATGGAGAACAAAAGTCAACATCATTGGAACGTATTTTTAAAGCTTCTATGGCACTATAATTTTATAGTCCTATTGACGAGTTAAAATTAAATTAACAAAATAATTTCATCATTGTTTAAAAAAGAAATACATCGTCAGGTTACAGAAAACATAAAAATTTAATCACAATAATGCTAGGTCAAGATGAGATTTTTCAAAATTAACACTACTCAAATATCATGGAAAGCTCATCCGGAGACGTCATCAGCACCGAGGGCATCCGTTTCAAAGAAGAGTGACTCATCATCACAATCAAATTTTCAAATACATACAAATATCGAGATTAAATTCTCAAAGCACCAAAGTAAACGAATCAACGAATAACTCCTAGTCGATTTAAAACAAGTTCAACCCGTTAACATTAGTGAAAGTATATAATATATGCGAAACAAATTGTATTACAACTTTCCATTTTATATATTTTGGATCATTTGCCGTTGTGAAATGAGACAAAAGACCGGCTGAGACTTACAAATCTTTTTCTGCACAAGACACAGAAGCTGCTCCATTTACTCTTATTTATTTATACAAAAAGTAAAATAGTTTTATCGCATTAAAGTAAGTGATCCTAAAATTTAATATACTACATGTAACGCATCGGCAAGTGAGCATTTTACTCGACTATCTCTAGAATAAATTGCAAAAAGAAAATTTCTCCAACAAATCAGGTTATTTATTAAAAAACAAAAAAGAACATTGGGTGTCTTAAAAAGTAAAGGAATTTGTCGAAGCTTAAAAAAATGGGCTTCTTATAATAAAAAAATAAAATTGAGAAACATCGTCGGTGAAGAGTATTCAATACGGCACGTTGCTGAACAGGTACGACACCGACTCCCCGTTGTGCGTCCGCCTAACAGCCTCGGAGAACATCATGGAGACGTCGATACACTGGATTTTGGGGCAATCCTTCATGTGCTTATCCTGTGGAATAGTATTAGTGACGACCACCGCCTCGAAACATGCATTATTGATACGGGAGATGGCCGGACCCGAGAAGATACCGTGCGTGAGAATGGCATACACCTTAGTAGCCCCAGCCTCCAACAACTTTTCAGCAGCGTGGCAAATGGTACCGCAAGTATCGGCCATATCATCGACGAGTATGGCCACACGGTCTTTGACGTCACCTACCAAGACCATGGAAGCCACCTCGTTAGCCTTTTTGCGCTCTTTGTGAATCAGGGCGAATTCAACGTTGAGCCTGTCGGCGATTGAGGTGACTCTCTTTGCACCACCGGCATCAGGGGAGACAACGATGCTGGTACGCCATTCCGTAATGTTCTCCTTGATCCACTTGAGGACCGCCGGCTCGGCGAAAAGGTTGTCGACCGGTATGTCGAAGAAGCCCTGGATTTGAGAGGCGTGCAGGTCCATGGTTATGATGTGATCTGCGCCTGCTACTGAAAGCATGTTAGCGACTAGTTTAGCCGAAATTGGCGCGCGACTCTTGTCCTTCTTGTCCTGCCTGGCGTAAGGAAAGCAAGGTATGACCGCGGTGACCCTCGATGCTGATGCTATTTTACACGCATTGATCATGATCAACAGTTCCATGAGGTTGTCGTTGATCTCACCGCTTCCGCTCTGGACGATGTAGACATCTTCGCCTCGCACAGACTCCCCGATCTCGACGCAAGTCTCCAAGTTGCTGAACTTCTTCGTGACCACTTTGCCAAGGTCGATGCCCAGCCGGTCGACGATACGTTGTGCGAGGTCTGCGTGCGAAGTGCCCGAGAATACTTTGATGTTCGGCATGTTTGCCGTGGATGAAGATGTGCGAGGATGTGGAAGGACACGAGCTTGCTCCAGACCAGCTCGCAATAGTCCTCGAGCTCGCACCGGCACCCACACCGGCATCAAGAACACAAAACACGCTCACGCACACTATCGCGTGTCCGTGTTTTACACGCATGGCTACACTGAACCCCCACCCACGTGGTTTTTCCGATGCGGGGGAAAAGTCGCGGGGAATTTTCCGATTTTGACGACTAACGACTCGTGTTTATGGATGTTGGTAAAATGTTAAAGGTAACTGATGATTAATGATACTATTATTGATCGTTCAAACTCGATATTGATGGAATGAAGGCAAGTAATTACGCAAATCCGGATATATTGATATCGGAGCATCAGTTTTAACAAGTGGAGGGGATACTGTCATCAAATGAACGTGTGAGTAATGACAGTATTATTGACCGTGTGAGGTCCGCTAAGTCGCTAAGTGTGAAAATTTAAAATATCTATATCCCTGTAGGGACCAGGACTCTAGTCAATACACAAAAACGTGTCTTTTACGACATGACAATCTAGAGCAAATCTAGAGCAAAGCCACAAAAAAAATGCATTATCTCATGATATAAGCCGCCTTGAGGAGAAACATCTCCGCACCCTTTCTCCCCAAGACCCCCCACCCCCCCCCAACGAATATAGTCGGTCGAACTTTCCGTTGGGGATATACGGTTGTCCAGCAAGGCCGGAGCGACCGCGCATCAATGCTAAAATAAATATAGAGAAGACACAATTGGGATAGCTCCAAGGAGAACACCACGCACCAATCCCATGCCCGGACAGGATCACAGATTGTGATCCGCATCCTGCTCTAGAAACGAGCACTGGCAGACAGACCCAAATAAGTCAATTTATAGTTGAGTCTCCCATGACCAGTCAATAATGGTCCAAAAATTGGGCGTCATCCAAGTTCGCTTAATTCTGACTGAGACGAGTGGAAAAAATGTATACGTCTGTCTGCCTGCAAAATACGACCTCACAGGGAACAAAAAGCAATCGAAAAGTGAACCCATTAAATATGACCCATTTCATCATAACACACTAAATGTATGGTGAAAGAACTTCGTGAAGCCATAGAAATCTCTCTCTTAGCGCATTCAAATGCAAATGCGCATTTACGTGATGTTAATTACGACAATCATTTTAGCATTGTCAGTTCTCTCCAGCCTCTCGAACCATCTCCACGGAGGACCAACACCATCACATGATTGAACTCAGCATCCACATTTCACATCCATTTGTCGTAACTGGCAGTACGCATGCCTTCTTTTTTAAGCATAGCGGGATGATGGATTACAAAAAATATGCCCATTCTTCCAAATGCGCTCCATCCTAGTTTTATTCCTTTTTATTATTAACATATGTAGACTGTTCAAATGTTGAATGCCAAGTCTTGCACGAATGAAACTAAATTATATTGCAGATTTTGATGATCATCACAAACCCTATCTTTAGGGAGTTTTTATAGAAATTGATCGTGGTAAGTGGCGTGGGTGAAATCTGAGTTGTGTGTGTGAAGCAGTCTAAACCAAAAAAGGAGGACATTTGAAGGTGGATGTAGGATATTTTAATTGAAAAAAGGGGACGTGTACTCCTTTTGGATACCATATGGTAACCCTGTCTGTAAGTTGGTGTAGTGTGTTTTGGTTGTGGTCGCGAATACCGAGCTTACGGCCTTTTCGCGCGTGTCCGGCCTTTGAGGTGGGCTGTCAGCGATTCCATCGAATTTGCTGAATCCGTCGAATCCGGCGGCAGCGAGCGCTTTTCCTCGCCGCTGAACAAAACTATCGATAAAATGGCTGGCGATCTGGGGGAGAAGAGCGAGACGGCTGCGGCCGGAACCGGAGACGGAGCTGCTGCAGCGCCCGTCAAGAAGAGGAGCACCGTGCAGTTGGCCGTTGGTCTCAAACGAGGACATCGCACCACCAAGATTGCCGCTGGCAACAAATCATCAGACAAGAATGTCAAGATCAGGCCTTCTCGCAGGAAGGGGTAAAGAAACATAACCTCTTTCTGTTTGCTCCAAAGGTTCACGCTCTCTATCAATGTGACACTTCTGGCGGCCTTGACGCCACCAATGGCGATCATGTTCATATCACAATTATTCCAGTTTTACGAATGATTTCTTTAACTGATTTTTTGATATTTATCATAAACGGTTTTGGAAAAAGTGCTCCATTGGAGAGTATCATGGTCCGAGCCTATGACAGGAAAGTTCCCTTTAAAAATCAACAAACTATATTAGTGTGGGGCACTGGCCTCATGTGAGGGTCTTGGGGTGAAAGGATGTCGTGTGTCCCCCCAAGGCGGCTTGTATACATTTAATGGAAAGATCAATCGACTATATTGGTTGAGGGGATGGCCTTATGTGAGTATATCTCGAGAAAGAAGTTGCAGGTGGTAATGATTCATGCATGCAGTATATCTGTCAAATTAATATGACTGTTAATTAATTAATTAATATGACTGTTGTCCAGGGATCAGAATTCCCATACAAATGAATTCAGTTGGGTTTCCTAAAATTTATATTATATATTTAGTTCGAGCTCATCTAAAGTTTGATTTTAAGCCCGTACGTATACTCTATTCAACATAAGAAGCGCTTCGTTGTCGCGCAACCAAAAACAAAGAGGGTTGTGGCTGTTCGAGACTAACGATTTCGTTCGGTTATTGTTAATGTTTATTCCGAGAAGCCTAGATGGTGACGAATTTAGTTGGTTCAGACCTGGGTAGTCTGCGCAGATCGATTGCAAATCGGTCAAGACTATGTTTCTCAATTTGGATAGAGTATAATTGATTCTGGTATGGGTCTCGGTTCTAAGTTTGGTGGTTTTCGATTTTGCTCCGGTCCACTATTAGCATATGTCATTTTCAGCCGTCCACTGCTGGATAAAAGCCCCCCCCCCCATTCCTGTCTGTCTTGAGCATTCTGCATCAAATTGATTCCACACATCTGCGTCCACTCGGTCATCCTTACTTTCTTTCTTCCACATCTTCTCGGATACTATTCCAGTATTTATTGCGTCTATCTGCCATCTACTCTTCACGCTATGTGTCCAATTCAACTTTTTCACATGTTGCGCTATTTCTGCCACTTTGATCATACTTCTTACCCACGTATTCCTCTTAGGATCGCTTCTTGTTACACCAAGCATACACCTTTCCATGCTTCTCTGTGTGCACTGGATCTTGCATGGCATTCTTGAATTCAACATCCATGTTTCACATCCATACGACATAGCTGGCAGTACGGTCGTATACCTATTTTTTAAGCATAGTGTGGGATGTTCGATTTAAAAACTATTCATTCTACCAAAAGCGCTCCATCCTAGTTTCATTCTTAGATTTATTTGTTCTTGTTATTAGCATATCTAGACTGTTAAAATGTTGAAAAGCAAGTTTTGCATGAATGAAACTAGATATCTTGCAGATTTGATACTACAGTGGAACCCCTATCCATCGTTTTTAAAGGGACCCTAAATAACCGATAAATGCGCTCAAAACCCATAAATAAGAAAAAATCACCGGGTGGGCTGTGTCGTTTATGATGTGAAACATCTTACACCTCAGCCCGCGTGTTCAGAATCCCCCCTCCCACCCTTCCCCCCCTTATAATATATTATGTAATTATATAATATAATACCGATATAATATAATAAAATTTTGATATTATAATATATTATTTGATAATATAATATATTATATATAAAAGCAAACAACAGGCACTGGCTTGTAGTCTATTTATAAATATCGCTGCGCGCGATGTCGAACCGTCCGCCAATCAGCGAGCTCCAACATGACGTCATATCCGTTGCATTAGACCACCCATACTTTGTCGACAGGCCGCGGTGTAAGATGTTTCACATCAAAAACGTGTTTTGTTAAATTTAAAAAGAAATTCGTTTAATCAGAAATTTTTAATACATGTATGATTATGAATATTACATACATGTACATATGTATGTAATAACCAATTAATAATAATCAAGAGAACATTAATTTTTTTACAAAGAAGTCTTCCATAGTGATTAGCCTCTTTGCAGTTCATTTTTGTTACAGTCCAGTCCAGTTACCTCTTTGACCATTTTTTAAACGCTCATATCTCATAAACAAGAGAACCAACAAATTTCATTATCATATTCGGATTCGGTGGGTCAAACTTAGTAAAGTGTTATTATCAAGGCATGTTTGATAATCAATTTTTGTTTTATTTTTTTACAGATGTTGACTAAGCATTCTAAATTCGTCAGAGATTTGGTCCGAGAAGTAGTTGGCCACGCTCCAGATGAAAAGCGAGCAATGGAATTGCTCAAGGTATCCAGAGATAAGAGGGCCCTGAAGTTCCTCAAGAGGCGTTTGGGTACCCACATTCGTGCCAAGAGGAAGAGGGAAGAACTCTCCAACATTCTTACACAAATGCGTAAAGCAGCAACACATCACCCGAAGTAGTTTTGTAATAAGAATAATGAATAAAACATTTTATTAATTTATGCTGGTTTTTCTTCACATTATATACTCTTCATTTTGAGACCAAGTGTGCATTAGAATGCATCATTTTAGATGATAATATTATTGATTCAATTAAAAGTGAAGTACACCTCACTTTGTGCGGTATTGTTAAGAGACCCGTGTTTTTCTCATCTATTTTTTTTTCAATTTTGGCATTTTGTAGCGAATAAAAATGTCTGGTTTTGGCATCTATTCAGCATATATTTACATATTTTTATTAGATAATTCTTTAATATATGTATGTATGTATGTATATCAATTTCAATACTGTGCAACACAGTTTATTATATGTTACAGTGATAGCATATTTTAAGTGAAAATATATTTTTGCCAATTCAGGCAGTGAGAATGTATAAAACAATGAAGATACAGTTTCACTGCTCAGTATTGGTGAAAGTATATTAAAGTAAGCGTATGTGTTTGTGACTTGTTGATGTTAGTCTAAGTCGATGATGTGTCATCCTACGAGTGTGTTTTGAACGAAACGGTGGCGTTATATCTGAGGATAAGGGTAGCAACACGTGTTCTGTTCTTCTTGAACCGACCATTATAAGTCAGTTGTTATAAAATCGACAAAGACTCGTTGTAAACTATAATTGGTAGACCAGTAGAAGTCTACGCCTGAACACGGGCACGGCACATTTACATGCACAAAATATATTTTTTTAAATTTAAATCATGCACAGATAATCGGGAGTTTACTGTATATACAAATTAGTTCAAACTGGATTCCAATAAGATTTTTTTGTCCGGTTTTCCCATATACATATGTGTATGTAGTGTTGTGTTGAGTATATTCTCCAAAAGATTATTCTCTGAGAATATTTGAAAATTTTCTTTTTTCTTGGTTAAACATCTCTAGATAGTTTAATAGCTTTTTAGAATGACACATCCAGCTTCTGAAGACACTGAATGTGTCATTTCGTCATTTTAACATACCACTACCAGAATGAATGTTTTCTGAGAAATTTTCACAGGAATACAATGCTTATTAACTCTGGAAGCAATAAATTATAGATATTTTTATTGCTTTGGTGAAGAAACTGATTTAATCATTATTTTAAACACATCCGAACATCATAAAAATGTCATATTCATGCACCATTAAATTTAGTTTTTGTCACTGATACTAAAAAAATGTGTCCAAGAGTGAGAGAAACATACACGAAACAATGTGGGATGAAAATATTACACACATAAAGAGAGAGAAATATTATTTTGAAAGACAATGAGTTGCAGTAAGCGAGTTGAAAATGCGACGACTCTCAAACTCAAATAAATTTACTATACATATATTTGTGCAATTCTGAAGAAAACTAATAGTATTCGTGTAATGCGTGTTACCTCTCCCAAGTATTAGCCCGGTTTAGAGGGAGTTTACTGTATATGTGGGCTTACTGTTCATTCGGCAAAAAGGAACCGATTAACAGTAAAAAGGGCAGGTAAATTAACTTACATTTCTCACAATTTGAAAATTTTAACACGCGAAGATTCACATATTCCAGAAAAAGAGCTGACAAGAGCCCAGAGGATGAAAATGGGCCCCCTCTGGGGACGGCCCCCCCCCCACTGCGGGGTCTGCTCCCACCTAGTTCCGCTACTGGTCACTGTTCTGTTTTGTCACGTTCTCTTTTGTCCGGTTACCTAGAAATATATGTACATATATACATATCTACTGGTAAAAATGTGCTTGAATATGATTTCACTGAAAATATACTTTCACTATAACATATACATACAAACAATTTAAAGCTAACTTGACATATAAAAAGTAGAAAATTATTAAGAAGTAGCAATATGGAGAAATACAAAGACAAAAATCATGAATTAAAAAATAAAATAAAACATTAATTTAAAATTTATTAAAACTTAGCATGGAACTTATTTTCACAGATGACTCTTAAGTTAGTATGACGATCAGTTACCACTAGATTATACATATTTACTAAAAAAACTTTCTGTATCCACACTATTTACAGGACACAAAATTATTTTTATTGCAGCAGAACCAAACTCTTCATATTTCATTTTTGTGGTCATTAACAATTGCAGTATGTATATTAGGTTTTAACCCACTTTTTACATTTGCTACAAGTTGTTTAAAAAAATGCTCGTACCCTTCTATGCATTGAGCTTCTGTTAATGAGGTAAATAAGGGTATATGAAATAATATTAAGCGTGTTCTCTTACATTTGTGCTACATTTTGGACCCGCTACAGATGTAAAGTAAAGTAAATAAATACTAACCTTTTTAATGTCCAAGTCTAAAATCTTTCACGTTCACGAATATTCAAAAGTTCATGACTACACGTAAGAGACCGATTGCGAGACAAGAAGAACGACTCTTGTTGAAGTTAACTTTTTTTAGCATCTATTCGCATATTTTACGATTTTAGCATAAATTATATATTTAGCATTTATCGCAAAACACGTCTGGGTCTCTAACGATAACCAACCAGAGTCGTAAATCTCGTACAGCCACAATGCTCTTTTTAGTTGTGCGAGAATAGGGTGCTTCTTAAGTTGGACATGGTATAAATATTGTCTTGCTTTTGAAGGTGGCACGGGAAAAGTAGCATCTTGTCATGTTAGTGGTTTGTGAAATTTTAAAGTCATGTATTTCACATAGTATTGAACAAAATAAATGATTGGCAAGTTATTTATGACTGGGATGATTTGTTTTGAACTAATCGGCTCGGGGTACAAAAAAAATTACCAAGTATTTTATTTAGTAAGATTTAATAATAAAAGAGTAGACTATACACGTAGTTGAAACGATTTATGTATTAACATCAAAGTTCTGAAATTTACTATATATATTCCACCATCTTCCGATAACGCCTACGTCGACTATTCGGCTCGGAATGGAAAAGTAGCCAGGTTTCGTGTATTCACAGGTCGCTTTGTAGATGTAGCAATTGCTATCGTAATCATCTAGCCACATGAATGAAATCAATCCTAGGTTGAGTCTCCTCAGTGAATTTTGATTGTAGGCCCTCTCTATGAGTTTGAAGTGTTCCACGGTTGTGGGATTGCGACAGCTGTCTCCCACTAATATAAATTGACTGGTGTAATACCGTACGCTTTCTCTAAAATCTCTCTCGTCGGGATTTGATTTGGCTAGATGATATCCAGCGACCAGCGCCGATGCGACCACTATGGCTTTCTTTGGTTTATCTTGAATTTCTGTTCTCAAGTCGACAACCATGCTTTTGTAGTCGGCGTGCAGACTCTTCCAGTAATGGGACCATTTCTCGAGAAACGTGCTTTTGACTTTTTCCGGTACAACAACTTTTCCCTTGTCTGAAGCCAAAGAAGAAGCTCTTCTTATTAACATTCCGTTTGTGAGTATGTTTGACATCTCTGTCTAGTTTGACATATGACATAACCTATATAGTTGTTGGCCAAAAGTCTGAAATATACAGACATAAACGAAAACTACCGTTAATTCAATTTTGTTTCAATATTGGACTTACGACTTTCAAAAATAACGTCTCATGTGAAATGAATATATGTAAAATAAATTTTTAGTTAAACACGATTTTCAAATTCAATATTATTTGAGTTTATTTGACTTGCATAGCTACATTTTACATAAATACAATTTCATTAAAATTTTATATTAAAGATTTTATGATGTATATTATTCTACGTCGAAATACTGCATCTGGAGACCCATAATTGTCTATAAATCATTTATTCAGTTGCTGCCGATATTGATGTTATTCTAAAATAAAAATAAACGAACAGTTAAGTGATTCAATCAACAAAGTTTAATAAAATGTAGGTTGAACTAAATATTTCAATGAAATATATAACTTGATTACACTTTTTAACTTTACAAAGTATGTATATATATTTCGAATACGAACTAAACCGACTTTAACGATTTAGTGTCCGTATGTGCGGAATAAGTGCATTTTAGAACTATAAATCATTGGAAAGAATGGAAAGAAACATTATTTGCACACACTTTTATCAAAAATACTCGTATAATTTTTTTGTTACGCTAAATATTATAGTGTTTTAAACATAATCACTGTTTATGAGTGAGCTTGTGCTCTAGCACATTGTCTCGATTATTTCGAGTGAATGTTTTGTTTCGAAAATACGCACAAATGATTGGACACACGAGTTTCGCAATGAGTTTTTACAAATTAACCCTTTTTAGTAGGCATGGAGCCGCCACCTTTGGCTTCGCGACGTTTTCTACCCATCGGTGGAGCTGGCATCTTACTCTTCATCGAATCCATATCGGGCATATCGGGAGGAGACATTTGACGAGCGACCTGTAAATCCAGAATATCATATTACGTCGATAGATACTAGTATGCTAGTATGATACTAGTATGAAATAGCAGAGTAGGGGTCAAAATGTACGGAGACGCCATTTTAAATATCACAACCTGCTTTGCTTTCTCCGAACATGTTTACACCGGCTACGGCTACGGCTTTATACATTCGTAGACAAGCACGGTAGGAATTTGTTAATTGGATGAAAGTCTTCGTTACAAAAATCATGAAAATAACTGAATCGTGACATGATTTTGTCTAATTCTTAGTGTGTTGAGTTGTTTTTGAAACATCTTATGGCAAAATAATGTGTAACTTACCCGCTTAAGCGATTCCATATTTGAAGAATCGGCAGGACCAGCATAGCCAGTTTGGACGAAACAAGCGATTAGCACAATAACAGCGAAAAAGAAAATAGAAAGTTTCATTGTGAATATGTGTTGAACGTTAGGTACTCTTTGAACTGAAAGCAAACGTTGAATGTACTCTTTGCAGTGGAGGCTGCAGTTTTTATAATGAAATCATTGGGTGGATTTGCGTGATGTTACAATTGTATGTTGCGACTTATTTATTTTTTTATCCGATCGTGTGGACTTCCTGCGATCGAGGACTAGATAAGGATGCATAATAAAGATTGCCATGAAAAAAAAATCGTGTGTGAAAAATATAATAGATTCCGTTTCAATTGCGATAATCATACGTGGAGCTATTTAAAAAATGACACGATAACAATAATTACTTCCATTAGATGCATTTGTCCGAACAATGCAATGTCAACGATGATAATGGAACAACGCCCGAAGGATATTATGACGATGTATATTTTTTGAATATTCAAATTCAAAATACTTTGTTCTTGCATTGAATAATCATTTTTTTGATTTGTATACACATAATTAAAAAAGTAAGTCTCAAACAGTGGTAGTCACCAATATTTACACATAAAAAAATTCAGTGTCGTAACTTTGAATGATAATATTACATTCAGTACATAAGATTGTAACTTAATTAATAGCTGACGCTCTCAGATGATTTTCTATTGATCTTTTTTTTCTTCTTTCCTGAATTTTGAAAAAAACGTTTTCGATGAATGAATTAATGACCTACGTATAACGTCAGGTTTTTCTGAAATGATTTTATTGCTCTGTAATAAAACACATAGTCTATCTTGTAAAGTTGGAAAAAAACAACAAATGGTGATTTAACTCGAATGTTATACATACATACATCTACAATGTATAATTTTGTCACATCTTTAAGTTTTAAATGTGGTAATGTTTGACAAACATACATCTACTCTATCCTAGTTAAGAGACATCCTAGTCTTGACTGATTTAGAATCGATCTGCGCAGACTACGTAGGTCTGAATCAATAAGTTTCATCACAACACCTCAGTACAAGTGCTAATAGATAATTAAGTTTATTATGTAATTTTAGCTTGAAGTTACATTTTGTTCGTAATAAATTAGGATTTCAAGCTACTTTATTCAAATTATATATACAATAGCCCATAGATATAGAATAACATATGTAGATAGGCCATTCCAAACAAATTTGCCCGGAGAAAGCGTCAGAAGCAACGGGGGTGTGCGGGAGGTCTAAAGTGAGGGGAAAGGAATTCCCACAGAAAAGAAGTCGAGCAAAATGCATGCATTTTGCATGCCCTTTTTGTATGTAATTTTTCTATGTTATTCTATATCTATGTAATAGCCCTATTCCGTCTGTGTGTGTGTGTGTGTGTGTGTGTCTGTCTGCTGATAACGCTCGCCTCGGTAAATAATTAAAAAAACCACAACGTCAGACGAGTGGGATTTGAACCTGGTACCACTGATTCGTAACAGAGCGCGCTCACGCGGTGAGTCAAACCAGATGATGTAGGGTAGGCTTTAAAGTGACTATTTATAGCCGAATATAATAAAAATAGGCTCGCGACTTTGCTAAATTATTACGTTGTTATTATAACGCGCCATAAATGGCGCAAAATATTGTTGCATAGGCAAAAACTATAAAAACTATTAAATTTAATATTACTTTTTAGTACGGGTGATGAGAACGCTCCGTTGATATTCAACGGGCTTACACTAGTAAATAAATAGTTGCACGACACCAAGGTGCTTCTTAAGTTGGATAGAGCAGTGCTCCCAACCTTTTTAGTACCACGACCTGATGAGATGAAATAAACCTTATACATACTAACATCCGTGGACTCGTCCAGTTGCAACGAGAAAAATATACTCTCACCAAATCTTTGGATCAGCTCATCTTCCACCCACTGAGTTATTTCATCGATTCTGCATGCAATCGTGTTATTTGAAAGCGAAATCGTTTCGACTTCTAAGCTCCTTTCTTCAAACAAATCTTATCATCAAACATAACATGTCTTTTATTGCTGGGAGCACTAAAGATTTGCCAATTGTGCGCGACTTACCAACTTGCGCGATTGGCAAACTAATCAGGTACGAGGTGTGCAGAAAATTTTCAATATTGCTGGTGTAGTGCAAAAGCTTCGTTTTCGACGACAAACTCATCGTTGTCTTTCAAAAAATTCTATTGGCTTGTTTTTCAAATCCGGATGCATCGTCTAAATATTCCGACGCAATTTGTTCAGTCGCATGCTCACGTTCGTGAGTACATCGCAGCAAATAACACACACTGACCGTGGATCTTCTTCGTCTCCATTCCACGAAAAACTGATTTAAATAGTTGGATATTTTATTTTCAAATAATTAAAAAAATTTCATATTTCAAAAACTTTTCACGACCCACCAAAAATCGGCTCGCGACCCACGGTTTGAAAACCGCTGGGATAGAGTATAGAAGGTAAGTGATTGCGTATAAGTTCATGGTTGTGAGATATTTTTTCATTCAAGAAGAAAGAAGATTGAGACGAAAAGATTATCTAAAAAGGAAGATTAAATTGGAAGTGAAGAAAGACAGAAAAATACGTTGAACCAAGAAATAGTCAGCCAAATCACATTAAATATTTTTTTGATTTATGTATGTAGGATTTACTCATCACCATCATTTTCAACCGTTCACCATCCACTGCTGGATGAAGGTCTCTCCAATCCTTTTACATTCCTGACTGTCTTGAGCAATCTGCATCCAATCTGACTCCACACATTCTGCTCAATTCATCAGCGCATCGTCCACTTGGTCTACGCTTACTTTCTTTCACATCCTCTCGGATACCATTCCAGTATTTCTCACGTCCATCTGCCATCAATTCTTCTCGCTGTGTCCACTTCAACTTTTTACACGTTCTGCTATATCTACCACTTTGATCATACTAAACTTCTTACCCATGTATTCCTCTTACGGTATCTTCTCGTTATACCGAGCATACATCTTTCCATGCTTCTCTGTGTGCACTGGATCTTATGTCACATTCTTGAATTTAGCATCCACGTTTCACATCCATACGTCATAACTGGCAGTACGCATTATTTTTTAAGCATAGCGGAATGTTAGATTTAAAAACTGTGTTCATTCTTCCGAAATCGCTTATTAGGATTTACTATGTGAAATAAAATATTCTTTTAACAAAAATAATTTGTACTATGAATACTTTTAAATGTTTTAAAATCTTAATAACAATTTTAATGTTATTTAAAAAAAAAAGAAAGTAACTTATGTAAAAGGGAATTTGCGCAATATTTGCAGCATTTGGACCATAAAAACGCAATCTGGTTTTGACATTCACAATTGACACATGCTATCTGACGTTTGGGTTCGCATATTCACATTTGTAGACATTTAATATATCTCGCTTTGTTACACGTATGTATCTTATTTTTTCATATTTTAATGGACTGCCAGTAAAATTTTGTACAATAATAAAAAAAAAAAAATAGATACATATATTGTGAAACATTATAATTAGTCGTAGTTACAATTTTTTATCGTTCTAGATAAAACTAAACGACAATGCATTTAGTTCCTGCGAGTAAATTAAGCGAACTGCAAAAATTCGTGGAAAATATCAGAAATATTTGTATATTGGCCCACGTTGATCATGGGAAAACTACCCTCGCCGATTCCCTAGTAGCCAGTAATGGTATAATTTCGCAAAGGGCTGTAGGGAGTCTAAGATATTTGGATAGTCGACCCGATGAACAGAAACGTGGCATCACAATGAAGAGCAGCAGCATATCTCTCCTACATTGCATATCGAATTGTGAATATCTTATAAATCTCATCGACTCTCCGGGTCACGTTGACTTTTCAAGTGAAGTTTCAACCGCGGTTAGACTTTGCGATGGTGCTATCATTGTGGTAATAGTTTCACTCTAATTATTATCTTTTTTTAAATGTATTACTATATTTAATAAACTGAGTGTATGTTCTTTGTTACAGGTAGATGTGGTAGAAGGCGTATGTCCTCAGACTCGAGTCGCGTTGAAACAAGCCTACTCTGAAAACATACGACCGGTGTTGGTGCTAAATAAAATAGATAGACTTATTGTAGAGATGCAATTGACGCCAATCGATGCACACGTTCATTTAACACAGGTCCTGGAACAAGTAAACGCCGTCCTGGGAGAGTGTTTCGCTTCTGATGTATTTGAAAAGGAGGAAATTATCGATATGGTATGATTGTCTAAAAGAGTATGGAATAATATTTAATTCATAATGATTAATCTATTTGTTGAAATTGTAGGAAAAAGTGGAAAAGAATGATAGCATATTAAAAGAAGGTATTTATAATTGGACAGCAGCTTTGGACGATGCCGATGATTCTCATTTGTATTTTACACCTGAGTCTGGAAATGTAGTCTTTGCAAGTGCAGTGGATGGTTGGGGATTTGCGATTTCCACGTTTGCAAAGCTTTTTGCTGAAAAATTGGGTTAGACATAAAAATAATGAACATTTGAACTACGTTAGTGTAAAAGTTAGAAGACCGGCAAATCTTAGAATTTATCAGTATATCGTAACATTTACCATATCAGGTCGTAAATGTGCGAATTATCCAGTAAAATGTTCAAACTTCAGCCTTTTTTTACTAAGATATGTGTGTAAACTGATGAGCCCTAGTAAAAGTAATCATGAGTATTATTTTAGTTGGCATTTTTCGTTTTACATTTTTGTTGTTTTGAAATCTATTTTGTACTAGCTTTATTACCTGGCTTTGCCCGGGGTGTTATTAATGGGTGTAATAATGTGACAGTCCAAAAAGGGGTCGCCGGGGCTTGAGGGGGTCTGGGGGGTAGTTTGGGGGTCCGGCATGGCTTGAGGGAGTCCAAAAAAGGGGGCGCCGGGGCTTGTGGGGGTCTGGGGGGTGGTTTAGAGGCCGGCGTGGCTTGTGGAAGTCCAAAAAGGGGACGCCGTAAATGTTAGGATATACCAGTAAATTCTAAGATTTGCTGGTCTAACTTATACAGTAATTTTGATGCTTTATAGTTATATTTTAATGTATATTTTCAGGAGTTAAAGAAGAATTGTTGCAAAAAGTTTTATGGGGTGATTTTTATTTTGATTCAAAAACGAAGAGGTTTATGAAAGGAGCTCAAGAAAAAGCTAAGAAGCCCGTATTTGTACAGTTGATTTTAGAAAATGTATGGTCATTGTACGAAACCATAATAGTCAGGAAAGATAAGGATAAAGTAGAGACCATGACGAAAAAACTAGGTATAAATTTGGCTCCGCGCGATTTACGTCACAAAGATATGAAAGTGCAGTTACAAGCAATCATGTCACAATGGTTACCATTAGCGTCGAGTGTACTGAATATGGTTTGTCAGAAACTACCGTCTCCTAAAGAAATTTCAGAAGAAAAAGTCGAAAAGTTAATGTGTTCTCAAATTAAACAGTTTGAATATTTGAGTCCTTCGACACAAAAATTGAAAAAAGATTTTTTAGCGTGTAGTAGTGACGACAATCGCCCTGTAATTGTTTACATTTCTAAAATGTTTCCGTTTGACCGTAAGCATTTGCCTGAAAATAGACCCAAGCCTTTAACATCGGAGGAGCTGGCTCGAAGGAAAGAAATCGCTCGACAGCGTCATGCCGCGAGACAAAATCAAGTAAACGAATCAAATCCGATAGTTGTAGATAGTGCCCTTTTAGATGCAGCGTTGACTGAAGCTGAAGTTGAGAAAGACGAGGATGATATTTTCATCGGATTTGCTCGTATATTTAGCGGAACGCTAAAAAAAGGCTGCAGATTATACGTCTTAGGTCCGAAACACGATCCAAAAGCTTTTGAAAGCGGCGATGGGAAACTTGATATTGATAAAAATTTGACTCTGAGCACTTTAAGCAGTAATCAACATATTACTATTTTTGAGTAAGTTTATTGGTTTATAATAAATATTTCTTAAACAATTTTAATGTACATAAATATATCTATTACAATTTTTTTAGTATCAATAAATTATATCTTTTGATGGGACGAGAACTAGAAGAATTAGAAGAAGTGCCAGCTGGAAATATCTTGGGTAAGTTGATTCCCATCTTACTTTACTTTGAAGTGTTTAACGTTACATAAGCATTTTTTTTTTATTTTATTCAGGAATTGGTGGACTCGACGATCATGTTTTGAAAACTGCTACATTGAGCTCTACCGTGATTTGTCCATCGTTTACTGAAATGCAAGTATTTGCTGTTCCCATTGTAAGAGTGGCTGTTGAAACACAACATCCATCGGATATGCCGAAATTAGTTAAAGGTTATCTTCCAGCATCTTTTTTTAATAATGATTATTTTCTTCCATTAGCTAAACACATTTATTTCAATTAGGTTTAAAACTGCTGAATCAAGCGGATGCATGTGTACAAATATTAGTTCAAGAAACCGGTGAGCATGTTTTGTTGACTGCCGGTGAAGTTCATCTCGAGAGGTGCTTAGAGGACTTGAGGTATTCATATTTGCAGATAAAGGAATACATTTCGTTTTGTGATTTGCTATTTTTTATATTGTTTTTATTTACAGCACACGATATGCAAAAGTGCCGATAACAGTGTCGGAGCCAATTGTACCTTTCAGAGAAACAATAGTTGAAACACCCAAATTGGATATGGTCAATGAAGAGATAGAAAATCAAAATGTCAGCAAACAGACAAACCAGGATGAAAAACAAACTAAAAATAGCACAATCGTGATGTATACTTCAAATAAACAGTGCATTATTAAAATAAAAGCTATTCCGCTTCCCGAAGAGGTTACATCAATATTAGAAAAAAATGCTGATATATTGAAACTTTTAAATTCGCAATCATTCAGTACGTCTCGATTGCATTATCAAACTCAAATGAAGCTGGTGCCTTTGGATGATGGTTTCATCAAACTAGATATTACATCAGATGTCGATCTCAAAGATAACAAAAGCGACTCAGATTCAAAACTCGAAATAACAAGTTTGAATTTAAAAGCCATCGAAAACTTCAAATCGCAATTGGAAACCGCATTCAGATCCTCCGGCAATGAATGGAGTAATGGTATAGAAGAAATATGGTCTGCTGGCCCTAGGAAATGCGGTCCCAATCTGTTAATTAACCGGATAAAGGACTTTAGAAAATGTTTATTCGATTATGATTTGGAGATAATTGATTGCGTTAAAGATAGCCGAAATGATTATACTAGCAGTTTTGTAAATGGTTTTCAATTGGCATCTCTCGCTGGTCCATTGTGTGATGAGCCGATGATGGGTGTTGCATTTGTCATAGAAGAGTGGACCATTTTGAAATCGGATCAGGATGAAATTAGTATTACTAGTCAGCCATTCGGTCCATTTTCAGGTAAAGTTGAATTTTTTTCAACAAATTTAACCTATTCATGTCCACTTGTGTTGTATAATATTGATTTGCATTCAATACTTAATATATTTTAGGTCAAATAATGTCTACTATGAAAGAAGGCTGTAGAAAAGCATTCCAGGCACAACCACAAAGAATTATGGCTGCTACGTATACTTGCAATATCAATGTCAAACCCCAAGTTCTAGGTGAGTACTTACATTTCTTAAATTGTTTATATGCTTTGGATTTAATTGATGGGGATAAAAATAATTATCAACATTGTTTATATTTGAGTTGTTTATTTTGATAAGTAGAAATGTTGTAAATTATTTACATTGTAGCTCCAACACATCACACTTTACAAAATTCTGATCGCAATGCTATTAGTAGTTATATAATAATACGTGTATAATTAACTTATTAAGACAAAGTAATCTGTAAATAAATAATAAGTTTCAAATAAATAATCATATAATTTAATGGTTTTAGAAATAAATCATATCAATAAATTAAAATAATTATTAATGAGAGTTATAGAAGACTTAGCTAATATTTATACTATCACATTATTTCTTAAAATGAATATATAGATACATATACATATAATATAATATTTAAGTTTCAAAATTTAAGTTTTTCTACTAAATTGTTGAGTCTAATTTTTCATATAAAAGTTGAGCTTGGTTTCATATAAACCCTTCGTTGTTGCTAAAAATACATGTATAATTTTTTAAATACTAAAATTCACAGGTTCGTCTGAATATTTTAATGTATTTACTAAAATTCGTTAGGTAGTTATTGTGCAATTTTCATTTATACGAATTGAAATTTTCTTTAACCCCCCACCTGTGGCCAAAAGAGACTTCACGAAAATTTACCTAGTAAAAAGTAAACATTGCGTTTGTGTGAATCAGTATCTACACACACGTTGCACATATTGAATATTGTGTTCATATTAAAAATTGCTCATTAGAAAGATTGCAGTGATATCTAATCATCTACGCACTAATTGTGAGATCAATGGTTGGATGGATAAAAGGCCTCACAAACTGGAGCGGATTATTATCCGCGAGCGGATAAATACGCTAGATGTGCTGGGGGTTATAACACAATACCCTACATATTGTATTACACCAGATACCACATACCATACCACCACATATCCGCTCGCGAATAATAATCCGCTCCAGTTTGTGAGGCCCTTAAATGTGATGAATTGTGTGAAAATATATTTTTATCTAGAAGAAATCCCTGAAACGGTATCTATATTGGAGAAAGCTTTCAAATATATCTAATGATATTACCCTTTTAATCATATTATTGGACATATTTGAAATTAAGTAAATTAACTAAATAAAAGGGTCCCCATCTCCAATTTATACCCAAAATATGGAGTATTTAGTCATAGAGTCTAAAATTGACGGAATAAATAAATCATCAATATATGTAATTCAACATTCTTCACCTTTTGATATCTACTGTGATCACCTGTTTTTGTACGTATGTATACCGTTCTTTTATAATCTTACATATTTATATATTATGTTTATCGATTATATAGCACTGCCATTTTGTGCATACATCTTAACAAACTTATAAATATTTTTGCGATTATTTAATTTTTATATTCTATGTCAAATAAGTTTGAAGCGTTTGGAACACACGAGCTAGATTTCATCTTATATATATAATATGTATATATTTTTTTATGTTTGCAAAGGGTATAATCAACGTTTTCTATTATTCCGTATATTCGAATGTGCCATCAGTTTAACTCTACGTTCAGTTTTCCCAATCTGCTGTGTCCACTACCTCTCTAACTTTTTTCCATGGGATTGGTGGCATTTGTATACTCGTATGTCTGCGTCTCGTATCTCTGACCGTTCTCGCCATTCGATTGTAGTACGTATTGGTACCCGTATATCCAGGATATCTCGTTTGGGATTGCTCTTGGTTATAATTCGGTTGAGAGTATCCAAGCTTATAGGAACTTGTAACCGGGCGATTTGTTGGACTGTTGTACGCTGAAATTCAACGAATGGTACAATCTTAATATCTCACGTTTAATTGATTATGATCGTTTCTAGTAAAAGAAACATATTATATTCCGATGTAAACATTATAGAATTTTAATACCTGTAGTAGATTGTTGTCTAAGCGATTGTACACACATCATTCCGTATACTCGTATACCAGGAACTGAAGCATAAGTTGGTTGATCATGAGTCATTGGACCCTCTGAAAAATATTTAATCGATTTTCATAAATAGATAGAATTAAAGTATACCCCTTTCAATACAATAAGTGTTATATTTTTAATACCCAATACAAATTCTTCAGGACATCTGCATATTACTAAGTAGTGCGACTTTCCTGTTCGTACATTTTGTAGTGCCAGCAAAGACCAATCTCTCGGAGCTCGACACTCCCTCATTTCGGATGTTGCTTCGCACGTTTTCACCAATGTGACTGCTTTATGGGCATACTGTAAAATGTGCAAGAATGCATTATAGGCATATGTATGTGTAATTTGCCAGAGAAAAGGTGTTACCTTTGGGTTATTATGATTGATCGTTATCATAAAGTTTGATAATTGTTAAATAAGACATATAAAGACGAAGATGAATCGATTTTGTCATTGTGAATTATCTACGGTCATATTCATACCATTCAGTGTCACCGTTGTCGAACACAAAAAGGAAGAAAAGAAAAATCAAGACACGTTCTTAATTTCACGCCTCGCACTCTAAACCATGCGGTGCATTGTTGAAAGCACAGAATCAATCTATCATAGAGTGCAGAGAGACACTCGACCCGCGGATAAATAATAACCTAGTGTAATAGATACCTTCTTTTTTGAATCGGTCGTCAGTTGAGTGGTGTGCATGTCGTCTGCGTTGAGGGATGCTGAACAAGGGTCTCGATGACGAGCTGGACATGCGCATAAGGGTTGGGTATAGTTCAGTCTCACGTATACTGCGTTGCAGACCTGAATAAAATAAAATTAAAAATTAAATCATATTTTGAACGCTGAACACGAATATGATTAATGGAAAATGCTGGTTGGTTCAAGTTTCTAAGCATAGGCGAATTTTGAAATGCGTGTTTTTCCTGTATTTGGCGTTGTTGGTTCTCTCTCGCAAAATATGGCAAGCCTACATACGTACATATGTTCTAAATTAATATTAAAATCTTTTATTTCAATGGTATTTTGTGACTTTCAGTTTAAATCAAAAGATGCACTTCCTTGTTTTCGTTCGCTTTTTTTCTTTATCCATATATGTATTTAGTGTAGATAGAGTATCATTTTTCAATAGTATTACGACGATTACATAATAATGCATTATTTTGCTACATGTGTATTGTTTTACCTGTTGAATTGCACATTCAGGAAGCAGGTAGATGTGCTGGTTGTGCGGATAGTAGTGATATTTTGTAGGTTTCGCCAGGACGGACGTTGAACCAGCTGGCAGTGGAACTGTCTGTGAAAAATTGATAAAATCACATATTAAACAATGTCAAGGAATCGCAGGCATTGTGAAACTATGAAAACTAAAAGCGAGTTCCGACTGAAACTTTTTCATCTCGCGGTGCTCGTTGGTAAACCGTTACAAGTTTGCGGCTGATTTGAACGTTTTGCGGTAACATATAAATGAAGGTTAGTAGGGATCGCCTTTTAATACCATTCTTTCATTCGGTATGACACGGATTTTTTCCCTCGTGTAATTCAGTTCTCGTTCGCGTTCTTCGTGAGAGTGCATTGTGTTCCGTTCTGCGGCTAAAAGTAAAATGCGCCGTCGCCACTTTACTTGCCGCTCGATTTTTTGACCACGATTCCACTATTCAGTGTTTCGCGTAATTCGAAGCGGACTATATCGATTATATTATATATTATATATTAGCGGACATAATTGATTATTTATTGTCAGAATCGGAACCACTCCTTTACCTAGGCTTTCATCTCAAAACCCAGTCATCAATCTCAAATTGAAAGGCAATACAGTATGATGGCTTCCCATCTCGTTCTGATTCTATTACAATGTAATAAATTTCAATAGAGCGAAGTTTGAAAGGTTTGCGATTGCTTCGAGCTGGTAAGTTTTATGAACATGTGTATGTACGATCCGTTATCATAAATGCAAATAGCACACTGACCTTGTTAAGGCCGTTCGTGCAGTTTGTGTGGGTGAGAACTTTTGCATTTAAGTACGCCTTTGATATGCAATATTCCACACTTGGCATTTATGCATTTATTCCTATTGCTTATTCAACAACTGTATTGCTAAATTTTTCGCGGGCGTGATGAAAGTGAAAGCATTTTATTTTTCAATGAAAATTTATACTACGATTCCTCAAGAAGTTTACTTTGATATATGTATGTACATACTTATGTCGGAGAATGTGTAAGTGCTTTTTTCTTTATCCTAATCGGATAAAGTATTGTGATCGTGCGAAAATTCGACCTCGAGATTTTGACTGATTTGGATCAAGTATCATCCCCTGATCACGTTTTCATGATTTCTGGAAAATGTCTGTATGTCTGTATGTCTGTGTACTTGTGTGTGTGTGTGTCTGTATGTGTGTTTTCTCCGAAACTATCAAGTCTATCAAGCTGAAATTTCATATCTATTATTTTCACGTAGGGTGTAAGAGCCATAAGGAATTTGGTCAACATCAGTCAACCGGAAGTAGGGTTTTTTTCGTGTAGAAAATTCTAAAATTCTTTTACCACAGAATATTTCCGAAACTGCCCCATCGATCAAGTCGAAATTTCATATCTATAGTTTTCACGTTAGCCGTAAGAGATACTGTGATTTTGGTCAAAATCCATCTGACAGAAGTGGCAGTTTACTCTTGAACGATTTTTTGTTTTTTATTTTTTTCGGCCTTTTAAATATGTAATATCGTCACCATATTGTAATGTTGTTATTTTGAGAGAAATTGATATTTAAAAAAAAAAAATTATTAAAATTAGTCAACCGGAAGTAGGTTTTTTTTTTGTCGAAAAGTTTACCGCAGAATATTTCCGAAACTGCCCCATTGATCAAGTCAAAATTTCATATCTATAGTTTTCACGTTAGCCTTAAGAGATACTGTGATTTTGTCAAAATCCATCTGACAGAAGTGGCAGTTTACTCTTGAACGATTTGTTGTTTTTTTTTTTTTTTTCGGTCTTTTAAATATGTAGTATCGTCACAATATTGTAATGTTGTAATTCTGAGAGAAATTGATATTTAAAAAAAAATTAATAATTAAAATTAGTCAACCGGAAGTAGGTTTTTTTTTTTCGTCGAAAAGTTTACCACAGAATATTTCCGAAACGGCTCCGGGAATTTTGTCGAAATTTCAGTCTATTAGCAAGTAATTAATTTCGTGACTCTTTATATTCCTCAAATATATGGATAAAGTCATGGGTTGGCCACACCCGAATTTTTAAATACGAAATGATGCAATATGTTGAATTTTTGTCTGATTCTTATTTTTTTTGACAAAATTTTTGCGTAGATACTTTTTTGATCTAATTCTATGACCGCTACACAAAGCACTAACGTACATATTTTGAAAATTATTTATGGTTAATTCCTTTGTAGGACGTTGCATCAGCCGTTATTTCTACGCGTACAAAAACCACCGTTAAATTAATATCCATGCAATGATAAGTAAAAAGAAAACATTTCTCATAAAAAAAAAACTTTCGCTGCAAGATCACGTATAGCTTTCTTTATGAACTTGCATTAACCTCGTTAAATAAAATAAAATCAAATGTACTGTTCTCCGTTTGATGCACCGAATTTGGACGATTACACTCCTTTTTTATCGAGTTTCATTAATTGAAATTACAAAAGTGAGCGGCGTCTTACATTTTACGAAATCTTTTTATTACTTATACTGCAATCGAAAAGCTCCATTCGCACTCCTTAGCTGGATCAGGTATTATTAAGCTTAAACTTGAAAGTGGTTACTCTACTTTCAAGATCGGCAAATGGCGGCTATTGAAGTACCTATATATGGTTATAAAGTGGATGTACCCTTCTAACTTGTAATAGTTTTGAAAATTTATTTTATTGCTCTATTCAGATCACTCAGATTGCGCGCTACCCTTTTTTAGATACCGTCGATTTCCTTAATTGTACTTATGCATATGCATTTTACGTACACTTTTTTTATAATTGCTGGTGTTTATCGAGCGAGGATACTCTTCGTGTGTATCATTATTGAATAAATGTTGCTCATCTGCCATTGCATCACCAAAAGATGATTGTGTATCACTCAACTGCACTTTTCGAGATGAATCTTTTCACAATTAAAATCGAATTCGAGTGAGAAAAATAAGCAAATTGAGATGAGCTCGTAAAACCGACTATTACCGCTGCACTACCTGATATTATATTTTGCAAATAATATCGCTCCATTTGTGTGTTAAAACGGTCTTTTGGCGAACGGTAGCTACTGCAATGCAAACCGTTCTCGACACACTTTATCTTTAAAGGGATTTTCCTCAATGGCGCTTTAGCCAATTATCACATTTATTACTGAGTTAATAGTGATTTGTTAAATGTGTTTTGACTACTCAATTTGTTGTTTTCTCGCAATTTTCTTCGAGAGTCTATTCGTGCGGCAATGGTCGACAACCTCTCGCGTGCGTTTTTATTATGAAAATTGAGCAATTTTTAATGTTTTATTTGAAATTTAAATGAGATCTGGTTGTCGGGTGAACGGTTTTTCCTCAGATATGTTCGACTATAATAGAAAATTGTGTGGTATGGTGCGCGTAGTTAATTTGAACGCCTTCCCAGTTATTTATCGTTTGGTCTCCTTGCTAGGTCAAGCGTTGGCGTTGCGGAAGGGCCGTTATTGGTAACCGGATTCTTAGCCAGAAGATGTTGTTCAGTTAATTTCATTTGCTATAAATCCTTTCAGCATCCCGCTTTATAGTCCGCGCCAGATAATCTAAAACTAGAGTGATTTAAAATCGGCTCACAGCCAGTTTAATCCGAAGCGAGTGAATATTTAAAATAAAGTTCTCACGACAGAGCGATTATGTCCATTTCACGGTGGACATAATTAATTAACCGAAACGGCATAGCGTTGAATAGGCGATCAACTTTTCTTATTCATTGTCTTATTGTTGTTGACGTATCGGTGTTAATGCGATTGGTGATGCTTGAATCTTTAGCGATGATTTAAGTGGTTGTCGAGATTCTATTATTCAAAAGCGAACCTCTGATTACAGTTAATAGATATTTGGACACGTTAATCCAAGTGTAAAATTTTCATTCATAACGATACCATTTTACCTATGTATGTATGTACATATGTATGTACATATGTGTGTACATATTTACATATATGTACATACATACATATGTATGTATGTTTTGACTTTTTTGTTGGTTGATTTTCTATGTACCTACATATTCTCACGACGAAAATAGTTGCAATTGATATTATAGAAAAACTAGCCGGTATACTCGTCATATGACGGTAAACCGGTGCGCTGGTTCGTAACATAACAGTACAGCCCCTAGCGTTTGACAGTACGTGAAACAATTGTATAGTGTACCGTTGATTGAATGGGTGCATAGCTATAAAATCACGCTGTAGATTCGAACCAGCTTTGACAGGGAGCGGTTTGTTGCCAACACATCACCTAAAATTTTTGAAGCAAACGACCCAGGCAGACAGGCAGGCAGATGCTTACGCTTAAATATATACGTATATGTATATATGTACATATGTAGTTATCATTTTAGTGGTTTGCGTTACATTAAAACACTACATATACATATGTTTTTACATACATAGATGTTTACGTAAAAATTATTTTTCTATGGAGGAAAATTTTCCCTAGCAAAAGAAAGTTGCCGAAATCTAGAAAGAAATTGAAATTTCCGAATCAAAACTACGATTTGAAAATTTCAAAAACCAAAATCAGACCGCATGGTTTTGAGCCAAATGTTAAACCGTCATTGAAATTTAATGTATTTGTTTGGTTTGAATTTGAGTAATTCGATCACATCTGTAGTTTATCTAGTATGTACTTAGGAATTAAAATTTGTCGACGAATTTTGTTTCGCACTGCTTACGGAGCGTTGGCCGAATGCGATCATCGTTAGAACTTTATTTGCAAATCGTTGTACTCATATTTAGATGTCTCGCTGCTACAATGTCAGTGCATAATGACCGAAGTTTATTTATAGCACGACTTCGCTGAGAAGTTAATAACTGCCTCTTATCATCTCGTACATCAATTATTTATTGACGATCTCGTTGGTTTATCGACGGACGACGTTCGACGAGACGGCAACGGTCATCCGTGTCGATCGCCACGCGGTGCAGCTATTACAATAAATTTATTTCTGAATCGTGCAGATCGTCCTCTTTAAAACGCGAAATAATGGGTGTATAGCATGTGATTACGATATTTGCATGATGCATCCTCTCGTCCCGGAAGACTTTTATTATACATAACTGGCGCGACTCGACAAAACGGCAGTTTCACCGGATATCGCGGGATGCACCGCGCCAATTTATTTTTTTTGCACGAAACGTCGAATGCACACCGTCGAATTTGCATCGAAGTAATTATACATACATAGGAGCATGTTTTCGAAGCTTGAATATCGGCTTAGGTTGATTGTTCACGGCGCGTTTGTCCGGTCTATCACGACTAGCACGTTTTTTGCGGTCTTCTTTAACGGTGGCATCCGGTAGCAGGAAAGCCTAATTAACTCATCAGCTTCACTTCTTGTGGTGATTCATATGGCGAATCTCCTGTGGCTGTGTATGTAGAGATTTAGATTTTAGTATTTCGTGTAATATACATACATAGAAGCACCGATGTATGTATATTAATATACCGTATTCGTTTGTGCCTCGTCCAATTTTCTTTCCTACAATTTTTTATTATTTTAGATTGTAGAAGACGATTTGAAATTTCGCGTTTTAATTAATTTTCCACGCACGAAATGAATTTTCGATAGGAACCGTCTTGCTGTTTTTTGCTGTGAACGATTTGAAGTATGGAAGTGTTTTTTGTTTTAATCTATCTCAGTTTGAGTCTGACGATGGCAGATTGATGCAGATAGGAAATCACAATCAAAATGTTTGTTGTATTCCATAGGCTATAGAGGTTCATACAAGTAATTGCATTGTTTCATTTCGACGCAGTTGAGCTTTGGCTCGTTGATTGTCGGAGTAAGTAGGTACCCATTCGAAAGCTTCATTTACGAATTAGGTTGCTTTTGATGGAATCCGTAGCGGCTTCTAAGAAAATGATACGGAGTTTTAAGAGTATCTTGCGGATCGTGTCGACCATCATTATCGGCGACGCTTCCTACTACCATCATCATTTAGGTAATTACTTCCCTTCGTCTGACTCGAAGTTAGTTGGCCTGTCTCGGCTATGGTAGATTGTATACACTTAATCGATGGAAGACGCAGAAGAAGAGGATTCTTTTGATGTTGATTGAGTGTTTCATAAAAGTTTCGTATCAAATTATACTTATAATAAAATAATATATGAAAATGAATTATCGTCGAGATTCTCTCATTTTCTCGCACAAATTGTGTGTATTCTTGAAATTATGCTTTCTCACTGCGGTGATGCACATAATAAGATGCATCCCGAAATGCAATTCTGCTCACTGTTCGTATAATGATCCGCGAACCGCGATTGCGAGGGTGAATGCACCGCGATTATATCTCGTCTCTGACAAGTATGCATTTATTTTCCTATCCGCTTGATAGAGTAATGCCTATTATGTATACAGCCAAGGCAAGTTATAAAAGCAAAGGATTGCATTTTATTGTTATACGTAATGATTCACGGGCTCATGGTGCATACTTTCTTTTAGAAGTCATATAAACATTTTCACTATTGACACAATTTTGAGGGTACCTATGTATTGAACAATTACGCAATATTGAATAATCGTCCTTTGACTAATAGAATCAAACTTTGGTTTATTTAATAGTGGAGTAAATATTAAAATACAAAGAGTAGTGAATTTGATAAAATTTTCCTAAATAACGCCAGGAGTAGCTGGTTAACGTATAAAATTCAATTTTTCAATTTAGATGCAATTTAGTTAATAGAATATGCATGTTTCAAATAGCTGTAGGTACATACGTGCAAAGTGCATAATACGAATTTCACAATATTATGAAATAACAAATTGGGTTCGTCGAACTGTATGAATATATGTATTACGTATCGTGTACTAATCAATTATAACGACTAGTCGGTTTGCTCGTCATATGACGGTGGATTCTAACCCCAACCACCACCCGTTTGTGCTGGTTTGTACAGTAACAGTACAGCCATCAGCCCGTCCGACAGTAGGTACGTGATACAATTGTATAGTGTACCATTGGTTGAATAGATGTATGGCTATAAAATCGCCTTGTCGACTCAAACCGGCTTCGACAGATAGCGGCTAATGCTATCTGTGTTCGTAACGACCCAGACAGGTAAGCAGGCAGACAGACGCTTACGCTAATATAGTATAATATGAAGTAGCTATCACCATCATCATTATTTTCAGCCGTTCACCATCCACTGCTGGACGAAGGCCTCTCCAATCCTCTTCCATTCCTGTCTGTCTTGAGCAATCTGCATCAACTTGACATTTCTTCCACATCCTCTCGAATACCATTCAAGTATTTCACGCGTCCATGTGCCATCCATTTTTCTCACTATGTGTCCACTTCAACTTTTTCACACGTTCCGCTATATCTGCCACTTTGGTCATGCTTGTTACCCGTGTATAACTGTTACGACCTCCTCTCATCACACCAAGCATACATCTTTCCATGCTTGTTTGTGTGCACTAGATCTTGCGTAGCATTATTGAATTTAATACCCACGTTTCACATCCATACGTCTTAACTGGCAGTACGCATTGGTCGCATGCCTTATTTTTTTAGCATAGCGGGATGTTGGATTTAAAAACTATGTTCATTCTTCCAAAAGCGCTTCATTCTTCATTTTATCTTTTCTTCTTTACATCCAGTCATGTTCACCAACCACTACAATGTGGTTGTCTACTGTGATTACGCTTTGAAGTAGCTATATGATATATTTTATAACAGTCAATTTGCAGATGAATCATCACAATGCATCTACATATCTATGTACATATCACTAATCTTGCTTCGACGGTAAACTTAGTAGATATTGAGTGAGAAATCAAATTACAGGGTCTTAAAAGACCCCCCCCCAGGTACGTGGGAGTTTGAAATTAACGGGGGTGCGCTTACCGGTGACTGGTCGCCAGATTATAATATATAGAATATGCTTCCGCATATTCCCAAGCTTGCAAATTGCGTGCTAATCTCGCAATGATACACCATGATCGAGGTTCGAGAACGAAAGGTGGGACTTTGCCCTCGATCCTCGAGGCTCGTCCTTCGTAGTCTTCCTGGATACACTGTAATAACACCCTAGTTCTGACTCTTGCACTTTAGACACGTCGTTTCGTTTCGCGACGGTTAGACCGCGCACGATCGCTCGGTCGTGCCGCGAATCCATTTTTAGTTTAATTTAATTTTGGAGGAAACGAGCACGTAAAAAACTCACATTTCAAAATTACAACCTTTTTTTTCCCCCCCCCCCGTTGGTTTTTTTTTTAACGAATTACGTACGTGAAAGAATTCCCCGACGTACACGTTACAATACAAGTGTGACGATTCGTTCAGTGTGAATATGAATTCGTCTTCTCGTTGAACTGTAAAAGCATTGGTGTGATCTGCTCTAGATCTAATAAATGGTTGTTAGCGGTTATCATCTTCTCTCGTTCAATACGTCCACGCACATCGATAAGCCGCTTTTGTTTGCTATCTCGGGTTTGAGTTTTTTTTTTTTTTTTTTGCAATCTTGTCCGAATGTTCGTTATTACATAGGTATATAGATTTATATAGAGGGCCATCGTGACAAATTCATTTGACCCGTTGCGTTTCGTGCCCGATGTGATCGATAAGTTAAACTTTAACGGTTATTTGTTCCGTTTTGTTTTCAATCTATGTATTCTTATATAGAAATGCCTGTACGTTCGTCGTTGCACTATCATTTCGGCGATTGAAATAAAAACGAAAAAAAAAAACAAAATTCAGCACGTGGGAAAACGCATTTTTTATTTATTGATTGCGACTTGCATTTTAGAGCGCATCACTATGTTTATTATAATGTCAAGATATTCATCATAGATATATACATATATACGTACATACATATATGTTTTCATTTAGCTGTACTAGTAACGTTTTTCCGTAAAAGTTTTTTTTACTGATCTAAGAGTAGAATGTTATAAAACTTTCATAAGTTTAGGTTAATTGGGCAAATCTATATCTTCAATTAGGTTTTAAGTTCAATTGATTGTTAAGATTCAAGATTAGAATTTTCATTTGAATACAATTGAAAGTGTATACATAAATAAATATTTCGTATGTTTCCCAGAATCACGATTTTCCAAATTCCAATTAGATAGTTTTCTGAAACCATTTAATAGAAAATCGAAACCAAATGATATTTTTGTGTTTCATTAAAATTTGTATGAAAAGAGTGACTATTAAACATTTTGTAAGTTTCATTCCAATTAAATTTTAATCGTCATTTTCAGCCACTCAAATCTTCTCCACACTCATGCAATCTGCATCCATTTGACTCCACACATTCTTCTCAATTCATCAGCCCATCATCCAATCGGTCTACCTTGCTTTCTTTCACATCCTCTCGGATATCATTCCAGTATTTCTCGCGTCTATCTACCATCCAATCTTCTCGCTGTGTGTCGAGCCTATTGCCACTTCAATTTTTTCACACGTTCCGCTATATCTGCCACTTTAGTCATGCTTTATTCCTCTTACGATCTCTTATAGTTATTACCAAGTATACATATGTATGTACATATTTCCACGCTTCTCTGTGTGCACGTAGAATTCTTTAATTTTAACATAAATATTAAAAAGAACATCGACGATTCTCTATTGATGTTATCAAATATGGTTGTCTGCCTGCAATGATCTGTTGGTTAACCACGCGTTTTCAGAAAACAGAACACGATAGCTTGAACTATTTGCTAAAATTTTAATTAACCAAAACTCACAGCGTATTATGAAACAGTTGGAACCTAGGGATTGTTAGACTGTCGTATAGTCTTTAGTAGGTACATGCCGACCACTAAGCGTGTCTGTAGTTGAATGTGACCTCAGCATCCCGCGCAAATATACTAATTACGACATTCTTAAACCTTAAACCTGGAAATCACTGTTGCCTGTTTGTTGCCATAAGACACGGACGTGCGTGCCATTCGGACGTGCGTGCACGGACGGACGTACGAGTTTTGCTATCATCTACTATCTATTATCATATCAGGATGGAAGAGGTGAGGGCTCTACACGAGGCGATTCTGGGCGGCTTAACTGGACATAATGTCATGTCCAAGGAACAGCGCGCTAGAATCATCTTGGATGTGGGGCGACTCGTGGCGATGGTCGCTGAATCGATCGGCGAACGGACTGCCTATTCGAGAGTGAGTGAGGCGATTGAGGAACTTCGGGAAGAGCTGGGGACATCAGGCTGATGGTGTCCTCCTCTGAGTCTCCATCTCCATCTCGTCCAGCATCATCTTCACTTCAGGCGGGACCGTCAGCGGTTGGTGTTTCCGACCTACCGTTGGCGCTGGCAGTGGCGACAACAACGCCCGCACCTGTGCCCGTGTTAGCGAACCATGCAACTGTGGCGGCATCGACATCGAATTCTTCGACATCGACATCGGCAGAGATCACTCCTGTTGATAGTGAGGTGAATGTGGGCGCGAGTGCGAGTGCGAGTGCGAGTGCGAGCGAGAGTGCGAGTGCGAGTGCGAGTGCGAGTGCGAATGAGTGCGAAAGCGAGCAAACAACGCGACAGGCGACGCCGCCGGCACATAAACAAAAAAAGTAGTGTCGCCTGTCAACGCTTCAAATGCCTCCAACGACAACGCTTCCAATACTCATATTCTTGTAGGTACTGCTGTGGCTGACGGTTCCCTGATGGCAGCGCAGCCTAGAAAGTTCCTACATCTTTGCAATCTTGCCTCAACTACTTCAGAAAAACAAGTGGTTGAGTATTTAAAATTAAAAATTCCTAACTGTTACGTTGCTGTGAAAAAATTGAACTCTAAGGGTGATTACGCTTCCTTCAGACTATCTATACCCGAACGTAGTGTCACACTTGTGGTATGTCCAAGTGTTTGGCCCGTGGGTGTCACGCTTAAACCTTGGACATTTCGTTGGAGCGTTGCACCCTCGAAGACATAAGGTGCACAAACGTTTAATCACAATGGTATATCAGAATGTAAGGGGTCTTAGATCAAAACCGTAAATTTTATACTTCAGTTCTGGCCCAGGATCATGACATCATCGCTCTTACAGAAACATGGTTAAACGAGACTGTGAGTGATGCAGAACTATTTGACAATAGATATAAAGTGTTTAGACGTGATCGTGGCAGCAGAGGAGGTGGCGTCCTGCTAGCTATTCGCTCCATTAGATTTAGCTCTGCATGTATTCTTGAGCATATGCATACTGTCGGTGAACATCTTTGGGTCAGAATTGAATTTTCCTGTACTTCTCTGTTAATTTGTGTTCTATATTTTCCCCTACTCAATCTAGAATTATTTCTGACGCATTTTTTTAGTGTCTTACAAGAAAAAATGCGTTCATCTTAATTGTAAAAAAGTTAATTATTATTGGAGACTTTAATACTGAGTCATTAAGCTATTTAGATAATGATATTTTGTTTATTTCTGACCTGTATAATTTAATTGATATAAATGTCGTTCCAAATGTGTATAATAAGAAACTGGATCTGGTCTTGACCAATCTGACCAATGCTACTTCTTGCCGAAGTGATATATCTTTAGTGCCTGAAGATAGCTATCACCCTACACTTAAAATTGATTTTAACTTAAACTCTAATGTTTATTCTCCCGCTGTGTTTGATACGGTAGATCCTCAAGGAATTTGTGGTTGGGTGTTTGATAAAGTCGATTTTGCTGCGCTGAATTCGGCTCTCGTGGATTCTGACTGGGGCGGGTCTACGAGTGTGCCGACGTTAATGCTGCTCTATCAGCCTTCTACGATACTGTTTATCCTGTGTTTGATGTTTCCTTTAAAAGAAAATCTCATATGTCTTTTTTTACAAAACATTTCCAAATTGGTTCTCTAAAGACTTGATTCATATACTTAAGCTAAAAAAAGGATTGCTCACACACGTTGGAAGAAACACAAAATTTTGTGTGATTATGATGAATTTCGTTCTTTGCGCTCAAGGTCGAAAACTATAATGTTAGATTGTCACCGTAAACATATACAGAAATGTGAGAGTAACATTGGTAATGATCCTAAGGCCTTTTGGAACTTTGTAAACTCGAAACGGGATTCTCGATCATATCTTTCTACAATGTTTAGTAACAATAAGACCTTTGAGGGTTTTGGAAACATTGCTAACGGTTTCGCGCAATATTTCAAATCTGTATTTAATGACTCTTCCTCCCCGCTTTCTTCTAATGGCACTACTTTTGACTCTATGTTTAACTGGTCGGCTACCTTATCCATAACTGGTTTAACTTTTGATGATATGTTATTTGGATTTAAGGGTCTGAAACCAATTAGATCATTTGGGCCTGACTTCTTACCCGATTTTGTGTTGAAAGGTTGTCAAAATAGTCTCTTGATGCCATTGCAATTTATATTAAATTTATCTTTATCGACCTCTGTATTTCCTGAGTCTTGGAAGTGTACGATAGTAACACCTATATTCAAAAAAAAGGTGAAAAGTCGTTCGTTGAAAATTACAGACCAATTGCGGCACTTTCCTCCCCAGCGAAACTATTTGAAATAATACTGCACAGATCGATATATAATCATATAAAACATGTTCTATTAGAGCAGCAACATGGTTTTCGTCCTGCCCGTTCAACGACCACTAACCTCCTCTCTTTCTCTGACTTTATCACTAAATCGTTAGATATAATAATGTGCAAGTTGATGTTATCTATACTGATTTTGAAAAAAGCTTTTGACAAGGTAGATCACGGCATTCTTATTAGCAAACTGATCAATCTTGGCTTCTCGGATAATCTCACAAATTTTTTTTGTCAGTTATTTGAGCGACCGTCGCCAAATTGTTAAATTCCAGAATACTTATTCTGTTGAGTATCCCACTTGCTCTGGAGTGCCGCAAGGCTCCAACCTTGGACCTCTACTTTTCCTCATTTTTATCAATGACATTCATAATGTCATTTCTAATTCAAATTTTTTGCTCTATGCTGACGATTTGAAGATGTTCCGGTGCATCCGGACGATCTCTGACTCACTTGTTTTACAAGATGATTTAGAGTCGTTATGGGATTGGTCCATCTCTAATTGTTTGCCACTTAGTATTCTTAAATGTCATGTCGTATCGTACACACGTTCACCTTCTCCTTCAATTTTTATTTACAGTTTAGGAGGTTTTACGCTGAACAGGGTGAATTCTACGTGCGATCTTGGTGTGACATTTGAGAACAGATGGAGATTTTCTTTGCACATATCGAACATATGTAATAAGGCTTCGAAGATGCTAGGTTTTGTTATGCGTAACGCTCTTCAATTTAACAATTTGAAAGTGTTGCGCCTCCTTTTCAACACATTAGTCCGCAGCATCTTGGAATCTGGTTCCATTATTTGGAGTCCCAGTTGCATTACATACTCTATACAGATTGAAAGGATCCAGAAGAAATTTTTGAGATATCTGTATATGAGAGAGTTCGGTTATTATCCCTTTCTCTATCCCAGTGCTTTTGTTCTGGGAGCAGTGGGATATAAAACTTTAAAGTTTAGAAGAGATGCTCACCTCGTTTGTCATTTCCACAAACTCTTAAGAGGTGACATCTCTAATCCTTTAATATTAGAGGAGATTAAACTTCTTGCTCCAGAGCATCCTCATGGATCTCGTTCGAGACAACTGTTCTCTCCGGTCCGGGCGAGAACTGGTGTGCTGTATTACTCGCCCATCGCCAGAGCCATCAGGGGACTGAATGACGTTGCGCATGATGTTGACATTTTTTAATATTAGCCCTCAACATCTTACCACATTCCTTCAGCTTTATTTTTTTGATTTTTGTTTTTTTTTTTTTTTTTTTTTTATTTTTTTTATTTCCTTCTAAATTTTTTATTATGTATGTTCGTATATGTTATTTTTTTTGTTGTTATTTTTTCCTTTTTTTTTTTTTTTTTTTTACTGTAAAGATATGCATCTGCTTTTTTTTCGTGTATTTTCTTTATATATAACTGCCGCTGTGGCGATTTGGGAAACCTGTAATGCCACAGCGGTACATATTTTTATAAATAAATAAATAAATAAATAAATAAATAAATATTAAAAAGAACATCGACGATTCTCTATTGATGTTATCAAATATGGTTGTCTGCCTGCAATGATCTGTTGGTTAACCACGCGTTTTCAGAAAACAGAACACGATAGCTTGAACTATTTGCTAAAATTTTAATTAACCAAAACTCACAGCGTATTATGAAACAGTTGGAACCTAGGGATTGTTAGACTGTCGTATAGTCTTTAGTAGGTACATGCCGACCACTAAGCGTGTCTGTAGTTGAATGTGACCTCAGCATCCCGCGCAAATATACTAATTACGACATTCTTAAACCTTAAACCTGGAAATCACTGTTGCCTGTTTGTTGCCATCTTTATTTTGCTTTTGATTATTCTACCTATTATATGGAAATATCATTTTTTTTTTGTAAGTCGCGTTGCTTCATGTTCTATTCCAATTTTCAGTCTCTTGTTAGTAATTTTTTGGGTTTCTCGCGCGGTTCGATCGTTTCAACGAGTAAATGTTAATACGGTGTGCGGATTTATTCGCTCACGAGCGCAATAAAGCATGCACTTCCAATTGTAGCTCTAGAAGTGAACAACTTCCGTATCGAGCGATCTGACCCCCCAGTCGATCAGCCGCTGATTAACTGTATCCAGTTCAACCTGCAGCCAACCGTGGTCTAACACCTGAACGTCCAGCTGGACACACAATGTGCACTGCCTTTGTTGAAATCTATTAAACGTTCATTCTCCACGACATCGACACGGCGAACCCGTTTCTAAGGGTAATTACCCGCACACTTACATACTCACCCAGTCTATGAGATGTTCCACCGCGTCTATCTGGGAATCTGGGATGGTGTCGATGGATAACGTCACGCAGTCTCCATTGTGTGTGTATTTTCAAACGAAAGGTTTTCTTTACGCTTGCACGATGTCGTAAAGTGTGGGGGGCTCGCGAGTGAATGCGCAATCTTGGTAGTTCGATCAAAATACCATAATAATATGATCGGAAAGAGATTTCTCAAGACATTGGAGATATACATATTCACGTTTGCCGCTATTTGCTTGATCTTTTTTACACTGTCTGTCGAGATTCAGACAATCTTAGGGAAAAAACTGGTTGATATTGACGTGCTACGTGTTATATAATAGCTAAGATGAATTGCTCAGATAGAGGAGGCTTGCAATTCAAAAGTTTTAAATGGCTTGTGAGCTACCGAGCTTAAAGTACCTTGTAGTTCAAGGAAAATGTATCTAAATGATGATCAAGATCCTCAGGCAAAAGAGGACGACGAAGAAGTATTACGTTTCATTTAAGCTTACGTGTCTCAAGTGTTGATATATGCAATATGTTCTACATGTATGTACATATGTACATATAGTGGCTAGGGTTAAGAGGACGGCGATTAATAAAAATAAACCCAAGCTAAAGTTTGCCGTAGAAAATTACTGATAAAATAAAATCGTAGTACCACGGAGTGTGCGCTACAGTTTTTGCTACATTTAACGTAACGGCCGTATTATTATATTAAATTTTATATGAAACGATTCATTTTTTGTCGAATATAGCTGTAAACAGTTTGTGCTCAGTTGAAATTGCGTTTTGCACTAGTTATGTAATTCGTCGTATCGATCGCACAAAATTTATCGTGTTTTTCCCACTAGGACGAGTTCTCGCATCGTATTAAACATAATAGGAAATTATTTGTTATGCAATGCGTACAATGGAATTTGATTTTTTTTTCGTAGTATTATAATTAATGAGAGTGCACGTCTTCTAAACGTGTTTGCACTCGAAATCGAAAGTAATGTTCTCTCAATCACGATTCGACATATGCTATACTGTGTCAAGTTCGTTTCATTTAAACGCGAGAAAGTTTTCCGTATCGAAAAGCGGGCGATTGTAAATGAGGGCGATTTTTCACTTGAAACAAACTTTACTACTATAGTACTACTTTTGCAAGTGGTTTTGTCGAATGCCGTGGAATTATCGCCGAGATAGCGTTTCGCTTTATCCTAGATGTGTGGTAAATTCCACGGCATCTCGTTCCATTTTTCGGGCTAATCGCGATTGTTCACGTTCGCTAATGACCTTTTGTAGATTCACCGTTATAATCGCAATCGCAACAAGGGGTATTCTCGTTTATCGTTTTATTTCAACGACGTCATCGCAATTTCGCCGCGAAATTAATCTTCGAAACGTTTTTTGAATATAACAATAATAAAACCAAACAAGCAGTTCACAAGCGCTCACTCCCCTTTTCCCGGTCGCGAATTTAAATAATAAATCTGCACACGCTCGGCGATCATTGCGCAAATCTCGTTTGATGATAAAAAGAAGACGTTTTCTTTGACGTTCCGGAAGTCATCATCGTCAGACAGCGACACTTCGTGCAGTTTGCTTTTGATGTTATCCGAATAATTTGTAGCGAACTCAAACTGATGAATGCCTCGGGGTAAATATAATATGGCGACTAATTAATCGATCAGTAACTAAGGAAATGGTCAGTATTATATTTAGAAAACGATCAGTAAAAAATATATTTTTGTAACTCTTTCACAAATGATCATTAATAATGTTCATTTACTTTAAATACCGACCGTTTATATAAATTTACTCACCGTTTAGTATTCATTATTGACCATTTAATATATTTACTGATTACTTTTTTTTTAAGATTTACTGATAAGTACTGGTCAGTGTGTACTGACCCTTTATAAAATTGCTGAACATTTGGTTACAATAACTGCCCCACAGTTATGATGTATGGATATGAAACGTGGATGCTGAATCCAAGAATGTTACGCAATATCCAGTGCACACAGAGAAGCATGGAAAGATGTATGCTCGGTATAACAAGAAGAGATCCTGAATGGAATACATGGATAAGAAGCATGACCAAAGTTGCAGATATGGCGGAACGTGTGATAAAGTGGACACATAACGAGAAATGAATGAGAAATGAGAATGGATGGCAGATGGGCTCGAGAACTACTAGAATGATATCCGAGAGGATGTGGAAGAAAGCTAGGAAGATCAAGTGGACGCAAATCTGTGGATTCAATTTGATGCAGAATGCTCAAGACGGACAGAAATGGAAGAGAGTTGGGGTGGCCTTCATCCAGCAGTGGATAGTGAATGGCTGAAAATGATCATGATGATGATGAACTGACCGAAAATCGGAAACGTTACAGACCCAATAAATACAGGCCATATAATATTAACATGACGTACGAAATTTTGAGGCAAAATATGATCCCTTTTAATTATTTCGCATGTACATAGTTTGTTTTAATTGCGTGTTAGTTTGTCCATTTAGATCTTAATATGCGATTGTATCAACTTCGTCGCACTAACAATAAGTGACTTTTCAATTTGATCACACCTATTTAGCGTCGCAAACATTTTTCCCATAGTTGGCGCATGGTGATTTAGCTCAAAGTTTTAATTCCAATTTAATGCTCGGTTAGTAATTGAATTATGTTAATACTCTAATTACGCGTGAGAACTTGAAATTGTGTGGTCACTCCGGTTGAAATTAATAATACTCATTGCATTCGAGTTTATGCAAGTTTGAGTGCATCGCAGTTATTTCTATTAGATATGCAAATAATTTATACAGTTACACTCGTACGCACGTTCGTTACCGTTACAATAAATGTGTGCTTATGCGCCATCGTCGATAAATTCGATTTAAATATCGTAAATGTTCCAAAAACAGTAATTAGATCTAGTAGTTCCAGTAATTAGATCTAATTTCATTCAAAACTCAAACTCGGAGATTCTCAGTTTGTTCATTCCTTCAACCAACTTCCTTTTGAAATTGGGTTGCATGAAAATTTCCAAGATTTTCGCTCTATATTTGCGGTATGGATGCTCATTTCGTAACCGGAAATACCGTTTGTGGTGGGTGCGCGTGGACCATACCGCAAAATCACGATTTTGATTTAATTTATAGCAAGAATGCGTGTGTGCCCCGCAATACGTACGGTTAATACCATATATGTATGTGTTCAGCTTCTGGACACTGCTTGGACCAGTGAGTGCGTTAAGTCAGCTCGCAACAACCAGTGGCACGCGTGCTATTATTTAATCAATCCAAATTGTTAACGTATCACAATAACTTATGGTGTATTCGCTGCGTAGCTAAGCATTTCAAACTTAGTAGTCAAACTTAAACACACCCTTTTTAAGGAGTCTCTACACGCTCGTGCTTGGCCTGCGCAAACCTGTTAGTGCTAAATTTGCGCACATATGATTACTATTGCCTAAATAAAATGTTATCACCTACACGCTACCCTCGAACCAAGCACGAGTGTCAGCATTTAAATAAGGTAGACTATTTGTAGACTAATAAAAGTAGGTTTGGATACAAATTACGTCATATAGATTTGTACTTTTGAAAGTGTTTATTTCATTTACCCATACATTCAGAGATTTAGAATTTCGAGAGAAATCTTAAGCCGACTACAGACGATGCCTATTCTCCACGTTAGACGAATGTCGAATCGCGTGGACAAAAATGTCGAATATTACATATGTATCATCTGGAGCAGGCTTTATTTTACATTAAAATCCGCGGAAATCATTTAAAAACTATTAATATACATCAAACGTGTACACTATTTAATTTTGGTTAACGCTTTCAAATGCAAAGTGCAAATTCATTATTCCGTTATTATAATAATAATATATCATTTGTCAATTTTATAAGTAAATTATTTAAGTTTATGAAATTTCTAAATATCTATAACTTTAAAACGGTCGATTTGTAAGACTTATTTTTTTTCATATAACCACCCTACCATGAGCAATGGATCACTATGTATATGTGCTGTACAGCTGAGAAGCTTATTAACATTACTACTAACTACTAAGGGTGAAGAAAATTGCTAATTTTTATAAATAGACTATAATATTGAGTAATGTATGTACAGTTGCCGATCGGTAGTTTGAATGTGTCCAAGTTGATGTTTACATTTATACTCTACCCAACTTGAGAAGCTCCTTGTTGTCGCGCAACGTAAAAGAAGGAGTGTTGTGGCTGTATGAGATTTGTGACTTTGGTTGGTTATAGTTAATGGTCATTCCAACAAGCCGAAATGATGACGAAGCTCAATGGTCGAGACCCAGGTAGTCTGCGCAGATCGATCAAGACTAGTGTGTTTCTTAAGTTGGACAAAGTATAGAGCTAAGGTTCATTGGCGCGAGTTTTTAGCTCGTTTAAAAAAAAAAACTTTGAACTATTTATATTAAAAGTTAATGAGGTAAGCGTTACGTTGGAACAGTTTCGATTGCATCTATATAAGAAGGAGTGGTTTAACTATGTTTTTCATTGTTTCTGCGACGTGTCGAGCTTACCGAGGTGCTTCTTATTTTCGTTTTGTCGCTCGCGTAAAGAGTGAATGTATCGCGAGCGGCTCGATTTACGCATCAATGCATTCTGGGTCAATTCGAACGTCTCGTCGTCGGTGACATTACCAATAATAATCGATTTATTGAATTTGCTACCTGTTTTGGTGGCAATAAACGACACCGAACATTAGTCGGTCTTCTTTGGCGCGAAACAATTCCGCGCCCGTTCGATATTTAACCTGGTTACCGCGGCTGGTGCCATTGAACGTGAGATCGAATTCATTACAAACTGCTATCGCCGTGTGCTCGATATATGTATTCTGAGGGCTTTCGCATAATGCATACGCGTTATATTTTCAATCTAGCCACCCATACGTACTCGCCAAGTTTATTTTGATTAAAATATGAAACGTAAATGTATGTGGAGTTGGCAACGACTGACACCGACGTAATAGATTACGTGCTCATCGCGTCGCATCTGCTCGATTCGTTACCATGTGTATTACAATTTCGGATTAAAAGCTCGAGAATTTCGATTGATGGCGTTGTAATTTTGATTTGATTGAATTCCTACGAGTCTCGCATTACGTGGATGGAGTCACTCAATGGAAATCTTCCTTATTATTGCAATCGCACTTTGCAAATGTGCGCGATTAACGTCAATGTTCACGCTGACAAAACGGTTCATGGTCGGCGTGCGCTTCAACAATGATCTTTCAGAGCGTACATATGTACATATGTTATATTTAATTGTAATTGAGGCGTGTACGTGCTTCAGATGAGCGTTGTGGAGTGGTGAAGTAATTTATTGTCGTTTTCAGTTTCACCCGAGCGCGGGTCGTCGTTCTCGAACGAGCTTTACAATGACCTCAAGCTCTGCTATTCGTCGATTTTTTATTTCATTTTCCTTTTTTTTCCCCATCAATCGTTTCGTGGATGATCCTCTCGGTCAAAAATCACTAATGATACAATCGCTTTTGTCGAATTTTCATTCAATTTGTACATATAATAGTTTATCAAACGCGATATTTGTATTGCGTAATACGCTGATAGGATAAGTTAAAATGACATTTTCCAAACAAACACTTTGGAATGTTCGTACAAAATGTCAAACAACAGTTTTTCAAATTTTATTTCCTATACCATGTCTAAATCTTCAATTTACATATTACTAATTAATTATATTTGAATTGAAATTAAAACGCGATGGTTAAAATTGTAATCTTGAAATGTAGGTATTGAATTTTATTACTCAACTTTACCGATTGAATATTCAAAGTTCATATAAATACACAAATTTATAATTAAACAATTTTCCCATTTTTCTATTAGACTGCTAATTTTTTCCGGAAAATTTTGTCCCTGCATAGATAATTTTTTTAATCGAATTTTCACACACAAATCGATAACTTAACCGTGAAATTACTTTTTAGACTCTCTTGGTATCGATTGTACACGTTGTATTCCAGTAAACGGACTCTAATTGACGTATTCTTTCATTGCTGTTATTTATTGGACACATACACTCATTTTATTTTATTTCTTTACATCTTCTATCGTCAATTTGAAACGAAAGTACGCGAAAAAAGAAAAGTTGGCCTGAATACTTCGCGTGTGTGTGTAGATATGTTTCTTTGAAGTAATTTTTCGCCAATTTCATCTCTACATGGGCATTTTTCCGACATTATGCATACCTACGCGTTCTGACTTACAAGGCTTAACATTTCCGTAGGTTCGTTTAACTTGCGACATGACATATCTTCTCAGATGCTCGTTACATCCTCAAAAGATTGTGCGCTCGTAATTTATTACGAATGTGAATATTTAGCTTGTTTTATTAGTGCTTTTATGTACATTCATTGTCATCTTTAGAATTTATCTTTATGATGGAAAATATATTGAATGGGCCGATATGATTTAACGTTTATCTCGCGAATGGATATCTACGACCTCTCAATGGTGAATTTTAATATTGGCAATATTGCACCACGTTCCGGGACTATGGAGCCGAGACCTTCGTTGGCCTGGTCTGACTTCGTGGTTGTGATAATGTGGAGAACACGGAGCAAACCGTGAGATTACTTTAGTATATTTCGCGGCGTGGAAATGAACAGATCAAAACAAATAACGGTTGTTGCCATTGTATTCGACAAAGCTATCGAACATTTCAACTGTTGCCTATAACATGAAATGTATTTTGTTTTCTCACTCGAAGTGAATTTCATGCGAATTTTACTTTTATGATGGTAAAACTAAGGTTCGCTTAGCCTACTTATGCACATATATTTAACATTAAATATAATATATACCTGTATAACTTTCTGAATTTTCGGTAATATTACAGTTTGTGTTCGATTTAGCTGGAAAGTCGTCTGTATAGCGTAGACTTTGAATTAGAATCTGGAATTCCCGTTATCGATTCCCGGGAAAATCGGAACGTTTCGATTCCAGTCTCCGTTCTCGTTCATTTTTTTCCCTAGCACATTTTCCTTATCTAGCGGCGTAACATTTGTAACACATCTTACTTGGATTCAATTGCAGTGATAAAGTTGTAAATGAAATTCAGCGACATTGCGTTACGGCCATGCACACGTGCACATACGAGATAATTCGTGGTTATTTTTTTTTTCTCTCGACAAAACCGTCAATTAATCTTAATAACTTTCTCACATTGATTACGGCGGATATTTGTGAGAAGTCTTTCAGACCATTAACCGCGATCGGCCGTTTAATATACGATATTATTTCGTATGCGTGAAATTCGTGAAAAAGCATTGTGCGATTTTGTGTGAAAAGGTTTGAAATGTTAAACGCTCCAAAATTCCACTTTCGCATGACTTACGAACAATAAGTTCAAAGTAATTTGAGAACAATGCCGTTGCAGGTCTATAAAACTAACACACATACACCTAACATCATTTTTGTAGCGTTCGAAGATTGATGGTTATTTATTTATGGCGATATTTAAAATTTGCATTGATTTAATTGTTACGCCTCATTTAATGCTAGTTGTAATGATATCTGCTAGTTTTTTGTGAACCGTTATTGATATGTACATATATCTGCACCGCGGAAAGTATCGCAGACTAATTCGATAAAGAAACTGGAACACCACTCAATACCATTGTATTATACATACATACATATACCTTATACATACATAGGTACATACATACATACATACAAACATGCAGATAATTTTCATTCCATGTTTCAATTTAACTAGTTCGTATTCCCATTATTTAAAAACTAGCCGATTTACCCGTCATTTGATGGTGGATTCTAAGCTCAACCTCCACCCGTGCGCTTTGGTTTGTACAATAACAGTCCCTGGCCCGTTCGACAGTACGTGAATTAATTGTAGTGTAATGTTGATTGAATGGCCATAAAATCGCGTTGTCGACTCGAATCATCTTTGACAGATAGCAGCTTGTTACCAACATACTTGTTTCTTATGTTGACAATGCCAGCGTGACCGAACTGACCCAGGCAAGCAAGCAGACAGGCAGATTTCACGCTAATATATTTCAACGAAGAATGAAACTAGGATGTAGCTCTTTTGGAAGAATGGACATAGTTTTTAAATCCAACATCCCGCTATTCTTAAAAAATAAGGCATACAACCATTGCGTACCGCCACTTATGATGTATGGACGTGAAACGTGGATATTAAAGTCAAGAATGTTTGTAACGTTGCCAGTGCTAGCGTAATCGCAACCACCCAGTCAGGCAACTAGAATTTACCTTTATATATATGTACATATATAGTTATTTACGTTTGAAAATTAGTTGATTTGAAACAAATCAGTCTATAAAATTTTATACGGATTGCAGTATGATTGACATCAAAGTTATATAGTGCGCGCTTTTTAAATTGAAATTCATAAAATTCCGATTGTAGCCTACAAAAAAAAAAAAATGGAGGAAGTATGATGTGAAATGGACGTAATCAACGCGATGCATTTAGAAAATAAACGGGTTAGGTTGAGTTGCTCTTTGTTCTGGCGTTAAACTGTGACGGCGTTTTTATATGTAAATATCAACGCATCGGTGTCTACATTAGTGCCTGAATGGCGTGAAGATACGTGGATCATCAAGTGTACACATAGTTAGCCGGCATTTAATTGTTAACGCGCACATTGTCGACGCCCTGAGAAATGAACCACAGACGCCCATTGTCGCGATCGTGCGTTACACTTGCCAAAGGGTATGTTACGCACGCTTCATTATTGACTATGGAATCAATGAATTCGACTCGAATGATGATAGAATAGGATTCAGCCGTTGAAAATAGACCAAGACGGATCAGTAAAGAAAATTTCACTTAAGAGAATGAAAATTTGTGTGGAAATTTACACAAGATAGAATGTAGAAAAAAATGTAAAAAAATACAATGGTAAAAATTTTATAAATACTACTGTGATGATTCGCCTAAGAAGTGATTCATAAATCAATGCTATGTAACGTTATTACACTATGATATTTATAAATGGATATATTGCCGATTTATTAACGGTCACGTTCGCGCGCGCGCTTTAGCGGTAATTATTTATCGTTTGTACTCGCTACGATTTCACACTAAAATACTTTACAAAGTTGTAGTCGCAGAGTGCAAAAAGTCGAAATCCTGATCGGATTAAGTTTAAAAAAAATATATACAGATAAAAAGTCAACCGCGGTGCAAAATTCGTTTCTAATTGGAATGGAATAGTCGCGAGATCGTCGGTTCGAGCGTATCGAACGGTAATCGACGAATGTAACAAACCGAAACGGATTCGTCGATTGCTATGAGCTTTTGCTCGGATTTGCTCCCGTGACTTTTCATGCACAATCGAACTTTATTAGAAACAATCGACTTCGACGAATTCATGAATTCGCCCAAACTCTCGTATTAAAATATTTGATACTTGTAGTATCTGCATTCTGCATGCCTCGTTTCATGAACGTAAAAGATGTGTAATCTCTTCGCGGACCATTCAAATCGAATTTGGCTCCAGTCTTAATGACTTAACGATGAAAATACCTACATATGTATAGTACCGGCTATAAATTGTCCGACGATAATACACTAATGAGAGACGACCGAAAACTTTGTTGTACATCAGCGACCATAGTTCGACATAATGAAGTGGAAATGCCACAAAAGCTTTTTCCATCACACATCACCGTACATTTTTAAACAGCTTTCGAGTAAGCAATATCACACTACCGTTATGAAGGTCCACGTGTCCCATTTGAGTGTTCCCTTTCAATCTCATTGGCATTCGTGCGTGAACCTAATTCATTTGACGCGTAACTGTTGCACTGATGAGCTCATACTACACCGTGAAGTCCGCAACATCTTCATAAGTACCTTACGTGCAATTTTCAAATCAACAATAACATTCTCGGCATCATTCGATTTAATTAATCCGAATTCTAATCGTCTCGAATGCTTCACAGTGCGTGAGTATTTATTGCGTATACTAAAATTAAATCAGGAAAAAAAAACCATATCCAGATGCATATTGTACTTTCATTGGATAATATAATTGCTGCAATTTCACAGTTACTAAAATGTACTCAATCGAACTACAAATTACCTTTTGCATTATTATTCATCTCAGTTAAATGATCCACCACACGCTTTGCTCACTATGCATAAATATGTTTTAAATATTCATGCACGTATAAAAGCTTGTGGGTGTTTCGATCGTCCAGATAGCGCACTTGTACAGTTTGTTCTCGATGTTCGTCAAACGAAATTTGCGCTTGAACACCAATACAAAAAAAATATATTAATTTACACTCGATCGCGCTTAGGGTTTTTTTCCCTTCGGTGGAAAAACAAAGTTGAATAGCAAATAGCTCGTGACAAGTCCCCTTTTTGCTCATCGATGCAATCCGAAACTGGGATGATCTTGTGCCGGATTGCGGTCGCGGTAACGAGGCGAAACCACTATTATCTATTCGTCGAGCATCCTTCTGGTTTCTCGGTGTGGTCCGCTTGGATTCACTGTAAATAAAATATGCAAAAAAGTTGCAGTAGCTAAACTAAAAACCAGTTCGTACGCACCACCGACGCTCATGATGGCGATGCACTTTTCATAGTTGCAGTGGATATTCTAATGACGCCCTGTCATAAAATCGAACTGGTTTCCGCTTTTGATTTTCCAAGACACAGATAAGTCATTAACTCGATAGAATAACTTCATTACGAACGAGTAGGTGTATGTTTAATTTGTATACAATATGAGAGCTTACGAGGAAGGAGCAGGTGGCAGACAGTCCGCTCGGTGCCATTGCCGTGTTAAATTGCTAACATATGAATTTCTTTCATGGCTACCATTGAATGGACCTCAAGCTAGCGCCATTGATGATTGCGCGCCATCATTTCATCTGATATCAGGATGTACGATGTAATAGTAGTGGTAATTGGACTTACCTACACTGTTTTACACATCGATTACCACATACGACACATACGAGCAGATTTGTTTCTCTTTTCAGGGTATTGACTGTAGTTAATCCAAAAAGATTCATGACCGTGAAGTTCATCATCATCATCATCATCATTTTCAGTCGTTCACCATCCACTGCTGGATGAATGCCTCTCCAATCCTCTTCCATTCCTGTCTTCTCAATTCATCAGCCCATCTTCCACTCAGTCTACCTTGTTTTCTTTCACATCTTCTCGAATACCATTCGAGTATTCCTCGCGTCCACCTGCCATCCATTATTCTCGCTATGTGTTCATTACAACTTTTTCACACATTCTGCTATATCTTATGTTACCCATGCATTCCTCTTACGATCTCTTTTTGTTATATCAAGCATACTTTCCATGCTTCTCTGTGTGCACTGGATCTTAGGTAGCATTCTTGAATTTAGCATCCATGTTTCACATCCATACGTCATAAGTGGCACTACGCATTGGTCGTATACCGACCATGAAGTTATCTGGGTGCAAATAATAATTATACGTCTACCTATATAATGCTTAGTTTGCGAATGTTCGCTTCTGTATCGTGTATGTATGTATGTATGTATATTGTGATTTCGGTTTTGGTTTTTTCAAGGGCGTAATTGCTTTCCATTTGAAAGAGTTTAAATGATGTGACACGTTTGAAATGAAAGAGCTGCACGTAGAGGAGGATTAATGGTTTCAGAAAAAGTGCCAGCTAAGTGTGGGTTGGGTTATACTCGTACCTACTTACGTACCGAGAAATAATGGTCCGTGGATGAAAGCGCGCTGGCGCGAGGTCACAATGGCCAGCTCCTCGTAGATGCTGGCGAGCTTAGTGCAAGATGTAAAAAGAGAACAAAGCTTCCTGGAGTCGATGAACTTCTTCATGAGGCTCGATCCGACTGCGGAAACACTCTACAGGCACAATATCCAGGCCTCACAGGACCTCACACCTTTTGCTATCGTAGAAAATACGCCAGGACGACCGTACCACCATCTACTTCTATTATATTTGACGATGTTCAATTTTCTTCGCACGTTGTTTTCCCAGATGTAGCTAGCGGTTCCGACATTCTCAAAGTAAATGTTTTGGCACGCTTTCGACCTCTCGGATACAATGTAAAAAGCTCGCTGTATACATGATAATTTTGTCCATCGCTAATATAACAAATCTCATACATATGTATGTACAATGTATGTACCTACATACAACCGTGAAAAAATGTCTATTCCTGATAATGCAAGCCTATCTTTATTATTTTACAAAACAATTAAAAAATATGTGCATGTAATAATATTACGTCAATCACAGCCTACAACAGTAAAATATTAAACGCATTGTATCCTATCTTCACCAAACGACGATTTGATTAGCATGTACATATGTTTATGGTAAGGAACTCATTAGAAAACCCTTTATGCATTTGAATACTGTATATAAAGGCTTTATTATACATGGTTAGAGGTGGGTATTTATTTTATATTTAGAATATTTCAATGAAAAATCCGCTATGTAACATATCGTGCGATTATCGTGTATGATGAATGAATTTTGAATACAGATAAAACTGTTTAAACTTGGGAAAATTGTTTCCTCTTTTGAGATCATCAAAAGCCGATTAAATCGCGCTCATATTGGCAATTAGTTTTCGCTTGAAAATAGCTTATTTACCAGACGTAATTATTACCACTAAATTTCTCGTCTCACACACTACCGCGCACAATGCACTTTTGTATGTACACTGTAATTTATTGCAAATACTCAACGTGAAAACCAAAACAACAACAAAAAAACAAGACAATGTTCGCGAACCTGACCGCCAGTGCTGTTGAATTCAAGTTCGCATACGTTAATTAATGAATGTATCTAAAATAAATCGCGTCGTGTATGATTTTTTCTCACGATACGTGTTCCGTTACCGAATTTTCCGAATTTCAAAGCATCTGCTGTACAGTCTTATGTGCAGCATGTAACAATTATACCTGTACATTATAACTGTTAAGCCTCTCTGAGCATTCTCATACATTTACATGGTTTATCGGGAAAACGAGCGTAAATAAACTAGCAGTCACCCGTATTGCAGTTAAATTCGCACTCGAAACCCCCCAATGTTTGCACGCGAGCGAAAACAAAATAGTAAGTAGCGAAATAATTTTATTTATATTTTGATTATAGTTTCGTCCGCTTTATGGAGTGCGAACGCGATGATTGCCTGACGATAATCGATAATCACCTCACGTGGAAAAAAAAATGATTACCCAGTCATTGTATACAGCGTCATTGAAAGAGATGTCCGCGCATTAATTTCAACCAAGTTTAGTATAGTAATTGAACGTTCGATCTGACACTTGCCTTTGTGCAATTCACCTCGCGATTAAAATTCATATAATAAATGATATAGTGCGTACGAAACTGCAGTTAGCACACTGTTAAAGGTATGCATTAATTGTACGTAACGATTTCAATGCTACGGGACCACGTTTACACTTGCTACGAGTTACGCTAACTGATAAGCAAACTTCAATTCGAATGATACTGCATACTAGACATTTCGAAGTAACGGGATACGCTACCGATTCGTTATTGCTACTATTCGATACGTGTGTACTTACACGCACTTACATACAAATGTAATTTCGACTTTGTGAAAATAATACCGTTCTTTTATCGTGTGTGTGTGTGTATTGTATTGAAAATCGTTTCTTAAACTGTGCTTTTGTTAAGTTTTCAATTTAAATTCCATGTACTTGCAGTTTATTGGAATTGTCCGGTTTAAGTACTCACAGGAGAAACGCCAAGTTTCGATTGTGTATTTTAGCTTGAATGAGACCAAATTAAACCGCGATAGCTCATTTCATAATTACATATTGAAACTGGGTTTATATATTTTGAAATGTTCGGCCATTATTGATTAACTGTACTTTTGTTTGTTTGTTAAAAGTAAACTCGTGTAAAGTTTCTACTTGTAAGTGTTAATTGATTTTATTTTATTTTTATTTAATTGTATCTACAATAACGGTGTGAAAAATATTGCATTTGGTTAAAAATATTCACTTAACAAATGTGTATGAAATATTGCACGCCAGTGTTATGAAGTTGTGGTTTTTTTGGTATAAATAGCGCATAATATAACCGCAGTTGTACGATGATATAATCATACAGACAGAACAGTTATTAGGAGGTTAAAAAAATATATGAAAATTTGCTCATCTGCCTAAGCGAAAATAAAAGTACACGTTTTTTTTTTTTTTGCAGAAGTGAAGTGCGCAAAAACTGCCGTCGATTTTTTTTTACAAGGTCAATACGTTTGCAAAAAATAATGTCCATTTAATAAATTCGCACGACGACATTTGCGACTGCGATATAGAATTACGACCGGGGCTAGAACGGGAACTGCATTCAGAGGTCATTGTCGGAGACCGGGCCGAAGGTCCATCTCGGAAGACGTGATCCGAAATAATTAATATCTCGCAGAGCGAATCGCAAATGTCGCGCGGGGGAAAAAAAATCTCAAAATCGTGTACATTCTTATGCATTCGAACAATGGTCGACATTTCTCCGAGCGTGTCTGTGAATGAACTTTTTTTCAGTCGCTGCAATTAAAGCTCGACACGATTTGCACGTTATTGGCGCGTTTCGCATCGAAAACGAATTATTCACAGTGTTTAGATCGCCGCGGCATTACGGTAGTTCACGTCATAACCGGTTCACACTGACCGCATGCACCAAAGCGTCATCTCAATCGAGACCGGTTGCATTTGCAAATGGGGTGAAAACGTCTGACAGCAACGAATGCATTCGCAATTAGTGTGGCGTAGTTGGTTTCCGCCGAAAAGCTCTCGACTGGTTACTGCGCGCGAGCTTTTGAACTTACGCGATAGACACCCCAATGCAAACACTGCAACTATTGTACATACAACATCCCATGACCAGTTAAATAATCTTGATGAAATTTCTCGCGACAATGACTGGTTTATAATGACATGTGAATTTAAAATTATTCCGTTACTTTTGGAAAAGAATTTGTAGGCAAAGCTAAGGAAAAATTTCCGAGATACAGACCGATTACATTTTAATGCTTTTTGTCGGAGTTTCTTTTGTTTATTTTTAAGACTGCTTGTTATCGTTTTGCGGAATGTTCCACTTGTCTCGCTTTACAATTTCGCTTCAAGTTTTGGTCGTGTTGCCAAAACTATCATAAAGAACAGAAGTTGTGTGTTGTAAGCAAGTAAATATATATCTGTTCGGCCTGATAATCGTGTGGTGTTGCGGTCGCGATTAGCTGCAGTTGCCTTCGATGGCTTCTCGGTCTGATTCAGTGCAATTTGCCTGCCACACCGTTCTTGACTGTTATTCAAGCGGACCGAACCAACCCGCTGATCTGCTACTTGCTGATAATGCACTTCCACTAAGCTTTCGTCTGTTTTCAATATGATTTTTTCAAAGCAATAGAAAATCCTTCGTTTACCACCCTCAATAGTGCGTTGTTTTACTCTGTATGTTTCTCACGTTTATGTAAACGTATACTAAATAGTTTTCGTACCTTTGTAGAATGCGTGACCTATAATCTCAGTGTCAAAGTTCGATTGTTCAACTCGTATATGCGTGATAGTACATATGTATGTACATTGTACATACATACATACATCGATGCTATCGAAGATTTACTCGTACTTGAACTTTTCAAATTAAAAACGTATACTCTTAGAACTTACAATGCGATAAAATTTTAGACATCACTATTTATGTAAATAGTGAAAATAAAATTAAAAGTCAAAATTTCTTATAATTACATACATACAAATATTTCATTTATGTAGATTTGTGATTTTTATTGTTATTGGCCGTTCAAATATTGGATGCTTACTGGTATTATATAGCGTGTATTCGTATTCTTAAAAATCTAATGTTTTTATTAATGACCAAAGAGGAGAATATTACCAGAATAAATTATTTATCTTTACTATTATTACAGTCAAGTATGTATGTACATACTTATAGTATGTACATATGTATATGTATAATAAATTTCACCGATTTCGATTAACCTATATGGGACTTGATTTAATCGCTTACAATAGAATAATTTTATTTTGATGTGTTCGATTTATGTTACTCGTATTGTGCTTTAGGTAAAATTGCATTCATATTCATGTATTGTTTGCTTCACTATTCGACATTCGAAATTAGTTGTGCATAACATCTGTACATATTTTTTTCTTCTACTTATATTGTACATACATATGATATTCGCTGAATCGAAGTGAAAACCGTACGACAGTAATTGCAATCGTCTCGTGTCGAATTCGCTTTCGCTAGTTTTCTGTTAATTTGTCGTCACTTTCAACTCTTATCTCTGTCGTGATTTAATTCGAATGTAATACCATGGAAAATTTTAACAAGTTTCTAAATTTAAATTGTCACTTACCTCTTTTTTGGTTTGATCGTTGATTTTGACGTGGTGCGTTTGCGGCTTCAGATCCAGCTCACCCTCTCGTCCATCGATATCAGTGGCAGCCGTCTCCATGGGACTCGTACCTTCAGATGCCGTCGATCTTTCCGTAACACTTTCAGACACTGACGCTAAATCTACAGAAGTTTTCTTTTTTTAGTATAGCCTCGGTACTGCTGCTACTCACCACGCTGGTCGACTTCGTCGTGCTTTCGGTCGGTTTTGACTTGTGAAGTGTAGTCGGCGGGTTGGTTTTGCTCATGACACTGGGATATATCGTGTAGTGTTTGTGAGTTGTCTTTTGCGTGTTGTGAGTTGTCGAGGCGAGCTTTGTAGTACTTTTGTTAGTCGGCCTTGGTGATGTGACTTTTTGCGTGGCGTTTTTTATTTTAGGGGTCGTACTCGATGGTTGTCTCGCTGAAGTTTTCCGTTTCGTGGTACTCGTTCCTTTTTTGGTCGCCCTACCTTCGTCTAGAGTGGATGTTGCGATTGAAACTGGCGGCGTCGTTTGTACTATCGGTTCTTGCGTTTCGATCTTAGCTTCTGTAATGATTGTTGCGTTGCTTTTCGTATCATTGAATATGTTGGATACTTTGGGGGTGCGCGACGATGGAAACGATGGGAAGAAGTAGTCTATGAAGGACATCGATTTTGAGTTTCGTCTTGGCTGGGTTTGTTGGTAGTTTTGAGTTTGCGGGTGGTTCATTTGAGCTATGCTGTTTTTGTGTAGGACTTCGTGCACATGTCCCACTAGTGGTTGTCTCGGTTGGTGTTCGCGTCCCAGCACGAGGTGTGCTAGTAGTAGGGTAGCTGCTGCTGCTAGCAAGGGATGATTGCGCGATTCGCGAGCTGCCATGTCTGCAACAAGTAGCAGAAGCAACAGCAGTTGTGTTGTCGGCAGCAGATTCCGTAGTCGACTGAGGGTCTCGCAGCGGCGCCGATCTATGCCGCCCCACTCGCCACCATCGAAACACCGGGAAAATTCATTCTGGTATGAAATGGAAGTTTGCGGTACACCGCTTTTCGCTACGTTTCTTCAGTGTCGAGGTTCAACGATTCTCATTATATCGGGGTCATTACCGAAACGATTTTCGTTCACGAATTTCCAAAATGCCATTCCGGCCGCGTCGTTTCGATATCTAGAGAGTTTCGAGAGTGCGTTCGAATGGTCGCCGCCCCGCTGGTCGCAAAGAAAAGCTTTGTATTTATTAAAGAAAAAATAAAAAAAAATTAACCAAACAATACTTAAAACTCGTTCACTCTCAATTCCGGCGATGTACTTTGATACAAAAATGATTCAAATCGAATTGTGGCGATTATTTACTTGTTCCCATGAAAAATTTTAGACTTTCGCGTTTTATACTCGGCGCAATTCCTTACCTATAATTATTTTATTATAATTAACAGAGAAAATTTTGAATCAGATTTCTATCATTTAAAGTAGATACAATTTGTAGAAATTTTCTCTATTGTAATGTTTCAGATGTGAATGTTTGAAATAAAATCGTTTTGTGTATAGTATATTTTATTTATTTTTTTAATTTAATTAAGATAGCTTAAGAAGCTAATTACAAACAAAAAGTAACTTAAAGCTAAAATTACAAAATAAACTTAATTCGATCAAAGCTCATAATTTTCCATAAAAAAACTACTAATTAATTACTGCAATTTATTATTATATTCGTGTCGATTGATTTTCACTCCAAAAGGATGTCATTTCAAATCGGAATGTCTTGAAGTGTGGTCTGTGGTGGTATCATAACCACGAAACTGTATAGAATTTGCACATTTTGCATAGATTATTTTTTCCGCTAAAGTCAACTGTAAACTTTAAGTCTAACATGCTTTTAACATTGTAAAAAGTAAACTAATACAAACTTTTTTGTTTTCAGGTAAGTGTTAGAGTTAGCGTGTTTCATTCGTAAAAGTGGTGAGCGTTTTATTTATTTTTTAATAATAATCCATTTTGTATATTTGCAAATACTGTGCGGAATATTATATTTCATAGCATTTTAATGCCAAATAAGCTTATTTGGGTTTCGCGCCTAACCGCCCGCTAAACTCTCCAAGTTATCAATACTACATATCTAAGTTGGTTTAAATTTGACTAAAATATTTTAATCAAAATACATTTTGATTCATTTTATGCATAGATGTTTAACATAGCAATCGTTACAGGTATATTTACTCATATATAACTAGATTTACTAGTTTAATTTTGTTTTTGAATATTTCCGTTTGATTCATGTCATCACTGACATAATATAGTACGATGGACATTTATGGTCCTATTGTTTGAAATGGCTGTTATATGAAGCTGTGGATGCACATGTTTCATGTTGTACCTATATAATGTCAACCCTACGGTGGTAACTGATTGTGAACACGACGCGACGCTCGGATTCGTGCACATAAGCTCCTTTCATCTTCTTCTTCTTGTTTTATTATTTACTCTGTATCGGTATTGTCCTCGTCTATGTTTTCAAACTGTTCAAATTCGACTGGAATATCTTCGGGGTGCGATACGTGGTTATATTCGGATTCGGCGAATGCGGTCTGTAAATCAAACCCGATAAATACGGAAGTGAGACAGTCATGCATGTTTCCCACTGTGTTAAGTCAAACGTGATGGTATCGCGGGCTCGTTCTAAACGAAACGCGATACTACGGTTATATTATACGGAACGGCTGCATATAATAAGGTCAAAAATTACCTATCTCTCGAACTCCGTGCATATCTTCAAACGGTTCGCATTTGACATTCATATTTTACTAGTTGTATGTATGTACCGGGCAAACAGTTGTAGGTACTTTTTTACAGTACTTTGATTACTTTTCATGGACTGGCATCAATATGTCATTAATCGGAATCGTCGATACGAAACTTTCTATGGGAGTGTGGAATGCATAAGGAAACAAATTGTACTTGTGTATGTTACGTTTTGCCTGCCTTCTTTTTAATATATTTATTTGAGCGATAAATCACCAGTACAAATTATATCTTGCGGGCACAATTGTTAAGAATTAAATCAAAATTTCGTCCGGTTCCAATTCTTGCAAGCTTCGAATCAATTGCTCGGAAGAAAGAGAGAAAGATGCGACTGGGCATTCGGATAACCCAGATGCTTTTTTTCCCAAGGTTTTGGTTAATTCAAACGATTTTAATCGGTCGCAATCAATCCGAGGTTGGCCGACTCTGCGGACCAATTCCCATTGTCACTTCGTTTCTTTGTTGTCTCCGGTGTGCGAAAATTTGCACAACTGCTAAAATTTATTCGGTTTCGGGGCGCGACCGAACCCCGCGTGCACTCTCCGCGGCAATCCGATCGGATGGCTCAATTATCGCGAACGTGAGAATAATCCACCGGACAACTGTATTTGCATGTTTTACGTTAGACATTAATTTGACATACCAACTATCTATCTTTGAAATGGGATATCTACCACTTGTTCGACACGCCGACCAACACTCTTAACAACGTGCATGCCTCGTTTTCGCCGATTGACGCATCACATCCGATCCGTTCGTACGTTAAAATCTCGCTCGTTATTTCAACGGTTTATTTAAAAAATATATAAAGTGCGATTTTCCGGCCGTGTGTTGGTTCTCGATGCAAATTCGCACGGATCCTCGCACGCGGCCATATGCAAATTGACCCCGCGAGCTCGTAAATAACCACTGCGAACTACCCAAAAACGCAAACTCTTCTCTTCGACATTGCATACCGTTACCGTATCGACCCAGTGTCGATGTCGGCTAAAAATGACGTTGATTTAATCGCCAGCCGGCTCTACTTTTGCGACCTCGACAACGATGACTCTCTTCGAAATTTTGTCACGTAACTAAAAATGACACACCGATGCCGTAAAGTGAATTCGCAGCTCGAATTTTCTCATCCGATCTAGTCGACGTGATGTCGAAACTCACTCAAAATCACTTTCTCGACACATATCAAATATAACTGACCGTTTTAAAGATGTTTGTTGAGACTAATCGTTGAGTTTTCTATTGATTTTCACAATGTCATGAAGGAATCGGCGACCTAGAAATCTGATATGTATTACTTTTTCGGCAAAACTGTGTCTTGGTTATTGCATTGCAGTACTTAAATGTAATTTTAAATGCAATCAACTTAGCGAAATTGCTTTTGATGCAATATGTGTACATACATAGTACAAAATGTTTGTATTACCATTTAAATATTGAAAAGAGTATCGTTGAAAAAATCAACACGTGAAAGTGAAACATAATCAAAAAATGAGTCGCTCTCGTTTACGGTATCATTTTATTATAGGGTAAAATTTTAAGCTTCTTAACTCTTTTTGTGTTGCTGTAAATCACGGGTTTTCTTTTTATCTTCATGGATTAGTATAAATTGTAACAGATTACGATGGTGAGTGATTTAGTTTATTAGATCGAAACGAAAATGTTAGCTATAGAAGTATAGATACACTTTGCGATACTCGCATGTTACGGTATAGACAAAACGTTTAATTCGGAAATATAAACGTTACTTTGTACCTAATAAATAGATTTACATCTAATTTATTATTAAAAGAATACGCTTATGTAATAGATTTTTTTCGGATTTTAGAATTAGCATTCAACAATCAAGATTATGATAAGAAGCGAGCGGTTAGATAGCTCCGAACATGTTTTCACACAATTAACTTTTCGCATAAATTTTCACATAACCTGTGCGAAAAACAAAAATTGTCTAGTCACAAAATACTGTTTTTTTTTTTAATCGTGAACTCACAATGACCGTGGTAGCCCTTTCCCACTAATGACTCAAATCAATATTAGCGTTGCCTACAAATATTTACCTAGAAAGGTCTCCTTCACGTTGAGCACACGTTTGAAAATTAACCAGGTCGTTTTACTGCGGTAGGAGTGGTTCTAACGTGTTTATCTTTTCGTGTAACTCGATTGGTCAATTCGTAGCTTATTATGACTCTCGAGTGAATCGAGTAGATGTTTCATTCAATTTCTCATTAATTTTATCTTCTATTGAACAGGATTGTCGGTTTAAAATTGCGCCCTGATAGAGTTCCATTGTACGCGTTGTGTTTTTTTTTTTTTTTGTACGAAAGTCGGATGGTAGGTACCTACGAATGTGCGATGGCCCCGCCTCATCAATCATTCGTCGAGACAAATAAAGCATTGAAACAAAATGATGTTTGGCGTTGCATTAGTGGACTTTTATGTAGCTGAATCTGGTGGATTTGCCGTAGATTGGTGAGACCACCCGCGCAGCATCACAAAACGCACGCAATCACAGACACTTCACTCCGTTTAGTCTCAGTAGTTGCAGCCCTTTTATTTTTTGAACCGTTTTCGGTTCTGTTCTATTATGTCGATCGAGGAGAGGCCGGTGGCTCTTTCGTTGCGGTGATAGCCGACGAATTGTAAAAATCAAATTGAAAACGCGCCTTTGAAAAGTGGGCTTAATTGAGCTCGCGTTTCTAGCGTTTTCTTTCCGATAACATCTGGATCCGTCCGCGATGGAATTTTCTTCGCGTGTAATTTTCTCGATTCGCCACGGGACATATTCATAAAAATTTCGATGTAAAATTTTTGGAATTTGACCAATCCGTCTATTCAGAGTTTAACGACTGAGCAATGTTTCTCAAATGCGTACACTTAAGTGATCATTTTCAGGATCAATATTGAATCATTGTGCGTGTCTTTGTTTCTTGTACCGTTTAACTAATCGAAACCAAATTTTGCCTTTATCCATACAAAGACTTTTCCCGTACAAAGTTTGCTCCAATTAATGACACTCAGTCAAATGTATATTATTTATAACTACGGTGCATTCCCACCCCACCCCTGTGTGCTGGTTTGTACAATAACAGTACAGTCCCTGGCCCGTTTGACACTGCGTAAAACAATTGTATGGTGTACCTTCGATTGAATGCGTGTATGGTTATAAAATTGCGTCGTCGACTCGAACCAGCTTTGACAGATAGCGACTTGTTGCCAACATACTTGTTTCTTATGTTGGCAATTCCAGCGTGACCCAGGCAAGCAAGCAGACAGGCGGATTTCACGCTAATATATTTAGACGAAGAATGAAAATAGGATGGAGCGCTTTTGAAAGAATGAACATAGTTTTTAAATCCAACGTCCCGCTGTGCTTAAAAAACCAGTCATACGACCAATGCGTACTGCCAGGTATGGGTGTGAAACGCGGATATTAAATTCTAGAATGCTACGCAAGATCCAGTGCAAAGATGTATGCTTGGTATAACCAGAGGAGATCGCAAAAGGAATACATGGGTAACAAGCATGACCAAAGTGGCAGATATAGCGGAACGTGTGAAAAAGTTGTAGTGGCAGTGGGCTGCACACATAGCGAGAAAAATGGATGGCAGATGAACGCGAGAAATATGTACTACTTGAATGGCATTCGAGGGGATGTGGAAGAATGCTATGAAGACCAAGTGGACGGAGATGTGTGGGAGTCAAGTTGCAGATTGCTCAAGACAGACAGGAATGGAAGAGGATTGGCGAGGTCTTTATCCAGCAGTGGATGATGAACGGCTGATACAATGATGTATGCGTTTTTTATTAATCGAAAGTTTAAAATTGGTTGATCATTTCTAATGTACATACATAGGGTACACAATGATGTTTTTCTTTAATACATTTTACGGTAATTGGAGTACAATTTCGTTGTATGAATTGTTTTTATTGGCTAATTGTAATTTAGTAACATATAGTTTCGACTCAATCAATAATAAATTAATTATCGTTGATTTTATTTTCACCGTGAGTGTTTGAATTTACATATACATATGTATGTTCTTTTATAAAGCGTACACATTAAATTTCTCGATTTTCCATTTCGGCTTACTTTTTTTTTTTGTTCGAAGTCAAATATTTTTCTAATTTTCTAAACGACACAGCAATCCATTTCGACAGGTAGTGTGCGCTTTCCTAGAAATGATTCGAATTGATTTTTTTATTGTTAAAAAATTGAGTTAACGTTGAGTTCGGTCTAATTCGATTTTTTTGCTTTGACCCGACCTGTGAACTTAATACATTTCGTTGGGTGGCCGTATGCCGCTCTGTAATTGTATATACTTTTGTTATTTTATTATTATTGTTATTTTTTTTATTGTTATTTTACTTTCACCGTATACCGTATTCGGATTGCACAATCTCTACCGCTGCGAATGCGTGTTTTCCTTGAGCGAGCTTTTGTTTTGTTTTACGTACATCTTACACGTGTGTAATGTACATTCATTTTCCAATCTAATGAAGCACAGTCGGATTTTAAACGTTTTGCGCTTGAGGTCTGTGTAATTTTCGTTTGTGGTGCCGAAACATTGTATGTACAACATATATGGCGACCGGATCGTTTGCTGCCCACGACTTATCGGAAAAGTAACTGGCTCAGACTGTGTACGAGTACGGTAAAAATTAGAAAAGGGGAAAAGTAACTGTACAGCGGCAAACAAGGCCGAAGATTTCTCAGTGATGGCTCCGACAAATTGCCGGAACTAATCCGTTTTTGGCTGCGATAGAACGACCTCTAACCCCGGGCATGAGAGAAAACAATATTTGGAATAATTCATCAGACCCTTCAGCTCTTCAACTCTCGGCGTGAACTTTGCACATCGTTGCAACTTGGGGTGGTGCATCCTGGATCAACAATTAACTTAGTTATCACAACTAAGTTATCACAACTAAGTTATTACAACCAAAGTTGATTTAACCCACATTTACATATCTGTTTTATTATAATAGCCAGGAAATAGCTCAGTGGCTAGAGCATTAATCTTTTGAACGAAGGTCCGTGGTTCGACCCCCGTGTGTCGAAATAATTTTCCCGGCGGGATTTTTCGAGCTTAACTATCGTCATTGGGAAGATCTGAACATTACTAAATGTCTGATCGAATTTTCTAATTTATCTAACTTAATTGTGAGACGGTTCCACTTCATTATCCTTACTTGTTTTTGGGTTTGCATCTTAGCGTTCTTAGACCTGTTGGTTAACCTCCCAAAAATAAAATAAAATAATTTGAATTATTTCGGGAAAGCTGGATAAGTTTGGCATACAATTTTCCTTGAAAAATTCCTAAAAATTGAACTTCGGTTGAAAATTTTATTTATGTATGTAAGAATGTTTTCAATCTAAAATCCTCTCTAATTACATATGTACATAACTACGGTTTTTTTAGCATGTTGGTCATTCAATGCTCTTGAGGCTTTTTCGTGGTTACGTATCTGCTCACATCTACCCTCCACTTATAAATAACAGTACGGGAATTAATAGTGTGACACTTAATTTGTCAACGTCTACCAAATATTTGTGCGACCTGGATTTTCCGAGCTGCAGACGTAACAGTTTGACACTTCTTTGTTGGTCGTCGCGCTTCTGCGACCGCGTCTCGATCCATTTGTCCACCGTTTTGCAGACATTTCTTTTCAGATTCGGCGATAATTCTTTTTCCGTGATGGCATTCGTTGCGTGCACTAAAACTTCTTCTTCTATGTACTTGTCGAAGAACTGTATAATTCGCTCATTTTACATAGTCTTTCGGCAATGTTTCAAGAGAAGTAAAAAAACTATCCACTTTACCGCATAATTGTAATTGCTCACTTAATAGTTATTGAACTTCTAATGATCATGTGCTTACCCTTAATTTGATTTTCATTGCTGAATGTCTAACGTGGTCGTTTGGATCGCCTTTTATTTTCGCATAAATCGTAATGTAATTACTGATTACACGTACATTTAGCGGTTTTTTTTTAATTTACACAATACTTCCCCATAAACTGATATTACTGATTACTTAACCATTTTCAAAATTGGATAACTTTTACATTAAATGCCTAGAATCAACATTTGTCATCCACATCTGTGACAAATCTTCATTTGAAAGACATCGTGGCATATTAATTGTGCAGTACGCGCTCGTGTCGATCGATGAATCGTTTATTGGGTTGTTGTATTGTTAGTGGAAAAGCTTCAATCCGTTCGTCCGGCTGGGAAAAAATTTCACAAAGCTCCTCCCTGTTCGAATAATACGTGTTTGTGTAAGTTACTGTTGCGGTGATCAGTTAACCGATTTTCGGGTAACTCTCGATCGTTGACCGTTTCGGGGTATTGTGAAGTTAAACCCGCGTTAAATCGTTCGCTTAAATCATTTGGTCGCACAATCTCTAGTTTTCGGAATCCTATGCACTCCACGGACGTTTCCCAGAAATGTTGAAACGTCTGTTGTAGAAAAAGATTGGTGATATTAAATTCATAGGAAATGTAATTTAATTTCGATCGGAAGGTATCTATGTATTTATCATCTTTTCAATAATGTTGAATTTTTTTTTGTTGAGTTTTCACGCGAGATGAGTATTTTAGTGTACGGACATATCTATGGGGCAAAGATCTTCGGGTGAGTAAAATCACACGGTGATGATAATGGCCGGGCGCGTTTCAGGTGATTAATGTCTACCGACTTCTGATGATAAACTAATGATATCGCCATCACTTTGGAAGGCGTTGCAGAACTTGGGTCAAAAAACTTATTAAGAATCAATTTTAGACTAGTTTGTCTCTAGATTCGACTCGTACAGGGTGATTTTCAATTTGACACATTGTATGAATTTTCCCATGAATGTGATCTGTTTTTTACTTTATCCTAGTCGGATAAAGTATTGTGATCGTGCGAAAATTCGACATTGAGATTTTGACTGATTTGTATCAGGTATCATCCCCTGATCACGTTTTCATGATTTCTGGAAAATATCTGTATGTCTGTGTGTCGGTGTACTTTTTAACTTTAACTTTTTCTCAAGCGAAATTTCATATCTATTATTTTCACGTAATTTTGGTCAACATCCGCCAACCGGAAGTGACAGTTTACTCTTGAACGAGGTTTTGTTTTTTTTTTTTTTTTCGGCCTTCTAAATATTCGGTATCTTCATAATATTGTAATATTATAATTCCTAAAGCAATACCTAGTTACAAAAAAAATAATTAAAATCAGTCAACCGGAAGTAGGTTTTTTTCTTTTAAAAATTTAAAATTCTGTTATTTTTTTATTTTTCTTGTACACGGTTTTTTGACTTTTTCAGTGTTTGGCTACTCTTCATATTTCTCAAATATATGGATAAAGTCATGGAAATTTTTTTTTTCCATTTTAATTGAAAACTATTTGAAAATACAATATTTTTAAAGCGTGTTTGCTAAAACAGTAGTACATAAATCGGTGTATTTTGTGCATTTTCTTTGTTGGTCGTCGAGCGATAATAAAGCACGTGGTAGATGAGCCTACTTACCCAGTATTGCAGTACTGTACGTGTTCAATATGAAAGTACATAACTGTAAAAAACCCTCCGATTGTGTAATTTCATTATTTTTTATCATTACTCAACATACAGCCTAAGAACGTAATCATGCTGTACAACATACATACATACATATAGTATTTTTTCCCTTCGTGAAAAGTAAATTAACAATGGTAAAAAAATAAAATAAAAATTCAAGGAGACGTATGAGGATTTGTATCCATCTATTATCAATTAATATTACGTGTTTGATTATGGAAACGTTTATTTTCAAAATCTACATTCATTAACATTTTCAATGAGCTTATTATATGCATCTCAACTAACATGTTAAAAATATACAATAATATACTTATACATATTTTAATCAATTGTCAATTAAATTGTCACAACTGTTTACGATTAAATATATTATCTATTTATTTATTTATTTAGACACACAGAGTCAAAATATAATATTGAATAAAAGAAAATTTTTCGCGTTGGACTCGAGCTTGCTATTTATTAATCGAGTCAATGTCCAAAATTGCAGTTCGATGTGGTTTTTTTTGCGTGTATATATAATTTTCTTATACATATTAGTAATATATACATTTGCTATCTCATTTTTGGCAAACATATTTTTATCTTTGGAACGTAAAATAAATGTATAGGTTCCCTACATCGACAAAAATGCATAAATATAAACAAAATAAACAATAACCAAATAAAATATTATTTTTTTAGGTCAAAGTTGCAACAATCTGCAACTTTGCAAATCATTTTATTGTTTTTGTTAACATTATTAATAAATATTACAAATCTGAAAATAATTTAAAATAACATCGAATATTGTGGTTTTGTTTTTGTTTGTTTATGATTTCGATGAAACTTAAATTATACATAAATCATTATTTTCATTGAAATATACATCATCATAAACTTACCGCGGTCGATTTAAAATAAAAGATTTTTAATAAAAATAAATTCATTAAAAACAACTATAACTTAAATTACAATATAAAATTGATATAAATCTATGAAACGCAAATACTAACGTTATTTTTACACTTTTTTTCTTTAAATATCTATTTCATCTTAAAGCTTTGATTATATAATATACTAGCAGTCTCCATAAGAGACTATACATATATTTATTTATAAACAGTACGCAATTTGAAATTTGCTTTAGATCGCGGTAACTAGACTTCAATAAAGATTTACAAGTAGAAATTTACTTTCACTATAGCTTCAATGCGTACTCGTTGAATCAGCTTAAAAATATACATTGGCAAGTGTGTTAGCATATGGAGTATTATATTGTAATATAATAATAATAATAATATTTTTTAGAAAACTACTCGTTTTCTTCGATATCGATTAAGCTCTCATAAAAGTCATTATAATATAACATTCACTTATTGATCATTCGTCTGCTATTTGATTAGAATGGCACCATCTTCGTTGTTACGAATGTGCTTTTTTTCATTTAAGGTTTATCAGTGCTTAATTTACAATTGAATTTTAAACAAATCTTACACGCTAAAACATTGTGACTTGCATTTGTTGCATGCAATGAAATCAACACGTTCCGTTTGTGTCGAATCAGTATTTTGTACGTATCAGTCTCTTGATTTTAAAAGTATTTACGACCGAGTCAAGAACGATCCTCAGCGGGCATATAATGTATGTACACGATGGACAAAGTAGATGTGCTGTAGAAATGCGATGTTAGGAAATACATAGTTGTACACTCGGAGCAGGCAGTACGTGCATAGGTACAAAACACACATATTGTGCACCTACGGACGTGAAATGTTGAAATTGTGAAAAGGGTCACAGATTTGAACGAACGTCTTGTCTTCGCCGCGAACGAACGTTGGCGGACAATCACTTGGCACCTTTTGCAGCATCGATTTGCCTTTGAATTGTTATTTTTTTAGTTAAATTTTTATTTGATTCTGTCAAGGGGTGGTTCCGGAGGCTGCGGCGCATCCATGCAGTAGCCAGAGTATGTCCTGATGGACTCTTCGGCGTATGTCCTACCTGGTAGGACTCCTATAGACGTGTGTCTTGATGGACATATGTGTGACCTAGGACACTGGCAAAGGGTGCTCGTGTTGACCTCTTCCAGAGCCTCTTGTCTCTTGCGAACCGTAAACAATCTGCATGGCTCTTTGCGACCGCATCTTAACCTCTGAAAACAGTAATAAAATCCACCGTCAATGATTTGTAAAATGCATTAGACATTAGAGGATGTATCGTTTTATGCCGTAAAACGAAAACGATGCTTTTTGTTGACAACGGTGGCCGTAATTTTGGGTATTTTTTGTGTGCTTAGTACCAGTAGCAATGTCTGGGTCATCATTATTAGAGTCTCAATTATTTGTTGTTCCATTTTATAAGTACATATACTTGTACATCAAAATGTATTTTCCATATTCAATTTCACGCTAAACATTTTTAAAAGGGATCTACATAGTACACATGCGTGTTTCAAATTCATTAAAAATGTACATAATGTCTTATGAGCCTTATTATGGTGAGGCTACTACAATAATAATTATTTATTTTATCCGTATACATATTATACAAACATTTTTTGCACGCAAAACGTAGTCACAGTAGATAATCATATTGTAGATAGTTGATAGTTATTTATACCTAAGACAAATAGTGAATATGACTGGATGTACATACAAAAGAAGAATGAAACTAGGATGGAGCGCTTTTGAAAGAATGAACATAGTTTTTAAATCCAACCTCCCGCTATGCTTAAAAAATAAGGCAACATACGACCAATGCGTATGACGTACGGATGTGAAATGTGGATGTTAAATTCAAGAATGCTACGCAAGATCCAGTGCACACAGAAAAGCAAGACCAAAGTGGCAGATATAGCGGAATGTATGAAAAGGTTGAAGTGGATAAATAGCGAGAAGAATGGATGGCAGATGCACGTGAAAAATACTTGAATGGTATCAGAGAGGATTTGGAAGATGGCTAGAAAGACCAAGTGGACGCAGATGTGTAGAGTCAAGTTGATGCAGATTGCTCAAGACAGATAGGAATGGAAGAGGATTGGAGAGGGCTTTATCCAGTAGTGGATGGTGAATCGTGATGGATTGTGATCGTGCGAAAATTCGACCTCGAGATTTTGACATATAATGTACATATCAGAAAATAACTGTTGGTTTGGGCGTATGTGTGTAGAATCGCCATTTATCAAAGACCATTTATCCTATCACATTGAACAGTTAGAATATTTAATTAATATAGATTTTTTTAACTTGCTAGACTAGTTGACTTTGTCAATTATTTAAATATTTATTTGTGCAATATTACAAAGGCCTCTATTCGTTGAGTGTGAAACTAAAATTACTTAGTAAATATCAAAACCAATGAATACTCACACTTTGTGGCGAACAGGCAAAAGTGTACTGGTAGCCAATGCGACCGGTAGATGTCTCGTACGAATGCTTGTCTTGAAGATATGTGATGGAGTTCCTTGGACAGTGACAATGGACGATCTGCTCAGTGGCATTTACGTCAGGACTCGATATTAAAGTCCACGTAGCGTCCCTGAAGTATCTGCATTTCGGCAACTTTTTCACCGGCTCGCACAATTTGTACTGCCTCGTCCTGTCCACCAATGTGTGTCCATCCTCAGTCGCCAAACTACAGATTAAGAAACCAATTTTATCTATGTACCGCCATTTGAACTCGTCGTATTTATTGTATTTTCGCAATAATTACCCTTTGCAGACGTGATGTCCTGGACAGCGACACTGTCTTTCGATCCACGGTTGATTTTCGTCGTACAAATCGATTTTGTTGCATACTGCGTGAGGACTGCATGTTGGCAAATCTTCTTCAGAGTTCTGAAAACGATAAAGTAAACCTTTATACAAATATGTGCGGATTTATAACTAAGAGTAATGATTTAACATATTGGTATGCGGTGGGTTTCGTGACTAACCTATCGTTGAGGTTTTTACGTATAGGCCTAGAATTTTTGTACAATTTCTAGTCAATCTGTTAATAATACATTTTTTAATTTGTCGATTTTTATCAACATTTAGTTCAAACATGTTTAACGGTCTCTCAAGTTTTTTTATTTATTTTATTTCTATAATATTAGCTCATAGCTAATTTAAAAATAGTGTCAAACTTAACACTAACATATTAAAACCAAAAACTTAAAAGGCCGCCAAGAATCTGTCAATCGGTTTCATTTTGGTTATTATATTCTTGGACGCCTCTGTACAAAATGCTTAATCTAGCCCTACTCTGATTGCTTTTCTCTGTAACTAACTTATTTTTTATCCCAGTGTGTAATAAGTGTAATCATGTACATATGTACATATATCATACCCTCTTATCCTATAACTATCAAAATACTCGGGTACTAACTTATGATCTCACATAAATAAATACTAAAATACATAACTTTACATTCTCTCTTAAATTCAAACATTCTAACTCATCTATCGCGTTTTCGATTTAAGTATATCTACCTAAACTTAAAATGGCTGCGCTTAGTTCAATTATCAAAATTTAATTTAATTTTGCACTATTTACGCATTCTTGTCGTTACAAAAAAATCAAATTCATCATAATCCTGTTTTATGATAGAAACAAAAAAAATTAGTAGTCAACCTCAAACCGCGGAACATAATACACGTTGCGGTATCAAATGGAGTCCTAATGCAAAGTATTATCTTGAATCGCTTAATCATCATGAATAGCAGAACAATTTCGACAACATATTTATTAAACAATAACTTGTTATTTTCACAGAAAAACAACCTCATGGGAAATGGACGTTTAAACGAACCGATCGTTTCTATGATTCATCGCTTGTTTGTTTGATTATTTTGTTTTCGGTACCTAATCATTAAATTTCATACAATTTTCTAACGCAGTGCGAGTAATTTTTTTTACTAGTATGAAACGAGTCTAAATTCCACAGCTGATGATGTATAATGTTAATGATAGTCGGGTGCTTATCTAGCTAGGAAAAAGCGTGTTTAATATCACTGATTGCACGGATTGTGGTGAGCTGAAGAACACCAGATTGTAACGCTTGATTGAGAGAGGCTGGTGCGGCTGGTGACCGCGGGTAATGACCATGTGGCGTGGTTACTCTCCAGTTTCCTATTTGATTCTTGTTCGGATCACGTGTACGCACCCGTGTCTTCAATTTGACCCAAAACTACACTTGACAATTTCCTTATGCATATTTCGAATCTATAAGTGTTGTCATTGCGTCGACAGCTGTCGCCGAACCTATCGTTTCCATCTAATTAGTAATTAGTATGTAATTGATTCCGCTGCCTGTCAATTTTCAGCGGCATTCCAACATTTCACAAGATAGCACTGAAGTTTGGTTCGATATGGCCAACGTTAATTCTTATTTATGGAACCCTTTTGTTTTTCACGTTCATGATTTTGTTTGATCTTTCTTTTGGTCACGCTCAAATGCCTGTGGCTGTGGAGTGTATGTTTAAACAAGTTTTCAAAGGTAGGTACGTGTCTTTGTACTGTTTATCTTGTCGAAGCCACAATTTGTACTTTGCGCGACGATTTATCCTCCCCTTCTTCCACGTTTCGCTTAATACACAGTTTTTAATTCGTAGGGTGTTTGTGTTCTTCACAAGACATACCTATATATATATATATATATATATATACATATATGGACGGATGTGGGTGGGTGTTGTCCACCGTTTAAATCATACAATGATAGTCTTGGATGGATTAGCGAGACACGCTCCTCCTCTACCTGCCATTGATCGTCTTATAATGGAATGCGTCCGTGTGTGACAGCACAAGTGACACAAAAGTCGTGCAACACAATAAATGTCATTTTTTTAGGTTTACTTCTATATAGCATCCTCAGTAACCTTACAAAGTTATAGATTACAATCTAAATGTATTGGGCTATTTTTTTTTAATTCATTTTCTTTGGGTGATTGTTGTATATTGTCGAATTAGGTTGCTCGTTTTTTTTTTTAATTTCGTATGTGTGTGTTTTCTATCTCTCGGAAGTTCTTTTCTTCCGTTAGTGGTACACCCCACGGATAACGGTAGGTGCTGATGTCTCCTCGTCGTATTGGACTTGTTCGGTCTGGTCAGTTGACCGGAAGTCTCTTCTGCTCGTTATCGTACCATCCTGATTCTCTGTATCGTTGAGAAACTCAATCGGATTAAAAAAAAATCAAATTTAATCTGTATGTATTTATATCGTGTTTTGTCAAGTCACATTACCTACTGATTATTTATTACAAGAAAACTTGTACTGTTTACTCTGCTGTTATTATTGAGAATAATATTTTGAAAGACGCTATAAAGTTAACGAAACGTAGCGCCCAAACTGTTATAATTGACAATTTTTCGAAGTTAGATAAAAATTGTTCGTTTAATTACGATTAGATATGTTAATTAAAATGTTCAACTTTGATCATTAAACATTTTTATTGATTGAAATGAAACGAGTTTCTCGTATTTATGTAACAAAAACGACTCTTATCGTTTTCAAATTCCTAGAATGTTTTTTTTTTTAGAACGAAAATAGCGAGTAAGCATGTCGTTTGCGTTGCATTCAATGAAATGCACGCGTGCATTTTCACAACTGAATCGCAAATCCTATCACCGAGCAAATTAGATCGCAATTTTAAACATATGCTCATAGTAAAAGTTGTCCCCCTTTTATATTTATTTATTTTCTTTACTGTGTATGTGTGTTTGTGTATACATATTTTTTAATTTTCGTCGTTTGTGATTATGCAAAAGTACTCACTTCCTTTTCCTACAGACTCATTGAGACTCGTCCCCTTTCCATCCACTCGATCTTTTTATCTCTTAGACAAGACATCCTCCATTCTCATATTCATTCATCCTCATATTCTCTTTGAGAACTCGTAAGTACTGCAGCCCATATTTCATACACCATTCACCGTTTTACATAATAAAAGGCTGTGCTCAAGCATATTCTTCCGTTTTTCATATATGAAGGGGGTACATTCACATCTCTCGCCTTTTTATATCTATCATAAAATCAACCATCTTGAATTTTCAAAACTTTGCGTAATACTATACGTTTATTGAGTGAATTTTTGTAGCTGTATAAGTGCAACACTTGCATTCAGAGAATGTCGCATGTTGGTCACACCAGATTTTTTCCCTTTGAGTCGCAAACACAAGCATAAAAACTACTCGTGTGTTTGTGCGCCCACCTAAAAGGGAAGATAAGGTACAAAAAACGGGAGAGGATGCAAGGTGTTGGCTGGATCGTGGGAACGAGCTGGGAACAGAGACCGCTAACGGAACAGAGGGCACTTTCGCCGGAAACTTCCTAACTTTCGTTAAAAAAAATGAAGCTCTATTACGTTACGTACCGTTTTTTGCCCTACACATGCTTCAGAAGGACGTTTCGCTTTTTTTTTTCAACGATTCACTTTCCGACAAGGTAATCTTCTTTTGGGTTTTGTCGACTCTGATATTTAAATAATAATAGTATCTATAGCAGTATTTCAAAATTGTATACGTTGATGAATATTATACATAGTTTTTCCACAGATATGCTTTACTCAAATATTATCATACTGAATTGATGTTAAGTCAAATTGCACAAATAGTATGGTTCATTTTTAATTAAATTATATATAAAATTGCGATGTTTTGTTGTGGCAGCCCTGTCGCACTCGAGACGAAACGAAAAAATAGAGCACAGGTGTGTGAGGCTTTGTACGAAGGTCTCGCCCGAGCCTTAACCGAAACGACACGAGAGAAAAGAAAGAAAAAAAAGAACAAAATCACGAACGGACATCCGGGCCGATCCTTTATTTCTTAAATATGCGCATATTATGAACCTTTTTCGAGCAGGTATTCACAATATATTATATACGGGTGTATTCTACGATTTGTTCGCATAGAAAGTCGAGCTTCTTATGTAAATAATGGGCGCACGACGATTCCTGGACTTCCGGTGATTATATTCGTTTCCTTCTCCGTATAATCCCTATCGTTTTTACTTTTTTTTTTTTAATTCACACGTGCTTTATTATATACGTTGATGGATGATGCGCACCCTGGAATTGCAATTAAAAATAATGTATAACGATATAATTCACAAAAGAACATGATCTTCGGTAGGTGGAAAAAAGGCGACCGGAAATCGAGCTGGTCTCCACGCCGACGATGTTGTAAATACATAAAAACAGGATACAATAAGATCACTTCCGGTTCTGGCAGCCTTCTCGTTGGCTATTCTCGAGAAATATTTATGTTGTATATATATGTACATATGTATGTATGTTCGTGGAATTTTTATTTATTTACTTTGGCCGAATGCGAAGACGCAAACATTCGTAAAATCAGCGTCACTAAAAATTTCCGATTTATTGTTCGACGCATTTAACGGTTTTTACATACATACATACATATATGTACGTACTGTGATCTAAAAATTCTAATTCAACTAACCACCTACATGAAATATTGTTGCAAATTTTATCAATTTATGCAGATTTCCAAATGTTATGTAAATTTTTTTTTGTTTTGTTTTTATGTAAGACCACATAACAAACATAAGTTCATAAATATTCTAATCGTGCCGACCTTGAAATGTTTGCTTACGTTCGTTTGTTCTCAAACATTTTTTGAAAGTTTAGCTTTAACAATGTTAGAGCAAACTGCATTGTTGAGTATTACTTGTCGTTTGGAGACAGATTGTGGCAGACACACCGCTTTTAGGATATATTCATTAATAGGAGTTCTACAGATATGTAGATACGATATACCGTTGATTATATGTATAAGACGGACCGGACCGTTTGCCACAATCTGTCTCCCAAACAATAAGTAAATAGTAAATGAGTAAATTCATGTCGCGTTTTTTGCTACTGTAAAATAAATCGTTAAGATTTTCGATTTGTGTGTCGTGTCGTGCCCACAAACTCCGTTTCGATTTCTCATAAATTTGAAACGATTTTTAAATAAACCACAGTTTTATTTATTGTTGCACACATATGTATTTACTTTTTAACCGCGATACACTCCCGAGATCGAAACATAAACGGTACATTTACCAACACACGCAACGATTTTATCTTCCGTATTCAAATTGGAAAAGTAAATAGTATCAAAGTTGGGCAGTGCCCGACTTGTCCGCTCTCGCCGATTGGATCAGATTTTACACACGCACACGTAACAATTTTACTTTTTTATTTTTTTTATTTTACTTTTTAAAATTTTACCCCTCACAAACCTGAGCGGTATCGCTGCGTCAAGTTGACGTCCTCTATCGTTGTTGATTCGCACCAATGCGAATTATATCGGGGAATACTTGAATGGGAATGCGCTCCGGCTTGTGAGGCCCTTTATCGTTGTTAGAGAAAACCTTTCAAAAAATGTTTGAGAACGAACCAGTGTAAGCAAACACTATTTTCATTTTCATAAGAATTCTATACCTACAGATACGCGATACACCGTCGGTTAAATGATAAATTTTGATTAGCTTACAATTTCTTAATTTTATATTATGCAAACACATTCATAGAGCTAGCCCAAAGCTGGACAGACGGTTTTGAATGAAGCAATATCTCGTTTGTAATGCATAGTCATATAGACGTCAAATAATACAAAAAGACCGAGTCGCCATCAGCTCACGCGGAGGCGTTCCTTTTGATAATATGTCGCGCGTGCAAGAAGTTATCTATCCGTTGGATATCGAAATTAAAAAAAAAAAAAAAACCACTGTTGTGCAACGTTTGAGAAGCGGTTGAGTGTCCGCTTTTATGAATGAAACGGCCGCATGAATGGACGTAGTAAATGTGTAGCGGCCGTTCAGCCAGTGACGGCGCGCGCTCTACAACACCACTGGCCTACCTGTCCCAAATTTATTTACGACGCTCTTGTGACTCGCATTTTATTATCATATCTACGTGTATACGTATACAATTCTTTATTTTGCGATTGTTGCTTTTTTTTCGCGTCACTCGATCGCCTCCAAAAACCAGTTCTACGCGGCCGGTCTCTTTTTCGTCGTTCTTCTGCGTCCGCGTGGACAATTCGTTTCCGGAAATATATCGACGGTCGAATTCGAATGCACTCGTCCAACGGTCATATGCAACAGATATACAGGAAACATACACGGTCGACGGTTGCGTTTTAAAATCGACAGTAAATTAACATTGCGGCGGCCCTGTGTATAGTTATGCGTATTGGCACGGCAGAAAGTGCGTGGATAACAGTGAAGTCGAGGCATGGAATGGATTGTCGCAGGAAGTCAACCAGCGGGTGACCGCTACAGTTTTTGTGGCGACTCCGGCTCCATCAGACCAAGTAGCTTCTTATATACATACATATGTATGTACATATATACCGTATTCTATGGATATATAAAATATAACAGATCAACAACGCGGATAAACATCCGAAATATTAAAAAAGCGCTCAGGCGTAGTACATGTTCATTCAAATGATTGTAAGCCTCGTAGTATCATATACTATGTAGTAGTCGTATCGAAATCTAGTACCCCACTGTACGTCTACGACACCTGTTGGATCATGGAAAGTCAAATCGGTCAAATGGTGACAGAATGTATAAGGAAGAAACAAACAGACCGAAAGTATGTACATACATAGTTCCTTTTAAATGTACGTGTATGTACGAAAGAGATTGTACTCGCGTAGATGGTCTACGCGAAGTATTGAGGTTAATATAACTTTAATCAAATTCGAATTCGCTCGAGTGGATGTCGTAAACAACTTCAGTATCCAATTTCGTTAATGTCCGTTCGTTCAATGGGTTGTCCACTCCATCCGGACGGATAAGAGTAGTCCAGTGTGTATGTATAATAGTTATAATATTATTTGTTAGAATCACGACGCGTCGGTGGAGTCTCGCCACCATCGATAGTGACGCAAGTTCAGCGGATGTCTTCTTGCTAAACGACATTTCAACTAACCGTTTCATTTTTTAAACCAACAATGTAATCGCGGGTGTATAAACGCATATTCCTGTAAATCGGCGGATAAACGCGAAGTTGGCATATTTTTTTGCGTTTGAACGTCGCGAACGTTGATGGTGTCGCATCGATTCTTCTGAACCGACTGGTTTGAAATAAAATTGCAAACAAAAAAATTCGATTAAATCAATTGTATACACAATATATACATACATAGATATGGAAGCGTCTATATCTAAACTACTGTAATGCTGCTGCATGAAAAAAGTCTCAATCGGATGATTGTACATATTTATTATATGTTATACAAATTGCGCACGCTGTATGTAAGTTTCCAGGGCAATTTAAAATCTAAATTTAACCTAAGATGAATTAGATAATTTCAATGGGGGGGAGCATAACTAGTTGGGTACTTAACTGTGGAGAAAATTATGAAGGTAATATTTGCAATGCATGTTTATCGTTCAATTCAAGGTTTATATTTTCAATGAAACGGAGTAAAATATATAGACAAATTGTCTCGCCACACAAATTGATTGGACTGTTCAGTACAATTTGTCGACTATTGTATAATATAAATCCTGAATGGGTCGAAGTTAGCGCACGAGCTTAAGTTAAACGTCTGCACAAATAACAGTTGTGACTGGATGAATTATGATTAATAAATCGTTATCGTATTATAATAAACAATACTTGTGTGTGCAATTGACTATTTTCAGCGATTCACTAGTTCGCAGAAAGAATCTACGCATCTGTCGCATTTCAGATGTGTCACACAAGTGTTATTATAGTGTTTGTTGTAATATATAATATAAGAATTATTTTTTCTTTTGTTAAATTTTTGTCAACCTTTGATTTGGTATTTCCTTCTCAAATATAATACATAGCTGCGTAACACTGGTAGACTTAACATAAAGAGGATTACTTCTGACCCACACCTCTGATGGACATTAATTCTAATTTATGTCCCAGTCTTGACACAGGAAATATTTATTTTTATTTTGTTATAAAAATTTGACGTTCAAACGCACGTTGAATGCATCAGTAAAAATTGTTCATGTTTTTATTGAATATGTAGGTGTATAGTAATTTTTTTTTTCGATTATTTGTCTAAATAAGAAGAACCTTGCAAAGGTTGCCAATGTTTATTCGATTCGCATAGTGTTTATCCATTCACGAAAGCATTTCGCGGGTCAATAAAGTCCATACATTGCGACCGTGTTGTGAATTTAAAAATACCACTGCATGGGATCGCAACTGACCAAAATCAAAATCGCCATATAGCGATCATTGTCCCACGCGATTGTCTCGAAAAAAAAAACAAACGAGTGACAGCCACGTGCTACTTTGTTTTTCCAGGAACTCTCGCAGGAAACTGGGGAAATTCTCAAAACCGTCTCGGACAACCGTCCGAGAAGATGTTCCCACGAGAGCTCGTTCGTTACTTACACGTTATACGAGAGAGACTCTAGTGGATTGTGGCCGCGTCGTTGATCCAATCAGGACTAAATGAATTAAAAATAATAACAAGTAACCAAAAAAAGAAGAGGAAAAAGAAGCACGTCGCGCACGAAATGGCGTTGCGCGCGCGCAGGTGTTCACAACAAAAGATCCTTAATGCCAACGCGGGAAGAAAAATGATAAGAGAAACAAAAACAAAAAAAATGTTGAAAGCAGTGAAAAAACGATGGGTGCGAGGAAGGTTTGAGCTCGCGATTGTGTATAGTGAGTGCTACCCAAATTATACCATGACACGTGCAAAAAAGAATTACGTCGATTCTTCACATTAGATCGGTTCTTGGTATGTGTTCGCATAAAGGCGCGTTTAGCCTCTAAAACACGACCGGTTAATTATTTAATTAACGCGATTGATGCTCGCGGGTGATTCACTGCGCATTAGCGTAGTATCACTCTTTTTCTCCGAAGCGCAAAATATTCGCGAACTAAATAAAAATCTGCAAAATCGAGTTGGAATCTTAAAAGGAAAATTGAAAATGTATGCGAAAACTTTCCTTTGATTCCAACTGGAATATAATTTACAATAATAACTAAAGCGCATGTTGCACCTTGTGACTTTATTGGCTGGATTGCCCCTAACGATGGTTTACATTGTATTGCATCCGATTCGCTTATCCAATAGGTGACATTGATATAATACGTTGTGATTGCAAATTTCCTCGACGATGCGGCGTCATTATGCTTCATTGCATTCAATGAATTTGAACCATACCTTGATTAAAGCTAAGATAACCAACATCACATCTATGTGTTCCATGCCGAGTTTGAAAGGTTAGACTACATATGTACATATATAGATTGCCGATACAAAAACCAACATACACTTAAAATGAATCGAGAGATTCGGTTTAGGCATGACTATACTCTATTTGCTGAATTCAAGAATGTTACGTAAAACCCAATGCATACAGCGAAACGTGGAAAGATCTATGCTTGGTATAACAAGAAGATATCGTAAGAGGAATACATGGGTAAAAAGCATAAAGCATGACAAAAAAGTGGTAGATATTGTGGAACTTGTTAAAAAGTTGAAGTGGCAATGGGCTGGACACAGCGAGAATCAAGAAGAATGTGTGGAGTCGAGTGGATGCAGATTTCTCAAGACAGACAGAATGGAAGAGGATTGGAGAGATTCATCCAGCAGTGGATGAAGGCCCTTGAAAAATGACCCCCTTGCTGACCTTGTTATCGCGCAACTAAAAAAAGGAGTGTTGTGGCTGTCCTAAATTGACGACTTTGGTTTATTATCGTTAATACTTATTCCAAGAAGCAGAGATGGTGATGAATTGGTTCAGTCTGCGCAGATCGATTCTAAATCGGTCAAGACTAGGATCCTTCTTAAGTTTGATTTTAAGGATTTATTTTTATATGCATATATCACATTCGAGCGGTGACCATTTACGGTTGATTGATATTACGGTTCGCTCTCATACACACCAGTGTCAACGTACCATTTTTGTTCCAAGTCGCACGATAACGGTCACCCATGCAAGTGACATCTGCGTCCGAAAGAACTTTCCTCCACACCGACGATTACATTGTAAACAGGCGCGACGACCTTTTCGTTGCAAGCGTTAAATAAAACGCGAATTTCGTTGATGGAATAAGAAGCGATAACGTGATCGTTTAACGAAATCGTTGCACAAGCGTTTTGTCGATTCCTAGCACGGCACGCGCCCTTTCGCCCCATACTAAACGATCGCCGGTCGATGGATGTACATACGTCTCGTTTTAAATAGATCTCGATCGCGATCGTATTTGTTTTCTTATGCATATATATGCATATTTTCATAATGCATCCGCTCCACATCTGGGTATAAGCCAGCCGAGCTTATAGTTATACCTATTGACTACTGACGCTCATCGACCGGTGTGTGTGCGTTCTCGAATCAAATTTCCTACTGCCGAGTAGCTATGCAATTCCTTGTGCGAAAAAAAAAAGTCTAAAAAATCACCCGCGTTTATATGTATATTTAGACATCGAGCGAACGGCGAGCGAGTAATTGTTTTCATTTCAGAGATTAATTAAAACGAGACTTGCTTCAACAGCCGCGTGACCCACATGTGTCAAACGATAAATGCATCAATATAACGTATTATTATTACGTACGCGGATATTTTTGCATACTATCGGATGCCCGGGAGCGCAATTTTGCGCGATACAGTGCACTTTAGAACGTTGCGGTGTCGTTTTGAGTGGATTAAGAGTTTTTATCGATATACACATATGTACATACATACAATGTACGCGGGTGATTCATTGCATCTATTAGATGAAGCCAAAGGTGACGGCGGCGGCCGCTGGCTGATGCATTCCTGGATGCATCTCGACTGCAACACTTGCGTAGGTACGCGTCGACACTTGAGGGATGATGACGAATGGGTTACGTTCATTTGATAATTTCATCGTCACATGCTTTAATCAATGTACCTACCTATTACTCAATCGGACACTAGAGGCTAAATGTTTCCCATCCTAATTGTATATTGAGCATAATTTTAAACAGCGTCAGCGAGTTAAATTTACCTAAAATGTTTCAATTAATTAATAGCAAGTACATAGTTGACGGGTAAAGTTAGCCCTACTACACGGCAGTTTGTACAATCTACTATATAAAATTCAATATTTGTTTGTTTGTCGTTCCGCTATGCAAATCTACAGTTTTCAACTTAGAACCGCCAAACTTGGTATACTATCTCATGATACCCTAACTCAGACCGTAGGTGGGTTTTGGAAGGGGTCGGATCAGGGGGTCGACGGGCCCCCATATACAACCCCCGCCTGAGCAACGCCGGGCAATTCAGCTAGTTGTAAATAAACTGAAGAAGTGCATTACATATGTACGTATCAACGGTTGCACAATATAATTTGTACACGGTGTCGGTAATTTTCAGTCGAACGTATGTATGTACATATTTCGTGCGACAGTTTTCCGCACTGGACGAGTTTCAAACGTCACATTATCGCATGCGAACGAGTCAAAAGTCAATTTCATACGGACGCGACTGAAATTTTTTTACTGAAATTCGGCAATTGACGCATTTTTTGTAGGTAGGCACACCACAAGATCGCGATGTCCATTCGGCGAAAGCGTCATCGTGGATCGTGGTTTACGTCCGATGGCGGGAATCCGTTACTACGGATGGGATTTGTTTTTTTTTTTCATGTCAATCGGAATTTCGCCTCCTCTCACCGGTGTAAATTGACCATTACATAGTTCACACATGCACACACCGCCGAACACTCACCCCGGTCTGGTACAGCGTCCTGTAGGGCGAGATGGGACGATGGAGCGGCCTGCGCTGAGGAGACATCCTATCGGGCCTGGAGCGAACCCCTACGGGAGCACCTCTCGAGGGTGCTCCACCCCCCTGGAACACTTCCATGGGCAATCGGAGAGCTGCAGCAGCGGTCAGCACCAACTGCACGAGGGCCAGTTGTCGCCACATGGTGGTGCAGCGGCTGGAGGAGTACAACAACCCAAACGAACGAGTGCCGACTGTCGACTGGCAGTTCAGATAGTCCGACAGAGAGACACAGTATACTAGTCCCCTCCCCCTACCATTCCTCCCCCTCCTCCTCCCCTTCCTTTGGTGGGGTCCATTCATGAGTTGCGCCGTACGCAAAGCTCGCAGGTGCGCAACGCAACCTCCCCTCACCCGCCAACCCCTCGCCCCGCCCCCCCTCGCATACCCGCACAACCTACCTGGGGCGTTCATTCAATATTACCGGCGTCAATCGGCTATATGTAGTGGTCCGAGCTATCACCTCTCAGAGTGGACTATTGCAGGTGTGTGTGTATGCGGGTACCGATTCGATTGGTCTGTTTCCATCGGTGGGTTAGCTCGTAAGTTATGGAATAGGTGGCGAAATGCTGTCGTGGGTGCCTTCTTCCTACCCCCCCCCCCCCAGATCAAAATTGTCATCGATTTTATTAATTTTGTCTGCTGATAACACTCGCCTCGCTTAAATAATTAAAAAACCAGAACGTCGAACGAGTGGGATATAAACCCGAACCATCAGGTCGGGAGGAATCGTCCTTACACTATCCGCCAAACCAGTCGATGCCAGACCTCCTTTTTTACTTTATCCTAATTGGATAAAGTATTGTGATCTTGCGAAAATTCGACCTCGAGATTTTGACTGATTTGTATCAGGTATCATCCCCTGATCACGTTTTCGCGATTTCTGGAAAATGTCTGTGTGTCTGTGTGTGTGTTTTCTCCGAAACTATCGAGTCTAACAAGCTGAAATTTCATATCTATTATTTTCACGTAAGGTGTAAGAGCCATAAGGAATTTGGTCAACATCAGTCAACCGGAAGTAGGGTTTTTTTTTCTTGTTTTATTTAATTACAAAAACGCCCACCGTGACGTAACAGATTAATAGAATCGTAACGGTGGGGTAAAATGACTTAAAATTACAAAAATAAAAGTTTACCGTCCACTGCTGAATGAATCCTCTCGCATTTCCGTCTGTCTTGAGCAATCTGCATCCACACATGCCTCTCGATTCATCAGCCCGTCGTCCACTCGGATACCATTGCCACTTCGACTTTTTCACACGTTCCGCTATATCTGCCGGCTTGGTCGTGCTTCTCACCCGTGTATTCCTCTTACGATCTCTTCTCGTTGTGCCGAGTATGCTTCCATGCGTGTGTGTGTGTAATGGGGACCTCTTCAATCCTGTCTGGCTTGAGCAGTCTGCATCCACTTTGACTCCACACATTCTTCTCAATCCATCATCATCCTCACAGATAGCATTCCAGTATTTCTCGCGTCCGTCTGCCATCCATTCTTCTCGCTGTGCGTCTACTCTGACTTTTTCACACGTTCCGCTATATCTGCCACTTTGGTCATACTTGTTACCCATGTATTCCTCTTACGATCTCTTCTTGTTATAACGAGCGTACATCTTTCCGTGCTTCTCTGTGTGCACTGGATCTTGCGTAACATTATTGAATTTAGCGTCCACGTTTCACATCCATACGTCATAACCGGCAGTACGCGTTGGTCGTATGCCTTATTTTTTAAGCATAGCAGAAAGTTGGATTTAAAAACAATGTTCATTCTTCCAAATGCACTCCATTCCTAGTTTCATTCGTCGTTTTATTTCCTATTTATTACAACCAGTCATATTCACCAGTTGTCCTAGGTGTGTAATAAAAATAAAAAATAAAAATTCATAATGTATACAAAATCATTTAACCCAATCAATTTGAATCGGGTGATTGTAACTTGCAAATAAAATATCAAACGATACAGCTACCCGATTGAGCAAATTGATTGCTCTAGCCACCGGAGAAGATGACACCGTATTGGTTCGCGCCTCAGGTTGATAGAAAAGTAAATGCGAGTGCTCAAATGCTGTCTGGAATTACGAAATATGTGGTGTATGCGGTTAATTTTATTAGCGCTAAATTAACTTCTGTAAAGTGTTGACGTTGAGTAAAAAGTCTCCACGGTAAAATTATGTACATATTCCATCAAAAGTCCAAGCGGGAATATGGCGAGATTTAAGATAAGATTCGATTGCTATACTGTGCAGTGTTTCATGTATCCATTGTTCAATATTACCTTTTTAATTTATCCTAGTACGCAGGTAAAGTATTGCGATTGTGCGAAAATTTGACCTGGTGATTTTGACTGGTGTGTCAGGTATGGTTTCTCTCAATCAATAATCCTATCTAAAACTTCATTTTTGTGAATTTGGTGCTGATCTTTACAATTCATAAGGTTTTTTGAAAATTTTCACTGACTTTGTAAGTCACCAAATTTTTTTTAATTTTGTTTTTATTTTTTTATCTACCAATATTTAGTATCTATACGATTACGAATTCGACAATAATCAACTTTTTGTCGAAAAAGAAAAAAAAAATTTCAATGAATTTCTCAAAAAAAAAAAAAATTAGTCAGATAGTACGAAATACGATTTTGTCGAAATCGAGTGGATTTTTTCATCCATTAAAATTAAATATTTTTTGTAGGTAGATATCGTAAAACCGCATTTCGTGGAAACAACACCAACTCTCGCATCACTTGCGCATGTATCTATTCGGCCACGAATAATAATTTAAAAATAACGCGATTGTTTTTTCCGCTAACGGCGAACAACATCTCTGGGTGGGGTACGTCAAAATAGATTTTGTCCAACGCGTAAATACGCCATACAGGTAACGCGTAAATGTATCCGTTTTGCTTGCGATTCTTTTTAGACTCGAAAAACCCGACTGATCTTGTTTCGGTACTTTGAAAGTATCCAAGATTGCCAGTAGTGAGTGCTATCATGTCGGATTAATTTTGAGAATATGCTTACATGTGTAAAAGTTGATATTTGACAATTTGTTTTTGAAGGTGAAACACAGATGTAAAGCTCGCGTTTTATTTGTGCGAATTTGCTATTTTAGAACAATCCAGGGAGCCTTGGCCCACATCTCGCAAACACTCAAATGCAACGTGTGTTGTCGTTTGAATACTATACACACAACAATCCTTGCGTATATAAGCTGCTCGTGTTTATATTGTGCCCAATGCAAACAACTTTGTATGTGTGTGTGTGTGACTTGCTCGAAGGAAATCAATGTCGAACGTATTAGTTTTGAGCATTCCTCGTACGTAATTTACAATATCAAGGCAATGCAAGTTGTCCACTCCTTCGGTCCTCTTGTACAATGGTGTGTGTGGTCAGCTAAGGGCCATGTGTTGGTTTATCTGTACTAAGTTGGTATTTACCTTATTCTGTTGCGGTGGGCGGCTGCGAGGTCATTAGAAGGGCTTTTCCTACGCCCACGCGGATGCTCATTTCGTTTCCATTTATTATATTATTTTTCTGTTATACCATTACAAGTGCGTCTGTTGTTTGTTTTTTCCTATTTCGTTTTTCATCTCATAGCTCTATGCAGTTTCGAATTATTGTACACCTGAAAATTTTCAAATCGTTCGTTTTGTCTAAAGAAACAGTCAGTCTCCGCACGAGGCGAATTCGACTCGTGTACATTACATTATACCTATAGGTATATGTATACATATAAATATAATGGAATATATATATATATATACATACATATATGTGTGTATTTATGAAACGCCGTTGGTAGTCGTCTTTTTTGACGTCATCGACCAACCCCTCTGCATTGAAAATAATGAGAAAATAATGGTCATGGCAGCACGTGGCAAGGTCGTCCTCTAATTCTGTCAGCACGATCCAAAGTATCTCAAAATAGAATCTTTTATATACGCTTTAAATCTTGTTAGTTTCACTATTGTGTCACATGTAGGGTAAGTAGGCATACGTGTGCAATTATTTCGTTATTTTTCCCTCGTAAATAATAAGCACAAAGTACTCAGTACAAATAACAACTCAGTACAATAACAAATAAGCACAAAGTACAATTCAATATTGTGATTAGCCCCTTTTCAATTCTAGCATTATTAAGAAACTCACCCCAGAAAAGGTTTTTTTTGTAATCAACTAACTGCGAACTATCAGCTAACTTACATAACTAACTAAGCTAACTACAATCAACTAACTGGAATCAATAAGCTGAAGAATTTGAGGCCAAAAAAGTTGTAATGCAGGGATGTATCGATGTATCCTATCACCAATGCTTTTCAATCTACATAATATGTATGTATGTATATGTTGAAAAAGCATTCAACGCAGCAGTCTCTGGTCAAAATAAATGGTACCCATGTAAACAATATTAGATATGCCGATGATACTCTTATCTTAGCTGATAAAATACGAGACCTCCAATATCATTTGAATTGTATAATATCTGAAGGCAATCAAATATTCGAACAATCTGAACATTTGAATAACTCCCATATTTACATTGCTGGATAGAAAATTGAGAGGGTAAATACATTTAAACACTTGGGCTGTTTAATAAACGATAAATGGGATCCTGATAAATAAACAAGGCAGATATGTATTCAATAAAATAGGACAACTTTAGGACTAGGATAAAGGACATAGGCGGGTTTTGTAGAGCGGCTAAGGAGGGGAGTATTTCAATACTCAAGTAAATAAAGCTTTATATGATGTACGTAAGTAAAGTTTTATATGATAGATACACGACATAAAAATATCCTATCGCATTCAATCAGGTATCTTATGATCATAGCCAGGCGATAGCTCAGTGATTAAAGTGAAAGTCCAGGGTTCGATCCCCGTATGTCGAAATGATTTTTTTCAACCATAATTATCGTCATTGGCAAAATCTGACCATTACTAAATCCAGATCGGCCGTCTCCTGTTGGAATTTGTCAATTTATCTAACTTAGTTGTGAGACGGTTCCGCCAAAAATTGGCACCTCCTATCCATTATTCTTATTCTTGTTTCGTGGTTTGTATGTATATCAAAACGGAGACGCTACAATTTTATTCAAGCAATAGTACTCTTATGTGCGCAAATTTGCCACATACATACATACATACATATGTACATGTTTGCCTAGCCAAGCATGCACGTGTAAGGCAGCCTTTCTTCAGCCATTGGGTCTGAATCTTCGTGATCATAGAAAGTTAATCACAGTTAAAGGTGTGGGAATGAACAGACTTTGATTTACATTTAAAGTTTGTATATTTTGCTGTATCTGTATAGTCAATGTGAGTAATATGGTGTATTAAACAGTTTGCGAATCCAGATATAACTTCGGTATATTCTAATCTAAATGGTTTTGAACTTTGAAATAAGTGCCGGAATACCATCACGCCTAGTTCCGTTTCACAGGTTTCACTTAAAGCCCAGGATATGTATGTATGTATGTATATGTATGTATGTATGTATGTATGTATGTATGTATGTATGTATGTATGTATGTATGTATGTATGTATGTATGTATGTATGTATGTATGTTGAGAGTTTTGCACACACATTATAAGTATATCAAACGTGTATAGGCGTCATTATAATACGTACAAATGGAGCGGTGCACGAGCGCTTACCTATAACGCTATCGCGTGACGAACCTTTACGTGCTCAAAATCATTTATATCAAATTTAGTACGAGCGAAAATCTAAATTTAGTGCGTGTTAATGCTTTCGGGAACAATTCGCCAATGTCGCAATATGCGAAACGTTGCTACGTACATTTCTTTTTGTACTCTGACAAAACCATGTCAAATTTTCATTTGAATTCCGAAAATAGAATTTGATTGAATGGGGGTTGAAATACACAGACACTCGTATTGTACGCGTATATGCGAGTTTTTAATGATCCACGTGTCGAGTGTCCTTGCTTCATATCAAATTTGTTTACGTGCTTAAGGCCGAATTTGGCATAATTATATTATCAACCGTGTCCTCTACATTTTGGCAAACAATATTATTATTTTTTCGTCTCGTTTTGGTCATATGTACATATGTATGCGCCCACATAACGGGCACGTGTAACATATTACACACACACACACACACACTGATGACATTGCTTTATTATATGGAATGTATACGTGATATACGCAAAAAACAAACTAACACATGAATTATTCAAGATGGAGGGTAATTTTGTTTAATTTATCGTACGTAATCGATAGAAATGTATTATTATTTTTTTTTTTTTTTGGTTTTTCATGTCGATTTGTATGCACGTTTGCCGAAAAAGCGCCGTAGAAAGTTTATTTCGATTTCGGCAATCCAGTACCTGGCGTGTTACGCCGGAAGTGTCCGTTTTGGCGCCGCTTCCGGCGCCAGGCGCCATCGTTGGCGCCCAAACCCGATAAGCTCCGATAACGCAACGCTAATCCTCAATACGATATGTGCATCCGATATGCACTCGTTGCATACTAATTATCACCATCGTCGGATTGCACTTGACCTGCATTTTCAGATTTTAATGAATTACATACATTTAAAAAAATCCCATCGATCGATTTGCTCCTTTTTCTTCCATCGCTTAATCTTAATAGGTTTGACTGTATCTGATCGAGTCAACAGCGCTCATATTTTATACCTCTTTGTAAAAGATTGTGTGTTTTGTTCGACAAGTATTCCAAATATTTACGTATTACAACCCGATAGTTAGACAGACTCATCGAACAATTTCAACCGATCTTGATAGTGCACATACTTTACCTTTATCTTCGATTCAAAATCGAATGATATTTTGTATCAATACAATTTAATGAATATCGAGTGTCCGTTTCGATGGTTAGGTTACGGTGTGATCATTATCACATCATCGAATCATTCGCGGAATATGTGTACTTTTATAAATATTGCTACGTATAGCAGGATGAACAATAATTTAAAATATACAATAAAAAAAAAGATTTCTTTAACGTGTATTATGTATGTATTTATACTTCCGCAGTTGTGCGCGAAGGTCGTCTTGTTAAAATACAATGTCGAATTTAAGATCGGCAAGTTTGTCGTAACAATCACACGGAAGTGAATCTAATATAGTAGAACGATTCGACGTATGGGTATTATAAAATAGTTTGTAAATTATATATGTAAGTGTATAAATGTCGTCTGCTTTTCAAATAATTCATAGTTCTGCTTTGTTTGTTTTTTTTTTCTCTTTGAATGAATTTTGTGAATGAACGGAAAAGTACGGTTTCTGGTAATGGCGCTTAAATAAGTTGTAATCTCACTGATAGTTGTAAGTTCGCTTGAATGGGATGGAAAGCGGTTTCCCCTCCCCGGTTTTTCATTCTGTCTGATTTTAGATATTAGTTGTACTTAACGCAAGATTATCTTATGTTTAAGTACTCGAAAGCTTTTAAGTATTTCTCTTACGTAAACGTAATTGTGAAAGAAATCAGAGGGACGCGCTCGGATAAGTGAGATTTTTAAGACAAAATGTGACGCGACCTCTGACTAAAAGCTAAATTAGTATGGCACAAAAAAAAAAAAGTAAAATCACGAATATTATATCTATGTATGTACATATGTATGTAAATACATTGTCGAGGCGAATGCTGCAAACGAACGCGATAGTTTCAGGTGTCATTTTTATTTGCTGAACACGATATTGCATTATGCTATCGTGTTTACATTCATCGAGTCGATAATATTTGACGACATCCGCTACCATTCTAATTTCTACATCGAATTTGCAACGCTTTGAAATTTGAATGTTGTCAACACAATTTGGTAAACTAATTCACCATTCATATCCACATGTGTATAAGGATAATTTTATTTTGAAGACGTTGTGATCTCACACGAAAGCCTTGAGAAGTAAGTGTAGGTATGTATATGGAAATATCCAAACACTTGGAGTATGTATGTTTCGACGGTTTTAGGTACCTGTGTCGGTTTAATAAACTGTAAAGAGACGACCATTTGATTTACTTAATTGCACACCGACGGACATTCTCCGTTGGCGGACATCCCGTGTTTTTGCGTAGAGTGCTCGGCAGCTGGCTATCCAGTGGAAACGGACATCCACTGGGCTGGCTCGCCTCTGTGTTTGATTTTAATTCAATTAATTAAAACCGGCTCGTTTTAATTGTTGCAGGCTCGACGTACACGGTGCTGAGGAGGCGCCATGGCAAGCTGCTCTCGGAAGAAGTGGACCGGCTGTCATCCAGCTTCAAAGTGGTAGCCCACCTGCCGGTCGTCGAAAGCTTCAGACTCACAGACGAACTGCGCAAACAGACCTCAGGCTTGGCCAGCCTCCAGCTAGTCTTCAGTCATTGGGAGGTAACAATTCTTGTGTCAATTTGATTTATCATCGTACTTTTGTTAAAAACACAATGAAAGATCCATATTATGTATGGTATGTACATATGTATGTATATTGTGTTCGACACCTGTCTATGTTCATTGCTCATACATACGTACATACATAGGTGTGTTGGTCGGTTGCATGCTCTCAATTTTGTTACATGTTATTTCTATGAAATTGGCTAGAGATGACCCTTATAGCCCCCCCCGTCCGATATTGAATGTAATGGGCTACCGAATGGGTTCTGTTATAATTGATGACCGGTAGCCGATGTTTATGAAAATAAATTAGGTATGTAGTTTGGAATACGATAGCGGCCAGACGGACCCAAACAACGGTTCGAGACGCGTCTATAATAATTATCAGCTCACCCTATGGAAACTATAAGTGGGTTATCTTACTTATTATTAAGTGTTATTTATGTTATTTTTTTCCTTCTATAAATAAGAGCGGATGAAATACCCATTTTTTTTCCCTTCAGTCTTTTCGTTCTTTTCTTTCTAATATAATCCTTTGGAATATTTATGTGCCATAGGATTTTATCCATATGTACATTTTGATTGTGTGTGTTTCGTTTTGGTTGTGGTTTTAAGTCGGTGTCTCCGTGCCAGCCTCTTCTCGTCTCCTAATTTCATTTGGCTTCCGGTCGACGACTTTGCTACCACTCTTACGCGCTTGTTCGCCTTTCTCGTTCTGTGACCTCAACAGGGGTGCTCAAATTTGATTCAAATTCAGTATAAAGCATCTCCATTCCCGCCAATATCATGTTCAATGTACACATCATGTGATAGAACACACACGAGTGATATTACACTCCCCGCACTGCATACCAGTATGATAACGTAATATTTGAACCTGTGAGCTTACTCCTCCCCTTAACAATTAATTCGACCAATAAGGGCTCACACACACACACACACACAATTACCACGCAAGTTTAAATACGACGAAATCCTAAACGCGTGAATTTTTATGGTTTTGCGTGGCGTAGATACACACTTGCAACACCCCACCCCACGTCACAATTCACAGCAACGGCGTCACGTCACGCAATCGCATCACGTGCGGTATGGTAAGTGCACCAGTAACTTGTTCTGAGCTACAAATCCACTTACTTGAAATGTTTACAAAGAAGGTTGGTTTTGATTTGAAGTATGATTTTGATGTACAGGATAAAGTTTTTCGTTCGGGTGCATCTTGACAATGACTGTTGGATGATTTAAGCGGCGCAAGTAATGATATGTGCAGTGTCCTGTAACACGTGACAGGTGACAGGTGAGGAGAACGCGGATTAAAACAGTGATCAGCGGCGGAAGCTTACATCAAATACGAATCGCGATGAGCGCAAGTTTTAATCAACATCAATCATAAAGAGACTTCCCCGCCATGTTTTTGGTTTTTTTTCGGTGTGTACATATGTGTGCACTATAAGTCAATTTCGCTCAGCTCTTATTATTATATATTGTATTATGGTATATTCATTAATTGCGGGTGGGATTATAAGCCCCCAGGCCAAATAACTACCGGGCTTACTTCATATCGGATTCCTGTTCGCTTTTTATTTTTATTTTTTTTTATTATCAACTGGCAACTTTCAAAAAATCTCAGCTAATGATTAGTCGCCTATTGTAATCGAACAAGGTGTATAATCGAATGTGTGTTGTGAAATTATTTTTAAAATAAAATATTAAACCTTTATTACACATTTGAAAATATTAGTGGTGCTTCGAGGAGCAGGTAGATGTGTTAAATTGTAGACAGGTGTTTCTTGTGTGATAAAATCTCCACGGCAGGTATACCTTTCATGAAAATATTTATTAGGGTTATGCTTGTAGGCGATTTGAACAACCATAAAAAATATTCTACATAAATATACGGTTGAATCTGTAAAAAAAAAGAATATAAACCATTATGAATTATAAAGTTTCGCGGCTGGTATCATAATTGAACGTAAAGCCGTGTCTACATGCAAGAGTTTTTGCAATTACATACATATGTATGTATGTATGTATGTATGTACATACTCATATTTTTTTGTTAAATGTTTTTATTCTGATATTTGTATGGAACTACAAAGTGTGCGTAAATAAATTAAAATAAAATTGTTTTTGGAATAATTCTTTTTTCAAACAGATATTATTTACTATGGATTAAGATAATAATATTTTTATTTCAATTCACAGACGATAGAGATTGATCCGTTTTGGACGCCGTCAACTGAAATGGAATATGTGCACTTTGGTGAGAAGGCCGACAGTGCTAATCGAGCCAAACGTTATATGGATGCTGTCCGAAGGCGAAAGGGGTTACACGTCGATGATAAAATAGTCGAGTTTGCCGAAAAACAAAGAACGCTGTCAAAGAATAAATAATTTTCATGATGGATACGCATAAGTTGCTCTTGATTTTGAAAATCAAATGAATAATCAAGGGCCTTAGAGGCTGTCTTAATTTAATTTGGGTATCATAAAAGAAATGTATCACAATCTAAAAACTTGATTTTGTAATAATATCTATGTATTGTGCATTGGTTCAACTATCAAATACAAAAACAATATTTTTTTCTCTTTTACTGTTATTAAAATGTTTTAAAAATAATCGAATTTTTTATTTCTTGGATATTTCCCTTTTTTTATTTTCGTTGTATTGTAGTTTATTCTCTTTATTCGATATTTTGATATGATACATGATTATTTTCATAGTATTGAAGCAGAAATTATAATATTAAAATTAATAGCTTTAACAAAGCTTAATTTACTAGTAAAGACTTGGTTTCGCAAGTGGCCGTGGCCTGGCCGACTTGGCTGTTGTGTCCGCGGCCGCTTTTCAGGCATTCGTCAAATTCTAAAAAAAAAAACCAAACGTCTTGGCCGACGCCACCTGAAGTAGGTGGTCTAGGAGGGGTGCGGAGAAACGGCCAAGACTCAGTTTTTCTGCATAGAATTTGACAGATGGATAGAAAGTAACCGCCGCCACTTGCGAAAACAAGCCATTACCAGTAAAATATTAATTGACGTTTGCTTGTACACATAATGGTAAAGGTCGTGTTTGTGTGCATTATGGTGAAAATTCGATGATCGGTAAAGCAGTAAACTGCGCTGTCAGTTGAGTTTTGAACCACGACGTGGTGTTGAAATGGAAGATTCTTTCGACTCTTTGGGGCCAACTGGCCCCTTGGGTCCCATGAAATTGGAATATAATAATGACGTATGTATTAATAGCTTTAATTTTGATATGAATTATATAAGATTTCTTCAAATTTTAACAAAAAACTTTTATTACTTTTTAGGTTATGAAATTGAAAAAGTACTTCGTTCAAGCTAAAACACAAATCATCAACAATCTAGTTAAAAAAGTAAAGAAATTGAAGGCTCATAAAGGTGCTGATTCTTTGAAAGAAAAATTTGATCGAAAAGCTGATTCTGTGGTAGCTGAAATATTGCTGTTAAAGGTAATGTAATTTTATAAATATATAAAATTTCAGAAGTTACATATTTTTTTATATTTTGTTTAATTTCTTTTAGAAATTGAAATATAATGAAGTAGCTCATTTTGCTATGATAAATAATGAAGAATTAAGTAAACTTATGAACACTCCAGTTGTAACACAAGAAAAGGTAATGGCAAAAATGATTTCACATAAAGCTTTAAAATCTAAATTACACGATGTAAAAAATAAGTTTAAGATTATTCCTGCTGCGGAATTATTGGAACCGAATCCAAAAAAAGTAAGGCAAAAGAAAATCAAAAAAAGAAAAGCAAGCAAAGCTAAAGAAAACAGCCCTAACGTTAAAAAAAAATCAGATATACCCATATCAAAGAATACTGATGATGTTAATAACTCCGAAAATGACGATGACGAGAATTGTGTAAATGAGGATGAAGAGAATTCTGCAAATGAGGATGAAGAGAATTCTGCAAATGAGGATGAAGAGAATTCTGCAAATGAGGATGAAGTAAAATCGGATTTATCAAATGATTCTGAAGATTCATATAAAGAAATGGATGTAAATATTTCAAATAAGGAAACTCGTCGGAAAACAATAATCTCTAAAGTTCCAAAAGTTGCCAATACTAATAATGTGTCTGTCATTTCAACTTCAGATTTTTCAGTCGCAAGCATTTCTGATGATCATTTTGAAGTGCCTGATGATACAATTGAAGATCTTGAAATCACACCAGTAAAAAAAAAAAAAGACTCCAAAAAAAGTTCAAGCAAACCAAGAGTTTCTTTTGATACAGATGTAAATGTTGATGAATTTGTTGCTCCAAAACAGAAGCATAAAATGGCCAATAATGATAAAAATTTAATAGATTTGGATAACGTTCCATCTGATGTACCGATACAGAAAACGGTAGACTCGTTCTTTGTCATGGAGTCTGGTGATAGTTATATGACAATGGCACTGCCTAGACCTGCTGATATAATAGACGACGAAAGTTTTTCAATCGGGGAAAATCGAAAAATGAGAAGAGCCGCTCGTTTTGGAAACGAAACATTATTACGACCTAAAAAAAAAAAAAGTAGTAATAGCAATCCAATCAAGAGAAATTATTCAGAAATATCAAACAATAAATACAATGATGATGTTCAAAATTCTTCACGCTTCAAAAAGAATTTCGAAAAATCGGCCCAGAATGGATTACGAGAGCGACCCATTCCGGAACAACCTGAAAAATTACATCCATCATGGGAAGCCAAAAAACAGAAGTCTGCTATTGTTAATTTTCAAGGAAGCAAAATTGTATTTGATGATTAAAAATATGCTGATTTTGTGAATAATAAGAAAAATTTCCCTATTTGTTTTTTTCTTTAAACTTATTACTATATATAATAGCGCAAGGGTCTACCTGGCTGGATAGTCGCGGAACGCTTGCATACACTCACAGCACAGGTAGCACAAAGCGCTCAACTACATACTTAATTTTGAACTACTAAATACACCAAGTATCTATATACATAAATGATACTGTCAACGGGCATTGGCTACATATTTTTCTACTGCATAATACGAAATAAAACGGCAAACGTTTGGTCAAGTTATTTCAAAACGTAAATTTTTTGTTAATGGATTGAGTGCAACTCGAATTTTGTTTTTCTAACACTAATTTACTTGCAAACAACGCCAACATCGATTAATTTAACAATTAAGTATTACTAGGCGTAAAATGGTAAAATTGTCAATTTTTTTAAACGCTCATCTACTATATAAAATTCAATGTTTGTTTATGATTCCGCTATGCAAATCTACAGTTTTCAACTTAGAACTGCCAAACTTGGTATACTATCTCATGATACCCCAAGTCAGACCGTAGGTGGGTTTTGGAAGGGGTCGGAGTCCGCGGTCAATTGGTCCAATTTACATATATACCCCATATAAATTTTTTAATCTGAAAAAAATTTTGTACTGGAAAATAAATGTTTTCATTTGTTTCAATTTTTGTTTGTACTGGAGAATAAATGTCACCCGCACGAGCAACGCCGGGCAATTCAGCTAGTATCTTATAAACGAAAGCTAACCAACAAATTTCATTATCATATTCAGATACAGTGGGTCAAACTTAGTAAAGATTTAGTAGTGTCGGCTCAGGTATTTTTTTTTTGAATCAGTGTTATAGGAACGCTTGTTTAAGTGTGTGTGTAACGTTCTGTTTCCATACAAGGTAGAGTTTTGTGTTTTTATATATTTTTCGATGTACAGCAAATTACATAAGTAAGTGTCTACATATGTAGTTGCGTACGACGAATTAATCGCAAATTGTCCAGAGTACTGTACTGTACTGTGTTCGTGTGTACGTCTTGATAATGCAGCAAAGTGATGACGTGCTTCGAATGAGGATCCGTGCATAGAGGTGAGGTGAGTTACGATGAGTACGTTTGTTTTGGCAGCGTGAGTTCGAGTGACGAGCGTATATCTCTTTTGGTGCAAGACTGGTGTGCCGAAGGGCTGTACTTCTCTGAGGTAGCCCGTTGAGAGTCCAGAGGGTTGATAGCTGGAATCGCGTAGTCCGTAGTGGTTGTCTTCAGTGGAGAGAGTTGTAGCAGCAGGTGACGGTGTTGGTCATCGATGGAGATAGTTCAGGTGGTGTGAGCGAACTTAGAGAACTGACGATGCTGGACTGATCGTCGTAATTTATATTACACAAATGTGCATTTGCGTTTAGGTACGCTAACAGGAGGGGGAATCTTGCGTGTGAGTTTTATGGAATTAGTGTGTAAGAGGTCATTTTTCGGGTGCTCTTTGTTGGACGCACTTGATGCGTAGTTGATTCCTTTGTTCCCGGTGGGCTCGTGTTTGAGATCAGGAATTTTTAATTTTTTTGCTATAGATTTGTTTATGGGGAATTTTACGACACGTGTATGGTGTCATGTCGTAAAAGACACATGTTTGTAATTATACGTATATTGAGATTCGAGATTCCTACTATAATAAAATACTGTGCATTAATCACGATTTGATTACACAACGACATAGTACACGGAGTATGGCCGAAATATTGTATCCTTTAGTTCTATTACTTTGAACTGTCACTACTGTCAGCCGTCGGCTGTTCGGCGTTTGGCTGTCAAAGCTGGCTGTCAGTGAGTGATGGCTAGTTTCGATGAATTGCGAGGCCAACGAAGCGATGCGGGAAATTCCCAACCGGGGTTTTCCAGCTGGTCGAGCTGGTCCATGTCCCACTTGAGAGGTCCAGCCAACTCCTCTTCGAGGATATCCTCAAACAAATACGCTGCACCTCGCCGCACACAGCCCTACACTCTGGACGAGGACTTGATACAAGACCAATATACAAGTACATACGAATCCACATGATCCATAGTCGAATTACATAGTCTCATCTCCATTTCATTCGTTTTAGTCTTTCTATGTCATCATTATCATCATTTTCAGCCGTTCACCATCCAGCTGTGGATGGTGAACGACTCCAATCCTCCTCCATTCCTGTCTATCTTGAGCAATCTGCATCCACTTAACTCCACACATTCTTCTCAATTCATCAGCTCATCGTCCACTTGGTCTACCTTGCTTTCTTTCACATCCTCTCGGATACCATTCCAGTATTTCTCGCGTTCATCTGCCATCCATTCTTCTCACTATGGGTCCACTCCAACTTTTTCACACGTTCCGCTATATCTGCCACTTTGGTCATACTTGTTACCCATGTATTCCTCTTACGATCTCTTCTTGTTATAACGAGCATACATCTTTCCATGCTTCTCTGTGTGCACTGGATCTTACGTAACATTCTTGAATTTAGTATCCACATTTCACATCCGTTCGTCATAACTGGCAGTACGCATTGGTCTTATGCTTTCTTTTTTAAGCATAGTGAGATGTTGGATTTAAAAACTATGTTTATTCTTCCAAAAGCGCTCCATTCTAGTTTCATCCTTCGTTTTTTATCTCTTCTTCTTTACATCCAGTCATGTTCACCAATTGTCCTAGGTATAAATAATTATCAATTGCCTCTACAATACGGTTGTCTACTGTGATTACGTTTTTCCTTTCTATGTATAATACCTAATTTGTCTTCAGTGCCTTCAAATTCATCCCGAGGAAGAGTTACGGAACAGTTAGCAGCTAACTCTCATACCGGCTTAGAGACGGCTTGGCCGAATGAATATGCAACGTCACGCTATCCGCAAACCTTCCCGTTACACTCAGACTATTTGCAAGATGAGGATTCCGAACAGGGTAACTTTTACGTTTACATTTCAAATTCCCATATAGTTTATATAGTAACTTTAAGGTTTGTTGTAATTTACAGATTCCCTGAAGCGTTATATGGGTAACGGTCTCGGATTGGCTAGTCTATTAGTTGAGAATCTTTTGAGTCATCCATTTGTAGTTTTACGAAGGCAATGTCAGGTATTGATTTATTACACGTTTTGATTCAAAGTTCAACGTTCAGTTTAAAAAATCTATATAGTGAAGTTGTTTTTAGGTTCACAACATGTCCAAAAAGTACCACATCGTTCCCGTAACCTTAGTTCCGACTATAGTACATCTTCACGGGCGTCAAGGTCTAACAACTCTTTGGAAGGGTATCGGGTCCGTTTGCATGGTGAAAGGAGTTTCTTTAGCGGTAGAAGATTGTATTTTTAAAGCAACCACGTGGCCAAAGTAAGTGCAAATACAGATGGGGGAAAAGAAAACGGGAGGCGTTTCCACTGTGGTTGAATGGAAAATGTCGCAAACGGATAGGGTCTAATAGGAATAATGTAGAATGCAGATAAGGTCTAATAAGAATAAGATGGAAAGCGCATAATGTCTTATAGGGATAAGATAGAAAGTGGATTTGATTGAATGGTCAAAATAATGAAAAAATACACACATCCATAGATATAGAATAACATAAGCCATTCCAAACAAATTTTCCCGGAGAAAGCGTCAGAAGCAACGGGGGTGTGCGGGGGGTCTAAAGTACGTTGAAAGGAATTCCCACAGAAAAGAAGTCATGCATGCCCTTTTTGTATGTCATTTTTCGGGCGCTAAGGCCTATCTATGCAAACATCATATTCTTCCGATTACCTTTCTGCCAAGTGCACTTTCTTTTTTATTCTTATTGGACCTTATGTGCTTTCTATCATACTCTCATTAGACCCTATCCGCTTTCTACATTATTTCTATTAGGGTCCACGGGCTACCGACCTTTTTCAAGTGGCAACCCCTTTTTATAAAAGCCAAGTGACCTGCGACCCTGATATATTTGGAAAAGGCAAAAAACATTATTCCAACATCAAGACACCGATTAAAAATGAAAATTGCATTATAGTCAATTTTTTTTTAGTTTTCTGTCTCAGTTGGCAACCCCACAGAAAACCCTTCGCAGCTCCATTTGGTAACCCGTGTAATTAGACCTTATCTGTTGGCGATATTTTACATTCAACCATAATAGATTCGGCCTTTTCAACAGTAATCAAAAAATGATATGTCTAACGATGAGAAGAACACTTTAAAGTTCATTTAATATAAAAGGATTGGTTTTTTAATGTTGAATATTTATTTATGTACTTTTTCAGAGATGCTAACAATTGTAAGACAGTTTTACAAACTTGTCGACACATCCTTCTCAAATCGTAAGTATTGATATTTGTATCAAGTATGCAACATATTTGTAAATAATTTTATCTAAATTTATATCTTTTAGAATTAGCATTGCTTTGGTGACGCCATTTTACTGCGCTAGTTTCGTAGAAACGGTCCAGAGCGATATAGCTAGTGATAAACCCGGATTCTTTGACGTTTTTAAAGATGGTGCAATGAGATTGTTGTCATGGGGCGCTCCGAACAAAGGAAGAATGGTACCAATTTGGGGTATAGTAATGCCCTCTGTGGCAATGGGCGTTTCCAAACACGTTGTATTGTTAGTATTTGTGATTATGAAATGAATACTTTATAAAACTATAGATAAATTCAACTTTGATTCTTATCACAAACAGGGTCGGTCTTCGCGGACTTATCGGTCAAATTTTAAAGTTCAGACAACGTCATATAGACGAACTAAGAAATACATATTCTAATAAAAACAAAGAGGAAACTAACGATCTATCTGCAGTTGATATTGACGTAAACGCTTCATTGGCGGCCACCATCATGACCGAAGTTATTTTTTTTCCCGTTGAAACGATTATTCATCGTCTCTATTTACAGGTGAGCTAAGATTAGAATAAATTGATTTCAAATGTCGACAATTTTATGCATATTTGTTATTTTTAAGGGAACACGAACTATCATAGATGATTTGGACACTGGACATTCCGTTTTACCCGTGCTCACCGGTTACGAGGGATTCTTCGATTGTTATCACACTATAATGGCTAATGAAGGTTTTTTTGGTCTGTACAAAGGATTAGGGGCGCTTGCTTTACAATTCGCAGTTCACATTGCAGTAATAAAAATCACTCGGTGGTTAATAGCCGAGATTTCTAATCTATTTAAACCGGCTGTTCCGAAGCCGGCGCTTACGGCTTCTTCGTCACAACAATCATTGTACAGTCAACAGAGATATTTGATCAATTAAATCAATATTCATGATTGAATATTGGATTTTTATTACATGTATTTACAATTATCTTAAATAGAATGCGAGTGTGAATAAAATATATATGTAAGGCTTCCTATTGAGATTAAAAAATATAGTAGTTTTCGTTAAATTTTAGACCTATTGTAATTTTTAATCTATTATTTCATACAAAATATTCACATGTACATACAATTATTATGAAATTTTGTTTATTACTATTTTAATAACGTATTATTAATCAAATTATTTCTTAGTCCTCGTACGTATGTTTTATTTTAAAGAATGAAATGAAATTAAAAAAAAATGCGCTAGAATTGTGGTTTTAATTTGCAACTAATTAATCGGCTAGTAACCTTTCAAGATAATGGTCAGTATTGTACTTAGTAATGCCATTCAATGTCTGAATTACTGACATAGAGAACCAATCCTTATAAATGCGTTAAATTAACCAACTGGCCAACATAAAAAATAACACCGGAAAAAAATCCGAAAGAAAAAAAAAATTTTAACTTTTAAAATTCGCTAGATGATTACTTGTAAGTATTTTAAAGCTTTCAAATATCACAATATTAATAGCAAAAATATCTGACTATTGCTTCCAATACTCATTTTGAACACAGAACACTAAATTTTGAGTTACAAACTGCAAAAGTCAAAAAAATGTAAAAATTGTCCATTTTATTAACCCTTAATTGCATGGTGTAACATAATAGATACATAGCCTTTCTATAGATATATTTCAAAATCCGGCCACGAGAGCCGTTAGCCCTGGCGCACACGTGCCGGATGGATTCGCCCGGCACCGGTTACAACCACGCACACGTGACCGGTTTCTTCCCGGCCGCGGCCCAGTCGGTCGAGTTCCGACTCCCGCCAGTGTGGTCTCTGCTGTTTGTGCCAATGGTTCCTAAACGCATTTTAGCGATGTGGCTTTCAGCAAATTTAATAAAAAAATTTTTTAGCGATTGGACATTCACCGTTGTAGGATACCCCTCCGGTACCAGATTTTAAAATAATCTTATCTTTAATCCTTAACAGCTACAGTCCAGTGCGGTCGAACTAGGTGTGTAGTTACTTCTTCTCAATTCATCAGCTCATCATCCACTCGGCTTACCTTGCTTTCTTTCACATCCAGTATCTGCCATCCATTCTTCTCGGTATGTGTCCAGCCCATTGCCACTTCAATTTTTTCACGTTTTGCTACATCTACCACTTTGGGCCATACTTCTTACCGTTGTATTCCTCTTACGATCTCTTCTTGTTATACCAAGCATACATTTTTCCATGCTTCTCCGTGTGCACTGGATCTTACGTAAAATTCTTGAATTTAGCATCCACGTTTTACATCCATGCGTTATAACTGGCAGTACGCATTGTTCGTATGCCTTCTTTTTTAAGCACCGTCGCTTGTCAAATATGAAATAAAAACACCATTTAAAATTTCAGCGTATATTTAATGTAGAACTAAGTAACGGTAAGTACAAACTAATGGCATTCAGTGTGAGAGGACGTGTTTGCCCTTAAGAATACGTCTCATGATAACTTTTCTGCCGCCTAGCGTTGACATACGCTTCAGCCAGCCATGTTTGTTGATTCGTTTGGTTTCGTTGGGACGTGGGAAATAGCAACGGATCTTCAAGCGAGTCGGAACAAGAGACCAGCCAACACCAACAACTGCATCGGCTGCAGCTCCTGCATTTCCACCAAATATACCAACTGCACCTACCGCTCGCCTAAAATTACAATCATTACTAGAGTCTAGGAGACATTTTCCAATACTAAATATAACCTCAAATATTGATGGCCTAAAAAGGATACAAAAGTTGTTACCTTCAGAACAAACAAGAAGTAATATGTGTTTCAAGTATTTTTTAATATATATTTGATCAATACGTACTGTGCGGCGGCTGCCATACCACAAAGTGCGCGTCCCCACATTATAACCTCAAAACGAGACGACCTGACAGATGTAACGGCGCTGTCACTTTAAGCTCATCAGTGCTACCACTCGTGATAATTGAAATGTACTATTTATCGATAAACGTGAATTTTACGGTACTTCTCTGTTAGAGCGACAGCATGAGCCATCGCCTGAATCAGCAATTGCAATATGGAAGTCTACGCGCGTATGTTCCGTGGGTTTACAGTTGAAAAGTCCGAATCTAATAAGAACGAATCCATTATGGCCAAATGTAAAATTATGTCTCTCTTACCTTTGCATATCCATTTATAAAACTTACATTGGTATTGATTTACGCCACTCAACTCTCAATGCTGTTCAATACTCAATATCGTTCTGCATATCTTGCACATGCTATCGAAAGCTGTAATATTTCCCATTAAATGATAATAGTTTTCAGCACACTTATTCTTAGACTTAGACAAGAAAGAGTGCAATGCAATTTTGGCAATTCTACAGAGCAAAAATGTTAACATAAAATTACTCAATCACACAATTATATAATACATATTTGAATGTTTAAATAAAGGAGAAAAAAAAGGCAATGTTTATTTCTAACTGTTTTTTCTTCTAAATAAGTTAACAAATGGCATAAGAAACAATATAAATAAAATGAAAACGCTGTATAAAAATATATCTATTATTTATGTCTAAAATTAAGCCAAAATGTAAATTGAAAAAAAAGCAAAGCTTAAAATTATTTGTACGAAAATTATTAAATCAATTTTTATAAATAATTTTATTAATAAAGTACAGGTTACAAAAAGTATAATATAATATTATAATTCCCTTTACCATATATTTATGCTTTTGTGCAGAAATACATTAAAGTAAGTACGTGATAAATACGAAATAATAATAATTATGACACATAATAGTATGAGTAATAAATGCATAAAAAAGATTTTGTGTGCCATAAATGTAATAAATATAAAATTTATTTAAGTAATTAAAGATCCTACGCAAATATAAATCTATGTACATACGTTTAAATTAAAGGCGTATTGTGTAGTCAAGTTTTACATTAATGTAGATTATTATATTTTGTCTAATCCCAACATATTTTTCATAAAATAGTCAAATGAGAATAAATTATTACAAGATTTATAACTATATACACTAAGATAATTTCAGTGGAAAATTTATTGAGAAAAAAGGAAAACCCAATATTTGTTATGAGTGTTGAGACAATTTGTAAAGTAATGAATATAGTTAGTACAATAATATTATAAACAAGATTTTCAAAAGTATGAAATTTGTATATATAAATACAATATTAAATAGATTCGTCACTATATAGTGTGATGTGACTATTATGTTTTATAAGACACTTGAATCAAAATAAAACTGTAGAAACTTCACCTTCATATATACATACATAAATATACTCATATACAAATGTTCACATAATTATATGTACTTATGAGAGTGTAGAATAAAGTATGAATTATATTTACAGTCGTATTATCACACATTTAAAACAATAAATGGCATAGGTTTAAAATTAGTATAATTAAAATAAATAAATAAATACACGCAAAAGATAAAAAGATTTAGGTATATGTTAAAGGTAAAATGATATGGCAAAATCGTGATATTTGGTAAAATTAGAGAAAAAAAGTTAAAATACATATGAACCTAAAAAATAAGCTGCTTTTATATACTTAATATGTACACAAGGTTATCTCAAATGTTTCAACTAATTACAATACATAATTATTTTTCAATTTTGAAACTACAGAGTTCAAACGAATTAAGTATATTATTATAAATAAATATGACCTACATAAAATATGAGTACTAATAATCTCCATTGTGGAAAAAATCAACAGACATTGAGAAAATGGAGGAAATCTTTCGAGTTCAAAAATAGCATTCTCTATAATAAAATATATTCTTAACAAATGTTAAGCATTTTTCTCGCAAGTCTTGGTTTAGCACGTGCTGTCGACATTGACGGCACTGACAAAATCAAGGCTTAATAAGAGAGAAATTCATAAAGGGTTCACCTACTTTAGGAGTTAAGAGCGTTGAGGTGGATGCCTTAAGTATTATAGTATGTATAATATATTTTCACATATATAATGTGTACTTATGCAAGCAGAAGTCATAAAAAGGCCTATATGTCCAGCATGTGAATGTTATACATGTTTATGGTTAAATCTTCTAATTATTGTTATTGAATAATTTTTTTGTATAATTTTAGGTCATGCAGTTAGTTCACTAAATGTTTACTGAAGTAAGACAAGTTTTGAACAATGTCTAATTGAAAATTTTCAAGTTTTTAACAATTAGGATATGTAAGTCAAGAAGATATCATCTTTTTCCTTTGTCTGCGTCCATCTAGCAGGTATGACATATCAAGTGGTTGTTTCGTAGGCATTTTTGAAAGTAGTTTTAAAAGAATGCCATTGAGGCGAGTTTTTTGAGTGGCACGATTCTGAAATTAACACATACATACATATATATAAATATTTCAAGAAATTATCATTGTTGTGAATAGAGACAAATATAATACCTTAACAATAGGAGTATGCAAGAGCGGAGCTCCTTTGGGTTTTGGTGCTGGTAATGCAGGATACTGAGGAATGATAGTTTTTTCTTGATTTGTTTTCCCCTCACGTCCAGTCGTATTTCCATCTTGTTTACGTGGTCTATTTTTTAATAACGACGGTGAAACTTCGTGAGGCTGAAATAATAATAAATAGTTTCAAAATTAATTAATCCTAAAATCATCAAAATATCAGTCCCGGTAAAAAACACAATATAAATAAAAAATACCGCATAAGTTCTTGTGATTTTTAGTCTCTGTGGGAACATTTCAAATGCGTACGACTTGGTGCAAATGGGATACTTGGGTTTTGAAATTTTCGTGAAAAGACGAGCGTATTTATCCACTCTCAATTCGCAAATATACACGTGTTCTTCGTTGGCAGCTAATGGACGTCCCTGAAAAACAATAATGTGATTTCATTACACAGTTCTTTTTTTATGCATATAAAACAAACTGAAACTCAATATACCTTGCAATATGTATTCAGATCCATAACCCAGCACTGTGACATGACTAACTCAATGGGCACAGCTTCATAAAGTGGCACTCTCATCACTTCGTTAGGGAAAAATCTTGAAATGTTATAAAATTGATAAGTTATATCGTTCAGATGAAAAACAATAAAATGATAATTTGAAGATGACATACTTTCTAGTGGGTTCATGATATGTTTCATGGGGACGCAAATAATGATGACCATAAACGAAACGCTGACCAGTAGCACTGTCTCGCCAAAGACGTTCCACACGGAATATATCCAATTCGGTAACGCTGATTGCACCAATTGTCTTGTATGTATGTTTACGAACGTTGTCCTAAAAATGTCATTAAACGGAAATTTAGAGAATACATTCATAACAATTTTATATACATACATAATAGCTAAAAATTTATATAAACCTTATTAGAATCGATATTATCTTTAGCGGTAGAATCGTTTGTATCGTTTTTACGACTTTTGTCTTTTACGCTGTTTCCTTTGTCTTTGTCGCAAACACTTCTACCTTTTTTATTCCTTTCTAATCTTTTTCCTTTGATGGAAACATTGTTATTTTCACGGGAGTCTGGTATTGAATATTGATCGTCTGTTTGCTCACTACAATCTGGATGTTTTTCGTCTATTGGAATATCTCGTAAAACATAGACAGTATCTCCTTGTCTCACTTGTAAATCACCACGTAGTAGAGATAAGTAAAATTGATGACCATCATCTGTATATTCATCCAACGGAATCTCCAAATTAACCTAAATGAAAAAAAAAAAAATAGTTCAAACAATCTGACATACTAATTTGGCATAGACCTTTATAAAAAAACGTACCTGTCTGGGTTGACAGCGGTGACAATAATACGGTTCACCGATATCAGTGACTGCCATACATCTTGCATGTTGCCATACACCGCAACCTTTTACCGATTTTGAGTGATTTCCAATATATGAACCGTCATTTGACAATTCTTTATGTTGATCCTTAGCAGTCGTTATAGTGGTTAGTTTTGAGTTGGTTTTTGGAGTATCATTCGGATTAGCATCGTCTTCATCGAATGTTTTAGCAGATGCATCGAATTGCGTAAACGTGTTTGAATTCCCAGATTGCTGGTCTCCTTCCCCACCACACTGAACCATCAAACCCTCCTCGAAATGCAACCCGCAAACACACATGATTACCTCTTCTAAAATTAGAATAATTTTTTTAATATCAATGGAATACAATGATACATCTATATACAAGTTTTATTAACGAGTTGAATGATTAAAACAAACCTTGCTTGCGTTTCTGTAAAAATCCTTGAGGTAACGGCTCTTCCGGACCCAGAATTTTCATTAACTGTTCGGCAAAGTCTGGCTTTATATTATTGTATATCTATGAAAATAAATAATAGTCAGTTATGTAAATTAAAGAGATCCATTGATTGAAGCAGTCGAAAAATACCTTTTTTAATTGTAATGCAATACTGCCATGACTGGATGTTCGACCAAAAGTTTTTGTTATTCCAGCAAAAAATGAATTGAAATGCGAATCAAAGACGGTTACATTCTTGTAATGTCCAGTTTCAATGTTGGATTCAATCGTTGACAAGTCTATTGCCAATACTAAAGATTCACTACTTTTTCCAGATTTCTTTCTCAAAAGCGGAGTGCAGATAATTTCATTTCTTTCATCTGTAATTAATAAATAATTCTTATTTATTTTAGTAATTACCTATTTGACATATTACAAAAATATGATAAAAATAATAGCATACCTTTGGCGTTTATAACAACGTTATACAATTCTCTGAATACATTTGCAAGCCGAGCTTGTTTACTTAGAATTGGATTATCTTCGACTTGAGCAAGCCTTCGGGTTTTAATATTTCTCGGAGCTCTAAGTGCATGTAAGCGAGTGAGAAAAACGCTCGGATTTGAGATAGCCTGTGGATTAGCTACTACATTTTGCGGAAGGGTCAAGGATGGAGGATTCGTCGAAGCTAGTCCCAGTAAATTGCTGGGCGAAATTTGGAAAGCGTTCTGCTGCACACATGACACAATTTGGTGAGTGGCAGCGAGGACTGGATGAGATAGTAAACGTTCCCGTACTCGTTTTACCTGTAAATACAATTATTCATAAAATAAAAATAAATTGTTGTATTGATAATGAATAAATGACGCAGAAAAATATAAATAAATATACAATACCTTGTCTAGATTTCGATGCAAGAAACAATGTCTATCTTTGACCATAGCCTTTTCTTTTGCTGTTAATGGTTTCATCTGAGGCTCTTGCCAAAATCTACTCGTTAAGTTAATGGATTGTACTTCTTTTAAGAACAACGCTGCATCATTTTTATCTGGTAAGAAGTTTCCACTCGACTGGCTGTTGGGTTTGATGTTTGCTTTGACGGCTTTACGTGGTCTACCTACTCTATTTGGAGTGCTAGAAGGCACATTTTGGGTTTGAATAGACGTTGTTGGTGGATTGATTACTGTCGGTGCAGTAGACTTTAACTGCGCTTTAACGACTTGCTTAGTGATTCGTTGAGATTTTCCACCAATAACTCCGCGACAATTTTCAGAATCGCATTTACAAGGCTGTAAAATTAACCATAGATCATGAATATTAAAAAAATTATCAATTAAGCTAATTAATTGTAAAATTGGAATCAACGTACTTGTCCTTCTGCTGGATTGAATAGTGAAAAGTTATAGTCGTAGGTCAATTCTTCTCCGGGTTTAATGTCTCGTAATGCGAATAAAGCCATTCTGAATAATCCGTTAACAGACCACTTCTGCATTTCACAATTTGGTTGGCAAGAATGATTAACGAACCTTCCTTCTCCACCCATTCGATGACCATCTATGACTAATCCACCGCCTAAATTCAGGCAGTAGTGATGAGTGTCTTTTACATATCGAGTTGCCATACGATCCTAAAATAAAATAAACATAAATTTAATTACTTACAGCAATATAACGAACTTTAAATTGTTATTAATACAATCACACAAAGTAATACCTTAAATTCTTTGTCGGAAACGACTTCACCAACGTATTCAAGAATAAACATCCCATTATTAATAGGAAGTTTAGTTCTAACGCCCCAGCCCTTGTTTTCAGTCATAAATTTGTCTAATCCTGGAGCCCATTCATGTCGTTGTATTCGTTGATTTTTGCAAAGATCCCTAAAATTAAAGTATTATTTTTAATTTATAATACATATTATTATATTGATAAAAATATAGCAATAATACCAAAGTGACAATAACTCACTTGCACGGACAAAGTTGAGGTGAACACTCTGCGTAGACTAATCTATTAATACAATCGTCCTGACATTCAGATGACGGTCGACAATTGCATGCTTGACTTTCACAACCATCTGGCGTAGGCTTAACATCATAATATACATCTAAACATAAAAATAATTTATTAAAAAATAGTTTTATGGACATGAAAATTAGAAAAAAACACAAAAAAGATAATACTCACTTGTCCTAATTTTACGATAATTCCATGAAGGAACAGGTTGGTTATATTGATGCTGCCACCAAATATCGTATGGTAATGAAAAATGCATTTTACGTTGTCTCACCCAACGTTCACAATAAGGCGGTGGAGCTAACAAGCCATTTGGATAGTCCGCTGCATTATAGATAAGTCTTGATTTGTGTTCCACAGGTTTTGGACTGTAAAATAAACATTTTTTTCTTAAATCTTGAAATGAAAGACGATAAATAAATAAAAGAAAAGGTACAATACTCACTCGTTCTCCTTGTAATAGTTTGAGAACAGTCCAGCGACCAGGTATTTTTTCCTTGTTCGTGGATTCCGATTGGTACTATAACTCCTTTCACGCTCACTTCGATAACCTCTTTCAACACTACTCGCTGGACTATCGTCTCTAGATGACATAATACGTTTTTTACTTATTATACTTTTTGATAGAACATCAATACTTTTCTCAAAGTCAATTTCTTTTTCTTGTATGGGAAGAGGATCATTTTCTAGACAATTATCTTGTAAATGTTTCACAGTTTCCACTGACGCATCTCTTGATTTAGGCGATTTTTTAATTGTTTTCACGGTTTCTAGAGAGCTGTCTCTGGAACTCGGAGAAACATCTCGTAACCTTTTAACGGTGTTACAACTCCGAGATTTTCTTCTGCTAGATATGCGACAAATATCTTTCTGAATTTCTGATTCATTTTCGACACCTTCACTGGGAGACACGTCCTTGATGAAATTTTGCAATGTTTTATGACTTTCCTTTGAAGTGGTGGACTTAAGTTTAGTTCGCTTTGTGCTTAAAGGAATATCATCATCAATGTCAAGAAAAGTTTCAGCATTTCTGCTAGATTTTTTGGGCAAAATTAAATTTTCTGTTGCTATGAGCGAATTCTTGGGTTTTGATTTATTGACAGATCTTTTAGAAAGAATTGCATTATCAAGACTATCACAAGGCGAAATTTCTCTGATTTTTCTTTTAAGTTTTTCTCCTTTCATATCAATACGACTGTTGGGTCTTTCAGCTTTTAAGTTTAACAAACTTAAAGGAATACTATCTTCAGGATCATTTCCAATAGAGCTTGATGATAATGGTGGTAAACTGTCAGTTTCACTGAGAACTTCCCATTTTGCAACTGTATCTAATATGTCAGGTTGAAGATTAGAAGAGTTATTTTTCTCAACAAAAATAATAGTACTTCCAGTAATTTCAATTTGACTATGAACTTGATTAGACAAAGCTCCCTTTGCTGTGGAAATATTGGTTTCGTTTGTTTTACCTTGTAATTTTTCAAGGGATACAACGGAAACCCTACCTTGTTTAGGACATTCGTCCTTATTTAAAACAATTTTCAATTCACCCTGTTTCTTACGAACAGTTCTTTCTAAAAATGAGACAGTGGCTTCTCCAACTTTTGGGACTCTCTCAAATGCAGAGCCAACTTTTAAATTATTGTCAGATAATCCCAGTGAGTTGGTATCACTAAGGATATCATCATTACTAGGAGATAGTATGTTCAATTTTTTCTTTTTCTTTTTAGCACTTGGAAAACCGGTACGATTAATTGTTTTTCTTCTTTTAGCTCTCTTTTTTTAAGGCATTGATGAATCAGAAACACGACTTACAGGCATATTTTCTAAATTTTTCATCATAATATTTTCATTCAATGATTCATTGCTTTGAATTTCTGAATTTGCAATGTCTGTTGTGACTTCACAGACCATTTTCGATTGAATTAATTTCGGCATGAGTTTAAATTTGCTTTCTTTTAGAATATTTGAACTCTTTTTTTTCTTTTTATCGGACCCACACTCACCCATTGTTTTTGGATCAGAATCAATTGGTTGGTTCCTTTTTGACTGTCTTAAATTATGACCACTTTCAATTTTATCAGATATGACAGATACTATGGAATCGAATTTTTTTAATTTGTTTTCTAAAAGAGTGGGAGAGTTGCAAGATGATGTCGTTATTTGATTTTCAACTTCTAAAGCATTCCTCGTTATTTTTCCATTTATTTTACCATCTGCATTTCTATAATTTGTTTTTTGATATCTTGAAGACGAATCCACTGATACGTGATTAAGTGAAATAGATGATTTTGGAATTTGCAATTCAATATCGACCGATGGTTCAAATATTCCTGTGGGTTTTTCAACATTCACTACTACTGTTTCTTCGATTAATATATCTGTACCCTTCGGTAACTTCTTAGCTTCTGCAGGTAGTTTTAATTTTGATATAGGTGATTTAATTACTGTAGCACGACTGACAATATCTCGAGCCAAATTATCCAAAAGTTTGTCATTCGAACCATTTGTACCAACACATTTGTTTCTCTCGACAATGCGAGATTCAATGGATTTTCTTAAATTATTACTCATTAGACTGTCTAGTACTTTAGAAGCTGAAGTAGGATTTATTTTGGAAACTAAATTACTCGTTAAGCCTTCTAGTCTGTTTTTCTTACGAGTAATAATTTCAGATTTTTGTGCTGGAGGTGGCAAATGTTTGTTAGAAACTCTAGATGATTTGGACGAATCTGAATGAGGACTCAAAAATTCATCTTTTTTAGCATCTGTCAAACTTGTCATTTTAATGTTAATACATTCATCATTTTTATTTTGTGAATCGACACTTTTAGTTTGCATTTTAGAATTCTCATCTAAATTATTTCTGTCATTTAAAAACAGCCGGTCTTCTGATAATTTTTTAGATAAACTTTGTACAACCAAGTCCAAGCTTGAGTTAGCCAATCTGTCTGCCTCGAGTCTATGTCGTTTTTTGGGTGTTACAATAGGGGCAACATTTTTTGTTCCATTACTGTTAGATGAGAACGCATTAATGGAATTTTTATTGTCGCTTTTTTGCGATAAAGCTTTTCCCGAGTCATTCTTCGTTTCTTTGCTAGAAAGTTCAGATTCTTTCGTTTTTGGCAAAGACTTTTCAAGATCATGAACCATTTTATGAACAGCCTTTAATTTTTCAGAAGTTTCATAAATTTTTTTTGAAAATTCTGAATGTTCTCCAACAGGTTTTTGTATATTAAGTTCATCATCTGTACCGGTTGAGCAGGGCGAAACATGCTGACTATTACAGCTTTCAACAGATTCATCTATATTGACTGAAAGCGTATTATTCTGGCCCTTATTAAGGTCTGGCTGAGTGCTGTTTATAGAACTGTCTTGTATCTTACAATTAGATAAATCTTTTTTATTTTTTTCAGACAAATTACTTGTTTTGATAGAAGATTTGGGGGAATCGGTGTTGTCTTCATTTAAATCTCCTAGACAATTTGTTTCAGTACACACAAATGTATCAGATCCTTTTGAATTTTCTGTTTTCAAATTTTCAACAAATTCTGTAGCTACCAAGCTTAGACTTAAAGTGTTATTTGTGGAGGAATTAATGTGATAGTGACGTTTTTTCAAAGGCAATTTATGTTCATTAGTACTCGTATCTTTATCTTTACTGCCTTTACTCTGAGATTCTTGAAGTTGTTTCTTGTGTCTTCTTTTTGAGGTGGGCGTTGCAATTTCTGCACAATCGGGACCTTTCCTCTTTTTGGATGTTCGTTTTATACATTTTAAAATATTTTCAGGTACAATTTTATCATTACAAGATTTTAAAGATTGTTGTGAAACTGATTTAGGAGCACTGTGACACAATTTGACAAAATGATTGATGAGACTTTCCATTTCCTGACAAAATTTTTGATCTAATGCACCAGAAACAGATTTTGTACAAATTTCCCTGCTTCTTGATGCTGATCGAGACCTTCGCTGTTTTTTATGTTTTTTGAATTTATGTCTGTGATGTCTGGAGTCAACGCTACTTTTACTTGACATCCGGGATAATCTTCCATTATTTTTTGGGTTCAGCGACTTTGCAGGAGATATTATGAATTGTGTTTTATGTTTTTTCCAATGTGAAGTTGATGAATTCTTCTTAGGAGGTTTCTTGAAATTTAAGAATATATTCCTAGACAGTGATTTACTTGGCACATATGTACTTTGCGACTGTTGAAATAAGTTGCTTACTGGAAGTGGTGACTTTTCTTTCTTGAAAATGGGATAAATGCTGTCAGACGATTTTACCGATTTTTTTGTTTTCGGGGATGTATTGCGGCAGGATTGCTTCAAACTATTATTATTGTTTGAGATGTCTCGACCTAAACCAGACATTGATAACGAAAAAGTATCATTTCTTGATGTTGATATTGGTGGGCATGCAAATTTATGGGTAAACACTGATAGATTGTTTGGAAGCATTGATCCAAATGAGTGTTTATTGGTTTTGTTGAAATTAAATCTGTTACTTGTGTTAAATATGTTGAAATTCAACATGCTGGAGGACAATCTTGAACCAAATGTACTAAAGACTGGAGCTGGTGCAAAAAGATCGATCGTATTGAGCGAAGATAAATTTGGCGTGTTTAAATGACTCGTTAATTCTCCGCCAAAAGTGAATTTGGAAGACGTAATATTATCCTTTGAATTTGTGAATTTTGAAGGTAAATACGAATTCTGAGAGCGGCATTCAGAATCCGAGTCACTCGTGGTGTGGCCTAAATTTAGGCAACTGAGTGTTTTATTGGCAAGCAATATAATTTCTTGGTCTGATACAAAATATTTTTGATTTTTATAGTAATTTCTATCTCTAACTGAACGAGATTTCTTTAATTTTCTCATTTTACGTCGAATATTTCTAATACTATAATCACTTTTATAACCAGATTTGTCACTTTTGTAACCAGATTTATGATCGCTTTTATACCCTGACCTAGAACAATGATCTGATTTGTATCCTGATTTAAAGCCATAATCACTTTTGTATCCAGATTCTATAAGTCTACTACAAACTTTGAATGATTTAATCTCATGATCACTTTTGTAACCCGACAAAATATCTTTATATTTCGGATTAAGATCAATTTCTCTCCACATAGGATCCAAAGGCTCATCACATGGTCCTTCAAAGTCACTTTGGTTATCTCTCCAGTTTGTAAGATTTTTATTGCTTTTTTTTGATATTGACACCACAAGTTTACTTAGGTCTTTTCTCTTGGCATAAACTTCTGAAAGTATTCCTTTGTTAGTCCTAATTTCATCCTCACTATCTCCTGAATCAATTATTGGTTTATTTTTCGGTGGTCGTCCTGGACCCTTTTTACCAGAATTACTTTTGTTCAATGGTGGCCGACCCACTTTCCGTCTAGGTGGATATAAAACCCTATCTGTAGCATATAACATTCTATCCAACGCAGCAATATCTAATTTTTCAGTCTTTTTGCGATCAGTTTTAGTATCTGTTTTGAGAATTTGACTATCGCATTTTCTTTTTTCAAAAGAATCTACAAAATTTTTTTGCTTACAGCTAGCTTCACTCGATATAGAACGTTCACGATTACATGTTTCTGTTCGACTTTTTGATTTTGATCGACTACTTCGTTTAGTAACATTATTTTTATTAGAAGGTATTTTACAAGAACTCAATAGTTTGAGGCTATTTTCATCTAATTCCATGCGCCTATTAGGCGATTGTGTAGGTGAATTATGATTTGATAGTATACCAGAATCCGGTGAAACATTCGGAGGATCGTTATTTCGGCAAAATTCATTTACAACTATGTTATTGGCATCGCTGAGGTTGTCGCATTCTTCTCGAATTTTACGTGGTCGTCCCCGTTTTCGTTTCACATCAGATATCTTACTCTGGGCATTTCGAGAATCGCTAACGCAAGCATTATTTATATCTGACTTTTTACTACCAAAAAAAGTTTTGCTTGGAGTTTCTAACTTGGATACGTTGTTTTTGGAATCAGTAAGACTATTAGAGTTTGTTACAGCAATAGGCACAAAGTCATTATCAACACAATTGTCTAAGCACGGAGGATTGGGTATAGAAATTCCTATATCGTCAGTTGTTGAAGTAAGTTCTGCTAAATCTTTGTTGATTTGTGATAATTCATCTGTTTGCTGAGAATTTAGAGGTTGATTGTCATTAGATTGAAGGTGTTCATTTGACAGAAAATTTGATGTCAATTGAGTAATTCCAGACATCGCCGGTGGAATGGCACAATCATTTAAACCACTTTTGTTGATGGTGCTGGTGATTGAACAATTCATATTGCCAACAGATGGACTGAGTTGATTTATTGTATTCCCTATTGGAGTTATATTGTTCGTATGACTAAGGAGTTGCGTTTGAGCCACAAATTGCTGTAATAAACTCGATGCATAATGTGTGGTCGATGAGTGATTTATATCTTGACTAGTACTTTCATTCTCTGAACTAGAGCTATCTGCCGTAGCTCGTTGAATAGCTGCATTTACCAATTGTAGTTCCATTTCACTACTGGATCCATCTGCACAATAAAATATTTAAAAAATAATAAAACAAAAATACATTTAATACTTGGGACAGATTGAATTGAAAATACAAACCATTTTCTTGCACCGCTTTGGCATGTGTCGGCTGCGGCTGATTTTCAGAGCATGATCCGAAATCATTAAAGGCGGCGCACGGTTGGTGTTCGGGAAGAATAGCAGCCAGATCTTCCTCGTTGATTACTTGCAAACTGCAAGCAGCAGCGGCTAAAGCGGCACTAGAATCCGTATCGGATTCCGTATCCGAAGACGAGCAACTGTGTGAACTGCCCGATCGTTGACTACTACAAGAGCTTTCCTCCCCCGTAGCTGCCACTTTGACGACCGCCATCTGCGAAAATAATTTTATATCCATTTAAACGATTGCAACAGCGTATAAACATAAGACCAACTTTCTGTGAATATATTGTTGTTTTCTCGAGCTGAAAAGCTGTTTCTACAGATAATCCAAATTTTATTTACACTCCCACCCATGTACACTACTACGACCTGGATACTTGTTATATTATATTATATTTTAGACTATTTAGATGTGTACGAAACTGAGATAGCATAAAATTTCAAAAGGCAAAAAGATACAGACATTAATTTTTATTATTTGACTAATGTTATAATGTTGGTGTATATATATATTTTTTTTATGAATGGTAATGATGAACGCTGTGAAATGCATTGTATAATGCGAATAAACGAGTTTTGGAACTGCTTCGGTAAGTGGCGTTTGGTAACCGGTACGGGGAGATTTCGGCGCAATTTGGGAAGAACGACACCGAACCGGGAGCCGGGGAATGCAGTCCACTGCTGCAATGCTGCACTTCACATGCATAAAACATAACATCTCTCTTTCTCTCATGATACACGCGCGTTAAACGCACCGAGACGATGATAAATTATCATCGTCGTTCGAGAGAGGCAACCCTGCACTATCAAAAGATCATCGATCGCTTCAATTAGACGGCGAATTTCGAAAGCACACTAAACTCTTACAAATTGGCGGGTAGCGTGATACGAGCGCAAGGGGGCACCCTCGATGATTGTAATCGGAAGGGGGGAACAAAAAAAAAAAAAAAAAAAGGGATGTAACAACCCAAGAAAGCGGTGAAACGGGCAATGTATCCATATTTAAATTGACCATATTACGCTCGGGAAAGTTAGGGGTGGCGGCAGGTGTTAGGTTCAAATGAAACGAACGCGCGTGTGTCCACAACACCTATATATAAAATTATATTATTTACAAGGTTACTTTTCAATTAGTCATGAAATATACGATGAATTTGCAAATACAAACAGTATAGACGAGGAAGGGGTTTATGACGCAGTGCAATAAAAACAAACAGCGTGTGTTGGGAGCTAGCAAAAAAAGAAAAAAAAAGCGTAAAATACGGCAAATTAATATGAGAAACACAATGTGTGAGATTAGGAGTGGTATTTTCGGTTGAATATGGGCGTGTCGGGCCTCTTAGTTGAATGGCCTCCTAGTCAGACAGCGTTGTTTGAATAATTAATTACCTGCCACCAGGGCAGGAGTCGGCACCACGATAATAACTCGTACTCGTAACACACTTCAAGAGATTTGATATTGCATACACAATTAAATACTCCCCTTTACCATTACAAAGAAAAAGGATAGGGGATATCGTTTAATTGCGTCAATTAAACGATCTTTTTTAATAATAATAAAAATAAATAATCGACTCGTCTAGTCGGAAGACTATGTATGTTACGCAATTATTTTAAACTCAAAAGCAGGTTTGTATTGTGAGAAAGATTGCTCGGCTCGCATATGATGGGAATCAAACTTGATATGCATATGAAACTTTATCATAAACGTAAAGCCTATAAGGTAGGGGTTCTTAACCTATGGTGTTTTCCTCCCCAAGGGGAGGAATGAGGTGTCTTCAAAAAAAAAAAAAATTGTAGTAACTCGTTAGATACAATTCCAGATTAGATTCGAGGCGATATTTTGAGTTGGAAAATCTAATGGAGTCCATTGACGATTACTTTCAACCGGCTACGAAATCCTTTCCGTTTTAATTTTGATGATGCAGAAGGACGACTTCTTAGACTTACAGAGCAAAGGTCTGCCGAAGCGAGAATTCACAAATCAAAACTTCGATGGACTTCGGTGCTCTCAAACAATTACCGATCCAGATTTGGCAAATGAAGCACTTGCGGTCTTAATTCCATTTGCTTTGCGAATCTGGATTCTCGAAATTAGTCTGAATCGAGACAAAAGCTAGTTATCTGTCGGATGTCGGTCATTTATTATTTTAATTATGTCTTGATTGGTTCAATGAATTTAGGATAGGGAGATGGGGGGGAGGAATTAACACTGTGTTCACTTTCAAGGGAGGTAATGAGCGCACAAGGTTAAGAACCCCCGCTATAAGGAATAAGATTACACATTTGATTACTTTCGACTTCGTAGATGAAGTCGTACCGCTGTGGAACAGGGACAGCAAATTTAACAATCGATGCCAAAATTTGGGCACTCAGTATAATACAAAATAGCAACTTTCAATGGAAATAGACACTTTTCGGCATTATAAAAATGAGGACAGCACAGCACGCTGACGAACATATCAACTGTGTTTCTGCACATCGTGCATGGCCGGTGCAAAAGCTTGTTACCTGTTAGCGAAATAAACCGCACCGATGAAATTGTACAACTATGGGATTAATAGGTGTAATGTAATTAGTTTGTTCTTAAATAACATTGCCCCCTCTCCTCCTTCCCCACTGCCTCGATTCAAGATTTACTTTACTATCCACACTTGTGTAAGAGTTGGAGCGTACTGCAGCTCTATTTACACCAGTCCCCTTTTGGGTAGCATCTGTCTAGACACGAAGACAGACGCAATATTTGATAAGACGATAAAAGATCGAGTGAAAATCTCAAGGCCGCGCTAAATCGCAACACTCGCATCAGTGACGGTCGAGCTACCGCGTGGGAAGCCAAATTCGGAATCGTCCCGTGTGGTGTACACGAGTAAAACGAGCGTGTTTGTGTCTACAGCGTAATGGTGTGTGTACACGAATGTACATACATACATATTTGCACAAGGATTGTAAATGCGAGTTTATTGTTATTGATTTTGTTATTGCAAACTAAACGCGGCGGGCGACCGATCGAGGCCCTTTCGCAAAAGTGTACAATGTGCACACTTCAGCTGAAAAAGTATGAAAGGCGTCAGCACATACGCAAATAATAGATCACCAAATCCGTTCGGCTTAACTTTCGAAAATGTAACATTATTACATTCGACGTCTAGATGTATAAATATACAGTCGCAGGATTCCGGGAAAAGGGAAGAATCGCGCAGCTGAAATTTTTATCTAGGACTAGTCGGTTCACGTACCCACTTACTTAAAGTGCTACGTATAAAAATTGAACACACCTATTCACAAATAGATTGCGATGATAATACATCAACTAGCATGAATAAACTATGAAGCATTTTAAAGCTTACTGCACGGATTTCCATCGACTATCTATAACGACAATCTTAGCAATTCCTTGACCAATCTTAGAATCTGCAATATAGTAAGGATTTACATAGCAATGGCGAGTGGTGTAACTAGAAATCACAGAATCTATTAAAAAAAAACACTGTGATGGATCCGTACCTCCTCTTAAAATCAATATTAGTAAGATTAATTGGGCGATCCACCAAATCTCAAAATCTTAAGTGGGCCCACGGTTTTTGTTCGGCACACCACTGGCTATGGAGAGTTCCCATTCAACGTTTCACTTTCCAAATGGAGTTGTAATACTGAATAGGTAAGTATTGCCTAGCTAGTCTCCGGAGACTTCGGACCAGTCTAGCCGTACTGAGCTAAAGTAGTTAGGGGGGCTAACTCCTAATCTACTCCTTGATCTTTAGATTCTGTAGCAGTTCGCTACATATGAGCAAGATGCACCCAATTTGGCACACTTGGGAGTACAGCCGAGTACTCTGGATACTCTCAAGTCTTAAGAGTATACAGGCGAATCCCAGGCTCCTAAGAGTCTAAGAGCCTGGGATTCGGCTGTGTGGCCTGAACTGTTCTAAGGGCTTAAGTTTCAGGGATGAGGGATGGTACTCATGGTGTGTGGGTGGCACAAGGCGTTGGACCAGTAGCCAGTAGCCATGGCGGCCGTTGTACTCGAGGTTGGCCTTGGATGGCCGAGACCTTCATTGAGCGCAGGCCAGACACCGTCGACAACACCTACTTTACCACTATTATAGTTGCACACCCACACCCACACTGCATCTAACCCATTTACTAGCGGTGAGCACACACTGTTGCTCGGCGCTATCGACGGACATCATAACACCGATTTGAAATAACGAGATGGAGGTTTTTTCGATTGAAAACGAGCGTTTCGGGAGTGTCGATCAGATTGCAAAACGACTTTTTTTTTGGCGGCGGCGGCAGTGGTCGTCGGACAAGAGCCGGAACACGGTTTTTTTCACTCACGAAGAAACGCACGTTGAAAAATAGACGCGGGGGAGAGGTGGTGTGGGGGGAGATTAACGGGTCGCCAACCCGCTTGCGTTGGCAAAAATAATAACAAAAAAAAAAAAGCATGCAGAAACAACGCGGAAAACTGAATGCGGCAAAAACACACGGGCGGACATCTTAGTAGAAAAAAAGAGCGCCAACGGCGGTCAAGCTATTGATACATTAACCTATTGCATAATGCATAATCATCGCAGAATATTATCTAGATATTATATATATATATATATATATATATACATATATAATTATAATCCAATTACGGAATTGATAAACATAATGTATTGCAGTGTTTACTTTTTTTTATTTTATAAAGGGAAACTTTCACCTAATAATATGACTTTTTTAATACGTAGTATATGTAGATATCATAACATTCAATTGAAAGATACGACGATTTCAATTCCAGTTAAATTATATAATGGCATTGAAGTGTGGAAGTTCAACGAATTAGATAATAATAATTTCAAGGCTAAATTCTCTACCGGTGTGCTACGAAAAATACCTGCGAACTACGGCGTCATAATATAATTCAATTCATCATCATTTTCAGACGTTTACCATCCACTGCTGGATGAAGGCCTCTCCAATCCTCTTCCATTCCTGTCTGTCTTGAGCAATCTGCATCCAGTTGACTCCACACATTCTTCTCAATTCATCAGCCCATCGTCCACTCGGTCTACCTTGCTTTCTTTCACATCCTCTCGGATACCATTCCAGTATTTCTCGCGTCCATCTGCCATCCATTCTCCTCGCTATGCGTCCACTCCAACTTTTTCACACGTTCCGCTATACCTGCCACTTTGGTCACACCTGTTACCCATGTATTCCTTTTACGATTTCTTCTTGTTATTACGAGCATCTTTCCATGCTTCTCTGTGTGCACTGGATCTTACGTAACATTCTTGAATTTAGTATCCACGTTTCACATCCGTTCGTCATAACTGGCAGTACGCATTGGTCTTATGCCTTCTTTTTTAAGCAATAATTCAATTATTGCATAAAAATATCGAGATTAATTTTAAATAAAAATTGTAAAGCGAGCAAGTTTCATGGCGCAACGCTAATAACAAAGTCTAGTTAATGGCAATTCTCCTTTATTTTTTTTTGTTAGACGGCGGGGGCGCCACCTCGGTATTATGTACGAGATTGATATCAACACAACAAGGGAAAAGGGGTTGCAAAAGGTAGTTCGCCCTATCGGCCGAGAACGTGTTAAACGCACGCCAACGGTGTGTAACAAAGCATTTTTTAATCGAATTCTAAAATTTAAAGCGCACGAGGTAATACTATTGCAATAATTTGAACAAGGCGTTGAAAAATTACGTTTGGAAGCCCGAAAGTACAGTCGACAAATTCCAGTCGCACTCGGTGTGCTCGCTAAACTAAAAACGAACTCACTGCGATTAAAAATAATAAAAATAGTATGCCAAAGGCCATCGACTTCTTCGTTACGCCACCGAGTGTAAACGTAATTTACTGCGACAAAGGCAAAAAGTCTGTAAGAAGTGAACGAGTGTAGGGGTTGCGTGTGATTAATCGAGCGGGAGGGCACTAGACCACCCCCAAGTTGCGACCGTTGTTTTAGGACCTCGTTTGCAAGTTTAACCCGACGTTGTATTAATGCAAGTGCGAAAATACACCGTCATGCTTGATTAGCAAGTTTAAGTACCTACCTACTAAAATATGGAAGCTTTTCGGGGGACAGAACATTATTAAGTGCTGATAGCGCAGTGGGTTAAAATCAGTACATATGTATAAGACACTCAAAATACGATTAGTCAATCGAGTTAATTTATACATGAATCATTTAATAAATAAAAAAAATGTCGCACGAGAGATTGTGTTGCGTATAAAATAAAGTAAAAAGTTTCATAATCGCATGCTTTATAAAGGGGTCGTAGACAAACGCGGGTTTTCGTGGGTAAGGGTTGGAAAACAAAAGGGGAGGCTAGCGTCCGAGACTCGTCACGCAATATTATTTATTGCAGTTTGACGTTTTTTTTTTCGCCAGGTACACGTGTGCGCGCACACTCATAGGGAAAATCAAAGATTAAAACTTGACGGCGAAAAATTACGCATAGAGCCCAATTACGATTCGACAATGCGGAATTTTTTTTAATTTATCATCCTGCGTGATGAAAATGCTCGTGCGAAAGGACACGCGGCCCAACAGGTTGCGCGAGGCAATTATTAAGATGCAGTTAAGCGAACAGTCAGCGGTCCTTCGAGCCAATTCGGGGTGGACTTGCTTGCATTCCCGCCGGCCGTCGCGAAGGACGAAATCCTCACATCGGTGGTCTGCGCGTCTCGAATAAATTAACGTATCGAAGGATTATGACTTTTATAAATATGCGAGGCGATTGAATAAATAATAAAAAAAAAATAAAAAAGATTTTATTGCACACATACACGGCGTGTTTTGTGCAGTGGCTCGGCAACGTCAAGGTCAACCAGCTGCCGCATCCGCGCACTTACCACGACCACTTGACAATTAATTCGCAACCGGCCAGATTGTCTTTCTCGCCGCTTACCCTCGATCGAAAATTCAAAATAAGAAAGCAGTTTACAACAATTTGGGCTAAAAATGACACAATTCAGCGAAAAAAATATTAAAATCAAGGACGATAAACCAATTATTCTACGTATGAGGAGATGATAACAATTATTCTGCCTGTCTCAATGGAGAAAACAATAGTTTATAATGAAAAGTCAAAAATTATTATTTCGATATTCGTTTTCAAATCTCACGCCTTAAGAGAAATCAGCATACATAAATAGGTTATTGCTTATGATGTAATGGAATGGAAAAAAAAGGGTTGAGAAGCGTCGTAGCAGATGTCATGTGATACCCGAGTGTAACCTCAGCTCGATAAGGAAAAAGCAGATCGAAAGTAAAAGTAAATCATACATGTATGTATGTAAAATGGCAGGAGTTCAATATGGGGATTTTTTTATTTTATTTTTTTCGCCTCCTTAATATTATTATACAGTTACGAGCGTTTAAAATATGCAGAAAAAGAGCGAATTCTATTGCAAACGAAAAAACCGAAAAAAGAAAGTTGGCTCAAAACCAATATTTTTCTCAGCAAGTACGCAATTATACAGATACCACGCATACGTAGCAGCGTATACAATTAGCACATTGAAAACTGTGCAAATGTTTATATAAAAAAATATATCCGCGCGATATTTATAAGATGGTCCCGTAGCAGAAGACGTACAAAATGTGTGTAGATATTATTTTTCAGAAGGAAGGAATGTAATGGAAATTATTATGATAAAGCACACCGCAACAATGTACACACAGATTGTTCAAGTTAGAGCCAAGATGGTCTGCAGCGTGTCGAATCGAGAATAGACATTAAAACGAGCAACAATGGACTATTATCCTAATAGACTAATGTCCGCACGTCATCTTTAAAGCTATGTGACCCACTTTGACGCAGAGAGATTTTCAGCCATTTTTCCAAAAGCGTAGGGGGATAGAAGACGGAATGAAATTAAATTTATTTCTTTAGCTACTAGCCACATGTAAATTGGGCAGACATATTCCACTGTTGATATTTATAAATATTTAATGAAAAGCAAGTGTAAAAATCACACAAAACAATGGCATTCAACACGCTCTTCAATAACCACGTGTAGCCAATTGGTAATTACGTTGTGGCGAATACATGAATAACAATAACAATTCGTAAAATTCGTCAAACGCCATCGCCATAAATAATCTCAATAACATCAAACGCAAGAAACGGATACAAATTTACGTCTTTCAGACCCGACGGAGTCAATCCTACGCGACAAACGAAAACGTGGATACTTTCCTGAAAAATTCCACGACTGATAAGACCGCAATCGGCGAGAGAGCCTGTCTAGTCAACAATAATGAACCTATGTTTTCACATAAGTCACATTCAGGGAAACTTCCGAGAAAATGAAAGCTAATTTAAAATATGACTGATTTGATATGCAAAAAAATTTAATTTGAAAATCGACAATTTGACGCGGGTGCGATTTAAGTGTACGATGTTCCTACTAATGTCCTAGCCGATAAATCGGTAGTGTTGAGGTTGAAACTAAGACAATTTTTGGCTGATTGGTGTTTATGTCCTATGCGACATAGCATATTTGTAGATCGATTCCGATCGTCTCACTGTAACTCATCCGTCGCTTGCAAGGAACGATTTTCCTCGTACTGATAACGTTCGGCGATTCGGTGATACGCACACAGACAGTTCAAAGACTAAAGGGATTAGGCGAACAAGTGGTTGTTTGAGTGCGACGACCGGGTGCCGAAACGGGACACTGGGTCAAGGGCGCCTGGGATTAATGGCGCCAATTTACCACGACCCACTAGCATCCGATCGCTATCGCTCATCGCGATAACAAATTCGCGAGGAATTCGACAACAGCCACCTAAACAAACACACGGCCGAAGCCGAGCGTGCGAAATTCGTCGTCCTCACCTCGCAGTCTTGATAAGTTTTCACCAATTGTGTGACATACTCCCAGACTCCATCCGGCTGGAGGGATGTCGGTGTCCATCCAGCGGCTCCCACTTGGCGCATCATGGTGACACAACTTGTCGGATTTTACGTTGTAATAGACCAGTTTCAATTTTATTTTGGATCCATCGCGTTCGACACCGCGTACGCACAATTATTACATAAAAAAAAAAAAAAAACTGATAGGGTGTAAGATGTGCTGTGTGTGTGCGTGTGTAGTACTCGCGGTGGGGTGTAATCGAAGGTGATCCGGTGGGTAATGTGTTAAGTGCAGGTGTGTGTCTGTCTGACTGTTTGTCTGTCCATGTGTGTGTGTTTGTCTGTCGTTCTCGGCGTGTGTTTGTGTCGGTCGCCGGGGCACGACTCGCGCCCAGTTTCACATTTGGCGGTGGCCGAGAGCAGGGTTGCAAACCGAACCGGTTAGCGCGCCAAACCCCGCACAATTATATCACTGCTGCCACCATATAATTAACCGCTTCATCGAATTTGCGGTTTTTGTTGTTATGTTTCGCGCATTGCGCGGAGATTGCGCGCGCGCGCTTCCCGCCAAGTGGCGACCGTTTTAAAAAAAAGCACTCGCACACACCTGCCACACCACACGTGATGCGATGCCAGTAAGGCGTTTCGAACGAATCGGTTGAACAATAAATAATCAAACAGCAACAGGTGTTTCGGTTGTTGCGCGCGCTATTGCTTTGAACGAAAGCTTGCCAACCGATTGCGTCTAAGTTGTAAGTTTACAGAACTATCATCACTTGCAATAACGCTTTATCAAATGATTAATTTATTTTAGTCAAATTTCTAAGATCGGGATCTGAATTGAGCACCTAATTAACATTATGTACGTTGCGTTATGGAGCCTAAGCGCCAACTGCGAGACTAAAGAACTAGAGGAGTGTATTTTTTAGGATAATGAGTGTATTTTTACTTTATCCTAATCAGATAAAGTATTGTGATCGTGCGAAAATTCGACCTCGAGATTTTGACTGACTTGTATCAGGTATCATCCCCTAATCACGTTTTCATGATTTCTGGAAGATATCTGTATGTCTGTGTACTTTATCATATCCATTTCATATCCATTATTTTCACGTAAGGTTTAAGAGCCATAAGGAATTTTTTCAACATCAGTCAACCGGAAGTAGGGTTTTTTTCGTGTAGAAAAATTCTGTTACCACAGAATATTTCCGAAACTGCTTCAGCGATCTTGGTCAACGGGAAGTAGGATTTTTTTTTGTCGAAATTTCATATCTATAGTTTTCACGTTAGCTGTAAGAGATACTGTGATTTTGGTCAACATCTGACGAGCGGAAGTGGTAGTTTTTCCTATTTGAATATATGCCGAAGATCGTATTTTACATACGCGTGCGCACTCAACACAGTGATTTCATGATATGTATGTATGTATGTTGGTTGGTGTGGTGGTGTGCATGCGTTTTATTTAGTACTTAAAAGTTAAAAAATTAATTTCGTTACTCTTTGTATTCCTCAAATATATGGATAGTCATGGGTTGGCCACACCGGATTTTTTTAAATACACCAATAATTCCGGGAAAGTTAGCCGTAAAGCAAAATGCCGTATAGAGGCTTGATTTCTTGCGAAATCGAGTCTTAACGAATCATTTCAGCCCATCGTCCACTCGGTCTACCTTGCTTTCTTTCACATCCTCTCGGTTACCATTCCAGCATTTCTCGCGTCCACTGCCATCCATTCTTCTCGCTATGTGTTCACTCTAACGTTTTCAGACATTTTTTGCGATATATTAAGTTTACCAAACACATTTTTTCACGAGGTCAACAATGTACGGGCCTAAAAATACCCGAGACAGCTCTTTTTTTCGGGGCCGTATACCGAAACTGGACAAAGGCCGTTATAGCGAAATTCCACATAGCGAGGTATTATATATAATAGCCGAAATCCGTCTGTCTACTGATAACGCTCGCTGAGGAAAAATAATTAAAAAAACAGAATGAGTGGGGGATCTAACCCAGGACCGCAAGCTCGAGAGTAATCACGCTAACGCTATACGCTATCGCTCCTGGTCAATTTAGTCCTTTTTTTTTATAAACATTACCTATAATTAAAATAAATAGGAAATGAGGAAAAATAATTAAAAAACCAGAATGAGTGGTGATCGAACCCGGGATGCCAGGTCGGGAGTAATCGCGTTAACGCATACGCCACGGCCCGTTGTTGATTTGGTCTTTTTTTTTTTTAAACATTACCTATACAAGGATCGTGACTCTGCTAATAATACATAGATGTCCCCTATAAAAACTATTACTTTTTTGTCACTTACAAGTTGATATTCAACGGGCTTACACTAGTGAGAACATAAAGACGAACTTCCGTACACTTCCGAGTTTATCCAATATCGGCGAAGAGTTTCACAATTAAAATGTTAGTAATTGCGAATCCGATCGGTGCGCTAATAGGTGAGCCGAATCGCAATACACAATATGCGAGAGATAAATTAAGTTATTGATGGTCGATTTTTAAATGGCGAGTCGCAAGTGCGTGACAACATTTTCTTTCAATACAAACCAGCTCAGCTCAGTTCAACCCAGTCCGTCAACGCAAAAAAAAACTCGTTTCGGAGACAAGAGCCACCTTCATTGGCAATTTTCTGAATTGCAACCGTGCACACATACGCACACGCACACGCGGACAATGTCGTCGCGAATCCGATGCGACAAGGAGCAAAAAAATTCGCCATCGAACACACAGATCAATCTACCGCTAGGGATGTGTATTTTTTATTAATACATATTTAACAAGACGTTTGTTTATGATTGTGCGTGGCATTGGGCGCATGAAAATTGCACTGGGAGAGTGCATCGAGGGATGCTGCGAGTTAAAACAATTGCAACGCGAGAGTGCAAGAACCGGTTCAGTAAGTAGGTTTTAGATACCTGCAGGCATCATTGCATTGCATTCGCAAATACTACATACAATACGCGTATGACATGATCAAAATCGATCCGATTAAAATTTGTATTTTATTCCGATTTATACTGAAATTTAAATACCAATAATACAGCGCACAGTTAAGGCTGGGAATGGTGTTTCCACAATGAAACTAATTAAAGTTATAAAGACAGATCGACAAAAAAAGTATAAAACTTCAATACTTTTTTTATTGGGAGTTAAGACTTTATGATAAATAGAGATGGCAACTTATTAGGTGTATTGTTGAGATCATTATTATAAGTAGAATTGTTTAAAATGATAAATTAAGTAGTATACATACATATAATAATTAAAACAAAATTGTTAGTACTGGAGTACTAATTGGAATATAGTACACAATACTTGTTCAGTTCTGTTTATTTGAAATAATAGACTATTTTTGGTATAGGGTTAACTGTAAATGGACACTTCTAAGGGTAAAGCGAAAAATTTTGCATAAGTGAAAATTTGTCACACGAATTTCCAAAAAAAACAAAATTCGATCATACATAGTATGGACTGTCTCATACGGTATAACTATGTATCCTCTGTCCAACTTAAGAACCACCTTGTTTTCACGCAACTAAAAAAAAAAAAGGAAAGGTTAGGGCCATCCGAGATTTACGACTTATCATTAATGTTTATTCCAAAATGCCGAGATGGTGACGAAAGCTCATCGGTCGAGACCCAGGTAATTTGCGCAGTTCAATTTTAAATCGGTCAAGACTAGAATGTTTCTCAAGTTGGACAGAGTATATTTCAGTGTTCAGCAAATAGGTACCATTACGGTGGCCGTTAGTTGGAAGAATCGGTCAAGACTGGAGTGTTTCTTAAGTTGGACACGGTATAGTAACTGCCTGTTGACAGTGTCATCATTTATGCATATACCTGTTTATGTATACCATTTATGTATTTGGTAGTTCAAAATGTAGCAGGTAGTTGAAAAATGAGAGCGCTTCGCGCTGCCCGTGCTGTAAGCATATGCCAGCGTTCCTCGGCTACTCAGTCAGCCAGGCAGATCCTTGCATTACTACCTATAGTAATTTTCATACATATTATCTACAGTGCTATAATTTGGGAAATTTACCTTAGTTCTCGGTCTGCCTCTGGGACGTTTGGCAACAGTTTTTGCGTTTGCTTTGTTTTTGTCGGCATTGTTATTCACTTTCTTCTCTTTCGCTTTGGGAGAAGTCTTTTTACGAGTAACAATACCGCTCCTTACAGTTTTGGCACTAGAATCGTCCTTGGCACTAGAAACATTTTGAGATTCATCTTTGAGATTCACCTTGATGTTGACACTGTCTTTGAGGGAAATTCGCTGTCGTATAGGAGCGTCACTGTCACTACTTTCATCGCTCGGCTTAGTATAAACCGTGGCAGACAACTTTGGTCCTGTCCGGCTGTTCGACGTAGGTATAGTTTTGCATTGAGCGCTCTTCAGTGTCCTTTTCTTCTTGCTAGGGATCTTAGTTTCACTATCACTGGACGAGTCGTTATCGGAACAATTACTACAAGAGTCATCGCTACTGGAACTCGAATCGGAAAGAGCTTTTTTCTTAACTTTAACTTTGGAATTAGGTAGCTTTTTAGCATTCCCTTTCGCTTGAGATTTATCAGTCTCGAATTGGATCCTTTCACTACTTCTTAAAACTTCGTAGTTTCCCTTTTTAGCAGCTGCGGTCGGTACGGGAATTTTCTTTTTTTGGGAAAGTTTCTTCGCCGTTTTAGACACCCGTGGTATAGCTGCTATCTTAAGCCTAAGACCAGTCTCCGACGATGTGACACTAAACTGTTGTTGGAGTTTAGGCTGCGATTTGCGAGTCTCGCTTTGAGTTTTGCGTTTCTCGTCAGAGCCATTGCTACTGCTGGAGTCTGAATCGCTGTTGGAATTTGAGCAGCTCAAAGAATTCTAAAAAATAGAAACAATTTCATCAACATTGATGTCAACGTGAATACATATTATAAATGAAGAATTTAAAATCTTACGTCCGAATCGGAATCAGAGTTGGAATCTGATTCGCCACTCGAACTTTGAGTCGCCGGTTCACCGCCCATTTCTGGAATTAAATTTTAACATTTTAGCGAAATATAAATATATACGAGCACTACTCAATAAACAATGATACTAGACTATTTTAACACTCACTTAAAAAATGATAATTTTCACTGGTATTGAGTTTGTTTCATGCATTTTGATTTTTTGAAGTGTTCAAAGCTCAAATGAACAACATTACGAGAGTTCCTGTGAAAATAAATACAATATTTAGATTATGTGTGCACACTATTTTCATTAGATATTACATTGAAATACGCAATGTTATCACATTTGTTACCTTCAAATTCACCATTGGAAATCATTATTCTATTTCAGGAATACAAACGATATTAGTCATACCACTACACAGCAAGTACATATACGTCCATACATATGTACACACACAAGACACGGGTCGCGCGAAGCGCTAACGCTACATAACCTTTTTAACTCACACAACACTCACGGAACGGGTGGTCATAGAGCGCTTGTATACCACGGCATGTGCAAGTACACATACATACATACATCCTCCCACATACACACACACACACACACGACACGGGTTGCGCAAAGCGCTCACGCTACATAACCTCACAAACTCACACAAACACTCTCGGCATGGATGGCCGTAGAACGCTTGCATACCACGGCACAACACGTACATCCACACACAATATGGGTTGCGCAAAGCGCTCACTCTACACAACCTCACCAACTCACACAAACACTCTCGGCATGGATAGCCGCGGAAGGTTCGCATACAATGATACGACAGGGGTTGTACAAAGCGCTCAAGCTACATAACCTCACCAACTCACACAAATACTCGCGGCACGCGAAATGATAACCACCCGACGGCCACTAGCTAGTAAATACATAAAAGTCTGTCCATCGGGAAGGTTCAATACACTTTGATTTTCACTGAAAATTTTAATTATCATCGTCTCCAAGAACCCAAATTCGGCTCGATAAACACGCGTTGATTGTCATTGGGCATTACTTTTGCTATTATTATGTAATTATTTGTTCAATGTTACAACCGTCTTTTCGGTATAATTTCCTCCAACTAACGGCTACCATAATGGTATCACTATACTTTATCAACTTAACCAACATCCGACTTAAATCAAGACCGACTTAAAGTCGATCTGGGCAGACTACCCAGGTCGGAACCAACGAGCTTCGTCACCATCTCCGCTTCTTGGAATGAACATTTCAACGGACGAGCCAAGTCGGTTTTTTTTTTGCTGCGCGACCACAAGGCACTTCTCAAGTTGGATAGAGTAGATGTGAGCTTCAACATGGATACATTTAACCATACACCGAGGACGTCACATTACTCAAAATTCACACTAGAATACAATTTTCAAACCCCAGTACTCTTATTGCACAATTATCGAAATATTGATTAGCCATATGACATTTGTGAAATATGCAAGCGAAATTGCACTCAGTGGATACAATCCTATACAAGTACCAAATTATTGCGCAATAAGAGAACAAAACACAATACATTTACATTATATTATCCATCAACAACAATCACTCTCATCATCCGTCAGATGGCACGACAAGCGAGGAAGGGAGGGGGGGCGGGGCTTAGGCGGCTTTAAGGGCTTCGCTCCGAGGCAGAGGCAGAGGTAAAGGCGCGGCGATACCAGGCGTTGCACTGGAACCGTGAATCGATGATCATGCAAGGGTTTGGAGTCGAGGATACCTGTATATAGGGTAGTGGTAGTGAAGTGGGTCTGCGGAGCTCCGAGACCGTCCTCCATGTTTACAGGTCGCGGTTGCAGCTCACGGTCTACCCGCCATCGCGATCGCCAGCTGCGCCACTTTAGCCACTCTCGTCGTCTCGTTCTCTCGCACGTCTCGTAAGCGCGCGTCCGAAAGAGACGGCGACTATTTCGGTGCATCTGGCGGGCGTTCGCTACCAGCATAACACAAAATGGCGATCGGCAGATGTTCCCAATTATTATTATGTAAAGCGGCGTATCCACAACTGTCGTTTTAGATTTCTCAACACTCGCGTTTGGTTGCGCCTTATTTTTCAATTTATCCATGTCGGATCAAGTGTCGTGCAAAAATTCGACCTCGAGATTTTGACTGATTTGTATCGGGCCCCGGGGGATGTTTTCACGATTTTTGAAAAATGTCTATGCCTGTGTGTAGAATTGCTATAACTCAAAAGCCGTTTATACTGTGAGCGCTCGGTGAACCAACGGGCTGGGGTTGGCATCACTGTCTGCCTGATGGTTGGCAATCCTAGTAACGGCGACCGAGTGTTACACAGTTCGAAATGTTTTTTAGGAAAACAAGTCTTAGAACTACATATGAGAATTCACACTGGGGAAAAACCATACAAATGTGAAATTTGTTTGAAATGTTTTAGAATAAAACGAGACTTAAAAGTACATATGAGCATTCACACTGGGGAAAAACCATACATATGTGAAATTTGTTCAAAAAGTTTTGCAGTAAAGAAATATCTATTTAAGACGACATATGAGTATTCACACTGGGGATAAACCATACTTTTAAAAAGTATTTTTGCACAAAAAGAAGAAATCGGAAAACTCCATATCTCCAATTGGAGTGAAAATGCTATTAATGCACCCAATTTTTTATTTTATATTACCAATTACTGAAATTTCTGGAAAATGCTGCCTGTCTGAAGAATGAGAGATTTTCCTTGAACATTATTTCATATATTAAGCATATATATAATTTATTTTATGTATATAAAATTTAATACACAAATAAATAATAGTCGAAATAATCTCGAACTTAGTAAATTTAGGCGAGCAACGGCAGCACAAAATTATACCTATGGCTTAACGGTCGAGCATCCGCTTCTCAGGAGTAATTATTATTATACATAAATAATTATTCCTATGTTGGTAGAGATTGTTTCGATTCTGACAGTTCTCCTCTCGACTTATTTCGCAATTTGTGCATGTGCGTACTCTAAATTTCTCAATTTCAATTTGAAAATTGGACATTTCGTTACATAGCCTATATAGTTTATAGTTTTACTGAATCACATATAATGTAGCTCACCTCATGCACTTTAAGTTGCCGAGTCTAATTGTTTCGAATTGAAATTAATTGCAATTTCGAAATCAATATGTGTGTAATCTTCTGAATCATTAGTAGACCCTCTATGACATTTAAAAATCTTAACATTTAAAGGAGTACTTTATGTATACATATACGTATATATTTTTTTAGTGTTTTCAAGGTAATTTTGCAATGGAAAACCTAAAAGTCCTAAAATATAATAGTCAAGTGTAAAAAGTACGACTATATATACTTGAAAACATACTGACGTGAGAATTGTGAAGGCTTATGATGGAGTGTCGACTTTGTTTGCTTTCTGCGCCAAACTACTCTTTCGTCTCCATTAATGATGATCAGAAACGTATCTGGAATTGCTGTCGGCTACAAGTTAGTGTTACTTGTTCTTTCTCATATAATTTATTCTTTCGCTCAAAAAATATTTTCATTTGTATTTACTTTACAGGTTCAAATACACGATACGATATGTTTGTCATGTAAATCTAAACTAGAACTGTTCACTGATTTTAAAAAGACCTCAATTCAAAACGATGAAATGGCAAGACTGAGATTAACCGAATGCTTGGACATCAAAGTGGAAGAAGTTTTACTTGACGATTTAGTTTTGGATTCAGAGATTTCTGATTGCAATTCCCCCGGTGATGATGAAGGTAATGGAGGACAATCAAGCAGTTTGGATGAAAAAAGCTTTACCATCAATGAGAATTTACCGTTTACTAAACAAGATAATACCGAAGAAAAATATTCACCGGTAGTGTTTCCATCACAAGTTAATTTAATCATTTTTTTTTTATCCATTTATATAAAATTGTTGCTTTAATTTCAGATGAACGAAGAAAAAGGCGTTTCAAATCACGACACTGAAAAATTATCTGAAAAAACTGAATTCTCTTCGAGTTCACAAAAACGTAATTGGTACAATTCTGAATTCGAATGTGATGATTGTGGATCAATATTTGATGACAAGTATGAATTAATATCGCACATTTTGAAATCGAATGGAAGACCACACATGCGTATTCATACAGGAGACAAACGATGCAAATGCGAAATCTGTTCAAAATGTTTTGTAACAAAAGGGACATTAACACAACATATGAAATATCACACTGGTGAAAACCCGTATAAGTGTGATATCTGTTCAAAATATTTTTCAGCATACTGGTACCTAAAATTACACATGAAATATCACATTGAAGAAAAACCGCACAAATGTGATATGTGTTCAAAATGTTTTATGACAAAGGGGGCATTAAACCAACATATGAAATTTCACACTGGAGAAAAACCGTTCAAATGTAAAATCTGTCTAAAATGTTATGCAACGAATGGGAACTTAAATCAACACATGAAAAATCACACTGGAGATAAACCATACAAATGTGATATCTGTTCAAAATATTTTTTAGCACACTGGAATCTCAAAGTACATATGAAATATCACATTGGAGAAAAACCGTATAAATGTGATATCTGCTCAAAATGTTTTGTAACAAAAGGGGCATTAAACATACATATGAATTATCACACTGGTGAAAGACCGTACAAATGTAAAATCTGTTTAAAATGTTATTCAACAAACGCGAACTTAAATCAACATATGAATAATCACACTGGAGATAAACCGTACAAATGTGATATGTGTTTAAAATGTTTTGTAAACACCGGTATGTTAAGACGACACAAGAGAATTCACACGCAGGAAAAGCCGTACAAATGTGATATCTGTTCAAAATATTTCGTAGCCATGGTTGTGTTGAGACGACATAAGAAATTACACACTGGAGAAAAACCATATAAATGTAATATCTGTTCAAAATGTTTTGTAACAAACTGGGAATTAAAACTACATATGAAATTTCACAATAGAGATAAACCATACAAATGTGATATCTGTTCAAAATGTTTTGTAAGCATCAGTGGGTTAAAACGTCATACGAAAATTCACATGAAGAATGAGATCTTAAATCAACGTATGAAATGTCACACTGAAGATAAACCGCAGAGTTTAACATGAGTATAAAAACAATATATTTTAACACAGAACTAAAACGATATCCTTTAGACTTATATTGAAGAAAATCAGGATATTTTAGTCGATTTTCGTTTTTCTTCCAAGTTTAATGGGATTTTTTTCGAGTAATAAACGCGCTGATAAGTATTTCACTAATTTTTTCTCTGAAAGGGAATTTGCTGAAGCAACACAAGCTTGTCAGGAGGCTCGTAGAGATCTCACACAGGTATTTTTTCTTTTGACTACATATTTGATTGTGTGCACTGAGTTCTATCTAGTGTAATATTAGTTGTTACATCAGGTATATAAACAGTGAAATAATCCTACCATAGCAGTATCCGTAACTATACGGTTCCTAAAATTTTCTACAATTTTGCAAATTGTCTTTATTGTAATCTAATTGTTGATTTTTGATTTTAGGCATTAGTAGATAAATAATTTGGCTGACAATAAACCACACATGGAAACTATTGGTGATCTTCGAGATATTGCAAAAAGAACAAACATTCCTGAACACTAATTAGTCACTGTTGTGAGTGAACGAAATTCAATCTAAATAATTTTTATGATGAAAAAAATGATGACACTGTGACATAACTCAATGTGTTGTATTTATTTTACTATAATAGTTTTAGTTTTTAAATAAAGTAAATAAATGTGTGTTTGTATGAAACTTTGTATTTTTTTACACTCGACAGGAAACGAAAAAAACATGTGCTATTTCGTTTATCAAATAACTGCTTTAACTTCATGAAATAAATTATTATAATTTGTTGTATACGAATATAACTACATAGGCTTACCATATATTTAGGCTACATTCACATGAGGCGCGTATTACGGTCGTAAGACCCGCGTATAGAAATTGCCAGTGTTCACATGAGGCGCGTAAAGTGTGCGCAAGACGCGCGCAATGAAACAGGAAACATTGCGTTCATCCAAACTTTTATATAAAATAGACTTTCTACAACCTTGTACGTTACTCTCTATCCAAAGCTTAGAAATTATGAACCCAAATTCATCAATTATGTACTTCAGGATCTCAATTAAATCTTTTGATAACCTGTTGGAGCTCATTAAGGATGATATTACGGTCGATTCAAATGCAATAGGATATTGTATTTCACCAGAAGAAAAACTCATACTTTGAGGTAAATTTATTATTATTTATCTACTATTATGTTTTTATTACAATAATTAACAATCACCAACAACAATTTAAAGAGATCTTTTGAGAATGCTATTTGAATAATCCTTAGAAGTAGGGTTGCCAAAAGGTCTCTTTTTAAGAGAACATATTCTCTTTTTTAACACTATTCTTTTTTCTATTATACCCGGAATGTCCTCTTTTTCAATTTTGACAATAATTTCACGCGGTTCAATAATAATAATTTCGACATTCAGTATAAAGCATTATTGAAACATTCAAAAACACGCTGGCTATCACTTTATTCTGCTGTGTTATTCTGAGTGCTAGAAGTTTTTCCTATTTTAAAAGCATATTTTTTATCAATCGACAATTCTCCCGTCATTTTAAAATTATTTTTTGAAGATGAGTTTAGCAAAGCTTATTTAGAATTTGCGTATTTATTAATGCATATATATTCCATGAAAATATATGAAATTAGAAGTCGAACAAAATTCTGTGTTAGAAGTAATGGCTACAATAAATTCATTAGCGAATACATTGAGTATGAAGAATCGTTTCTTCGGGTCTACTGAAAAAAATATTTTAGAAGCGCTGAAGCTCCGCCCCGTGGGAGGAGTCCCACGAATGTTGGTTCTCTTCTCGATGGAGATATTTCGAAAGACTGGAGAGGCTGTTCGAATATGGCGCGAATCACTAATCGGATATTTTATTAAAATTAAATTAATTAAAATTTTTATATATACAGTGATGTCCTTGGATGTGAAATATAAAAAAATCAAAGTCTTCTTGCATAAATTCCTGACTGAATAAGATTTTGATTCAGATTATTTTACACTGGCAACACAAGTTTGACAGATTGTGTCAGTTGGCTGTCAGTGATCCACGTTGACTTGGTTCAGTCATCGTGATGGACATAACGCCTTTATTCAAGGCTTGTGTAAAGACAGTCAGAACTAGAAATAAGGCTTTCGGGGTCCAAAATGACGCGGATAAAAACAGAATATTGAAAAACAAACCAAAAAGTGCATTCGTAGCGAAAGCTAAAGACATCACATCGCAAATAACTCGCCTGCGTGATTTTCTATTAGAGAATAGGAGTGCCTATTTGCAATTTTCAAATTTCATCAATGCCAACAATGAAATGTCGGATGTGGAGAGGGATCAAATCGACAATGGCTCGCAGAAGATCATTAACTCTTGTTCGCACATCATCCAGGATTTCAAGAAAGAATCGCGCAAGATTAAGGCGAACGCTCAAATGTTGGAATTCATGGATAGTGTGTTAAAAATTGTCGAGAATTATTTAAAAGCAGTTTGCGCAATTCACACGGAACAAAAAGCCTTACGGGTGAAGAGAGCGTTAGATTTAAGAAAGTTAACTAAATTAGAGGTTGAAACGAAGCCACCGCTCGATAGAAGGAACAGTAACGAAATTATAGATGAACTTTTAGGAAATTTGAATAGAACGACAGATTGTCATGTGAAAGACAGTTCAACTTTGAACAATAAGAATACGTCGGCGATCGCCACCGAAATGGATTCGTCGATTTTGTCAGAGGACGATCAGTTGTCTGCAGAAGAAATGCAAATATTCGAATCTGAAAATCTGCAATTGTTCGGTGAACTCAATAGTTTGTCCGAAGAGGTCAAGCAAATCGAAAGTAAAGTATTGCACATAGCAGAACTGCAAGAAGTATTCACCGAAAAGGTATTTTTTTTATTCATACTTTTTATTTAATTTCTTTTAAATTTTTTATGTTAATTTTTTTGCTTATCTTGCAGGTATTACAGCAGGATCAGGATGTAGATAGAATTGCTGGAACTATAATGGGAGTCAACGAAAATGTTAAAGATGCCAATGAGCAAATAAGACAAGCTATTCAACGAAATGCAGGTCTTCGTGTTTGGGTGCTTTTCTTTCTATTGGTTATGTCGTTTTCATTATTGTTTTTGGATTGGTATAATGACTGAAAGTAATTAAATAATACATTTATTATTTATAATTATTACTGTTTTTTTTAAATACAATTGCATTTATCTCAAACCAATAAAATTTAATTTTTGAACATTATTTCATAAAAAAAAAAAATGTATGTACATACATATATACATATATGGATAAAGTAAAAAATATAGAGAAAATATAATCATGAGATGACTGCATTTAAGGTATAATGAATAAAAGAAGAATGTATAAAAAATACTTTTTTATTAATTTAATTTAATTAATATGTAAAAAAAAATCAAAATAGGAAACATAGTATTTTACAATACATTAATTATTCTCGGTAAATTTACATTAATATTGTAAAAAATATTAATTTATACATTATTTTAATTGAACATTCAAATTGATATAAAAGATACAAAAATATAATGTAATTAAGAGAATATTAATTGACTCGATTTTAAAATGAAGAAATTAATGGTCATATGGATTTCTTTTGTAAAGAAATAAAAATAAATGCATAGTAAAATCTAAAATATGCAATTGTCAAATAAAAATATCTTATCTAACATTTTTATACAAATTTTTACATAGTATACATTCACACGACATTATAAAATATGTAACTCTTAAAGTTATTGTTAAACTTTAATATTTTTAATATATACAGCGTCAACGTTAACTACCAAATAAGTCACTCACAATAAAGTTTAAGTAAAAATAATAGTTGTAGTTTCCATACGATATTAAAACGAATTAATCTGTATCATTGTACGTAAAGTTATATTTAACATTGGCGTTGTGATCACATATTTTACCTTCGATTAAACATTGGGTTACCCAAATGGTGGATACGAGCGGAATGTTATCTTGGATCGCTTTGTTTTGCACTTCGTGAGGACAATCAGACTCTGTCACTATAACTAATCCACCACTTAAATTCAAGTCCTCTTCGTTTATCGTTCTCGTTTCACCACCGGCCAGCGTGCAAACTCTCCCCCAGAATTTAATGAAAGTCTCATTATCGCTGCACAACAAGAGCAGACAGTCTTTGAACGGTGTTGAACTCATCCTATCGTTTGAAGATACCTGAATAAAATAAAAGTGGACATTTGAAAATCGACTATCGAACACGCTCACTGTATCGGAATAAACGCAAAAAATATCAATATTACCTGCCAATTAACAAACCGCTCCTTTTCTATGGACCAGCCTGCTGGTAATGCATTTTCACTTGTGTTCATCAATCTGTTTTTTAGGCAACTGCGAACTACCCACAGGTGAGATAGAGCTTGTATGTCAGCTCCGAGACATTGAATGTATTTGGCAGTGACGCATGGTCTCGGAGCTATCAGTTTACAAACGCTATAAATGTTTTTCGGTATATCTTCAAAATGGCTATATACGGTGCCTCCGGCAGATTCTAATTGTTCTTTAAGCCTCTCTTTGTGAAATGCGGTGGTTGTAAATAGACAGTCTTCTTTTTTTGTCGAAGATGTATTCTGTGACTCACCATCGCTACAACTATAAGATGAATTGTTGCACTGTAAAGCAAATAAAATTTATGTTACCACATAGAACAGTATAATAATATCTATTAGTAGTAAAAGGAAGGTACTTTTCTTTGATTAGGTCTTGGATTGGGAGGATCCGTACAAGTAAGTAGGAAGTGAAGATCTTTAAAAAGTGAACTGTCCTTAGGTGGAATTGGTCCTAAGCAATTGTTTGTATCGAAATCACTTTCAAATTTGTTAACTTTCGAGAACCGCTTTCCGGGATTTTGTTTCGATATACCCTTTATCAATAATGCATCTGCTATTTAGATTAAGAAAATCGATTAATATGATTGTTTCATTAATAGTATGATTATTAGAGTACTGTAACAGTTGACAGACCTTTGACACCTTCGATCTTACGAGGTGTCTTTTGAACTTCGGGTTGAACTCCGCTAACTTCCTCTAATGACGTGCTAACAGCGCGGATTATAAAATCACCACTCTCACTACTTTCACTTTCTTGACGCTGTTTCGGTTGCATCGTCAAGGATTCTTTAAACATCCGATTTTTCCTCGGAACTCCTGTATTGAATTGATTTTTATTAAGGATTTATATATTTATATAAAGAAATATGGGAATAAAAATAAAATACCGGAAGTTGATGCTTTTGAATTAGACGAATCTTTCTTGCTAGAACCGCATTTGTCGCGGAACCTCGGAACGCGTGGTCCATGAATAATATTGTCCAGATCGAGTTCTCTGTTTACTCGCCTACGCGGAGTATTGGGCGCCGAGTGTGGAGATTTAGGTAAACAGTTTTCTTTAATTGATTTAGCTTGATCTTCCGTTACATATATATCGGAAGCCTTAACCGACACCGTAATATCCCTATAAAAAAAGTATTTGCTTTTCAATTGGAATACTAAAAAAATGATACAATGTACGATCAGATTTACATACCTATCTGTTGTGCATTTGTAAAGTACTGCGCCATCCTCATTATTTACGAGACTTAGGACGAGACTGGGTTCATAGGTTTGATCGTCTTCTATTATAGCGTAAATTGATTGCCCCAATATGGGCAATTCTTTTGTGGTGCCAAAAATGATAAAATCATCGATGAGGGTTTTTATTTGACCGTCGTCGAACCGAATAACGTATTTGTTGGGATTCAATATCTGCTTAACTTTTCCAGAGTAGTACTTTTTGTCTCCCCATTTGGCCAAAACGAGAGTACCTTCAGAGCAACAGTTATTTTCCGATTTGGAAACCGGTGAACTAATTTTGGATATGGTCATGGCCATCGAAGAAGAATCCGCTTGATCGCTCTGTGTCGGCGATTTTATTATGTTATTGTTATTAAAGTATGAATTATGACTTTTCTTGCTGGTCAATGGGGTGGACGGTCTTTGGCATTTATTAGGATCAGTGTTGACCATCTCTGGAGAGTTAATTTCATCGTCTATATGTGTTTCTTCTTTTGTAGTAGGTAGAATATCTTTTTTTGACTTTCTCGGCACTGTACGTCGACTTTTGTTTTGAATTTTTTTCTTAGAACTCTTTGGAGTCGTACTCTCAGCATTCTCTCCTAGCTCATCATGTACTTTTCCATTGCTGATACTAGGTTTTTTATTAAATTCGAAAGGATTACTAATAGAATTTCTATCACTAGAGTGCATGATAGATTGCGTAGAATTATCGCCTCCATATACTTCAAAAAGTTGAGATATAACTTCATCAACTTTTTGTTTGAGAACTTGTATACCTTGAACTCTACTAAAGTTTTGACATGATAAATTTCGACCGGGTCGTAAGGGTATTGCAAAAGCATCATCGTTTGTTCGAGTTGAAGATGATGTGTTGCTACTGGAAGATAAGAAAGAAGTTTGTGGATGCAAGGGTAATTGTAGGAGACCTCCACTTGTTACACTGGATTGTGAATTGGTCTTGGAAACATCAGCCGAATAGCTTCCGTAAACTTTTTTATGAACTTTTTGACATTCTCGACTAATATCAATCCCAATATCATGATCCGTCTTTACAATCAATAGTGATAAAAACTCATTATTATTATCGCAATGTACTTGTACATCAAAAGACGGCACACTTAAGTTACTCAAATTAGTAACGTGCGAGTTGTCTGAATGGCCGTTGCTCAACGGAGATATCGAAGAGTTGCCGCTCTTAATCGCATCGGTATCCAACTTTGATCCGACCAACATTTTTGACGTTTTATTGTATTCTCTGAATGGCGGCGTACTATCGCTATCATTATCACTATGCAAATGTTTTAGCTGCGGTTTGAAAATAGCATTTTGCGTTAAAGGTGCGTTTTCAGGGGTTGAAGATGAATATCCAACAGATAGATATGGTTTATTTTTCAATTGGGGCTTGCTCGATTTGTCATTTGTTAGCGGTGAATCTAAATTAATCGAACACGTAGTATCCTGATCAATATGATCGTCCGAACAGTGTCTTAAGTTATTGTTTATACTCTCAGTAGAAAATTGTTGATCCGAAAGTGCAACTACATTCACGTCCTCGTTAGATTCTATACAATCATTTTGAGATGAATTGATAAATAGTACAATATTTTGTGAATCGTTTGTGTTATTTGTGTTTGAAGATTCGTTCATAGATTTAAATAAAGGTTCTTCTTCAATTGTAGAAAATTTGGGATCATTGGAAATTGTATTTTTAGAAAATTTAGTATTCAATGCGGCAGTGTCAGAAAAATCTTTTAAAAGTATTTTTTTATCTTCGTCAGGTTTAAAAGAATCTTGTTCTCTGGTCAATTCTGCACTGACGCTTCTTTTCAACAAACGACTAGGTTGTTTTATCTTATTTTCACAACTGCTATCAGCACTACTTCTTCTTTTCGAACTTCGCCGCGTGTTATACACAAAAGGCGTTTTAACAGGAGTAACATCACATTTAAAAATAGTTTGGTCATCATTTTTCATCAGACAGATATCGTTTGACGAAATATCAGTGGATGAAGGTGAATTGATCAAACGAACTTTAGAGGACGCCAGCAGATCATCAGTCGCTTTTCTTTTTTTATACGCCGACGTATTATCAAGTTGGTCCTTTTCTGGAATAGAAACAAAAAAAAAACCAAATACCACTGAAATCAATCATTCAATTAAATACAGCACAGAAAATATTGCACAAATATCGGAAATTTTACCAGTCGAGGAATCCGCGATTGTGCAAATCGAATCAGTGTTATCCATCTTCGAATTAGAATCGCTTTCGAGGACGACGAGCGGCGGTTTCTTGGCGATGATTATTATCTGCGAAAACAAAAACATATTACACATGTCAACGTTCAGCATACCGACAATACGATACGTAAGGACCCCCCCTCCCTGAGGCTGTCGATCCGTCCGGAACGCCTGAAATTTTGTTCCAGGAGTATCGACGCTTGCAACGCTTCATTGAAAATTTCAACTGTTATTTATTTACGAAATAATACCACAGTAATTTTACAGTTTCTCAAATCGTTACTGTGGCCAACCAAGTTCATCATAAAAAACACAAATGTAGAACAAAGCGAAAACAGAAATATAGATCATCCATAAAATAATAAAATAATTAACTAAAATCTTATATTTAAAAACACCTCATCCATCCTCCCATAAACTAACATTAAATAGGTCAATGTGTATGGCAGCCTGGTTGAGTAATTTAATGGCTCTTACTACGGGAGACATGGCTAGCATGCTGGTACGAGTCATCGGGATGGATAATAAATTATGTTCTCTGAGGAACCTAAACTGATCTGGTACTTCCAAATCCAATTCATCAAGAATTTGCGGATTATGCACTAGGCCAATCAATAATTTGTGGAAATGTTTTCCAGGATAAAGCTGTCAACGTGACTTCAGGAAATTAAACCCTAACGCCCCTAGCAAAAATGCACATGGGTAGAGCCATGGATATCTCCCATACAGCCTTGCATAAAGAGATCTGAGAAACCTTTTCTGCACCCTTTCCAATTCCAGAATGCGCCGTACTAATGATTAGTAAAGAATCCTAAGCACCGAGGCACTCTGAAACGGCTTACTGACTTTTAGAATAAATCTCAGCATTTTAATCGCTATTAAGCAGATAATCTCAATATGCTGACTAAAATCAAATTTGCTTGCAAAAATAGTTTCATACAAAAAAATTTTCCCCGTTACCGCTCACGTCAATCCACTCTCACGGTGATAAACACCCACCGATTGTCAACCGGAAATACTTTGGAATCGTAGTATACCTCGTCGGATTGCGGATCGCCACCGCTTTTCTTTGGATCGGGATCATCCATCTCGACACACATGTCGACCGATTCGCCTTGGTTAGGTTTCGCAGTGAAGTTCGCTTCGGCTGAAATGCACAATTTTGAGGTTATGTTAGCTGTCAATGGACGCGCGAGATTGAGAACACACATACACACATATCGAACAAAGCGGGAATGGCAAACGTATACATGAATGGTTGTGTGTGTGTGCATGTTTGCATAGTGGTGCCGATATAAACACTTATGTGTTTGGGATCGGAGTTTAGGGGTTACTGTAGCCGATTGTCTCACCCGAGTTGTTGTTGTTCGTGATGTCGGTGAGGGTGTTAGTATCGCCATGCGTTTTTAACAACGGTTTAATAGTATTTTCCATGCCGGCCGGCGGATGACAGGAACGAGATCGGCAGCGAGATCGCGCCCACAACACGCATGGCTGCCAATCCACAATTGCGCTCTTGTAGAATCAGTTCTGCCAACGCAGTGGATTTGAAGGGTGAAATTGCAAATTGGATGTAAATAACGTGACCCACCGTACTCTTTTTGGGAGTTTTGTACTCTATTTTCCGTTACTGTACTCCTTTTAAAACCGGACTCCTTTTGGATCCTTTTGTACTCCTTTTGGATCTCAGCGTCACCTCTAATTTTAGTCTTGCATTCATAGATGTAAAATAGTTTAGATATGCCCTCACGCTTTATAGATGTATGTAGATAATGTAAAAATGCACAGGTATAAAAATCTTAGTTGTGGGAGTCGAAGTGTTGAAAAAAAAGGTCACTGCTTTGTTATTCGAGTCTCGGGTTCTGTCCATTCATCCCTACTCTTGCGATGATTTTTGTCGACCGAAAAGTATGAAGGGGCATATCTATGTATGCATTCTACATATATCTATGCTTGCATTTAATACATAGATTCAACTGGATACTAGTGGCATCTAATGGCGAAACTCTAATGGTTACTTTACTGTATTTATTTCATGATATTCCAGATCTCATTCACAATACGTTTGCGTATTTCACGTCTTTCTGAAATTGTGTTGTTTGGCAAACATTATTTCGTAGTACAGATTTTCATTTCAACTTTTTCACACCATTGGGTATATCAGCCATTTTGGTCATGCTTTTTACCCATGTATTCCTCTTACGATCTCGTTTTGTTATACCAAGCATACATCTTTCCATGCTTCGCTGTGTGCACTGGATCTTGCCTAGCATTTTTTAATATAATATCCACATTTCACATCCATACATCATAACTGACAGTACACATTGGTCGTATGCCTTCGTTTTTAAGGTTAAGCATAGCGGGATGTTGGATTTAAAAACTATATCTATTCATTCTTTCAAAAGCGCTCCTTCCTAGTTTCATTATTCGTCTTATTTCTTCTTCTTTACATCCTTCTGACGTCACAAGGGTGTTTATCAACAAGGCACTTTCCAACATGGCGGCATATCATGGCACTACTCGAGCGATGCGAGCCGTCGGACGCACAGAGTGACGTCACAATGTTATGCATTTAGACCTCCATGAGCATCTGGACGACTTCGGTAATATCCGGATTGAAACTGCTTGTGAAAATCAGTTGAAACTTATCTGGAAAGAGGTATTGAAATTTTTTTTATCAATTGCGTCGATGTAGTTAGTTGTAACTGAGTAATCAAAATGTAGGCATGTGCTTAGAATGAATTTAAAAAATATATAATGGGAGAGTTTTTTGAATTGTGTACATAATTACATATACACATATATATATATATATATGTATAAATAGGAACTTTATTCTAGATTACTGCACTAAGCTTCAAGTTTTTCACGTTCACGTTCACGTTTCACGTTTTTTTTTCAGATAGTAAGAATGATTTTTTTGCGTCGACCAACCAAGCATTTTTATCATTATTGGCACACTTATGTACATATATAAAAGCGAGAATTTTCCAACTGTCGCTTAGTTCTTCCTTACACGTTCATTATCTATTGCATGACTTCGTTTTAGTCAATAATGAGTTTCTCGCCGAGAGCAGCACAAATGATGAAAGCCATCGAAAGGTACACCAAAAATTATAAACGATTTGATTCGTCAAACATATTGAATAAGGCAAGTATAATGTATGTTGTTTTTTTTTTTTTTTTTAAGAATCGATTATATATGTATGTATTTAGCATTGTTTTATATGTCACAGGTTAAAATAACTAGTGCTAAAGAAGGTTGCATCAATGGGACGTTCACGGTTACTGAAGATATCTGTAATATTGGCAAAATATTACATGGTGGTTTTACAGCCTCCGTTATAGACATGTTCAGCGTATTCGGAATCATACACCATGAAAAAGGTGCATTGCCGTACACGACCGATATGAGCATATCGTAAGTAAATGTCGATCTTGATTTACTCGTTTATTTTGTTGAATTATAACTATGCACTTCAACTAATTTTGTTTTACATTTAATGTCAGATATATTGGTATAGGGAAAATTGGTGATTTGATCAACGTGGAAGCCAAGCCCATCAAAGTCACCAGATCGAGAGCTGTCATGGAATGTGTCTTATTCGACGAGACGGAAAGAAATACGATTGCCAAAGCAACTGTTGGCTTCATTTTGCCTACTCCTCCAGTTATACGTGCAGAGTTTCCGTTCAATCCATCCGAGCGAGACGAATAATTTAGTTTAATGTGAAACTTGATGTTGTTGTTTTGCAGTTTCAATAAAATTTATTTTAAAATATTGGAAAATTTTGTAATTTAACATAATCTCAAAGTTAAAAGCTTGTGATGGTTTCTATTGCTTTTGAAGTTTGCACAATTAAATGTATCGCATTCGCAATCAATATTGAATAATATTAATTGTATTCTTAGCACGTATGTATAACAGAAATATCCACTGGGATGCAGTCGCCAATTGTAACTTGAAATGCACTGTTAATCAAGTCCTTGATTGAATTTATGCAATTAAAATCAAACACTATTGACTATTGAAAGTACTGTAATTGGGTTAAAACAAATATTTAAATATATTTTCGCTTCTGTAGAAGGGAAGGGGTCATAATGGGTGGCATGTCTCATTAGTGAATTTACACATAAGTAAATGTTGGTGCAATTTTTCTTCGGTAAAGTTGGCTTGCTTTTTTTTTCTCGGTTACCCAGTGAAAATGAAAGGGCACTTTGCGTACGGACCTTTCGCTGACATCCTTGACCCTTCATAAATAATACGGGAAAACAGTGAGGGAAGAAGGGGGGAAAAAACCTCCCTCCGCATCCTGCCTCTCGTCGGGTAATATTTTATGTGGGTATGAAAATGAAATTTTCTTTTTACAAAACTATTGCGAAACAGCAACTGCCCAGTGATATATTTTACAGATAGCGCTTGTCACACGCCGTGAGTTTTTACAACATTGCATTATACTTTATTTTATTTGAGTAATGTAAAAGGGTTTTTCGTTTTGAAAATATAGATTTGACAATACTCAAATACATATTCTACAATCTCATGGTTCATATAAATTATGAGTATGTTGTGTGAATTAGTTTGGGTGAATATGAGAGAGACTTATAAAATATTAAAATTTGATAGAAACTACATACATATGTACATATGTAGTAAAACACTAAAATAGAGGTAAAAATAAATTAGTCTTAAAAAAATATGAATAGGATAAGTAATTTGTGCAGAAGTGTTGTAAAATATAATAGGCTGCCACTATCACTACATATGTAGATAAACAAATTGATAATTTCTTGGCCTCAAAACAAAACTGCTATGCAAATGTAAAATAAATAAGATTGATTGCAAATTGATAAGATTAGTTTCAGCAATGTATTCTTCATACCATATAATAAGGTTATTCCTAGAATAAAATCATTGAATAAATAAATAGAAGAAGTACATAAATAAATAATGAAGACTTCGTATTTCATTTAAATAATCCACTACGATTCTTTAGCCTTTAGCGCATAATACTGAAATAATTTTTTTAATTGAAACGAGTGAATAAAGAAAGCGTATCTCCTCTCTTCAGAAATTATTATTTTCAGGACTGGAAATATTCGATTATGGCAAATCCCATTATACTGGATAAATATTTACAGTCAAAGAGATGACGCCTTAGAAAGTATTTCATCCAATTTTTTTCCCCACACCGCGACCGCACCGTTTTTATTAAGAAGTTAACATTGAATGCTTCATAAGTCCATGTGCTTATTCTGTCTGCTTTCTCGTTGATAAAAAATTACAAATGAACGGAATACGAAAAAAAAAATACGTAAATAAGACGACGATTCGCTTTACGTCAAATATTTCTAATTTGGTTATTTTAGAATATTTTGCACCATATAGTAATTTGAAACAAAGCGAGTGTAATATGTGATACGTTTCGAACTAAATATTGTATATTTTGGTTTAGAGTTAGGTTCATACAGATTTTTTAAATTTCAACCGCGTCAAAAGATATACGGCTTTCATACCTATCCGTGTGGAAAATCCATTACACACATTGAAGTCGACACAATTGTCACGAGTGTTTAAAACGCTTTCCATTGCATTCTTTCGATTCGATTAATCGGGAAGTTGAAAGTTTAATCGGTTTTGAATTTCGAACGTTAGCCGACTAAAACGCTCGAAATGAAGTTAAGCGGACAATTGGGTCTGTTTCGCCAGGCTAAAAGCTCGCTCGATGAAAGCCCTCTCTATAAATACCAAAATAAAGCGGGACTTCACGCGGGAAAATTTATAAATATGCACATTGAAAGTATCCTGATTGAAATTGAAGGAATTTCTTTTAAGCATAATACATTGCGAAGCTTTCCAGCAAGGAAAATATACGTTATGAATATTGAGAAAAACTGAGTTCTGGGTTGATAAAGTACTTGGAAGTGTATTCCGTCTGGGATGTGAATTAGATGTTGGTTGTTTTTACCTATTTGTCGAAGATGCCGCGGCAAACCAGGGGTATCCATTAGATTTGCCTAAGTGAAGCCATTAATTCAGGGCCCGCGGTCCGCCCAAATTACTAATTAGGGAATTCCCCGACGGCGCATGTACGCAACGCATCATTCTTGTCTCGGCGAGCGCCATTTTGTTAATTTTCTTTTCGAAAACAAAAAATAAAACCAAATTCAAAGAATCTATAATAACAATCTATTTGACCGTCTTTGCATGAAAAATGTTTGATTTGAGTCTATTAGATATAAAAGATGCGCTAGGGATCTAATTAAATATAATTATTTGCCAGACACAAAGACGTCTCGAAAATCCCCGAGACATAATTCTTTTCTGCTTGAATGTCAATATTGACTAGGATAATTGATCAAAAACAGTCTAGACGTTTATAATAACAATATGCACACATTGTGAGTGACATTGAACAGGTTAAATTATAAAATGGCGATTGGTTCTGCGGTAGCGTTTAAGGTTATGTATATTTATATTTATTTAAAAATACATGGGCAGGAGACATAACAAATGGAGCCCAGGGATCTGTTATAATTTGTACATACAATTTTTAATTATTAAGTTATTCAAAAACTTGTCGAGATGATTCTTAAACAGATTTATATTTTCAGAAGTTACTAGCTGATTTGGGAGGCGGTTCCAAACTTCAACCACTCTATTTGAAAAGAATGAGTCTCTGACAATTTTGTTAGATTTAAGTATGTCCAGGGGCGGATTTACCAATAGGCAGAGTAGGCATGTGCCTAAGGCGGCAGATTTGAGAGGCGGCAAATCTGCCGCTAAAATTTTGATGACTTTTTTTTTTTGAAAAAAAAAATTCCAGACGTGAATCACCTAGCGAGTCCACTGAAACTATTTTGACACGTTAGTCATAAAAAACACATTCTACACTAAACCATTGTTCTTCGTCAACTTGCATATATCGGCTCGTTGAAATTTGACCATAAGGAGCCAGTCTCACATGTCGAGGAAAGTCGAGAATTATTTACATCTCCCTCTAGTACAGCGGCTCTCAAACTTCTTTAGAATTTCTTGGGTGGCGGTCCCTTTAAAAATTGTTCGATGGCTCGCGGACCCTTTTATTGAAAATTAAAAAAATCAATATTATTTCATGAAAAGGGTGCCACATACCCACGGTGCGGCACTGCATATAGGCTGCTGTAAATAAAACATTTTTTTAAAAACAATTATTTATTCAGAAAATATTAGGTACATCTTAGTCATTAAATTTAAGTTAAAATTTTAATGGGATGGATGCATCTGCTTTGCCTGAACCAGTTTCTTTTTCTTCAACTTCTATGTTTGGCTTTGTTTTGGACAGTGCAACTCTCATGTCATTTGTCGCGTCTAATGTGTTTCGAGATTTTGTTTTGAGAGTAAGTAGTGTGGAAAAAGCCGTCTCACACTCATAGGTGGTTGCAAATGGAATCAGCACTCTTATAGCCATCTTTGCAACATTGGGATAGGACTGTGCCATTTCAATCCAAAAATCACTACAACACATTTAACGAAAAACATGTTTTGCACCCCCATCATTTATTAAATCAATTAACTGTTCTTGAATTAAATCGTCCTCCGAAGGCAGATTAATAATGGAGAGTACAAACGGGTTATTGATAAATCGATGGTATTTTCAAATTCTTATAGCCTATAGGCGGCAAAATGGTAAATCCGCCTCTGAGTATGACCTCTGATATAAGCGTTTTTATTGAACGCGAGGAGGTTTTTTTATAGGACATTTATATTTATTATTTATTATTTTATACACTTCTATTTGATCGCCTCTCAATCTTCTCGTCTGCAAAGAGTTGACTCATTCTCATTCTCATTCTCTTCAACCTTTCGTTATAGGGTAGTGATCGAAGTTCAGCTGGCATTCTTGTAATGCTTCTTTGAACCCTTTCTAAACATACAATGTCTTTTTTTAAAGTAAGGGTTACAAGCATTTACAGCAAATTCTAAATAGGGCGACCATTTTTTATAAATAAAAAACGGGACACCCTCCACCCCAAGACTGAAATTAAAATTTAAAGAAAGCTTTTTAAAAATCTACAATACTACAATCCTCTTGATAAAATTTACACAAAATCAAAATTAGGTTTAAATCCTATTTCCATAACTTCATAGTTATCGAAACCTTTAAGATCGTTTTTCAGATTAAACACTTTTCAGTATCTAATAAAGTGTTTAGCATTAAGAAATATCATGAAGATTAACTTATTTCTTACTAAGTTAATCTATTGATAAATGAGTAACATTTAATTTCAATTTGAATACAATTTTGTCCCAATTCTGCAGGATTTTCCGTGATTTGGCTCTCAGGTCAAAAAAGGTTCCCGAGTAGCGATCTACATCTTATATTGGAAGGACGATGTAATATCTTTTATAAATTCCAGCACCTGCAAATGCATCATGTTTGTCGCAGGAAAAATGTCAAAATCGCTAGAATGTCGCACTGCTTATATTTTTGGAAATTGATGTCCGAAATTTTTCATTTCTAACAAAAATCCGAGACTTTTGCTGTCCTGAGACACATTTTTCGGACCGGGACTGTTCCGAGTAAACCGGGACGTCTCGTTTCTCGTTTCTCGGTAGGTATGATTAATTTGATACTCAACGGTAAAAAGAGCGAGAGTATAATTTGCTCGATTGTTTGATTTAAAACAGTGACATGCTACAAATAAGTTATTACAGTGAGTGTGTACGCGTTTTCGAGCTTTTTTGGTGGGACGTTTTGACAGGTGAAGCTTTAGCAAGTTGGCCGTTGGCGCTGCGGTCGCACGCGATTTAGCGTGACCGTTCGCTCGCAAACCCATTATTAAACAAGCGGAAAACTTTCCCCTCCATACATTCTTATTTACATTACATCCATATTAAAATTGAACGATTGGTCACTGGGTTTCTCACTACGATTCCGCCTCGGTCTCGACCGAACTCAATTTATCCTCGGTCAAAGTTTCGGCTGCGAGCGTTTCGTATAGTTAAGGGGAACGATCGGTCACCAAAACCCGCTCACAATCAAAATAGTTTATTTCCAAATAGTTTGAGCAAATTGAGAAACAACCGCGTATTAGTTGAACTCAATCTAGTTAGCGGCCAACCGGCGGTTTCAGTCTACGTCAGACGAACGACGTTCGCAATTAAACGACTTACCCCGAAATTGCTGCAAATCGACGATTTTCGGCAAGCAGAGTATTGCGCAAGATCAACAACGTGTAAGAGTTGGAAATGGAACTCATGCAATCAGAGTACGATGTAATTTTCAAACAGTAAATACTCAACTTGTATGATCAAAATCAATTTTGGACAAAGAGTAATGCTCAGGTACACCTGTGTTCCAAACGAGACTTAAAACAAATTTGTTTTAAGTATGATGTCAATTCAGAATCCTAGTTCTTTCTGTGCAGTTGTTTGTCTTTAAAGACAAGCTTTGTTTTTTTTACAGTAAAAATTAAAATCAACGGTTTGATAGAGCCGTTGTTCGCGCAACACATTGAGACATCTGCCAGGGCCAGCTTTGCGTAATTAACTATCGAGCAGGCAATTTTCCGCGGCTACCGTTTCCACGGAACCGCCGTCAGAAAAGCCCACATTATTTACAAGCGTTTGAGAAACTTTAACCGGCGCGAACATACCTTGAACTTTGGCGTAATTGTTGCCCAACCGATCCCTGCTTACACAGGTAGGGTGTAAGTACGTACCTATACGTGTACGACTACACACCCATACTCAATTATGGTTTATTTACTTCTTTGAAACCATAAATAAGGTCACAGCATGTCATCACACGGGTTTTGTAAGTTCAATTAGGCGAATAGAGCTTCAAAGGGTTGCCGGGTTCAATTTGGCATCCTCCTCGACCATAACTCAGTTTTATGGCAGTTCGGCAAATCCATCATACGGACATGTAGCGGATGGATAATATATTATTTCAATAACACGAATACGGCAGGTGTGTACAATGGAGCATTGTCGATATGACAGTATGAGAAGTTGCTCCAGTTGTATGTACATATGTATGTATGTATGTATGTATGTATGTATGTATGTATGTACATATGTACATATGTATGTAGATACTTCTTGCTCTAATATACGCACGCTATTAATAAAATTTACAGTCGTAGTAGTTGATTTTCAATTAAAATTTAGTTAGTCAATTTGTTGGTTTCATGCCCTTTCGATTAGGTAGCTTGCACGTGCGAACGAAAGTTCGAAACTCTTTAATTTGTTCAGCCCCTATTCGACATGTCAAATATGTGAGGGAAATCTTCACAACCTCCCCGCTTTATGCAGATTAGGGCACAATCTGAAATTTCTCTCGTTCTGATATGATTTTAGAAGCGTGTTCGCTAAAATTTGATTATCGTGTGCGAACGCGCTCGTATAAATAACGCCAAGCCGAATTGCCAATGTCGTTTTGTGTGGATTTCGCTATTTTAATGAAACGAAAATAGCATGGTAGGCTATTTGCAGCAAGCTCAAAGTAAATGCTAATGAAACTATTATATAGGTAATAGTCCGAGTCTATTGAATTGCAATTGTTTTATCGAAAGTTCATTGTCTGAATAAGGTGTGCACCTTTGCTGTTTGGCTATTTAATGAAATCAGTGACTTTCAATACTTTCGTACTACAATACAATATGTATACAATTTATAACTTGCAATCAAATCAGGTTGTGGAAAGTGTTGATAATGGGCTATTAATTAAATGTTTTTTTTTTAGTTTCGTACTAATTTTCAACGACGCCTTACTTGTTCTGTATAAAATTTGTTTGTTTATTTTGTTTATTTTTTACATTGTATTCATGTGACAGGTGTCCAAGAATTTTACGTGTGTATTTCAGACTTAATCCACGTTATCCGATCGCTCCAAGCAATACGGCATAGTAAATGCGACGGTAAACGACATTACCGGTCCTAAACAAACAGGCACTACTTATAGTGCTAATCGTCTGTTTACGGTGATTCGGCAATTAACTGAAATTCACGCGTTCCCAAATCCATTAATGGGAGATTTACCTGACAACGTCCACGTTTATTGTCCTTTCGTAAAAGTACACTAAAAAAAAAAAAAAAAAAAGAGGCAAAATACAATTTATTCAGTAGGTATACAGGTCACGCGCTGGCGCGGACGTGTCACAGATAATACAAACGGCTGAATAGACAACTGATTCCTTTATTATTATCAAAAGCTCGCTCGGATGAAAAATAAAGCGGCAAAAATGAAAGGGTAGGGGTTGTTGTAGCCTTCCGTTGGGCCCGAAAGTGTTACATGCGATTAGTGATACTTTTTATTTCGCACGATCGCTGAATTTAAAACGATAGTGTTCCCGCTCGTACATAATGGAAAATTTCGATTCAAGTTTTCAATAGCCCTGCCGGAAAACACGACCGTTGCAGAAGCGACACGAATGCAAATATAATCAGTCGGTCGCAAACTGACAGGCAACTACTATAGTTGCCAACCATCGATGGTTGTCAGGCATCCGTAAACTCTGATTCTACCTACTACGCTAGTGAGGATGCTGCTCGAATCCTGAACAGTGCACTGTACCTGAAATTTGCCGCACAAGTGAATGATATCTTCAATGCAACATACATAGGTTTATGTTTCACCTTTAAAAAGCTCGCTTTCATTATGTAAATGGTATCGGACTTTGAGGCATTGTTGAATTCGATGATGCTAGACGAGGTTTCAAACAAAACCGAAATGAAAATAAATAAATAAAGGCAATCAGAATTAAAAAAAACAACAACAACAGACAAACGAAGCGAATAACTTTCGCATTCATACCCGTTATCGTTGATCGGCGAGCACAGTGGCGGAGCAAATTTATTCGCGACCGTCCGATTGAATTATCTCGCAACCGATTTATCATCGCACGAGCCGCCACTGATAATGCACGTACGCGCACGCGCAATAATAATAAAAAAAAAAGGAAAAAATGTGAAAAAGCGAAACGCGTATAAAACGTGACGGTGGCGTCAAAAATAAATTAGCGCCGCGAAATCTGATTAAGCACCCCTGCAGTGTGGCGTCTGACCACTCTGTTGTGTATACTTTGTGCCAATTATGTCCAAACAAGTTTACACGAAATAATACTCGACGTATAATTTTTCGTAGCTGTAAAGGAGCCCATGCACGTTGCGTTTTTTCGAACGATTTCTGTTCCGACTAGCGATTCGGAAGTAAAATCGTTACGTGTGTGTGCAAAATCTAATCCAATCGGCGAGATCGGACAGTAAATCGGATTTTCATACGATTTACTTTTCCGATTTGAATATGGAAACTAAAATCGTTACGTGTGTTGGTAAATCTACTGTTCATGTTGCGATCTGAAGAGTGTATCACGGCTAAAAATACATCCATTCTACAACAATTCTAGAACGATATGATTTTTGCCCTTTATTTAAATTACGTTTAATGAATTTTGCACGCAAAACGTAGTCATTGTATGTAGATACATAATCATATTGTAGAGATAGTTTATAGTTATTTTTACTTAGGACAATTGGTGAATAGGACTGGTTGTAAAGGAGAAGAAATAAAACGAAGAATGAAACTTGGATAAAGTGCTTTTGGAAGAATGAACATTGTTTTTAAATCCAACATTCCTCTATGCTTAAAAAAAAAGGCGTACGACCAATGCGTACTGCCAGCTATGACGTATGGATGTAAAACTTAGATGCTAAATTCAAGAATGATACGTAAGATCTTGTGAACACAGAGAAGCATGGAAAGATGTATGCTTTGTATATGTAACAAGTAGAGATCGTAAGAGTAATACGTGGGTAAGAAATATGACCAAAATAATACATATGTATAGTAGAACGAGTGAAAAAGTTGAAGTGCAATGGGCTGTACACAGCGAGAAGAATGGATGGCAGATGGATGCGAGAAATACTGGAATGGTATCCGAGAGGATGTGAAAGAAAGCAAGGTAGACCGAGTGGACGATGGGCTGATGAATTGAGACGAATGTGTGGATGGATGCAGATTGCTCAAGACAGACAGGAATGGAAGAGGATTGGAGAGGCCTTCATCCAGCAGTGGATGGTGAACGGCTGAAAATGATGATGATGATGATTTCAGTTTACAGATTTTAGAATTATGGGGTTGAAAGGGAGAAATTTGTAATTAAAGATTTTAACTAGAAATAATTTTATTTACTATGAAAACAAAATAGCTTTTTTTATTATAAAATGTTTTTTAATATGAAATTTTAATATGAAGATTGGTGGTGTGGTGGTGATTATAAGTACTGTAGCAAAAAACGGAACGTGTATGGGCTCCATAAGCCACCCGGCTCTTGGTGAAGTTAGGTAGTTTTCATTTTGATTCAATACAATACTTAATTCCATGACGGATTTGTTATAGTTAGTTTGAGAGTTAAGGAATGAGAAAGTGACTGTGAAACGGTACAGATAAAAAAATATTCAAAATAAACATATGTAGTATGTATGTATGTACCTTTCGTTCGTAGTGAGCATTCATTAATGTACGTACAAGTAAACTTTCATCATAAGAGTCAGCGTCTCGACATTGTATTCAGTTTATCGCGTTTTCCGATGAGAAACATACATAATGTATGTATATATTGCATTGACAATACAGCAATGACAGTCATGTACGAGACAGTGTTCAAAGTCGTAAAGTTGGATAGGTGAAACAAAATAAACGTCGAGGCCCGTCACTAAAGCGAATATAATCGGAAAAGTTATTTAATTTAGGCCGTACGTGTGCGTTTGAAGTTCAACTGTTATCTGAAAGTTGTCAAACGTTTTGCAAATTTATACACATTAATAAGTACGTATATGTATGTGTATAAATTGTTTGTCACGATAAATAAACACTTGACGCAGAAGATACGATACGTAAATACAAAAATTAAATTAATAGGTTCATATTTCATCGAGACAAACTTGTATAGATACAGTGATTTTATGCGAGCACTCGGTGTCGCAACTATGAAATTGTAGAAATTTTGTCAAATTTCGGCAACACCTGCAACACGTTCTCGTCTTCTACTTTGACCTTTGGAATTAATAGCGCGTAGGATTTTGACAGGGAAGACGGTGCAGGCAAAAGGTTAACGCGGGAGGGGGTCGATCGCGTGTAGTCGTTACGAAAACTTAACGTATTTTAATGCGAAACCTGGCCCAAATTTAAACTGCCCTTAATTAATTACTTTATCCTGCACACTCTCGGTAATACGATCGCCTTGATATTTCCGCAATTAGATTTTGATTGATATTGACACGTGAGCTCTTTTTGATTGCTGTCTAAGTATAATTATGTATGTAGGTCAAAATTACAGTGACGCATCACTACCATGATTACTAGACGGCGGACAGGTGGATGCTTTTGATGACGTGCGACCTTTTGACTTCTTCTTCTTAACGCTTTTTAGGATATTTCGTTACCCACCCGAACTCACGTTCGTACTCTAGAATTCACACTCTACCATTAACATATTCTCTCCGTCCTTTACAGAACAATTATTTACCTACATATACATATGTACATACATATAATAACATATTTTAGCCTACATATAATATATCTACCTATGTACATATATAACATAAATACAATAATAATTTTAACATAATCAAAAACAATAATGTTTTAGTGTGTCCAATTGGCGAGAAAATGCTCTTAATCCATTTTTTAATGCACGAAATATGGCAAATTCTGCGAAATGCTGGCTGTCTGAGATATGAGGGTTTTTCCTTCAATTCTAATATTAACATCTAACATTTCTGTTCTATTAACTTGAACAATATATTATATATTAAGCTAAATATTTAATTTACTTTATACATTTACATACATGCATACAACGTACATATAAAATTGAATAAATAAATAAATCTTGAACGAAAATTCAGGCGGACAACGCCAACACCCAAATACATACATATACCTGCGGCAATAGGTTCGAGAATCCGAAATTCCTAGGTCTAATGATAAGCTAAGGATCACCGTAGTGGGAAATTTTATACTAGTAACATTACAACTATGGCCGTTCAAAGTCTTTGAAACACTCCAAGAACCCTTTATTTACTAACGAAGTAATATCTAAAGATTTCAAAGAATAGTTTCTAGTGATTTTGATGCGTCAGTGTGACGTTATCGTAGGCAGACTTTAACATTACCCACCCTCAAATTGCGCTGATAAGTTCGAACGACAGCCTCCATCCGGCGATGGGAGGCTTTTAGGATGCTAAGGGAGGCTTAGGGGAGGCAGGCAAAACCGCGCTAAACGAGCACCTCGACGAACTAGAAATCAAATACTTTGACATGTAAATGAAGTAATTTACTAATGACGCGCATTCGCACAATGTGGCGCAACCCATGCTCACCGCACACACATATGTACATATGTACATACCTCAAACGCTCTCTACATTTATAGACCTCTCGTCAACCACATCAAATCTGACGTGGCTTCAAGACGACCCTACCAGCACAAGATGGAAACCCCAGTGCGAAATTAGTGCAATGTTTTGCGATCGAGTTAAAAGAAAGTGGGAAATTGTTGTTTTACGCGAGTGACCGAACAAGAGCGCGCCGCGCCGCGCCGGCCCGCGGGCAACAAAGGCCCTGCACTTAAAGTTTTATATTAAATTCAAAGTTGGTCTTCATTAATGCAATAAAAAATTTCATGGTGGCAGTTAAGCCGAGAAACGGCGAAAGTAGCGCCCCCTGTAGCAATTGTACGAGACGCCGCCGCTGGCAAATAGCGGTGAATACATTAGCGGCCGTTTCATTTACATACCGACTTTTGTGCAAAAATAATAATATCAGGTCGCTTGTGTGCAAAGGTCGTCCAAGACGTTTTGGAAGAGCTCGATCAAATTGCGTGCAGACACGGTTTGACGGCGACACGTTTCGTACATGGCATTACCGGTACAAAGAAGGCTTTTGATTAATGCTGTGAAACATTGACTTTGTATGTACATACATATGTATGTTGGGATTTCACAACGTGCTAAAGGGAGCTTTGAAGCACGTAGGGAATCTTAAAAAGGAACGGTTGAATATGAGTCGAAGGTGAAGTTGAAATATATAGTGGAGCGAATGAAGGAACTGAAGTGGAAATTGGCACGACACGTTGAACAGTATCTAGGAACATATGTACATAGGTAAAACTTTCATAAGTTAAATATATAACACTGAAATAAATTTCCGCTCGGTCAGTAGAACTTGCAGTCGTATATGAAAATTGCTTTGTTTAGTTTCAACAGAGCAAATTCATATCATTGACGTATTGAGAAAATTCGGAATTATATATGTATGTATAATGTATATGTAGGTATTAAGGGTCTGCCCACTTGCTTGGTTCATTGCGGTCACGCTAGCATTTCCAACATAACAAACAAAACTCTTTTAGCAGTGTGTCGCAAAACAAGCCGCTATCTGTCGAAGCTGATTGGAGTCGATTTTATATACCTGTTCAATCAATGGTACACTACATATACAATATTTTTTCACGTACTTTCAAACGGGCTATGGTCTGTACTGTTATTGAACAAAAACTATTGCACACGAGCGAAGGTTGAGGAGTGGAGTATGTATTCCAATAATAAAACTTATTTTATTTGCATTGAAAATGTTAATGGTTATCAGGGTTGCCAGGAATGTCCCGATTTAGAAACTGCAATTCCCGCTCCCACAGTCTGTAATTCCCGATTTGCACATATAATTTTAAAATCAAACTAGTTTTTTAATGCTTAGTAAGTGGGCAGCTGGACAGAGATTCGGAGAACAAAAATGCAATAGGCGACGCAAGACGCTCTGATCTTACAAAGTCGGGAATTCCCGTACCTCCGAACTCCCAGGCCAGCGTACCCCACGCCCGCAATATTTCAATCGCCTCTTGCTTGTTCGGCTTGTTGTTTTTTCTAACGTTTTGAATAATTACTTATTTATGTAAAGACAAGTCCTTCAGTAATCCTAGAACAAATATTCAAAATGTCTGATTGTGATTCTGAAAACTCCCAAACATAAATTAATGAAAGTAAGAAGAAAAGGTTAAAGAGAATGGTAAAATTTAACCCGGAGGGGAAATGTTTATATTTTGTTTGTTCTTTTTTTTTTTTACTAAAATCCTGATATGCTGTTTTAAAAATCAGGCGACCCCGATTTCCTGTAACTCAAAGTGTTCAAATGAAGAGAAAACGTTCGGGGTCAATTATACCATAATGCTTCAGCAAACCATTTGATTTAATGTTAATTTATGATTTATTAAAGTTGTTATGTTTGGTATTCTGTATTCGCTTTAGCAAAGTGAGCAAAAATTTATGGGAAAGTGCGCGTTGAAAAGTCGAAATGCACAAGTTGAACGTTGCATCGTCGAGTTCGGTGGATTTTGCGAACTTTAGATGGATTTCGCAGTGGTGGTGGATGCGGGAAAGGGCTGCGAGATACAGAGGGAGAAAGAAGGGAGGTGTATCTAGGGGATGCTGTGTTGGCGCCCTTTAACCGAACGCTATTTATTATTGGAAGTGGCGAGAGTCGTCAAATCCCGAAGGAGTTTACGCTAACAACATGCATTTCGCATTCGAATTCGCCGCGGGGTGGCGCCACCATAGCCACCGGGAAAACTTCTGCTTCCGGGAAAACCGAGAAAAATCACACACTACGTCACACTCGCTTTTATCGTGCGCTTAACTCTACTTTTAATACTACGTCCAACCTATGGGGTCACGCCATTCAATTCACCAGGGGGTACGATGATGATGTACACGCGTATGTAATATTATATTTTACGTAATAAAAATGGGTACATTTTCACATTAGATTAAAAAGATACCCGAACTTATTATACATCAACGAATTTAGAATTTATTTTTAATCGAAGAATAAATCGAAAAAAAAAAAAAGAATATGTACTCAATTAAAACGATATATCTATATAGTTTGAATTAGGAGTGTTATATATGTAGATATCAACGTTAGCTTTGATTTACTGAATGTGAACATTTAATTCATTTATACTACTAAGGGGGTGTAATATATGTACATAGTCATTATTCTACGGGTAAGAATAAGCCAAGAATTTAAAATTAAGTAGATAAAGTAAATAAATAAATATTGTACTTGACAGCAATGATATATCATAATCATTTTCAGCCGTTCGCCATCCACTGCTGGATGTAGGCCTCTCCAATGCTCTTTTATTCCTGTGTGTCTTGAGCAATGTACATCCAATTGACTCCACACATTCTTCTCAATTCATCAGCCCATCGTCCACATCCTCGCGGATACCATTTCAGTATTTCTCGCATTCATTTGCCATCCATTCTTTTCGCTCTATGTCCAGCCACTTTAACTTTTTCACACGTTCCGCTATATCTGCCACTTTGGTGATGCTTCTTACCTATGTATTCCTCTTACGATCTCTCTTGTTATACCAAGCATACATCTTCTCATGCTTCTCTGTGTGCACTGGATCTTACGTAACATTCTTGAATTCAGCATCTACGTTTCACATCCATACGTCGTAACTGGCAGTACGCATTGGTCGTATGCCTTCTTTTTTAAGCATAGTGGTATGTTGGATTAAAAAAATTATGTTCATTCTCAAGAAAATGAACATAGTTTTTTTTGTATCAAGATACAATATTTACATTATAAATTCCATTACATATTGTCCGTTGACGATCAACAGGTGTTTTTTTATTGTTTAAAATATCGGTTGCTATGAAATCAAAAAAAAGTATATGGAGCATTTACGAAGAAAAAACAGTCAGACATACTTAATTAAGTATAATTGTAAATAATAGTAGTAACAATCATTCATAGTATTGTTTTAATAAAGAAAATGATTTGTGATTCGAATGATGCTTTATTCATGTTTAAATTTTCAGTTGTCTTTTTTACCATAATATTAGCTTTTAGGTTGCTCCTCACACATCCTAGCACCTGTGTATAGTTTATATGATGAATATGTCATAAACTTACAATGAAAGTGTCTGAAAATATTTTTATCTAAAAATATGTACTGGAAAGTAGTGATGTTTTCAATCGGTTCACTTTATAAAATTGGATAGGTAAAACTTACATGTTTCATACGTTTATGCGATATGATACGTAGGGTGAGTGGTGGAGAGGATCGGGTAATATATGCCAAACGTTAAACGAAAGATCCTTTATCAAATTATTGTCAATGCAACAAGTGGCCACTTGCATTGAATTTTCCGCGGTGAAAAGCGCCTTTTCTTCTTTCACAAAAGCCGCCGCGTTACAAAAATCGATATGTTGAAAACTCCACTGGATTTTCTTGCAAACATAATACCGCATACGGCATCTGCCAACGCAGCATTCATTTTCCACGGTCACCCACAATCAAAAATCTCACATACAAAACAATTTCCGTGCTCGGTGTGAAAGTCGGTGCCAAAAGTATGTCGCCGATGTCGAATCGCTCGCCAAACACCAGCCTTTTCCTCTTTATTTTCGCACATTTTTGGCATATCAACCCTATTCACACTATCTCCACTCCGCGCACTACATATAACTAGATAGTTTGATGCCATTTATAGCATCTCCGTCGAGTTCTTAATATACGGGTGCAATAAAGTACATTAACGTACCTCGATATGTTCGAACTTTTGATAGCCGATAATAAAAACTTTCTCCGTCGACTGGCACTTCCGATGGGATGTATGTCTTTGTATTCGCACAGGCACGATTTTTCACTGCAGAATTTTCATCTTGGGCGAAATCACAATAAGACTTGTTGATATCTCATCCGAACATTCAAAGCCGGGCCCTTAATATAAAATACCTAGTCATTTGATACAATGCCTAAGCGTTTAAGGCAAAGTATAAAATAAATTAAATTTTCCAACCGATTTTATCACACAAATCTGACAACATCAATTTGAACCATTTTTTTTAAGCTGTCTTTCGAAAATTTTAGCTTTTCATTTGTGCTATTTATATTTCAATTGATGAAGCGTAGTACCTTTTGCACTTTTCCTGGCCATTTTCGGCACTGTATAAAATTCCTAGGCTTTTTATACAATTGGATTTCACACTGTGCCTGATAATATAACCGCCTAAAGTCTCTCATTCAGGAATTGTATTAAAGTTTTGTATCAGGAGGATTCAACAGCTTATTTCACGTTCAAAACAAACGTTTTACATATACCGAATTGTAATAAATACCTAATTAATTTACTGCCAAATTCGATACTATTGATTAATTGACAAAAAAAAAAAACGAGTAAAAGTTACAGCGCAACGGCTTTCTTCCTCTGTGACGTTCCTTAATTTTCTTTTCAGGAAAAACTTCGGATAATTCCCAAGTTGTTGTCGGTAAGCCGGTTCTGTGTCGCATTTTTCTGTCTTTTATATCGTCTCACCACTCAGTCTCCATCCACCCCCACCTCCCACCGCATCCTCCCCTCCTCCATCGTCAGCCGAATTCGTTCAATTTTCAAGCCATTAACATTGATTAAACTTCACGTTTCATTGCGTCTCGCTTTCCCGAAGAATTTTCCGCGAGCCGAACCGTCACGAGTCACGTCCGCGCGTAAAGAAAACTCGCGAATTCGAAGTTTCCCCACAGCGCGCGACGCTACAAAAGGAGAAACTGAATCTAAACATCTATTATGCACGTAAACGTAGACCGATAGTTTTATTTTGTGAATATTTAATGGATTTTGTTTGCGACAGTTTTAGAAACGACGGGTGAGATCGACAAAAATAAAATTTGTAGACGTGTACATATAATACATATACATATGTACTATGACTTGCTACTTCCTTGTCAGTATTTTACATAAATATATTTATTATAAATACAATCAAATGTTCTGCACATAACAATAATGTTTTGTCCACGACCAGATGATTGTTGAAACTTTCTAACATATTTAATAAAATAATGTTTCAAGTACTGCTATGCATTATAATTTACAGATTATATAAAATTACATTCATGTATTTTATTTGAACTTTTCAAGTGTATTTTATACCTCTTCACAGTGTTTATGCTTTCTGGATCCCAAGTGGATTTTTATTAGAATTTCCAGCGCTCCACCAGTTGAAGTTGCCAGTTGAAGATCAATGGCTGTTCATTTTTGACATAAGAGTAGGCTAACACTATTGTTACCCCACTCATATAATCCACGATTACCGCTATCGGTAATCATGGATTATTGGAGAAAATAATAATAATTCAAATTTTCAATGAAATAAAAAAAATTCAAGCGTTGATACACAATTCAATTCAATTCAAATTCAATGCAACTGCTGACGGATATACACATACATATAATACATAGATTAAAGACAAATCTTTGTGTGTAGTGTACATATTATGTATATAATAGCCGAAATCCGTCTGTCCGTCTGTCTGTCGGTCTGTCTGCTGATAACGCTCGCTGAGGAAAAATAATTAAAAAACCAGAACGAGTGGGGGATCGGACCCGGGACCCCAGCTCGGGAGGAACGTGCTTACACTAACCGCCATCGCCGGTTGTCAATTTGGTCCTTTTTTTTTTAAACATTAGCTACGAACGAGGTCGTGACATTGCTAATAATACATAGATGGCGCTATACAAACTATTATTTTTATTTGTTTTTTGATTTATTTACTTACAAAATTATAATTATTATAGGTATATATAATAATTAATAATCATAATATAAATAATAAAGTAAAAAAAAAAAAATATTTTTTCGATACCATGCGCTCAGTGGTGATCTCTATTAAAAAAGCGCTTTACGATATTTAAAATTCAGCGGGCGTTGATGTTCAACGGGCTTACACTAGTATATAATAATTACAATAGCCTTTGGTATAATCTTCCGATGAAATTATAAAATCAAATACTTGTTGATAGTGCAAGTGTAAGAAAATTAATTCCCGGCTTTTAATACACGTAAGTGTAATTGGCATAAAATGTTAATTATAGCTGATTAAACACCGTGCAATATTTTATTGTTTAGCCTAAATTATTCTCTCGCATTATAATATAAGCGTCTGGGGTCCACAAATGGTGATAGGAAAAGCCGGCGCAACACCCATAAACGCGGGTCCCGAATGACCCGGATCTCGCCCCTCTGGGAGGGTATATTTTACCCCAGACCCAAGAGCAAACTCAACCTCCCTTTCCCCAGTCTTTGTTTCATTTTACAAACCCACCCCTTAGGTGTTCGCCCCCGCAGTAACAGATTCCACTATTCGCCGTTTTATGCGCCGCTCCGATAACCCAACCATATTCAGCGTTACGACTGAATAAATTGTACCATTTTACTTTTTATTTATTTCGATGAAGGGCAAGGGGGTGGGGTTAGGGGTCGTTTATTGCCCTCACTAGCGCTGTGGGTCGTTTCGGGACCCATCATCGCCGGCGGATGCAAAGGAGATCGATCCGGATTTGATGGATTGATGGCGCTCGACACCGTTCGGCTGTTAAGTGCCCCTCGGGCTATGTACGGAGTAAATAACGTACCCCATCCACCCCTCAAATAATAAATTGCCGCGACGCTTTATGGAGTGCTTTTAAAATATTTCAATTCCGACGAAGGGCTCTCGGTGATCTATAGATCCTTAATTCGAGACGGTATCCATTTATCTGCCGCACACGCTGCTGAAGCGTCTTGCATATTCAATAGCAACTCTGAGCGTCGGATTTTCACACGTTTTCATTTATCGAATCCATTGAATTCACTTCGTAAAGTTCTTAAAAGGTCTTTTGATTACCTTAGAAGTGCAAACAGCAAACGTTGTCGACGTAGTAATCCATTTGGAGCACTTTAAGCGAGGTGGACTCTTTGATGCAGCTTTCGGTAATCGCGCTGGTGAAACTTTGAGCACATCTTGTGGAAAGTTTTGCGTTTATCTCGTCTGCGGAATTGGTTTGATTTATACGTACAAATCTTGTGCAATCGAATTTTTAAAATAATTTGACCAGATTTACTAAATCGAAGGCTTGAAGAAACTTTTGTTTGGAGCTGGAACCGTGTGACTCTTTAGTTTGCAATTGGAGTGGCCTGCCAAGTGAGCCGCGATTGAAACCATAAAAATTACACAGCCATTATTCTTACGTTCGTTCGATCGTGACTGTAACTTAAGTGTATAAATCGTCTGAAACAAACTTTCAGGTCGTGCGCATTGAACTGTTGATGATAAACTACCGTGATTTCGATAGTTCCGTATGCGAAAAGTTTCTACACCTGACAATTGCGCTTCAAGTACACGCACCCCATCAACGATTCTCATTTCAAATTATGTACATATGTGTAAAAGGATTGAATAAATTTATACGTTTATCAATTTAAAAACAATATTGGCTACTTACTTACTTTATTTGTCACGTACGATGTTTTTATTATGAGTGAAAAATTAAAGCGTACGGAATCGAATTATGACCGTTGTTGCTGAGAGAGTCTTGTTTGTAATGCACGTTAATAGTAGAACATGTTCCGTGATTAATAAATGTTATAACGCTGTAAATACAGTACAGTTAGTAGGATTTTCGTCGAAGAGGCATTATGTGAAAAAATATGTGTTTTATAATGGCTCGTTTCCCCACCGCATTGTCTGTATGAAGAAGTCAAAGCGAAACATAAATCCGCTGTACGAGGCTCGACTTCAAGAAAATGCCCCACTGGGATCATTTTCATCAAATGTTGAGGTACTCGAGTCCGAGTTCTGAAACCCTATCACACTCCACTTATTCAGCAGATTTGGCACTCTCCCCACGCGATTTTCCGACACTCGAGTGGCGTCTCGAACGAGAGGAGAAGGACGCAAAAGAGAGTAGAGATTTTCCGACCGTGTCATAACTGCTGTCACCGATGAAACTCTCGGAAAACCGGCGCTTCCGGAAAAACGACGCGTCGGACAAAGACGTCGGATAATAATAATACAGTCTCGTCAAAAATATATCTATGTTGCTTGCACCGACTGTTTCCCACCCCATCAACCCTCTTGGTGTAATTAAATCAGATGTTTGAGAAGCGTCGCGTAGTAAACGCGGCCGTGAAGCGCCCACATTAAATTTATAATCCTACTTGAGGCTATATCGTACACTACACTGAAGTTTATGACTTTCGTATAAATTTGACGATCTCGTTTTGCACTTAAAAATTTATACGTTGAAAAAGTTACAATATGAGCTTGTATTTTCCCTTTTTATCATTCACCATTATGCATTAATGGTCTATCTCTATATCTATTTTTGACATATAAAAATTGCATTTTAAGATACCAACTTTTAGCGTAAATATTTAATGGAAGAGATGAACGATGGCTACAGTTAAAATTGCCTAACCGTAGTTAAACAATAATATTCAAATTTTAATATTGTTAATTGTCAGGGAAAATTATCTATAGCGTTCGATTTATAAGATAAATGCTATTATTGGGGCTATTTCAGTTATTTATTGCAATTTCGCTGTTAATTCGCTTGTTCAAATATAATAGTACGTTCCCATTTGAATGTTTGAAAGTTTTATGTACCTACCTAATAAGCGTTGAAATATGCACATTCATATTTAAGAAAAGCACATTTTCAGCCTTATTACTTCAGGGAAAGTTTATTATATCAAAAGTTTCAATTGTTTTGTTGTTGAATTTACATTAATTTTTGTTCAATATTCAAATTAAGTAAAGATTATGTATCAAATGAAGATCGGATTACTGTTTAATATTTCGGCTTGTTCGTAAATTTCGGCGTTGTACATTAGTCCTACCTCAAAAAATTGTTTATTAGGATTAACGCAATGGTGTTTTTGAATTAAATTAACCGTGAAGAGGCCATAAAACGTTTCAGCTGAACAATGGAATGGAGTGCTATGAAAAATTAATGGTTAATAAACAATGCCTTTTATGATCATCACCGTTTTCTTCGCGTGTAATTGAATTATGTAGCTGCGTTATTAATGTACATTAAAGCCATCGCACGAATTAAAATGAAAATAATAATATTTTCATACGTATATTTCTGTAGTGGAAAAGGGAGAGCTTTACATTTCGCACGAAAGTTTGAAGTAGTGGAATAGGAAATTATTTTACTTCGATTCAGACCGTGTCGCGGGACACGACCTCGTACAAAATCCTTTTCAGAATGTTGTGTGCTCGAATGAAATATTACAGTGATGAAATCGAATCTGAGAAATTCAGCACATAAATAATTTATATAAAACGATTGTACATACATACATAAAATATGTAAAATGCAAAGTGTTGTACTCGTATGTTGAATACTTATTGCGGCGATACAGTTTGTCACACATTTTACGTACGAACGAAAGTTTTACGATAAACTTTCGTAGTTTTCACTAGTTTAATAGTTTGTACTTTAAATTATGCTGTATGGTATTTGTAACGACAAAAAAATGAATTATTAACGGTATTTATTCAAATATAATGTGTCAATAGTCGCACCTCAGTACAGGGTCAGCAGTCGTATTGAGTCATCTTTATATTGAGAGGCCTTGCGTTTTAACCCCTTGGCGACGGGCCTCTCGTTTAGCAGATGGCGCCGTCGTCTTGCCGCGATAATCTGCATGATTTGGCCACGTCCGGTCACCCCTTACCCCTGTCAACCCTCGTCGCCATCTTTAATTTATCGGCCGCGGTGAAGTATGACAACCGGAATGCGGGGGTCACACTCGACACGTGCGGTTATTTATGGGTTAGAATCGGTGATAAATGCCTACACGCCTCAAAAAAAGGAAAACAATATATAAAAAGGAAGATAGGCACTATATCGGTTTTGAATATGGAAAATTGAAAAAAGAAATGATGACTCTTCTATATGTATGTATATTGTATGGGCCTAAGGGGTGGATTTTCATTTGTTACTTTTTTGGTTGAAGTTTTTGCAGTTTAACTTGAAAGGTTTCGTTTGTGCGACGTTTGTTGAAACGTTGAAGAATGAAAGAACAGAGACAGACGTCACTGGTGAATTCACACGAGAAAGAATTCCGTTTCATCTTTACGACTCCGCCGTTCGTCCACAAAGGGTTGGTTAATCCCTTTGGCGCAGCTGCGATTGCGATATCTCTTGTGCGAGTGCGCTTTTTTGTGGGTTTCCATCGTTCACAAAGATGACCTTACAATGTCTGAAATATTATGATTTTAAATCTGAAGACAATTGAAAATAGCAGTGTTGAAAGATGAAACATTTCTGCGCTTTAACAAGTGTCCAGGTCGTACTGATTATGATAACGTTAGTGTCGGTGGAGGTTAAATGAAACTATTGAACGAGAAACAAATGATTACCGTTCCATCTACATAGTAGATAGAATGACAGTCGTCTTTTTACAATAAAAAAATGTTCTTTGTTTTGTTGGGGGAAAATTGACTAACAGGTCTAAGAACAAGTATCCAGATCCAATAACAAGTAAACATAAGAAGAAGGAGTAGGAGGTGTTAATTTTTAGTGAAATCGTCTCATAGCTAAGTTATATAAATCGGTAAATTTTAACAAGAGAAGAATTCAGTATTGTCCAGATCGTGCCAATGATGATAATTAAGGTCGAAAAAATTATTTAGAGGTACGGGGATCGAACCTCGGACCTTCGCGCTCTAATCACCTGTTATTTATAATTAATAATTAAGATGTTACTAATCCTTGTACGTACGTATACGGCAACTGTGACTCTCTCTGATGAAATCAACTGCAATAATTTGAAACGATATTGTACAAAAGTGCCGTCTTTTTCAATTGAAACCTAAGCTCTTATTAAAAAAAATAGAGAATGATTCATCATTGTAAGTACCTAACTGAGTGCTTATATTTCCTTTTTTTCTTCAAACCACCCTTTGTAATATTACCCCTTACAATATTTACTTACAAAAAACCACGAATCACAATGTAAATCATGGGTGCTCAACCGGTCGATCGCGAAGCAAAATTTAGTTTTGAATACGATTTTGATTTGTGAATTTTGAAATGAATATTGCTTTCAGTTTTTCAAATTTACAGCAATGGTTTAATTTTGTTTACAGACTGATAACTAAACGGTCTTCCTGGGCTCGTGCTTATCTGTCAATGAAAATGATTAATGGTCAAAGGAAGGGACCGTTAATTTTTCGTGGTATGTATTTGTTTATTCATTGGTTCGTTGATACACTAGTTAATTTGTTAAAAAAAGTCTAGAGGAGTTTTTGGAACTTTTATCATCTGCTCTATTACAATACCGCACTCTTTCTTCGAAATTGTTAATCCAAAACACGCGTTCTTATGAGAAACTATATTTAAATGACTGCATTCAGCAATGCGGACACGTTTGAGTGATAATCACATTGATGACTGTTTGCGTTTTGCTACAAGTAATTATAAACTTAATTATTTGAAAATAGGTTTATATTTTCATTGCATTTACATATATTGATCATCATCATCATTTTCAGCCGTTCACCGTCCATTGCTGGATGAAGACCTCTCCAATCCTCTTCCATTCCTGTCTGTCTTCAGCAATCTGCATCCACTTCCACTCGGGCTACCTTGCTTTTTTTCGCACCCTCTCGGTTGACATTCCAGTATTTCTCGCGTCCATCTGCTATCCATTCTTCTTGCTATGTACATATACATACATAGGTCCAGCCAATTGCCATTTCAACTTTTTCACTCGTTCTACTATATCTATCATTTTGGTCATATTTCTTACCCACCTATTCCTCTTACGATCTCTTCTTGTTACATATACCAAGCATACATCTTTCCATGCTTCTCTGTGTGTACTGGATCTTACGCAGCATTTTTGAATTTAGCATCCAAGTTTCACATCCATACGTCATAACTGGCTGTACGCATTTGTCGTATGCCTTATTTTTTAGGCATAGCGGAATGTTGGATTTAAAAACTAGCTTTGAAAAACTAAAAAAAAGTTGCAGTTATTTCACTCGCCTTCAAAAAGAGCAGAACTTCTGAAGGGTCCACCGCGGATAATCTACTTTGTGATTTAACTTGCCCCCCCTCCCCCTCGCCCCTGATGGTTAATGTACCCCAATTGTTTCGATCGAGTGCTCGCAATAGGATCTTTATAACATTTTTATTGTTGATGATTTGTTGTTGCGGTCATGTTGAGGCAATATGAGCTTTTATTGGTGGCACGAGCGATAGGGGTTGAGCGCCGGTTGCGTTTGACGCGTCCGAAAGCGCGCGCTAATGGCCCGCACTTATATGAATTAATGGCCGGGGGCCCACCACAGTATGGGGTCCACAGATTAATACGCAACCGGTTTACCGGTTGACCAAAAAATGACCGTGGTCCGAACCGGTCAGTGTGGCGAAAGTTCGATCGATCACGACGACGCGACGCCGACGACGCGACGCCAACTTCGCGTGCAGATGCACTTTCGATCAGATCGAAAGTCTCGTGTACGTATGTATGTATATATTTGTGATTAATAACATAATAGTGAGCACAACTCGTGTATTCGTTGACTTCAATTAATTTTAATTAGCTGTCGCGAGCTTGTTGCCTTGTCTTTACTGCGGGTAATTAACGCGAAACAAAAGTCGGTTTAATCGATGTTGTAATAAGATTTAAGGCTTTTAATTAAGCATTGTGAGAGATGGAAGGTGTTTCTTTTTTCATTTTTTTTTATAGGCTCTAGTACCTTGACGACTGAGTATTAATTTAATACCATCAAAAGAAAATATCGGCTGCTTGTTTTGAAATTATTTTATAACGTCAAAGATTTCCATCGTTCTTCTTCGTCGAATTGTATTAATAAATTGCGTATTTTTTTATGATCATATAAAAAATTTAAGTATTGCCCATTGAAAAAGTTTAGGCGAAAAAAAATCGTTATAAAAAGTAATAATACTAATAATTTTTCAACAAAAACAAAACGAGTGTGTCGAGCGTTCCTGAAGGACTGACATACTTTTGGCCATTATGCATACAATAAAAACTATACTTTGACAGTTCGTTTGTCGTTGTTGGCAAAAAAAAACTAACCTCAATCTGTGTATCCTCAAATTATTTTTTAAAAAACTTACTGATTTAGAATTGATCTGCCAAGATTACCTGGGCCTGAACCAATGATTTTCGTCACCATCTCGGCTTCTTGCAATGAATATTAACGATAATCAACCAATGTCGTCAATCTCGGACAGCCACAACCCTCTTAATTTTTTGTTGTGCGATAACAAGGTCCTTTTTAAGTTGGATAGAGAATTTTTCAGATATAATATTAATAAACGCATCAGGCGATCATTTTATTGAAGTACACGAGATTTCGCATTGTACATACATATAAGTCGACCAAAATTTTAATATCTAGTCAAGCATTATTTAACTAATTGAAATTCCGACTCAGCAGCGAAAGAGCTAAAGCGTTTCATCTTGTCCAAAACCGGCGAGTGGTTTTAATCAAACCCGTATAAATTGTTCATTTTCATTCGCAAACCTCGTATGCGCATAAAGCGACCGTTAATTGTAGCCGTCTAGGCTAGCGTGTGTGCGGCAACCTTTACGCGCTATAAAAGTTCGGCTCGGCAACGAAGAGCGGCCAATTAAAACCCGAAAACGACGCGAATATAAGCCGCAAACAAATAATGCGACACACACATATCTGCATATGCGGAAAAAAAACACGAGGCTAGGATTAACCGGCGTCGACTCGAAAACTTGCGGAAGCGCTGGTTGACAAAAATAATAAAAAAAGGAAACTGGAAAAAAAGGAGCCAATTGTTTCGGAACAAAACGCGGAAAATATGGAAATCGGCGACGAGCGCTTAATTGACTCATCGTGAACGTTGGCCCCTTTTTTATGTCGCTATACGTGTGTTTTATTGACGTTCGACAACGTTTGGTTACAAAAAATACTTCAATCAAAAACGATGACTTGTTTTCCCGACACGTTTTCACGTAAAATTTAAATTGAAAATGTATCTACTGTATTATATTGCCGCTAATTAGCATGATACATAGATAAAAAGGCTTATATAATACAATCGTCAAACGGTCATTCAATCGATCGGATTAATTTAACTGAACGAGTTTAGTTGTATTTAGTAGTTAATTTAAATTAAATTTTGCAGGACAGTGTATATTCATATATTGGATATATTTAAAGGACAATTTCTTCACACCTTCGGAAAATAATAAGTATATAAAAATACTCTATACTCTATGTATTGATTTTTTTAAATACCTTATATTGATTATTTTTATATATGCCGTAATTTTTATTAAAATGAGAACTAAGGCTACGTTTATAGTGGATTTATTGACATTTAAAATACTATGCAGTTTTTGCAACCTATCTTTAATTACTCTATTACTAAATTTAAAAATGAACCACAATATATAAAACAGTGTAAACTTTTGTATTTCTAGATGGTTTTCTGACGAAATTTATCCCATAAACTTGTATTTTTGAACACAAGACTTGTTAATTCCCGATTGTCCACAGTGAATCGCAATTGTTCTAACAAAAAAATCAAACTAGTTTGATCGACAAATGTATTCTGATCGTCAAAACACGCCTCCACAATTAATGTAGCCTAATGGTGGATACACACCGACGAATCGAAGGCGAACCGAAGGCGAAGCGAAAGCGAATTCGGGCTATTTGGACGCTATGTGGACGTCGCAGCGAATGCGAAGCGATCGTTCGCTTCGCTGTTCGCTTCTCTAGGTCTCGAAGCGATCGGAGCCATCGTTCACAGCGAATGGATTTTTGTCGCTTTGCTGCTCCACAAAAACAATTTTTTTCTGTTTGTATTTATTTATTTGAATTTTAAACACTCATATGGCCCTTACATAAACGTTTTTAGTGTGACGTACAATCAAGATCAACATGGATTGTGAATATGTATGCAGGTAAATTTTAAATGCAGTTATACGGCTGAAACTTGACTGAATTTGAAATAAAATTGTGTTTCTAAGTGTCATTTTTATGATATCAAGCCTTGAAAGTATTCGCGGGCGCATATACATACATATGTACATACGAGTGAACCCATACTATATAATATGTACCTATGTATGTACATACATACATATGTACATATGTATAAGTACCTATGTTTGTACATACATACATATGTACATATGTATATGTACCTATGTACGATTCCCCGAGGTAAGTTTTGTAATGTTTACAATATTTACCCGGCAGATTTATACGTAAAAATATATAAAATTCAACCCCTCATCATTTTTTCTGAATTTCATTGTATGTACGAAAGTTTCGAAAGTGAGTTAATTGTTTTATTGTTACTATTGTTGATAAGTACAACTGCTCGCCAAGATGCCACGAACAAAGACGAAATGCACAAAAAAATAAGGGTTTATAAAAAAAATTGTTTGATGGGACCGCTCTTGCAGCGAAAATGCACCGAACGCAAATAGTGTATTTTTTTGTTAGTTGGGCTATTGTCTAAGATTTTCTTTTGTTAATTCTGCCTATTGTATTTCCGTTCGAGGGTCAACATTCGCTCGAAATTCGGTCCGAAGATTTAAGTGTATACCTACAACCAACGAAGCGAATCCTATCGTTCGCTTCAAATTTGCTCCGAATTCGGTTCGCGTTCGATTCGGCGGTGTGTACCCACCATAAGTTATGTATTGGTATATCGAATGGTGCTAGACTGGGTGCTCAACTGATCGATCGCGAAGTAAAATTTAGTCGATCCCGAAGACGATTTTGCTTTGTGAATTTTGAAATTAATATTGCTTTCAGTTTTTCAAATTTACTACAATGATTCAATTTTGTTTATCAAGCCCAGACCAATGACTAAATGGTCTTCTTGGGCTCGTGTTTATCTGTTAACGAAAAGGTTTAATAGTCAAAGGAAGAGACCGTTATTTTTGCGTGGTATGCATGTGTTTAATCATTGGTTCGCAGGTACACTAGCTAATTTATCAAAATTACTTAAGAGAACTTCTTGGAACTTTTAGCATCTGCTCTGATACAATACCGCACACTTTCTTCGAAATTGTTAATCCAAAACACGTGTTCTTATGAGAAATTACATTTAAACGACTACATTCAGCAATACGGACACGTCTGACAGATGTCTGTTTCATCTTGAAGACTGTTTGTGTTTTGTTTTTTTTTTGGGTTTCCAGACCCCCCTCTAACCTCTCGCAATTCAAGTCGATCGCCATGTAAATTAAAATGAAAAGGTGGTGCCCAAGCTGAAAAAAGTTGAGCACCTTTGTGCTAGACTCTAGTATACAAAAATACTCTTGCAGCTAGAGTATTTATGTATACTTTCAAGTCACTTGCTAAAAAAATGTGTGATAACTTAATAAAGCTTTTTTTTCGGGGTTTTTCTCGCAGTCAGTCCTACAAAGGAAATCGTAGTTCACGCTGGTCTGCCATATAATACGAGATGTATATTTTTTACTCTTTTTTCATCTCCGTCCTCGCTACCTGTTCACCGTTCGCGGAAACAAAAAATTTAATCCGGCAAACAAAATTACCCGAAATCGTGATATACTGCCAGCGCCAGCGAGTCTTCCGCAATCTGGGCTATAATGTTGACTCGCAAATATGTTGTGCCGTTTTTTTTTTTTTTATATTTTCAGTATTTGGTTTACAATTGGCGAAGCGCGGCACGCGTACCCACTAAACAACGTCGAAAAGGGCGCTCCGTGGCGTATGATTCGGTTTTAAATGGTAGATTTCAAAAAGCCAAAAAAAACTGAAAACAAAAAAAAAAGTTTGGCGTGCCATAAAACCGGTCGGGGATACAGTGGCGTGCGTCAGGGGCGCACGTGCCTCGAGGGGGCACACTGTGCGACTCTTACACACGACACACATCAAACATTCACTTTCGATACAAAATAATATACACTATAAAAAATACAGTAAAAACCCGAGTTGAAACAATGTTTTGTGTACAAGCAATAAATACCCACTTGGAAATGCAAATATCTGCCTGTATGGGTCGTTGCAGTCACGCTGCCATTGGCAACATAATAAACAATTTTTTTTAGCGGTGTATTGGCAACAAGCTGCTATCTGTTAAAGCTGGTTTGGCCATACATCCATAAAACGCAAGGGTGCTCAACGTTTTTCAGTTTTGGCGCTACTTTTTTTATTTTAATTTGTATGGCGATCGACTTAAATTACAAGAATTTAGAGGTCCGGATATAATATACTAATAAGAATTTTACATAAACCAAAAAAAAAGCTAAACGCAAACAGTCTTCAAGGTGAAAATACATATATATCGATCAATCGTGTCCGCATTGTTGAATGCAGTTGTTTAAATATAATTTCCCATAAGAACACGTGTTTTGGATAAGCAATTTCGAAGAAACTTTGCGGCATTGTAATAGAGCAGATGTCAAAGTTCCAAGAAGTCCTATCGAGTTCTTTTGATACATTTGCTAGTGTACCTGAGAATCAATGATTAAAGAAATGGAAACCAAGAAAAAATAACGGTCCCGTACTTTGACCATTAATCATTTTCGTTAACAGATACGCACGAGCCAAGAAAGAACATTTAGTCATTGACCGGGGCTTCGTAAACAAAATTGAACCATTGTATTGTAGAAAATTTGAAAACCTATAAGCAAAATTCATTTCAGAATTTACAAAGTAAAATCGTATCCACGCCATACAAAATCATAGAAATTCATGCGCTTAGAATTTTGTCAGAAGACGTGCGTGGCGTGGCGTGTGGCAAGTGTGTGGGAGCTTTAAAATGGACCAGGGGTTGTACTGTTATTGTACAAACCAGCGCGCACAGTGGGGCTAGAACCTATCGTCATGTGACGGAGCAAAACCAGGCAGTTTTAAATAATAAATAAAGCAAAAACAAAAACCAATTATATAAACATGGAAAAGTTGAAAAGTTTTTCAGTTCCATAACTACGTGTATGTATATGTATGTAGTAGTTTATCGTGCCAGCAAAAATGCTAATGTTTAAAAATGAATGGTAAACTTTGTGTAATTTACATGGTTTTTACTCATGGCAATGGCGATTAAATAGTCGCTATGGAGACAGCTGCAATTTGTGAGCTTTCTTCAAACTTTCATTTTATACTCAATGTAATTTATTTATACTGAGTGCATCATTATTATTTATGTAATCAAGTAAAGGTAGGGTTTCATCAATCCAGCCGAGACATCATACCTGTGAGATTTAATTTGATTTATGAAGATATCAACCAAGGTTTCATTATGTGTACATTATATACATAGTTGTAATTGAGGGATGGCTTTAAACGGTTATCAAAAGCCTGTAAGATTTAATTAAAAAAATGGGTCCTCTAATGTTTTTGCAAGTAAATAAAAAACAATAAAATTTATATTTTGCAGGCAAACGTGCTAGAAATTACTTTTTTTTTTTAACATTACATTTTGTGTTTTATTATTATTTTTTGCGCTTAACGCAAGCAACGCCAACGTCACGCTCAGGGAGGACTACGTGACTGTTTCAAATCCAAATAGATTCATGACTTTGACTATACGCTCTTTCTGTTTTTCTGTCGTGAAAAAAAGTGGAACTTTTCCGCGAAAATCCAACAATATCAAACGCTCAGTGGTTATGTTGTATTTTTTTTTTTTTTTTTCAACACTCAGATACGTCGCGTATTCACTTGTTACATTGAACGATAGAATGATTAAAATCTATCGTCGGATATTAGCGAACGAATGCTCATAATCTATTTAAAAGTCGTTAGGACAGACGAATTAACCGGATCTTGACGACGGCTTGGAATACCGCCGCACAATTAAAACTTGATCGCCTTTTGGCGGATTTTTGCGGATACGGGGTGAAGCGTGGGAGGGGGTGAGGGCAGGGGGATGAAAAAGGAATGATAATGGAGGATCACGGGTCGAGACAGATCCCTGTTTCAAGCGGTACTGTAGACGGATCTCTTGGTTCTCCCTTTGATAGCCTTCCCTCCCTTCAATTCCCTACCCCGTCAAGTCAAATAAAATTATTTGTCGAAGCGGGGTACAGTCTTAAATTAAAGTTTATCAAAGGTCTCAAACGTCGAGATTGAATTTGAATTATTTCATTTCCTTTTTTGAGCGAATTTCATTTAGACACCTTTACGCCCTTCCCCTCACTTTCCCCCCCATCGAAATAAGGTACGGCTTTTTATCGTATTTGAACTATTGTTTTCTTGGTGGGATTAAACTTGTAAGACCGAATTTCATCAAAATCTACAAATAGAACGATCTAAATCTGATCGCTTACCGTTCCATTTCCCCGTATCATATTACGTAATTGGATATTTTTTTTTTGGCGGTGCAAAGGGAAATTAGTTAACATCGCTTTATATTAGTCAAAGTTGAAAGTATAAGGCCTAGTACACACTCGGCGTTTTACGCGGCGTGAAGCGCCCGACGCGACGGTGGCGTACACACTCGACGCTTTGAGTCGCGTTTTTTGAGCGAGAGTACGGTGCCCATTCGTGACTTGGAGAATGGCTTCTCTGTTGTCGTTATAGAAGACAGTGACAGAGACAACGGGAATTTTGGGTACATCCCATATTACAAGATAGACTATCACATGGAATGTTCGTAACATTATATCCAAAATTAAGACAGTAGGTACGAGCCGAAATTTTTCAACTCTTTTAGAATGTCCATCAATCCACCAATCAATTCATCAATAAACAAACAAATAAATAAATCTGTATCGAAATGGTCCATACTTTGTTGTTGAAAGATATCCACACGACACAAAAACGCGCGCTCGACTGTACGGAACAATAGCAACAATGTATGTATCTCGAAGCGCGCGCTTTGCGCGATTTACGATCCACCCAAGTGATCTTCACACAACGACCCACGCAAAGACAATCGACGCGATAGTAACCCACGCAATTCACATTTCGATAACAACCCACGTATTCCACATTTCGGTGATACCCTTATAAAGTGCATTCGTGATTATGCAAGTCGCATCCGGCTCAGTGCTCGAATTCAGCGGGAGCGGAGGGAGCGGGCGTTCCCTTTCGTGAAATTTGAAAACGTAGCGTACCCTTTCGTGAAATCTGTAAATTTAGCGCTTCCTTTCGTAAAAAACCAAAATTTCCGTGCTCTTTCAATAATTATTGCCGAAAAAATGTTAGAAGGTGAATTTTTTTACATTTATGACTCCTAAATCACAATCTTTGACTGAAAGTTAAATTCTTTACATTTCAATTCCGACAAAGGCATCTTATCTGTAGCCAAAAGCCATTTAAAATATTATTATGTTTTGAAAAAGCTGGATGCACTTGTGTTACTTGAAGATAACATTTAGAATTCGAGGGTTTTATGCGCAAAAAGTTTTATTGCTTTATGGTCGGCACTGTCCGTCACACTATGGTCGAACTGCAACGGGTCCCTCTCGGGGCATCGGTCATTTCGATAATTTACGATATCTTTTTTTGAATTGTCGGCTTTCTTATTTTAACAAAATTTCTAAAGCAGCTGTACCGCTACCATTATAGGAACCAAAATTTCAAAATACTTCAGTCTTGCCTGTCCCTCTGATGAGAGAACTTGAATTTACCGAACGTATTTGCAATTTCAATCTATCATCGGGAATCGCTTGATTATTTTTTTTATTTATATTTTATTACTGCACTTCATCACTAACAAACACTTTTCTAGCAACATGTTTTAAGTTGTCTGAATTATAATTACTGGACGTGACTAACTAAATAGTGATATTACCAATTATTCAAATTTAAAAAAAATTAACCGTGTAAATTGTGCATGTATGTACATATGTATGTAATACAGTTTCTATAATAATAATACTAATAACCTAATATATACAACCACAAATTCATTTATATTGGTGTACATATGTTACGTAAGTGTTTTGGTGTTATAATATATGTATGTATATAAGTGTACATTTTCTATACATCTAGTTAAAAAAAAAAGTCGTTTGATATTTTTTGAAAATTATCGAGCGCTCCCATTCGTGAAAATTGCCATTTCGAGCACTGATCCGGCTTGAGTGCATCCGTGACTGTGCAAGGCGCGTCCGGTTAGAGATAAACAAGTTTTAAATAACAATTAGTGTGTTACATTTAGTACATCCTGTCAACATTGATAAACCATTGTTATCCCCAAATCACTTCCTGTAAACTTGACCTATATAAAGTTGTAGCATTAGAATGTAAGTTAGTCTATATCGAATATCTGTACTGAGTAGTTCATTTCAATAAAGGAATATTAAAATATATTTTTTTAATTGAAATCCGAGTCCATAACATAATTCGCGCGTTTCACCAAATATTTGGAAACGCGCGTTTGCTAGGAATGTCTCGCTTCAAAAGCTGTACATTGTGTACGCGAACGCGCGCTTTTATACGATTTTATTTACCAAATTCAGATCTGAAAATCCCATCTGGAGAAAGTCTGAAATGGCAAACACAAATAAAATACTTAGGAATTACATTCGATAAGAGAATGAGATGGGCCCCCCACATAGAGGCGGCGAAATGCAAAGCAATTCGCGCCATATCTTCAATATACTCTATATTCAATCGACATAGTGCCTTATCACTACATAATAAAATTAAAATATATCGCGCACTCATACTACCCTTACTAACGTACGCTGCTCCCGTATGGAATAATGCCTCCAATACTAACCAATCAAAGCTTCAAGTAGTCCAAAATAAATCATTAAAAATCATTTATAACACGCCCATATATACTAACCTAAAAAGACTACATTCCCAGTATAACATCCCATTAGTCGTAGATGTCACTAACAGATTAACCAGTAGATTCTATGATAGAATTACCAATAACCACACTAACAAATTAGTGAAAGGTCTCGGTGATTATAGCAAGATGTCTTTACCCTTTAGGTATAAACACAAATTACCTAAACATAATTTTCTTTAGATCGCCGACTCTAAAAAGTAAGTATTTAATTTAATTATGTAAAATATATTATAAACATTTGATAAGAATTGTAAATAGGTTTTTGAGCTCTTTCTCCTATTATTCTTTAAACACTAACATTAAAATAAAAGAATCCTTATAAATACTAACAAAATGAACAATGTGTAAAATAGATAATGGTCACTGGACCAGTAGCTATTAAAATAGATTTAAGATGTATTGTGAACATAGTATAAGAACAATAAAAGCTTTTTTTAAATAAAATAAATAAAAATACGATTTTATTTATTTATTTAGAACAATAAAAAAGCTTTTTAAATAAATAAATAAAATACGATTTCATAGTAAAATGAAACGCACGTTTCAAAAGCGCGCGTTTGAAAACGCCGAGTGTGTACAGGGCCTATATTTACAGGGCGTTGCTTGGAATCATTTCTGACTGCAGACAAATAATTTTTCAATTTTTTGAAACATTTGTGGTTCTTGAACCACTTTCAATTCCATATACCAATTTGGGTTGTAAAATGTTGTATTTTTGGAAAGATTTTAGTGATTTTCATATTCAATATGGAATTATTGATTCCCCAACATGATGGTATGTATGTAATATGCGTCATTGAGATTTGCGAATTTGATCCCGTGGCTAGAACTGCCGCTCTAACCGTGGTGACAGTTTGCGAAGTATTCATATACGTGGCACGGTGTTTGTTTCGCCTTAATTGTATTTATTTTACGAGACGCGTCAAATTAGATTAAATTTTGACCATCTCGAGAGTTGTGAACATTTATTTGCAAGCGCTCGTTGTATCGCTTTCGTAAATATTTATTCGCCGCCATCGCACTTTGAGTTTTCCGTTGTAATTAAATGTCAACATTTCAAAATTCCAATACAATACTGCGCAAACATAAATTCGCATGTTCGTTACTTTATATATTTTGTCTTTCTGACAGTCGGATAAGCAATCGAGCTATCTTCTAAGAAGCAAAAAAAAATCTGAGTAAAAACATGGACGGCGAAGAAGAAATGTCAAGAACAAGATTTCCGGTTCTCCCCTCGACGGAAATGATTCTTAACAAACCTATTTTGCTCACTCGTGCTTTTCATTCATTTATAACTTACCAGTTTGATATTTAAAAACAAAAACAAAGTTTCAACGCTAATTTGTATTGAGCGATTTAATATAATGCGGTGCTACATAGTTCTGAAGCGTAAAATTGTAGGCACAAAGCTCGCATTAATACTTCGTTTTGTATGCGTTAAGAAATACTTTTTCATACGAAGCAACCCACTTAGCATATTTACATAATGGAGACACTCTTTTGCACATCGCACACTTAGAATTGTGCGAATTTCACGCTCACAATACGGAGATGTGTGTTGCGCCGCAGAGGAAGAAGAATCTTCCCGGGTTTTTGGCGCTAGTGAATTTCCCCCACACCAAGTTAATTTAAATAGCAAAAACGGCGAGGATTCCCCGTTTAATTACGTTTTAAAGCCATCTTTTATTATATTTCAACTTACACACATGCTCGTACACAATTTCGTATTTTATAATTGAATTTCGTTCAACGTTACACAAAAGGTACATTCACGTTTCAACACTGGAAGCTGGAAAAGAACATTTTTAATTTTTCATGATTCAAAATAATATTATTATATAGTTTTTGAATAAGCTTCTAAAAATCAAACAAAGAGATAATATTTTTCAAATTTTAAATCTTGAGCTTATAAATGTGTTTAATATACATATTATGTATGTATTAGCCGTTATAAATGAAAGTGGTTTAAGTCCATTTTTTATCTTGACTGTGAATTCTTTAAAAATAAATATACCATATCTGTTTGTAATAGAAACTTTTAAATTGGACTTAAACCACTTTCATTTATAACGGCTCATATTGTCCACTTCTTATTGACAAACAATTACAAAACTTTAACAAAATTATAAACAAGGAAAATCAAACTGATAAATTGAAAGACACATACACCTTTTAGACGTTCAAAATTAAATTTCCACTTGTTTGTTGAAAAATTATAAAAAAGCTTAAAAATAATTGTAATGGAAAATAAATCTAACTGTTTCTAAGATGTAATGAAAATCAGATTTAGACACAGATATTGTCGAAATACAAGTGTTACAATACCAATTATATTACATACATATATTGTATGTATATTAACATAAGCGTTCGCCTAACATGGTAGCTGGGGAACGCTCGCATTGCAAAGCAAAATACTTTTAGCGGTGTGTTGACAAATCTGTCAAAGTTGGTTCAAGTTTATTCCATTCAATCAACGGTACAATTTATAATTGTTTCACGTACTGTTTAACGGGCTATGGGTTGTACCGTTATTGTATAAACCAGCGCGCAAGAATAGGTGTTGGGGGAGGGAGGGGGGGGGATTGGATTGGAATCCACCGTCATATGACGGGTAAACCGGATAGTTATGCAGATATTGATAGATAGGTGACAGCTTAGATTCGTGCGAAAACATGTTAGTTGTCCACAATTAAATGCTCAGGTGGATATTGGGTACGGTTTATATATCAGAGATAGTGTCGCAATACACGCTTATGATATATTATGTACATAATTGTAAGCCAATGCGTATTTGCGAGGCAGTTAAAGCGAATTCCGCAAGCAGTCATGTCGGGTATTAATCACGAGTCGGCCCTAATGTCGACCTGATGGATTCGTGTTCTGCGCGTATTCCAAATGATAATTTAAAACGAATAGGTGAGGAGTCCTCCTCGCCGGAGGGCATCCACCTCCTCCCGTTACTCCCGAGAGGAGAAATCGCAGGCTCTAGTATATAATATATATATACACGTATATATATATATGTATATGTATAGCTGGGTGTATGGGGGATGAGGATGGGGTGGCTCCGTTCGCCGAACGTGTAACCATTAATCTCCAACGTTTTTCCGAACGATTTCAACTGTCAAATAAAATTGAATTAGATTTATCATAGTGAAGTTAGCAGTCTATAACAAAGGTCCTCCGCGAGGGAATCGGAAACACTCTATTTGTATCACTCGTTTCTAAAACTATTTTCTTTCTTGTACACATCGCATCTCAGACGATTGATTGCAACCAATGTGCGCTTACATACTTTACTGATCATAAAATCACCAGCTACAACCAAAATTTAACTGTAGTTGAAAAAACCCATTTATGATAGAATTATAAATATTTAAAAATGAGTAAAGCAAAAATATAACAGTCGAAGTTGATCTCTGTAGATTGTACCGTTTATGGCTATCTAGGAGTGTTTAACCGTTATAATTTTTTGTCACACGCAAAAGCAGCATCAAACTGATCCAAACGCGCAAACTATACGTTAATTTTGTAATCAGTGAAATTTATTCGGTCGCATTGCAAAACCAACTCGGCGTACATACGATAAAATGTAATTAACGAAAGTGACGCGCGTCTGCCGTTACAGTACTGTGTGGGATTAGAGCCGTTCGTTCGTTTGAACAATCGAAACGTTTAATTTCGCATGTGAGTAATTTAGCATATAAATTTATTTAGAACAATGGCTAAGATCCACCGATAGATACGGCAAAGCCGAAATGAAAGATGCGGCAATAGGATAGCACACTCGCCCCCGTCGGGATTTAACTTTTCAACATTGAAAAGTATCGCGATCGGAATCATTCTCATCTCGCAGTTCCGCGGTGGGGTCGCGGTGTTCTATCAATTTTCGTACTCGAACATCGAAATCAAAGTCAAACGGTCAAATTTTTTTGGGAAGAGGTGGAGGGTTGGTTTTTGGTAATCGATGTGGGTCGTTACGCGTTTTTGCTAAATGTCCCCGAAATATGGTTTGTCTGCGGCGATGTGATGGGTGCTTCGTCTTCTGAGCTCGCTCCCGTCTCGGGGTACACACAACACACCCCAAAATCGGCGACATAAATCGACGGTGGTGTAGAGGGAGGAGGGGGGGTGAGGGATGAAGAGGGTGGGGTCGCCATCACCCCGCGGGACCGTTCAGTTATATATTGACGTGATTACGTCCCCTAACTGAGGCTATATTTCCCACTCGGCTGTGGTAATTTGAAGAAATTCCCACCAATTTTATAATGACATTGTTGACGAACTGATAGATACTAAATAGTAATAGTACAATAATAGATATGTATAAATTTATTCCAGAGGAAAGGGAATGATAGTGTCAATTGATTATTTTTCCAATTATTTATACCGGTGGTCGGAAACCTTTTTCGAGCTAAGAGCCAAGATAGGGAAAATCTTGCAAAATTGGTAAGTTTGGGAGCCGCAACATGTTATCTTCAGATTATACATACATACATATATTCAAAATGAAATTAAATGTTAACTTCATGATATTTCTCAATGTTAGACAGTTTATTTCTAAAAAGTATTATTGAAAAAAGATTTAATGCTTTTTATACCCACGAAGTTATATGTATGAATAGGATTCATTTTGATTTTATGTAAATTGTGTGTTTCGCGCAAAACGTTAGATGACGGCGAGAGTCACAGGTTTTTATACAAAGAGCCGCTTGAGGCTCCGGAGCCGCTGATTCCCGACCACTGATTTATACACAATGTAGATTGAGCATTTTGTTTCATTTAGTTTGATAGTAGTTCTCTTTCTGTTAAGTATTCAAATATGCATCTACAATCTGCTAAAATTCTATGTAAATGAGAGTCTTCTAAAAAACAGTGTGGTATTTATTTGACACATTTATACCAAATAGAGAAAAACGCGTACAATGTTGTTTTGTCGTGACTATTTTTCCTACATAATTAGCAGATACCGCTAAAAATAGTGCAAGTGGATTCTTTGCATATAGTTAAAACTGTCAGTTTATTCAAGATTTTACTGAAATGACCAGTCAATAGTTCACTTTCTGAAAAATGTGTATACTGCTCTTTCTTAAGATCTCAATTAGAATCTAAATAAGAAGATCTAAAATAAATGAATTCAAACCTCCTTGAACCTTTTGATTTTCTATGCATGGTATACGTAAAATGTATATACATATCATGTCATGTGTTTTGGATGGAAGTAAATGATTCTTCTGCTAGCGAAACGTATTTGCCTTCGTGCTGCGGGATAAGCGCGACAGAAATTTTAATTAAAGTATTTCATTTGTCACTAGTGGTGGAGGGTGAAGGGAGTATGAGGAGAAAGGGGGGGGGGGGGGGGACAATTTAAGGGAAGAAGATGTAAGTTGGGAGATGGAAAGGGGGTCAAAAGAGCCAAGTCGAGCATTAAATCATTAGTACTTAACAACGAGGATTGTATTCGCGAGTGTGACGAACACTGACAATGACATATTATCTCGCGCGATGATAAATCATTTCCGCGCTTACCCGGCGACAAATCTTCGTCGTCTTCGCAACTATCAAAGAAGAAGCCGATTATCCCACTTTGGCGCGTCCTCGATAGTAATTTCGGGACTCTGAGAGTATTTAATTTATGCTGAAGAATGCTACGTCTCAGCCGTAGATTGCGCTGCTCGCGCTGGAAGGTTGCACTAAGCGTAATGCAGACGCTTTCTGACTGCACTAAATTGCATTTCTTTCGGCGCTGCTCTCGCTTGGAGACTTGCCACTCGCGTATAAAATAGATAAATAATCGGGGGAATCTGTTGGGAAGTGTTCCGCGAACAATATTTCATATGAGATGGAAAAACTGCACAGTCGTTGGCCATTCGACTCAGAGTGCAACGCTCACCATCTCGATATACAATATTATATCGAAAGGGTACTTTGCATACAGAATTTTTAGCAGAAAAATATAATTTTGAGCTTGAACGATGCTTGGAATATATATAATATAATATAATAAGTGTATCAATCGTAAAAATGGAATAAGGCGAAATGTAGATACATCATTTGATGACAAAATTCCCGAGACTGCCATAGTGAAAGCTTCTCGGTACCAATCTCAATAAACAGCGATATTGTTCGATTTTCACTTTTGATTGTTAGTATGACAGTTGGGTGGATAATGTGGTGGTTATAGTATTGCACAAAATTGACTTGCCCGTAGAATATTTATAGATACAAGTTATATGTTTTATATATAAAATGTCAATGAAAATCAGTTTTTACTACAGAGATTTTTCAATTTGTTTTGTTGTTTACACGAGTCACCCAGCCGGGTAGAAAAAGTCAAATAATACCCCTCGGAGGCAACTTAATACCACAAAGCAACTCAAACTCGCAAGATGCACTCGCCGGTTGGCAGCACACCGTTTTCAGATTACTTGCCGACTTCGTTTCGAATAAAATAAAATGAAAAGAAATTTTCAGTCTGTTTGTCCAGCACGAACCAATCGCAGGGCGTGCTTAATTATTCTCGTTGGACTGCCGACGATCGATCGATCTCTACTTCAATACCTCCCGACTATTATTTCACGCTGCGATTTGCATGCGAATGAAATTGCGAGTGTATTGCCATTGTCGGATGTGATCACTATCCCGCTTCAAGCGTAAACCTTTATCCCGCCTATTAATCTACCTATTTCGATAGGGATGATAAATGTGCGCCGGGCCTCTCATAACAAAGCCATTGTATAACTTTATTACGGCACCACAAGATTAGGAGGCGATGCTCTGAGGAGATCCTCTCTTTATCTAACACACTCTCACACCACTCATATACCAAGCAAGTTTTACACTGTGAGGTTTTTTGTTACAGAAACAAAGGAAAACTAACGGATGTACCTATACATACATACATACATGCTCACTCATTTTCCACGAATCTTTTGCTCAACGCACACGCTAGAAACACTCACTGTAAATTAAAACATATTTCCGATAAACGGTCGAGTTAATTTTAAATTAAAACTGTAATGGTTGAGCGTAAGTTTAAACTAGGCAATGAACGTTTTACGTAACGTCGCGCGTGAGATCAAAATAGTAATTATGCCAATTTAATTTCAACTCTAGGTAACATGGCACGTTCGTGGAAAATAGTGGTTCGATTTAATCAGCGATATGATCAATGCCGTTTGAAGTTTTAATTAATGAAAATATCAGATATTTCCTCCGTCTGGTGTAATTATTTTCTGAGAATCTTCAAGTCCTTAGATTTTTCGAACTTAAAGGTTACTTCCGCGTTAGCTTGAAGGGGAAACGAATAGTCGGAATTAAGAAATTCTTTTATTTCCTCGGAGCTCTTATTTTAACCTTTTGTCTCAGTATATCACTTCTCACCTGTCAATACTAATTTTTCAAGATTATCTACATCTCTAAATGTAGTCCAAAGGATTCATCTTAAGCACATGATTAATAACCTCAGCTCGTCCATGGATCTTTCATGCGGCCACTTCACCATCGCGCGAATGTTCGTGAAATGTTGGCCTTAGCGCTGTGATCAGCTGCCGCTTGCTCGCCCGTCCAGAGCGCTGCTAGCGTATCGCTAGTGGCGCCACTCTAGTGTCAACTAGCAAGCGGCAGCGAACGAAGTGTCATTGTGACATTGGTGTTTTGTATCCCATATCGCGGGTTCTTGGTGGAGAATTTCGAGAAAGTTCAGAGTCACTGAATTGGTCCACATGATTACGCACTAAAGGCACAGAAAACACTGGAGGGGTCCGGGGTGTGGGCAAGGGTCCACCATCTTGCCATTTCCATTCGCCATTTCGCGGTTCGCTCGCCTTCGTTCAACTTTTGCGGATACCGCGCGAATGTTTATAAAGTACGTTGGCCTTAACGCGAAAATGTTAGAGCGACATACCCACACCTTGGCGCTAGGCACCGCTCGTCAGCGCTCGTCCAATGGTGACAAGTGCCGGCATCAGAATTCAACAATAGCACTTTATATGTACATATGTCACATGAAATTGCTTCAATTACTTTTGCGTTAACCTGTAACAGTCTTTCAAAGTACAATATAGAATTTTTAGACGGAATGCTTATCGGATAAAAAGATCGACTTTAGAATCGGTTGGTTGGCGACCCCTGCACTTAAGTGTTTTCGCGCCAAAATAAAAGTGACGATGCGTAAACGCGCGCCTCGTACATTTACGACGCGCAGTCAGGGTTGGCACAACCCTAAGGAATTTTAATTCGCTTCCCCCTCTCCTACGTGCCGAATTTCTCACTCCCCCTCCCCTCCCCGAGGCTCTGCCACTTAATTAATTAACTTCTTAAATTCGCGGTCGGCGTTATGAAATTCTTGATACGTATTAATTCGCGGGCGGCCCCCACTGAATTATGCAGAGCGTGCGCCGCAAAGTTTTTCGCTCTGCATAGTTGAGCAAGATGTTAATAACAACGAGGCTCGCCGACGAAAAATTAATTTTCAAAAGCGAAACAAATTACTTCGTTTATACGCTCGTATCTCCTCCTATCCCCCCCCCCCTATCCACCTGGTTAATTACCGTATAAGATTTATTGGAAAAACCGCGCGAAAGGATTGACGAATCGCGCGCTATGCGTTGTCGCCTCGCACTTTGAATAGCGAGAAAATCCCAGTCAAATCTATTTGCTATTTCAGGATTTTTTAATTAGTAATTTCAACGTCGCCATTGGCGACTCTGCAAACGTGTCGGCGAAGCAATCACGTCAGTGCAAGCATGGGAAAATTTTATGAGGAAATGAAAAGTGCTTGTATACGATACTTATGTACGTATGTATGTATGTATGTACGTATGTGCGCTTAGAGCACTCGTGGCTGTAAATTAAAATGATTTTTTCCCCCGACGGAAGTTTACAGCGGTACATAAAATCACTCGCATTTTGAAAATCGTATATAAAACACGTTAAACGTCAAAATTAACATTGTAAATATTTTGATACGCGCGAATCGTAGCGGAAAAATGGGCGAAAGTAAAAATTTTCACGAGGGAAACGCCGCGATGTCGTGTATTTATGTTTTATATACGCGAGCGTAAAAAGTTGATTGTAGACGCTCAATTTAATACTTAAATCTCAAACAACGTCGAGTGTTCATAATATACAAATTTCGCCGAGGAAATAACTCCCGGTTTTAGAGACGAAATTTGGATGTAAAATTTTATACGACCCGAATTACACACTCGCACAAGCTACTCTAAAATTATTAACATCTCAACGACTCTCGCCTGCCACGCTCGCGTGTGTATAATTCACGCACTGTGAATATGTACTATGCGAAAAATTGACTATCAGAAACATTACAAGTGACACGCTTAAACCAAATATTTAGTACTATGTATGTACATATGTGAAATGTGTAAATGTCCAACGTTGTGTGGGGGAAAATATTCATATTTATGTATAGGTACATATATTAGCCTAGGTATAGTTTTCCTGTCATGTGATAGTGAGTTATAGCCCCACCCCAAAGTGCTGGTTTGTACAATAGCAGTACAGCCTATAAGCACGTAAGACAGTACGTGAAACAATTGTATAGTGCAGCGGCTCTCAACCGGTGTGTCGCCTGTGGTTACTTAGTGTGTCGCGTAATATTTAGCCTTAGGGTTAAATATTTATGTACTCGAAAACTAAAATACACAAAGCAAATTACGTATATGAAGTTAGGTTGGGTATAGGTGGCTTTAATTCAGTTTTCTATTGACACATTTTTTCGTCGATATTTGTGAAAAAAGTCTACTTTTTGCGAAGTTAGGTTAGGTACATCATGGCTTTAATTCAGTTTTCGATTGACGCATTTTTTCGTCGATATTTGTGAAAAAAGTCTACTTTAATCAAAGTTAGGTTGAGTACATCATGGCTTTAATTCAGTTTTCGATTGACGCATTTTTTCGTCGATATTTGTGAAAAAAGTCTACTTTTCGCAAAGTTAGGTTGGGTACAGGATGGCTTGAATACACTTTCCGTTTGATACATTTTTTCGTCGAAATTTGTGAAAAAAGTTTACTTTTATCGAAGGTAGGTTGGGTACAGGATGGCTTGAATACACTTTCCGTTTGATACATTTTTTCGTCGATATTTGTGAAAAAAGTTTACTTTTATTGAAGTTAGGTTGGGTACAGGATGTCTTAAATTCAGTTTTCGATTGACGCATTTTTTCGTCGATATTTCTGAAAAAAGTCTTCTTTTAGCGAAGTTAGGTTGGGTACATCATGGCTTAAATTTAGTTTCCGATTGACGCATTTTTTCGTCGATATTTGTGAAAAAAGTTTACTTTTCGCGAAGTTAGGTTGAGTACATCATGGCTTTAATTCAGTTTTCGATTGACGCATTTTTTCGTCGATATTTGGGAAAAAATTCTACTTTATTCGAAGTTAGGTTGAGTACATCATGGCTTTAATTCAGTTTTCGATTGACGCATTTTTTTTCGCCGATATTTGTGAAAAAAAAGTCTACTTTAATCGAAGTTAGGTTGTGTACAGGATGGCTTAAATTCAGTTTTCGATTGACGCATTTTTTCGTCAATATTTGTGAAAAAAGTCTTCTTTAATCGATGTTAGGCCGAGTACATCATGGCTTTAATTCAGTTTTCGATTGACGCATTTTTTCGTCGATATTTGTGAAAAAAGTCTACTTTAATCGAAGTTAGGTTGAGTACATCATGGCTTTAATTCAGTTTTCGATTGACGCATTTTTTCGTCGATATTTGTGAAAAAAATCTACTTTTATCGAAGTAAGGTTGGGTACAGAATGGCTCTAATTGAGTTTTCGATTGACGCATTTTTTCGCCGATATTTGTGAAAAAAGTCTACTTTAATCGAAGTTAGGTTGTGTACAGGATGGCTTAAATTCAGTTTTCGATTGACGCATTTTTTCGTCAATATTTGTGAAAAAAGTCTTCTTTAAGCGATGTTAGGCCGAGTACATCATGGCTTTAATTCAGTTTTCGATTGACGCATTTTTTCGTCGATATTTGGGAAAAAATTCTACTTTTATCGAAGTAAGGTTGGGTACAGAATGGCTCTAATTGAGTTTTCGATTGACGCATTTTTTCGCCGATATTTGTGAAAAAAGTCTACTTTAATCGAAGTTAGGTTGTGTACAGGATGGCTTTAATTCAGTTTTCGATTGACGCATTTTTCGTCAATATTTGTGAAAAAAGTCTTCTTTAATCGATGTTAGGCCGAGTACATCATGGCTTTAATTCAGTTTTCGATTGACGCATTTTTTCGTCGATATTTGTGAAAAAGTCTACTTTTCGCAAAGTTAGGTTGGGTACAGGATGGCTTGAATACAATCCGTTTGATACATTTTTTCGTCGATATTTGTGAAAAAAGTCTACTTTAATCGAAGTTAGGTTGAGTACATCATGGCTTTAAATCAGTTTTCGATTGCCGCGTTTTTTCGTCGATATTTGTGAAAAAAGTCTACTTTTAGCGAAGTTAGGTTGGGTACAGGATGGCTTGAATACAGTTTCCGATTGACGCATTTTTTCGCCGATATTTGTGAAAAAAGTTTACTTTTCGCGAAGTTAGGTTGGGTACAGGATGCCTTGAATACAGTTTCCGATTGACGCATTTTTTCGCCGATATTTGTGAAAAAAGTCTACTTTAATCAAAGTTAGGTTGAGTACATCATGGCTTTAATTCAGTTTTCGATTGACGCATTTTTTTTTCGTCGATATTTGTGAAAAAAAGTCTACTTTTCGCAAAGTTAGGTTGGGTACAGGATGGCTTGAATACACTTTCCGTTTGATACATTTTTTCGTCGAAATTTGTGAAAAAAGTTTACTTTTATCGAAGGTAGGTTGGGTACAGGATGGCTTGAATACACTTTCCGTTTGATACATTTTTTCGTCGATATTTGTGAAAAAAGTTTACTTTTATTGAAGTTAGGTTGGGTACAGGATGTCTTAAATTCAGTTTTCGATTGACGCATTTTTTCGTCGATATTTCTGAAAAAAGTCTTCTTTTAGCGAAGTTAGGTTGGGTACATCATGGCTTAAATTTAGTTTCCGATTGACGCATTTTTTCGTCGATATTTGTGAAAAAAGTCTTCTTTTAGCGAAGTTAGGTTGAGTACATCATGGCTTTAATTCAGTTTTCGATTGACGCATTTTTTTTCGTCGATATTTGGGAAAAAAATTCTACTTTATTCGAAGTTAGGTTGAGTACATCATGGCTTTAATTCAGTTTTCGATTGACGCATTTTTTCGCCGATATTTGTGAAAAAAGTCTACTTTAATCGAAGTTAGGTTGTGTACAGGATGGCTTAAATTCAGTTTTCGATTGACGCATTTTTTCGTCAATATTTGTGAAAAAAGTCTTCTTTAATCGATGTTAGGCCGAGTACATCATGGCTTTAATTCAGTTTTCGATTGACGCATTTTTTTCGTCGATATTTGTGAAAAAAAAAGTCTACTTTAATCGAAGTTAGGTTGAGTACATCATGGCTTTAATTCAGTTTTCGATTGACGCATTTTTTCGTCGATATTTGTGAAAAAAATCTACTTTTATCGAAGTAAGGTTGGGTACAGAATGGCTCTAATTGAGTTTTCGATTGACGCATTTTTTCGCCGATATTTGTGAAAAAAGTCTACTTTAATCGAAGTTAGGTTGTGTACAGGATGGCTTAAATTCAGTTTTCGATTGACGCATTTTTTCGTCAATATTTGTGAAAAAAGTCTTCTTTAAGCGATGTTAGGCCGAGTACATCATGGCTTTAATTCAGTTTTCGATTGACGCATTTTTTCGTCGATATTTGGGAAAAAATTCTACTTTTATCGAAGTAAGGTTGGGTACAGAATGGCTCTAATTGAGTTTTCGATTGACGCATTTTTTCGCCGATATTTGTGAAAAAAGTCTACTTTAATCGAAGTTAGGTTGTGTACAGGATGGCTTTAATTCAGTTTTCGATTGACGCATTTTTTCGTCAATATTTGTGAAAAAAGTCTTCTTTAATCGATGTTAGGCCGAGTACATCATGGCTTTAATTCAGTTTTCGATTGACGCATTTTTTCGTCGATATTTGTGAAAAAAGTCTACTTTAATCGAAGTTAGGTTGAGTACATCATGGCTTTAAATCAGTTTTCGATTGCCGCGTTTTTTCGTCGATATTTGTGAAAAAAGTCTACTTTTAGCGAAGTTAGGTTGGGTACAGGATGGCTTGAATACAGTTTCCGATTGACGCATTTTTTCGCCGATATTTGTGAAAAAAGTTTACTTTTCGCGAAGTTAGGTTGGGTACAGGATGCCTTGAATACAGTTTCCGATTGACGCATTTTTTCGCCGATATTTGTGAAAAAAGTCTACTTTAATCAAAGTTAGGTTGAGTACATCATGGCTTTAATTCAGTTTTCGATTGACGCATTTTTTCGTCGATATTTGTGAAAAAAGTCTACTTTTCGCAAAGTTAGGTTGGGTACAGGATGGCTTGAATACACTTTCCGTTTGATACATTTTTTCGTCGAAATTTGTGAAAAAAGTTTACTTTTATCGAAGGTAGGTTGGGTACAGGATGGCTTGAATACACTTTCCGTTTGATACATTTTTTCGTCGATATTTGTGAAAAAAGTTTACTTTTATTGAAGTTAGGTTGGGTACAGGATGTCTTAAATTCAGTTTTCGATTGACGCATTTTTTCGTCGATATTTCTGAAAAAAGTCTTCTTTTAGCGAAGTTAGGTTGGGTACATCATGGCTTAAATTTAGTTTCCGATTGACGCATTTTTTCGTCGATATTTGTGAAAAAAGTTTACTTTTCGCGAAGTTAGGTTGAGTACATCATGGCTTTAATTCAGTTTTCGATTGACGCATTTTTCGTCGATATTTGGGAAAAAAATTCTACTTTATTCGAAGTTAGGTTGAGTACATCATGGCTTTAATTCAGTTTTCGATTGACGCATTTTTTCGCCGATATTTGTGAAAAAAGTCTACTTTAATCGAAGTTAGGTTGTGTACAGGATGGCTTTAATTCAGTTTTCGATTGACGCATTTTTTCGTCAATATTTGTGAAAAAAGTCTTCTTTAATCGATGTTAGGCCGAGTACATCATGGCTTTAATTCAGTTTTCGATTGACGCATTTTTTCGTCGATATTTGTGAAAAAAGTCTACTTTAATCGAAGTTAGGTTGAGTACATCATGGCTTTAATTCAGTTTTCGATTGACGCATTTTTTCGTCGATATTTGTGAAAAAAGTCTACTTTTAGCGAAGTTAGGTTGGGTACAGGATGGCTTGAATACAGTTTCCGATTGACGCATTTTTTCGGCGATATTTGTGAAAAAAGTCTTAGAAAAAGTCTATTAGAAAAAGGTTAAGAGCTCCTGGTATAGTATAATGTCGATTGAATGGGTGTATGGCTATAAAATCACGCTGTCGATTCGAACCACCTTGTTGCCAACATACCACAGACACATAGTAATATTTTTTGAGCAGGTAAGACTATCTGTTATTAATTGTAATCTCAGCATAGCAACTATTGAAATTAAAAAATGCCCCATCTCACCTAAATATGAGTTTTAATTATTTTAAATTAATACCAGTATGCAAAATTGTAAAGGAAACTGTTTAACCATACAAATATACATACCTTAAGTTTTGTATTTGTTAGAGGGAGAAGTGTTGACAAATTAAAAAATAGATTGATAATGAAAGAGTGTATTTTTAGAGGTGTGGGGTACCTTACCTGGGGGTTCCTGGGGTTTATTTAACCCATTCTCGTCCTGGGGGTGCCTAATTACATGGGTGCGCGCCGCAACCTAATCGCCGACCCAAACCCAAACTTTGCACATGTTTTACCCCGATAACATTGAGTGGGAGACAAAGGAACGCGGTCCCGGAACACTTAATCGTTTTAAAGTTAATCAAACAATTTCGTCATCGGTTAATAATACATCGACTTACAACATAATCTAGGCTCCAATCCATCATATTCGATATGGGGTGAAAAAAAGCCACTCCAACTATGTAAAAGTTTGTATTCAATTTTGTTATTGATATTACATACATACATATATACAGTTTTTCTATTTTAGTTTAATGCCTATCTACAGAATGAATGTTTTCTATATAAAATTGGTTTATATGTATATTATACATATGTACATACATGTATGTATGTAGTAGCAAAGTTTTTTATGTGATACTACGAGTTATCTATTCAAATTTTACCATGCGTGGAAGGGTTTCGACAAATTGTGAAATATCATTTCCGCTCTTTAATCATTTTAATTTGCGCATTACACGATTTCGCATTCGGTTTTTAATTGAATCAATTTGATTGATCACCGGCCGTATATGATCAATATTCATTTCGTTGCTTTCGAATTCGCATTTTGAAGGGTGTTTCAGACGACCAATACATTATATTCCCACACCAATATGCTGTCGATGAGTATATACAATTAGTTCAACCCTTCGAGTTTAAAAAAATAGCGTTATATTTTACTCTCGACACATTTATTCGTTATCTCAGTATAGAGAGTGGAAATATAGTATTCTTTATAATTTCTACAACATTTCACTAACCATGATGTAACTTGAGGTTCTTCAAATGGTTCAGACGATAGCTCAGTGATTAGATCGTTAGTCTCGTGAGCGAAGTTCCGGGGCTCGATCCCTGTATGTCAAAATGTTTTCTTTTACGGTTTTTTCGACCTTAATTATTGTCATTGGTAAGATCTCTGGACATTACTAAACCTGTTTGATAACTCTCCCCCCAACAATAAAAACAATACTTTATGCGATATGGATAAAGTAAGAACAAAATGACTACGGATCTTTCAATGTAAAATGTACCGTACGGATCTTTCAATGTACCGTAGCTACGTCACATATGTATGTATGTACTTGTGACTCGTTTAAAATGTGTGATTCTGTGTTACTTTTTCGAACGGATTTAGTGTTTTGAAACATAACTATCATTTTCGTTGAACTGATATTATTGATAGTGGTTTAGTTATACTTTTAACTATCATCTCATTTGCATATGAAAAGTTTCATCCATCGCTGTTGAAAATTTCACCCGCAAGCGGCGATACGTCGTCGCTCGCCACTAAAAGGGTTAACGAATGAAATATGAAGTTTTCATGGTGAGTTTTCCTCGGTATAAATTCACGGCACGCGTAATGCGAGCCTAATGGAGATGTGGACCGCGATTGACCCTTGGCGTTTTGACCCTTAGCGCTCGTCGCCGCGATAATACGGTTAACAGGCGAGTGGGATTATCAGCGGGCCACACGTTAAATTACGCCAATAAAGATAATTAGTTGACTGTAGATCCCTCCCCCACCCTTCGGCTAATTTCGTTTACATTCACAAAGAAGAATCTGGTGTACACTAGATTGAGTGACCGATAGAACGGTGTACGAACGTACCCCTAGGGCTCGGTCCACTCGTGCATATGTAGGTACACATGTGCTCCTACTCTGTGCTCTACACGTTTTATGCAAATCGTTTGTTGTATATAAAATAATAGTGATGGTGTACCCGTAGTAGCTATGTATATATTATATTAATAAAAATATGTTTACGTTGTGCCTCGCCGAGATTAGAATTCGTATTCTTATGTTAAAAGCGTGTACCTTTAATCAAACTTGACGCGCCACGAATATCTTTTGTTGATCGTAAGCTTTTACGAGTGCCAGGGTGAAAATACATATTTTTAAGCTTTTAGTGTGTTTCGGATAATTTCGACTTGTATTCAAATTGCGTATACTCGTTATGAAACATGTGTATAAATTGAGCTTTTTTTTAAGCCTTGAGGTATTTCCGGTTACACATTTTCAAACACATTATTAAAAACAACCATTACATAGCATTGTTAGGCATTACTTTTGTCGTTTGTTAGTTAATGTTAAGCTCTTTCAAAGTTTACTGAGGTGAAAACATTTTCTTTTTAAAAAACTGAAAGGTTTCTTAATTCGTTTTCAAAAATAAGAGTCGGCATACACGCAATTTTGTATGATTTAACATTTAGAAAAATTTAGAAATTAAATTACAACGCTCCAACTGATTTTAACAAATAAAAGATTATACCTACAAATGTACATACATATGTATATAATAAATATATGATTAACACAATTAAGCAACGAAAGTATGAAAGTAGGCTTAAAAATTTATTTAATAAAACTAAAATTATGTTTAATGAATTTTGCACGCAAAACGTAGTTACTGTAGAATAGTCATATTGTAGAGATAGTTGATAGTTATTTATACCTAAGACAATTGGTGAATATGACTGGTTGTAAAGAAGAAGAAATAAAACAAAGAATGAAACTAAGATGGAGTGCTTATTGACATTGAAGAATTGGACGTTGAACATTTGACATTGGACAATGAACATTGTTTTTAAATCCAACATTCCGCTATGTATGAAAGATGTATGCTTCGTATAACAAAAACATATCGTAAGATCAATACGTGGGTAAGAAGCATGACCAAAGTGGTAGATATAGCAGAACGTGTGAAAAAGTTGAAGTGGTAATGAGCTGGACAGTGGACACATAGCGAGAAGAATGGATGGCAGAAATTCTGTAATGGTATCCGAGAGAATGTGAAAGAAAGCAAGGTAGACCGAGTGGACGATGGGCTAATGAATTGAAAAGAATGTGTGGAGTCAAGTGGATGCAGATTGCTCAAGACAGATAGGAATGGAAGAGGATTGGAGAGGTCTTCATCCAGCAGTGGACGGTGAACGGCTTAAAATTATGATGAATACATATGTATGTAGTTCAAATAAAAAATACAGTTCATTGATAAAAACCTGCTGTTGATAAGCTCAAACCAATATTACAACCATTGTCACACGGACAGGTTTTACTTTGCGAATTTTACAATTTATTCATTGGTACTAATGTACATACATATGTAGGTATGTAGTTAGTTTAAATAACAGGAAAATTAAAGTTATCCAAACGTGCTGTTTCTAAATCTAATACAACACTTCAATTAATACATGCGATTAGGATGTGTGATATAAAGGTTTATCACGTTTAAATTCAGTATATGGTCCATGTTAATGATTTAGTGAAACATTGTTGGCACACGTCAAGAACGTTTCGCCTATTAGGTTTGCCGATCCAGTGGTGCGATGATGAGAGCGCTCATATAACCCTAAACGCCCACGTCCGACCGCACCCTGACCACTCGATCGATTTGGCCTACTGCTCTATACGAGATGCACGCGCTGAATTGCATCGCCGTTTAATGCACTGCTCAATAGTGCCTCAAAATCATTATGCAACTCGAGATTCCCGACATAAAGTGGCTGCACCGGAATCGAATGGCACCTAATGAAAACACGGCCGAACGAGTTTATGGAATGGGCGACATCAGTTAAAGTCGACCAGTGCCTCTCAATTATATCCGGAAAGTTTGCGTTTTTTAAAATCTATGACAATCTTGAACAAAGTTGATAAAACAGTTGTATAGAATTATTTTATTTGAGTTGGTAAGCCTGATAAAAATGTTCATTGTTGTTAAATCTGGCAATTGAATGTAGCGACCGATTCAATTGTCCAAATTTATATTAATGTAAAATTTTGCTAGTTTTAAAAATTTAATATTTAATTAAATAATATTTTCATTTATTATAAAAAATAAATTATGATAAAAAAATATTTAGAAAAATATGAAGGGCACTTCAAATAAGGTGATAGGTTTTGGCCCACCTTATTTGTACGTAACCCAAAGTAGGTAAAAATAAAATAATCGGGTGTGACCAATCTATGACTTTATCCATATAGATTTGAGGAATATGAAGATTGACTAAAAAATGAAAAAGTCAAAAAATCGTGCACAAAGAAAAATAACTATTTTACATGAAAAAAATCCCATTTCCGGTTGAGCGATTTTTTTTTTTAATTTGTAATTATCACAATGAGTATAGTATTACAACACAGACATTTTCCAGAAATCATGCAAACTTGATCGGGGGATACCTGATACAAATGAGTCAAAATCTCGAGGTCGAATTTTTGCACGATCACAATACTTAATCCGATAAGGATAAAGTAAAAAATAAAATTATTTAGAGATTTTATTTCCACTGTTTGCATCAAAGGGTAATGAGATCTCAGCTGGTCTTTTTTTTTTATCCGATTCCAACTTACTTAGCAGCATGTGACTGTATGGGGTGTAAGTGAGCGCCCACTGCGGAAAATTCCACAAGGTTTTCACACCTCGAACGTGGCGATTTTAAAAATGCAAGCAAGACCTCATAAAACGATGAAAGTGTTCCGAGCTCACGTCCAGCCACTGCGGCAGCAAGGTGTGGGGCCAAAGGGGCCTCGCTCGATAGCGACGCCCCTGTCGATAGATAGACATGCCCAACCGAAAACTTGGTAGAGTAGGCCTCGGTTGGAAAGTTCCCAAAACAAAACGAAACAACGGAGGCTAGAGGTGGCCCCGGGCGTTCTGCCTCGTCTAGTGAAGTCCCCGACTACTTGGCCCCACGAAATTACGAGCTTCAAGTACTCGGGGACAGTTTACTGTGCACGGACTGTGAGCACCCCTGTGTAATGTGTCACCACTGTCGCTGGAACTATATAACTTCTTCTCGTTGTAATTGGCCCTAGGTATCGCAGGCCGCGAACGTGAATATTTAATAATATAGACGGGTGGGGGGAATGTGAGGTGGAAGTAGGTACACATATTTCAGCTGGAACTTTAGCAATTATTCACTATTATACACCCCGATGGCGTAATCCTTTCCGCACTGCTCGCCGAGACAACTTGGCACTCAAAGCTGGCGCCAGTTACCCATTAAACAGGCTTCGTTGAAATATTGTTATTTCACTTGTTAAATCAGAGTTGACCTTTCGGACTTCGCACAAAAATGTGTCATCGACGTATGTGCCAGTAAACAATGTGCAACGAAGGGTAAATGTTGTACGAGAGGGTGGGAAAATCCCTCGAAATGAAAATACCCCACTTGAAGATTTCCTTGGGGATAAATGAAAAGAATGAAAACTAATCAAGAGTGTACTCATTGTTGGAATTATTCTACGAGCTAATGACACTACTGGAAAATTGCTTTGAATTGTTCGCGAGAACAAAACCAAAAAGACATCGATACTTTCATTTCACACTACACGTTGGCTGGTCAATAGAATGCATATTTACTTTATCCGCATTGGATAAAGTATTTGTGCAAAAATTCGACCTCGAGAATTTTACTGTTTTGTATCAGAGGCACATGCTGCTAAGTAAGTTGGAATTGAATATTAAAAAGACCAGCTGAGATCTCATTACCTTTTGATGCAAACAGTGGAAATCAAATCTGTAAATTATTTTATTTTTACTTTATCCTTATCGGATAAATTATTGTAATTCGACCTCGAGATTTTGACTGATTTGTTATTGATTTTTTAATGATTTTAATGATTTCTGGAAATGTCTGTGTGTGTGTTTATTAACTTTTTCTCCGAAATTATCAAGTCTATCAAACTGAAATTTCATATCTATTATTTTAACGTAAGGTGTAAGAGGCAGTTTACTCTTGAACGATTTTTGGTTTTTAATTTTTTTCGGCCTTTTAAATATTTAGTATCGTCGTAATATTCTAATATTATAATCTTGAGGTAAAATACCTCGTTATGAAAGAATAAATGAATAAAATCAGTCAACCGGAAGTAGGGTTTTTCCTTTGTAGAAAAGTCAAAAATCCTGCCACATCGGAATATTTCCGAAACTACTTAGCCGATCAAGTTGAAATATCATATCTATAGTTTTCACGTAAGGCGTAAGAGATACTATGATTTTGGTCAAAATCTGCCAACCGGAAGTGGCAGCTTACTCTTGAACGATTTTTTTGTTTTTTTTTTTTAATGCACCTATTTTTTGGTTGGGAAAAGTTTCTCCAAGTGAAACATTTGTCAACCTGACGTCGATCTCTCGACAGCGCACTCCTCTAATATTAACTAATTTGACCAAAACTTGCACTGAGAACAACTTGAGCTGAAACAGTAGGGGTTGTACATATTATACATATTGATGTTTCTATTTTCCGTTTGAAGTTTCCGCTTTTAACGCACCGCACATACGGGCCTACTTCTAGTCGAAAACAATATGCACTACCCGTTCCAAATATTGTCAAGCAAATGTTTATTTATTCGTGTGAATTTTTATTTTTATATTACAAACGCGGTTCTATTTTGAAGATGGCGAATCAATCGTGCGCTCAAAGGGTCGGTTTTAAGCATGCAAATTTATGTCGTGAAAAGTTGGTCAACGGGGTTGCCCCACCCTCTATAAATCAGATTCTCGCCAGAGGATTTACAAGCCACCTGGAACTAACTGCCGCTAAACAAGCCCGTGCCCAAAATTTTCTTCGCGCTGCCTTAAAACAAGTTATTTGTGTTTGCCAAAGTTCTTCCAAGTCTTTTGAGATACGCCATGCCACCCCGTTCCCTTTCTCTCTGACTGCGCAGCTTCAGAAGCAGACCGGCAAACGAACTTGACACGTTTCGTTACTCAATTCATTGTTTCGTATACTCTTATTTGCAGCTCGGTTATTTTTCACGGACGACTCGGACCGACTACGGCGCGCTCGCTTATTAACTTCATTTACACAACACACAATTATACCAGGTCAGGTCGAAAAGTATTAATTAAAATTAGCACAGCAGAGTTCACAAGTACAAAAAAGTCACTAAACCTCTTGTCTTTTTAAATTTTATCTAAATTAAATGTTTCTATGATAATGACTGTACCATTTACCTTGAATTTTACACAAAATGGTGACTTATTACTCAATTTGCATTTTTGTATGTATCATCATCATTCATCACTTTCAGCCATTCACCATCCACTGTTGGATGAAGGCCTCTACAATCCTCTTCCATTCCTGCCTGTGTTGAGCAATCTGCATCCACTTGTCTCCACATATTCTGATCAATTCATCAGTTCATCTTCCACTCGGTCTACCTTGCTTTCTTTCACATCCTCTCGGATACCATTCCAGTTTTTCTCGCATCCATCCGCCAACCATTCTTCTCACTACGTGTCCAGCCTATTGCCACTTCAACTTTTTCACACGTTCGGCTATATCTGTCACTTTGGTCATACTTCTTACCCATGTATTCCTCTCACGTTCTTTTCTTGTTATACCAAGCATACATCATTCCATGCCTCTCTGTATGCACTGGATCTTACGTAGCATTCTTGAATTTAGCAGCCAAGTTTCACATCCATACGTCATAACTGGCAGGATGCATTGGTCGTATGCCTTCTTTTTTAAGCATTTGGTATGTATGGATGTACATACATATATGAAGCTTAATATGTCCTTGATTTAAAGCGTTATCAAAAGTTCTAGTGTGTTATAATGAAGTTCTCACAGGAGAAATACTATTATTGTCAAATTTTAGTTACGTAGAATGTCAGCAGATGAAATTATGATTTTGATTTAAAAGTAGAATTATCGTGTCGTGGATCGAATCACGAACCTTCGCGTGAATCCGACGCTGTACCGGCTTAACTAAGCTGTATGTATGTAAATTTAAATAGGCTCGTAAAGGGTGATTCTTAAACAGAGTATATTGACTTGAAATTCGAATGTCTCGAAAGTGTTAATGAGTATAAAGGCGATTTGCAAGCGCTCAATTAAGCTAATCCAGTAGGCGCTCGTTGTACGGAAAATGAGGAGGAGGAGAGTTTGTGTCGTTGGGTCTCGGGTTTTTGAGCGATACGGGCCCTTAATCCCTAAATTACACTTGTCGGCATTATGGGGAATTAGAAGACGCGGCCTAATCAGATTTGCGTACAGTTTGCCGGTAAGCCGCTGGACCGAGTGTTTGCCAACGTCGCACCAGCCCGCCTCGCAGATTAGCTATATTAGCGCCGAACAAAGTTTTTAATCCGACCGGACAACAGTGTGTTCCGAGCGTGCTTTATCGGCCATTGTAATATGGGGAAAAAATTCGCGGAAAATGAGAGATGAGGTGGCGCAGTCTCTACGTCACCACCCACTTTTCCTCGGTGAATAGAGAAGAGGTGATGAGGGTGAGGGGGAGGTAGGGGTCGGTAAGCTCAGAGAGCTCGGCGAAAACACGTTCAAACAAGCTTTCAATTATAAATTTCTTTAGGGGTATTATTTTCTAATTTGTATTTCCGAGATGCGGTAATGCAACTGGGACGGAAACGAGAGCGTAATTTCTTTCAATTTTCTCGACTTTTCCAATTGCTCCGCCGACGAAAAAAAATCAAAGTCAAACAAGAAACTAAATATAAACCGGATGTCTAAAAATAAAGTAAACAAATTATTTTCAACTTAAAAAATTATGCCTCATACTTTGGGGGGAATTTTTTGAAACTAAGCGGAATTGAATCGATAACTATGGATGCTAGTATGTACTGTGGTAAAAGTCCTTAGTAATATTTTTTGAAATTGAGATAATGGCGCCTGAGGCTCTTTTTTCTGAAAAATAATAAGTATTATGTATACTAGTGTAAGTCCGTTGAATATCAACGGAGCGTTCTCATCACCCGTACTAAAAAATAATATTAAATAATACGTTGCGCCATCTATGGCGCGTTATAATAACAACGTAACAATTTAGCAAAGTCGCGAGCCATATAATATTCGGCTATAAATAGTTACGTTGAAGCCTGCCCTACATCATCTGGTTTGGCTCACCGCGTAAGCACTGTGTTCCGAATCAGTTTACCGAGGCGAGCGTTATCAGTAGACAGACAGACAGACGGAACAGGCCTATTATATATATACATAATCGCACTACAAGTGAATTTTATCATATTTAGACTGTTAATACATATTGGGCACTTTTACCCCGAAACCAAATATGTATGTACATAAACGATCAAATTAAGAGGTATTGGCAAAACTCATACCAATTTAATACAAAATAAGTATTTTGATGTCGGTTCCAGTGAATACTGATATACTGATCTAAGTGTAAATTTTCCGTTTGATTGGAACTACTCGTAGCATAGATATACAATACCATAGATATGCCATTCCAAACAAATTTGCCTGGACAAAGCGTCAGAAGCAACGGGGGGTGCGGGGGGTCTAAAGTGCGGGGAATTCCCACAAAAAAAAAGTCAAGCAAAATGCATGCAAGGCATGCATTTTTTCATGCCCTTTTTGTATGTCATTTTTCGGGCGCTAAGGCCAATCTATGTTATTCTACATCTATGACTCGTAGTTTATTTAGTGTCAAATTTCGTCGTCGATTGCAATACTTTCATTACTTATAATGCACCGTACATATAATGAGGTAGTAATAATTTCGATGTTAATGTCATGCGATCACCAAACAACAATGAAACAAGAAACAAATTTGTCCATGTGAGTTAATGTCAAGTTTACACGCCGATTGCCCAAAAAATCCCCATCACGTGAGTGGCATGTTTATCGAGCGTGAAATTACGACCGGACCGAAAAAAAGGAATCGAGCCAATTTCACTCCCTCTCCTCCCCACACACACACTTTCCCCTTTGCGAAAGAAAATAAAGTGAAAATCGGATTCCGCTGCCTCTGGTTTTGCAGCGAAAAGGCTTTAGCGGATTTCCCCATACGTGCGCGATATGCAATTATGCACTCGGTATCCGGCCCTCCCGCCGGGACTTTTACAACTCAAGATACTGCATATTAAGTGCATTCCGAAAGCGATCCGTACCTTAATCGAATTCGTGAACTGATTTTACAAAGGTTTTCGCTGAGCGTCCCACCTGTATGCAGTAACAAAATTTTAAACGATTGTATGTATAACAATTCAAATTAGCGTGACAAACTTTACGTTAGTATTCCGAAATAGTATATTGATTGAGCGAACAGTCTCTTGTGGAATTACATGTATAGATTTTGTATGAAATATCGATGATGGCGTTGTTTAGAGGATTCGGGCTGGCGTTGGGTGGATTTCTACCCCTGGAGAAATCACGCCAGAAATCGGATTATAAAAAACCGATATCGACGCAGTGTTCTCGTTGCCATTTCAACTTTTATGATCGACCTAACAAGGCACGGACTGGATAAAGAAGTCTAGTTCGTTCGTGCAGCGATAAAGTTTCAAATTGGTTCCACCACAGAGACCACTCTCAATATTGTTCTTCAATAACGCCGCCACGCCGCACAATAACTATTGTGCATAAGTTGCATTCGAAGCTCTGACTGCATTTATTAACTTTTCAAAGGAGAGAGCAGCTGGATAAAATTTTGGCACAAACTAAAAGGACGTATCAAAAGTTTAACCACTGTTGAAAGTATCCTCAATACAATTATGAATGAATCAAATATTATACAATCTGCAATCTCTTTATAAAACCTTTCACAAACACATTCAAGGTAACAATTTCAAGCATAACAACCATGCTTTTCAATTAGCTCAATCTAATGTTCTTACGCTTTTCAGGATTTGTGAAGTCGTCTTAAAATGTTTATTGTTTATTTTGAATTAAGCTACCCCACTTTCCCTCTTTGCCTTATTGAGTCTCTCTTATCGTGGGTTTCAAGCTTCAATACATTGAATGTAGATAGACGATAATTATTGACTCACTCTAGCACTAGTGTATTATTTGACTGCCGATTTTAATCGGACTGCAGTATAGAGTCGACCAATAAAGTAGGCGTGTGTGGTTTAGTTATTGACGTAGTCAAAAGGGAGTGATACCAAAGTGAGCACCATGTCGAAAATGTAATGTTTTTGTATTGAAATTGCGGTCGCACGAGCAAAGCTCAAAAGCTCGCTAATTCATTCGCCGAATATAATACGGAATGGTGCGGCGCAATAAAACTCTTTGATGTATCAGAGGCAGTACAGGAAGCAAGCAGGTCGGGGATTATTTAATATATCAGGTGGCGGCAAACTGACAACCAATATGGCGGGACATTTGTTATTCGCTTTCGAGGCGCCATTGACAGCCGCGTCCCGCGCTTTGTGGAACGCAATATCGGCTTTTGCGGAAACATATTTCGTAATTCAATAGATTCCCGAATTGTGAACGAGTGAAAGGTGTCGAAAAACGCGCTCCAGGTGAGTGCAAGAGCACGGGGAAATGGTGTGAGGCAACATTATGCTAATTATATAGCACGCGATAAATCTACCCAGTCAAATATTGAAGGATCGAACATTATTCTTTCTTTTTAGGGCTCGTTTTGATGTTCCGCAGGCCTGTGTTCAATGGCCGAATAGTGCGCGTTCATCTGGTTATGTATAGTTGAATTTCCATTGAAGACAGTGACTATAATTAAACGCCGTTGAATCAATTGAATGCACTAACAGTGTCCCGTTGCATTATGAGGGTTATGGTAATGCGCTGAAGCCGTAAATTGCGTCGTGTGATTCAATGCGAGTGAGAACTAGAATGGTTGGATTGATTGACCAAAGTTTAATATTTATTTATTTATTCAATGATTCATATTCGTCCTTTGATAATATTATCATATCGATGTTTCTGTAAAATATATATAATATATATGTAGATAAATTGGCAAATTCTAACAGGAGACTGCTGATTTGCATTTAGTAATGTCTAGAATTCTATGTATGTAGATCTTGTCAATGACGACAATTAATTCGGAAAAACCGTCGAAGAAATAAATCAAGACGCGAGGATCCAACTCCAGACCTGAGATATTGCCTGGCTATACTGTACTATAATTAATTGAAATTACTGATCTTGAACTAATAACGTCCAAATATTGTCAAAATGAAATTTCCCCAGAAATATAATACAATGGTTTTCTGTAGCCATCTTTTGAAGAGCAAATAACGGAATTATGTATGTAAGGAATCGTTTCAGTTATCGAGTCGTACAATCATCATCACATTCTGATTATAAACTGTAAGTGTCTTTTTTAATATGAGTCAAAACAAAGATATTGGCAATTGAACCACGAAGTGTTTTAAGCAAACGCTCTACCCACACAGTTTACACGCTGTGGTTCAACACCCCTATTGTTTATTAAGTTAAATCACAAACAACGCCGCGTTATAGTACGTACATACACTTACAAAATGTTGTGATGTCTTTTAAACAACATGCGACAAAACGGAAACGGACGATCCGGTTTAATCAGAAAAGGATTAAGTCGAATCTTTTGTCTCTGAAACGGCGTTCAGCGTCACCTTTGTGATTTTTTAATCCCGAGCATGTTTAAACGGCGCAAAATTGGAGTGTTGGCGCGTTTTTGAGCGACAATGAAAAAGCCAACAGTGGGTGTGGGTTCAGGGGTAGAGGGTGGAGAAAGGAGATGGCAAACAACGGGACATCAAACGGGAGCGATCTCGCCAGGGCGCAGAGTGTTTGTAATGTATCAAATGTCGGCGCACAAAAGGGGGCCCCGCTAACAAGAAGTGGTGCGCCGCGACGACAGACAGACAGACAGACATGCTAGAGTTCGCGCGGAAAAATATGAGTAGAGTGGGAAAATTCTGGAGGAAAATGGGGAGGGTTTTGGAAAATGGGGGTAGGAGAGAGCCCGTTGAAGAGAGCAACGCGACACCTGAGGAGGAGCCGAGTAGAGCGCACGACAAACACGTTGATGACGATTGAGGACAGTGAGCTGCATTCATACTTGTGAAATATGCTGTACGTACCTTCGGGGATTTGCGATTCGTAAACAAGATGTCTTGTTTACTACAGCCCTTGCTTTTTCTTATGTAGGCTTTTCAACTTCTAAAAATAAAATTTACAGTTCCATAGAACAGGGTTTTTCAAACTGTGGGTCCCCGACCCATTGGTGGGTCGCAAAATAAATAAAATGGAAAAAATTGGTTTCTTACAACTTTGCAAATATTGAAAATGGAACGAGTCGTTTTTATCTAGATTTTTTGACTTCATAGAATTTGTAAAAGGGCCGTTCGCATGACACCATTGTTTAACATTGTCAATGAAGATATTTTGAAAGAATTAAAACTCGAGATATTTTCACATCTCACTTCTCTGTCCCAAGGTTTTGATAATTATTTTCCAGGGTGCGGCGACATTAACGCGCGACATTTAGCGCGCCGACATTAGCGCGCGAACGTTAGCGCGCCGACGTTAGCGCGCAATTCATTATTTTTATATTTAATAAAAAATAGAAAACAATTATTCTAAAAACTTAAAACATGAAAAAATAACCATAAAAAAGGAGAACGTACATATGTAAGTATAAACAGTATAAAACACACATATGTACATATACATAAAGACAAATTTAAATTTCAATATTATTAGAGATTCTTCTTAAGAATTCCAATTTACTGATACAATTATACATAAGTTGGAATTGTGCCTTCCAATCTTTTATTTAATTTGGCATATTTCGATTTCGAGCAATTTGGACGCCTGAAGCCAGATTTATATCTTTCGATTATTATTTCGGAATAGTATTGTTCCGCGATGAATTGTTCACACAGTTTATATACTACAGGATGCACAATGTTGATAGTCTTTGTCGGTTTCACAACAATTGAGAATATTTAAACAATTGGCTTGTAGTTAAAGTCGCAATGACCTTTACTTTGTACATAAAGGGCCCGAAACTGTTTCATTTCGCCGCCGCTGTTAGGCCCGCTGCTAGGTTTGTAAAAGTACCAATTAATTTTAAATAAGATGTAATTTTGGCAGAAAAGTTATCTTAGATAAGTACATTTCTTTAAATGAGCAGTCAAAAATACAAAATAATGTTATTTTGCGCGCTTAAGTCGGGGTTGTACTGCGCGCTAAAGCCGGCGCGCTAATGTCGGTGCGCTAACGTCGGCGTGCTTAAGTCCCGCGCGCTAATGTCGGAGTGCCATTTTCCAGTGCGGAAATTTGAAACAGTAAAGAAAAGCCTTTGGATAAAAAATTCATTTAATTCTGAAAGCCCTGAATCAATAATTGAGCTAAACTTTGATCCCGAAGAGGAGGCTGAATTTTTACACCTTATTAGTTCATTTACACCGAAGAATGATCTTCAGAAATTAAATTTGTCATCATTTTGGATTAAGGTTAAAGGAGAACTTTAACTTTAAGTAAAAAAGCAATCTTTTATTTCAATTTATTCGCGTGAACTAGGATTTTCGACTTTATCTCAATTAAAAACAAAGTTTCTACTTGAAAACTAGATTCATCCATAAATATGCATATATCATGTGTCAATAGTAAATAAAGGAATATAATGGACAGAGTTTGTGTTTGATATACATATTATTATATATGTAAGCATACTGGATCGCAATTACAAAATGCAAAAAAAAAATTTGACAAACGCTGCCATAGAAGGTGCAGGCGTGGATGTAAGGAAAAGGGGGCAAAATCATACATACAAATTATAAATTGACTGTATCAATTATACACTTAGCTCATTATGTTTTGACAAATAGATAAATGGTATACCTTTCTATATGTCATATGGTATATTGATAAAATGTAAGCCGTTTAGAAATTGTCGTAGATTGTGAGCTTTAGCTAGTGCTTCTGTATTTTCCGATCTATTATATTATACATGTGCGAGGCCGTAGCTGAAAGTACCGATTCATTAATTCGTAATTCGCTCGGGTAATGTTTCCTGTCCCGGGGCGTATTAAAATCATCAGTTCGTGTCAATTTATCACCCGCTGGCAAAATATTACGTCCCTTAAAATGGTCTCATTCTTACCTGAGGCGCTAGAAATTCCCATTATCTCAGCCAGAATGTGCCTACAAATTATACATACCTTTGCGCCGAAATTAACTTTATCAAGCCGATAAAGAGTTCATCATAAAAATTATAATGCCGCTTTACTATACATAACGTTTTAAAAGGCTTTATTTTTTTTTCTATCGCTGTGAATTTATGAATATTGCCATGTACCTAATGTATTTATATAGTCTGCTGTATTGAATTAAGATAGAGACTGTTAACTTTGGCTAGAAAACTTTGGATGCTTGCAGCTATGTAGTGCACAATATTAAGTTATGGTAAAAGTTTCGACAAAATCGACGACTTTTAGATGTTCATTTAGTATGTACATACATACATATGTATGCATGTAGATATGTACATACATATGTACCTATGTACATAATATGTATATGTAAATTTTTTTTCTTCGTGCAGTTTATTTTTAGAATTGTATACAATGATAATAATATCTAATAACAGAATGCGTGTCGTGCGAATGAAACAATTTCTTTATCCCTTTTTTTTGAATTTCGTAATATATCATAATTTTGTATGTGTTTCTGTTCGGGAAAGCCCGACCATCTTAAGCTTCCACTCCAGCTCAACTATCATAACAAAGCCTCTGTTTGGTGAAGAGCTTTTGAGACGCTTAGAAAGGAGAAGCCGTGGAAGACGGAAAACGCAAAGGCTAATGATGGCAGCTGATTGCTCATTTAATCAATGGACCATTTCTCAAAGAGACTTTATAGGACGCCGGCCTTTTAGAAACTGTTTTTTCCTTCTTTTCCGTTCTTTATTTCACTTCGGGAAAACATTTTATTATATACATCACATCTGCAATACACAACGGTACCGTACGCTTTTAAACACGCTGCGATTGAAAAAAGACGATATTGTACCGTTTAAAATTTTTCATAACAATATTAACACGGTGCAAGTTTTGAATGGAATCGAAGTGTTGAATCCACTTTGCATATTTATTTGCGAGGAGGAACCTTTTTCGGTTGCAAGCTTTTAAAATGTGATAATTCGAACAAGAGTGCGGCGTTAGCTAGTACATTGAAGGTGGGGGGGGGGTATTAATTTAATTGACTTTAACGAGTTGGTAGATAGTAGTTTGGCCTTTGAAGTGGAAGATTGCGAGTTTGAACCCGTAAGCCGGCTGCTTTTAAACTGCTTTTATTGGATTCTGCTGAATACTTTATGGGGTACCTACGTCCCATTGCGAACTTTAACCGGCTCACTTGAACACTTAAATTCAACCATATTCTCTGTGTGAGTGGGGATGAAATTTTACAAAATGCTACACACCTCAAATATCTGAAGACCAAAGCAAATACGCATTAATAGATAGATTCACAAGCAACTGAAGTGACTAACCGCACTTATTAAAGTATAATCAAGTGTATTCGAATAAGTGTAGGACATTTTAAATTTTGCCAAAGTTGCAAGACATGAACAAAAGGCACTGAAGAGGCGCATTCTAGTTGTAGAATGAGCATTCTTTGGCTTAACTTATCTAAACTGTGATAAATCCTGTTACTTTTTTTACTCTCATACTTTATTCCCCCCCCCCCCCCCCCTACTCTTGCATGTAACAAGTCCTACTGCAAGGTAATAAATAAACTGGGAATCGTTTTATTTCCAAAGAAGAGATTCTTGCAAATACACGCCGATAGACTGCTTCCCTACTTTTACATTTCGCGTAGCCCTATATATGTATGTATATGTATATCTTGAGGACTTAATTTAAGTTGGTGGAGGATTTTGTTATTTTGCGCAGTTGTTATATATCTTAATTAGCGTCATTTTTTTAACCGGTCTCGCCTTTTTTTAATTTTGATAAATTATTCTCCTCGCTGTTACGCAGTCTCTCATTACAGTAAAAACCTTCCGATTTCAAATAAAGTGAATGTTTAGTTAGTTTTAAATTTTTATATATTATATTTGCAATTTAAAGCTAACTAGTAATATAAAAATTGGCTCTTCAGTTTTTTTTGCATATTCTATTGGGTCGAATATTGTTTCACATTCTTTATGCGAAACGGTTTCGGAATAAAATGGCAAAATCGTCTGAATTATGGTGGAACACCTGATCCGTCCGAGTTGATAAAAGACGAGGGTTTATGAACGTAAAAAACAAAATTGAGTTTTGAAAACGTATGAAAGCCTTATAAACACGACCGACCGGTGCAAACGGAGAAACGGGCATAAAACGAATGAAGCTTTTACGAGCTATCAAAATAAAAAAAAAAAAAACGCAGGGAAAACAAGCGGATGCTGGGAAAAAAAGCTCGTCTGGTTTCCAATTATTGGCGCGTGAAAGCGTGAGGTTGTTCCGTATTCTGAAAGCTCGCTGTAATCGCATTGGACTTGTTATCCGAATGCTGATTATTAAACGTTGATTTGGAACCAAATTGAATTGAACCGTTCAAAATTTTTGTTTCACCGGATTCCGTCGCTAAATTAAAATCGGACCATCGACTTACATACATTTAAAGCTTTTGAAGAAGTTGTAAAAGTATGGCGATTACAGTAAAAATCCAAGTAAACGTATTTTATTCATCAAATCCCGACTTATGTACATTGATTAGTTAAATTAATTAAAAGATTGGAGAATTTGATTTATTCTTAGTTGTTGTTAAATAAGTTTCTTTCACATGGTTATCTTCATTAAGTCAAATTTACTCAAGGTTGAGGAACGCTGTCCGATATTCGAGGTTCACGAGTTAAATAAGCGTGAGTTTGCCAAAGCCCAACCCCTCTCACCAGCCGTAATAATAAATCTCGCACTTTACTAATTACAATCCAGGTGGGTTTTTCCGATCGATGAAAGATTGCTCCTTTTTGCCGCACGGAGTACCCTTTGTTTGAGCCTTGGAGTCGCTTTTACTGCACTTTTGTTTGTAATTGCATTTTTGCAGCGGCTTCAGAAGGGTAAACTTTGCCGCAACAATACTCCTTAACATTGTTTTACAAAACGGCTGTTCGAATATAACCGTAGCGTCGCGTCGGGGAGGAGAAAAAATACAATATTTTATGATTATAACTTTTTGCAATTACTGCATTATATTTCAAATGCCAAAGGTTGCAAAATTTCGATTTTGACTTTGGAATTAAAGTACGATAGAAAATATTTACTTAAGTTATGCGGATTCTTTTATGATTTTTTATGAAGAAAATATGAATAGGGCGTTGGAATATAGAGTGTGTATTTTAAAATACATACATTGTTATTGATAAAGAATATAATATCTTTAGAATAAAGATTGCGTTTCTAAAATGAAGTGGAAGTTTACTGAATGAGTTTTTCAAATAATCGACCCACTGAAAGGTTTGACCTTTGTACGGTAGGATAATAAAATTTGAACAAAGTTCAGCTTCAAAGTTGTCTTTGAAGGGTCTGACGGATCGTTGACGAGAGTCGCCATTGTTGACGAGAGGAGTTGAAATCTTAATTTCGTAATATTCAACTCAAAGTTGGAGTACGTTATTGTAAAAGGTGTGAAAGACTCGATTTCATAATAACGCCCTAATTGAAAAGTTTCTATTTTGATTGTACGCCACCGTACTGTAAGGTAAATAGTAAGTTGACTATTATTCAGTATACACACGTACATAAGTATGTATTGAAATATAATGTAGATAATATTTTTCTTTGCGGATAAATTTGCAAACGAGCAATACCCCGTCTGAGCACGTCTGTTTCGGTTTGATTTGTCACGTGCCGCTACTGATTGGTGCACAGCAGCCATGCACCGAACAAAATACAAATGTCACCGAAATAAAATGCATAACAATGACGACGAATAAATGCAGCGATCGATCGATGAATATGCAATTCGCTAAGCGTTCACTTCAAGTCTGACATTTCGTGACCAGACGATACCGTATCAATAATCCAGTATGCATTATAATTCAGCGAATGCGCTTAAAGTAAGATATTAATACAAATATTGGAACGAATGTAAAGACTGAAAACATTGTTGGGATTTTGAATTCGCTCGTTTTTATGCCGCGCTTTGTAACTAGTGCCCAATATGAAATGTAGTGATACGCGACACGAGCGTTAAATTTAATCTAGATATTCCAGATCGTGTAATATTCAGTGGATGCTATCCCATACAGTTCCCAAAGAGGGTTGTTCCAATTTTCTTTGCGAATTATGAAGTAATAAGGTACGTGCGCCGGCGGTGCGCCATCCCCGTCCGAGAGAACAAGAATTAACTAGGGGAAAACCGGGTGCCGGGCGAGAGAAATTCGCAATACGTATTACGCGAAACAAACGACAACAAAGAAATATAAATAAAGCGGATTTATGGCATGTTATCTGATAAAAATGTGTGTGTCGCAATTAGGGACAGATTCGGTCGTAAAACGAACCTTATTAGAGTTATTAATTGTGTGTGTGTGCTCAGGGGTCCCGCGTCGCCCATAACCGCGAGCGGTAACGTTCCCCGCAAAAAAAAAAGCGAAACAAGTTACATAAAACACCAAGTTTGGCCAATAACTGCCGCCGTAGGCGATGAAAAACGGCCAAATTAGACGCAGGCAAGAATGTACCTATGTATGTACTGGGCTAGGTTAGGCAGTACCCCCACCGCAATAAGGCTTCACAGTTTCGAAATCGCTGACAACAAAGATTTTCCAAAAATAAGCCTGTATATAATAGTAGTCACGTAGAAAAAGGCGTGAAAATCTCGTGATAAAATTATAACAGTGGATTAAGTTTGAAATTTTTGTACTTTTTTTTCATACGATTTTACTAAAATGGAGTCTTATCATCATCATCATCATCATTTTCAGCCGATTACCATCCACTGCTGGATGAAGGCTTCCCCAATCCGCTTTTATTCTTGTCTGTCTTGAGCAATCTGCATCCAGTTCACTCCACACATTCTTCTCAATTCATCAGCCGATCGTCCACTCGGTCTACCTTACTTTCTTTCACATCCTCTCGGATACCGTTCCAGTATTTCTCGCGTACATCTGCTATCCATTATTCTCGCTATGTGTCCATACCATTGTCGCTTCAATTTTTTCACACGTTCCGCTATATCTGCCACTTTGGTCATGCTTTTTACCCATGTATTCCTCTCACGAGTTCTTCTTGTTATACTGGGAGTCTTATCAGTAGCATAAAAAAAGTTGAAAAAAGGATTATATAATAAGCGTCCTTGGTAAGAAATACTTTGACTGTGAAGTATTCATTGAATTAGGTTTAATTTATTTTCAGGTTTTACAATTTCGTCAAAGCTTTCTAGGTCAGTTGTATTAATTGTATCATTTTGTACCTACATACATACACATACACCTTACGTGAAAATAATAGATATGAAATTTCAGCTTGATAGACTTGATAGTTTCGGAGAAAACACACATACAGACACACACACACATAAGTACACAGAAATCGTGAAAACGTGATCAGGGGATGATACCTGATACAAATCAGTCGAAATCTCGAGGTCGAATTTTCGCACGATCACAATACTTTATCCGATTAGGATAATGTAAAAATAGCGCACACGATGGGGGTTGGGGAGGGGATTGGAGTTTAAATCTACTACCAAATGACGGGCAAACCGGCTAGTCATAATATTATTTACAATTCGTCTGAAGTTATATAGTATTTGATATAAATCGTTGCCTTTAAATTCTTGTAAAAATTACCATTATTTATGAGTGATGTTTCATGACGAAGTTAGAATAATGGATTTTCATTACCTCCTGGATTTAAATTTATATTAATATAATAATGTTTAAGTAATATACTTTTGTATGTACTTTTATAATTGAGGGGATTATGGCGATGGATTATATAGGGTTCATTGAATGGTATGTTTTATTGATTGGATGGATTGTGTTCTTTTGGGTTATTTGCTTTAGTTAATTTAGATTAAGGCGCTATTATTTATATGTACGTATGTGCCGGATATATACACCGTATAAAAATTATACTTTTGATAGATATAATGTTTTTTATATGTATGTACATACAGTACATACGTAGTTTTACAAGTGAGAATTCGCATGTTTGTGGTATATTGAATCAAAATGACGATCTCCCAAAACTATTCTGTAAACGCTAAGCGCTTACGACTCATCCTGAAAATAAGATTTTTTCTTTTGTCTTTATACGCAGTTTCTCCCAGTCGTTTCCATTTTATTGCGCACGCAATTATGGCGCAAGCTGTCGTCCGAAAATATTAACACCGCTAAGATGCCCCGCAACGATTACATACGAAATGGGGCTACCGTGATCCCAAACAAGAGTTTCACTATACAGAGCAATACTATAAAGCTTCTTTCTTTATTTATTTACGGTGCTTGTTTTGGTTTTTTTTTTTCAAAACGAGAGAGTGAGTGCGTAATTGTTGTATAAATTAGGCGCGAATCGCGGATAGCGGCTATCGGACGGATTTATGCGCGAGTTAAGAGCTTTACGTGTTCATTATGGCCGAAGAAAAATACACAAATGTGTGTGCTTATGGCCGAGCACATCCAAAACGGAATGACACCGTTCCGCCATATTAATGGGCCGCTTACATGCTAACGACTAGTCTAATTAATGTATGGCCGCTTTAAACACACAAACACCACGCACCGAACGGCTTCATACTCCTCGATAATGGTTCATCCTCATATTAGTAAGTGTACGGGGATGATTCACGGCTCACGATCGTAACATATTGTAAGTTGTGATGCGAGAGCCCATTTGGAGAAATAGTATCATATCATATAAGCAATTGCACGACGGTACTCTATTATAATATCTTATTATAATACAATTACATATTATTATCGATATATGTAATTAAATATGTCTGTCGATAACTAAGCAGTACAGCATCGTACTCGTGAATGAAGACTGGTATTTTTTCAAAGGTTCCGAGTGCTTACATATTATTTGCTGGCAAGCTTTTTATGTATGTTTGCTTGTTTGTTAGGGGAAAGTCAGCCAACATGTCTAAGAACACAAGAATTGAGACAAAATAACAGGTTATCATAGAAATATTGAATAGGAGGTGTCAATTTTAGTGGAACCGCCTTATCATCCGTGAAAATCATTTCCACATTAGATAAGAATTTATTACCAAAATATTTTAAAAGTACTAATATTAGGGGTAAGAATAAGTTAATAGTTAAGAATTTAAAATTTAGTAGATCTAGGAGAAGTATCTAGTACAGGGGTGTTGTTGAATATAATGGCCTGCTAGAAGTTCTCAGAAATATAAATAAAATTGATAGATTCCTGGCAGCCTTAAAACAGCGCCTCTATACAAGTGCTAATAGGTAATAAGTTTATTTTGTAATTTTAGCTTTTAGTAATGTTTTTTTGTAATTAGCTTTTTAAGCTATCTATATATGTATGTATGTCTATAAAAATGAATGTCTGTCTGTCTGTTTGTCTGTTTGTTTGTTTGTTTGTTTGTCTCTTATAGGCTCCTAAACCACTCAACCGATCGCGATGAAACTTTCAGGACTTATTATGATCATGCCGAGGATTGTTCCTGTGAAAAAAAATCGGGATAAAACGGGAACGGAAACGGGCCTGCTCACGCGTCAGATAATGTACTAGGAACGGGAACGGGAACGGGATCGGGAACGGGATCGGGATCTGGAATGGAAACGGGAATGGGATCGGAAATAGGCCTGCTCACGCGTCAGATAACGTACTAGGAACGGGAACGGGATCGGGAACGGGATCGGGAACAGGAACGGGAACGGGAACGGGCCTGCTCACGCGTCAGAAAACGTACTAGGAACGGGAACGGTATCGAGCATTGCAACGCATGCCGGGTCAGCTAGTCTTAAATAAATACGAGATCAAATCTCGGACTTCGCTCAAAAGACTAACGCTCTAACCGCTCTAACTAATTTGGTATAACTGGTATAGAAAGCGTAGACATTATATTACGCGTATCACATTTAGACAATTGAATACTTCCGGTCATTTTTGCAACGGCAGCTTTTCGAATACGGTTCCGTTTTCCGGTACAAAGCGACAGAATCGATAATGGAAAAATGTGAAGCCGGAGACGAAACGTAAAGATTTGGAGTAGTGTAGCGCAGTTGGCGATGCAGTGATTCGTTAACGCTTGAGCTGCTTCGTTCAGGAATTGTCTTCAGCTGAAAGCATTTTCCGTCGGTTGGTCTCGCACAAAAGCGAGGGACCCCTCCTCTCGGTCTTCACTTCACCGAAAAATCGTAGCCGTGCACAAATCGAACGGCAGATAGCGCCAGCCATTTGTACAGGTTGGCGCCACACTGCATTTGCATTTTATGAAGACTATTTGTTCTTCGTTTTCTTCAGACACGACATCCACCCCCCACCCATCCACCCACCCACACTATCTACCCGTGCAACACTTCTTATCTGCGCTCTGGTACGCTGTTGAATGCAATTTCTGTGATGTTTCCTTCACAAAGACTCGGTGCCATCGGTTTTTCAACTGTGTGAATCTGGAACACACTTACCAGCCAACTGCTGCATGGCGATTCAATGCACTTCGCATATTCTAGATATCGGAGTGTCTCACTCTGGTGCCTTTACAAAAAATGAAATTTGGATAGATATCAAATGAACAGTAGATGATCTTCGATTATAAAGTTTGGAAACCTTTGTAACTTTAAAACTCACATGTTCATTACGAACATCTCATAGAAAATAAGTGGTAGGTTTTATTTTAATTTATTTACGAGATATTCCCAAATTATACGTACACTTCATAGTGTACCTACGTACGAGTAGGTTTAAGATTCTAGCATTCGTTTATTTTTTCTAAATAATTTAATCATACGTGATTTATTATGGTATTAGAAGCGTGATGCCATTACACCAGTTTTACAATGAAATCTGTGTTACGTTTCCTCGACCGTGTACACATTACAAAATGGGAAATAGATAGTAAAATAAATATTGATGTACCACTTTTGAGAAGACCTAGCGTGTATAAAGAAAGAAAAATGCAAGGCTAAACATGTAAGAAGATGGACAAGACGAGAAAAAAGCCGAGGGGACACTGTTGACACAGGGTCGGCGAACACAGCGAGAGAGAGAGAGCGATCCTAGTCAAATATGGACCGCTCGGTAAAAGATCACACACACGAGATTATATTTGTTTTTCCAGATTCTATGGCCGCTACGAGATCTTGCCTTGCGAATTGCGTCACTAAAACCTCATTAAATACAATATCGTTAAGTGGCGGATTCGAGAAATGCACAGGCAAATTCGAGGAGAGATCATTATTGTATTTTCGAGTAGTATAGAACGATCCGGTATTAGATTTATTAGAGTGGAGTGTTGTCGTGACTTTGCAGAGCGGATTTTCAATTCAAGGAAACATCAGTTTGTCGGCAGATAAGTCAGGCCTTTCAGGCTAAAGGATAAAGGCCACGTACGAGGATACATGTGGAGAAAATGCATTAGGGCATCGGGAAGAACTTTTTAAATCCGACCCGCTATATATGTACATAAATATGTAGATATTATATTTTCTACTGTTATTATATGCACTTGCGTTGTTTGTACCGAAATTACTTAATACATTTTATATATTTTATTATGATATGCATATCGTATCGATAGGTGGCATTTATAAATTGCACAGTCGGATAGATATGCGAGTAGCTTGGAAGCTAACGGGGCTAACGGAATAACGAACCGGCGGATTAACGGATTCCCTTGTTGACATGCAATCATCGGAGGTGCTTGTCCCGGTACGAGGAGAGGCATTCTGAAAATAATATCACTATTTTACAAACATTATTTTTTTTTTAATCCTGATGATTTTTTTTACACATCTACCGAATTCGTGTATTTAGTTTTGGAGTTAAAAATATGCATTTTTTTTTTGTACAGTTATGTATGTATGTTGTATTTTACTATTGTTTAGTAAAAGGAAAATGTTTAAAATTTTGATTCTGGTTTACGTGAAGGATAATTTAATTAAAAAATTGTCTATTCCCACGTAACTTCCGAGACGATCCTCCTGGTCTAAATCCTCCAAGGCGATTCAATTTCCGATAGCGTGGTCTTCTGGGTGTATCTTCTGACTCTGCTGACTGAGACTGCTTCATCATAATTCACAGCAGCTCCAGTTATGGTTTTAAATATGCGACCGCAGACGGTGGACCACGACGGGCTACCCATACTCATATATCACACAACCTTTTTGTTTTGATGCATATCGTGCTGGTGCGGCCAAGGAGACAACGCTTACAGGACACTTTGGGACCTTTCATCCCTCAGTAACAGCGACCACAGAGTCCTAGGAATATATTGAAACGGAAAAATGACAAATTTATGGAAAATTTCCATACAAACCTCATATTTTCATACGAGCTTGAAAAGTAGCATAAATTGAAACATTCTTATATCATGCACCCGAGCTCAAAATTTGAAGTTGTTTTAATATAAAATTGTTTCAATTCTAATATAGTTATAGTATGTGATAAGTTGTACGTATTGGTAAAGAGTATGAGGGAGTACGATTCGGTACTTTGCGCCTTGCGACGTTCACATTAATATTCGTTTCGCATGAACGCACTTTTCTTCCGTAGAAAATCTCTTTAAATAATAATAAATAGAGTACGCAATAAGTGTAGATATTTTCTATGTCAGTTTTGTGTGGTTGGAGTGTGGTGTATGTGAGTGTTTTCTCGGCCGGTTTTGTGGGAAACCGCAAAGGTGGTTTTGGTTGGTGATTGTCGCCGACAAAAACGTATTTTCCTTTTGAAATACGACTATGATTTTGCGTGTTTGAATATAGAATTCATTATTTATGTACAGCTTGTGTTATAATAAAAATTATATCGTTGTAATTTTGAGCGGATTTGAGCGTTGAGTGTGAAAGGATTACGATGGCAATTATTGGTGTATTTTTTGCACGGTGCGCGTCCGCAAAGTCTTAATTCAATAAACACCCGATGAAAGGCGGGTTCGATTCGAACGAAGTACTCGAGTCGTCCATCTTGAATGGCTTTTCTTTTCACCGACCCGGAAATCGGTTAATAAGCCTCTTTCGGAGGACCCAAAAGGCGACTTCCCCTTCTGCGTCCCACGGCCAATGGCGCTTTTATTTTTTATCCATTCGCTCAAAACTGAAAAGAAAATGGCCCCGTTGAGACCGCATGCGTAAAAAAGTTTAAACTAAATTATACGTTAAGCTATTATTGTACGTGTACGTGAATTTTTCCTATGGAAATTGGAAGTTTCACCCCGTTTTTGACGTGCCGGGATGGGAAGGGCGAACGCCCCGAAATGAAAATTGTTTTTCCTACTCCTTTCCACTTATCGCGAAAATATTTTCACATACGAGCGCATAATAAACGAGACTGTTCTCTCGTCTTGCGCGATATTCTCCCCCTATTCCGAATACGATATCTGATTCACTTAATCAAATATACATAATACGTTACGATCGTCGGCAACATTATGGTTATCTATAAATTCCTCCGTCACTGTTTCTGCCGAAAGGAAATTTTCATTACATTTCATCCTCGCGAGAAAAATAAATCAAACTAACACTCCTTTCCTCACATTATAGATTTTATTTATGTATAAGCGTACGAAATTTTAAGTTTAATTTATAGCTCATTTATGTGGTTGAAAATTTACAAGGAAAACGCAGAGTCATCTGAAAATATTGGGATCGATTTGAGAGCGGTTCGCTGATGAACCGATTGCGAAAATAAAACGAATTCGATCGGTTTTTTGTCGGCGAGCACCCCGAGTGCTTCGAGACATATTACTGTCATCGTTACATATGGTTCGAGTTTAATGCGAAAATAATTCAACTTCTCCGTAGGGTGTCTACGACGTTAACTATGGCTATATACATTGAAAGACTGTAGCGCTTCTCAAACTTTCTCGCAATTGGTTTTTAATGTCACGCGTTCATCACACGAACTACATATGAGTACGAGCATCGATCACACGAGACCCAATGTTGAAAATTTTACAAATACTAAACCAGGAAGTCTAGAATGTTTCAATACCAATAAAACCTGACTATCATACATGTACAATTATTTCGTATAGCTTTTTATTTTGCTGTTCAATACCGATACCACTGATATTTGGATTTAAACTATATTTTTATATACATACTATGTACATACATATGTACATTATGGATAAAATATTGTTGTTTTTAAATAACCCCAATGGGCGTTTAAATTTCAATAATAAAAAAAAATATACATACCTGCAAGCATTGTACATATCTATGTTGTAGCATATGGCATAGTATATGATTTAGCTAGTGCTCGTTTAAATATTATAAAACTAGCCGGTTTGCCTGTCATATCGCGTCCCCAGAGCACAACGGTGACATGTCCAAAATAAAAAAAATGTTCAGAGCAGCAGATTTAACGTTTGAACTGGTCATCATAAATCAGGCGAACTTTATATAAAAATGATAATTGTACATATTGTACTCTAGATTTTTAGATGCTATTTAATTTTTATTGAATTTATACAAGTACATTTGTCAAATTGCACCCGAAAAGTTCAGACTTGTCACTTGTGTGCTCCAAGAATATTAGTTGAACTTTTTTACTTTGTGATGTCATTCGGATGTGCCACTTAACAGCCCTGCTATTATAATTAAAGAAGAACAAAGTTCATATTGTGCAAAGTGCATTGCTGTGCAAAGTGCAAAGTGCATTCATAACTCATTTTTGCAAAATTTAGGACATGTCACCTTTGTGCTCTGACGACGCGATATGACGGTGGATTCTCACCCCATCCCCACGCCTACCAGTTTGTATAATAACAGTACAGCCCCTGGCCCGTTTGACAGTACGTGAAATAATTGATTGAATGGATTTATGGCTATAAATCTCGCTGTCGCGTCGACTCGAATCAGCTTGTTGCCAACACAACGCTAAAAAATGTTTGTTTGTTATGATGGCAATGCCAGCATGACAGCAACGACTAACTGAAGCGGACGGGCAGATTTTGCACTAATATATGTATATAGTAATGAAATACAACATTTCGCTATGCTTAAAAAATAAGGCATACGACCAATGCGTACTGCCAGTTATGACGTATGGATGTGAAACGTGGATGCTAAATTCAAGAATGTTACGTAAGATCCAGTGCACATAGAGAAGCATGAAAAGATGTACGCTTGGTATAACGAGAATAAATCGCAAGAGGAATACATGGGTAAGAAGCACGATCAAGGTGGCAGATATAGCGGAAAGTGTGAAAATGTTGAAGTGACAGTGGGCTGGATACAAAGCAAGAAGAATGGATGGCAGATGAACGCGAGAAATACTGGAATGGTATCCGAGAGGATGTGAAAGAAAGCAAGGCAGACGGAGTGGACGATGGGCTGATGAATTGTGTGGAGTCCACTGGATGCAGATTGCTCAAGACAGACAGGAATTGAAGAGGATTGGAGAGGCCTTCATCCAGCAGTGGATGGTGAACGGCTGAAAATGATGACGATGAATATTGTAGAATGTCTATATAATTTCCTCACGTTGCATATTATGATACTCGGCGCCACTGTATTGAAGTTTTCCGAGCGCGTGGTGGGATAGGTATAGGTATTCGTTGTAGATGGCCACTAGTGCCACTATTGAAATTAAATAGACAGGGTTTGGGTTAATGAGCGCATAGTTTGAGGGGTGTCGGCGGTTCTCGTCTGACAGGATGATGGATGTTGGTCGGGTGTTGTTATCTGATGACAGTCGGTACCGGGATTACTGGCCCGGTAATACATGTAATTAACAGCTCGTCCCGACCGTGTTCGTCCAAGTTTTTCCAACATAGTCTGTGACAAAGTGCCGCCAAAGCGGCTCTCGCCATCATTTGTCTCGTCAGGTTTTGTTGCGCACCCACGGAGCTCGTTAGCGAATGTGCTAAAAAGAGGACGCGTATGTGGTCGCAACCTTAGCAACGCGAATGTGAAGTAAAGAAGCAGATATGCCCAATCTGTGCAGTTCTCCAATATCGACAATATGTCGAACGGGATATTGTAAACCGAGCACTTTATTCTCTTTAGTAGAATCGTAATGGAATATTTTATTTTTATTTACATTCATAACGTGAATGTGTTCATTTATGTATATGTGAATATTGGTATCTTTGAATTAAGTGAAATTTGGTTCTTTTTACCATTGTTCAATATTGAATCGTTGTAGCTTAATTTCCATTTTTTTTAGTCAGAAACGTCCATGTCATATCTGATATTAGATTGGTTTAAGTTAAGTTAGGCTATTTTTGCTTCTTAGTTCAATATACTATCTAGAAATACAAAGATGTTGGTTTATAATGCAATTGTTCATCCTCATTTTACATATGTACATATTGTGGTTCATTTTTAAATTTTTAAATAAGATAAGAAATTAATATCAAAATATTATGATAAATATTTAATAAGAGGGTATAATATACATACATGGTCATAAGACTAGGAGTAAGAATAAGTTAATAGTTAAGAATTTAAAATTAAGTAGATCCAGGAGAAGTATCTTGTACAAGGGTGTTGTTAAATATAATGACCTGCCAGAAGTTCTCAGAAATATAAATAAAATTGATAGATTCCTGGCAGCCTTAAAACAGCACCTCTCTCTACAAGTACTATTAGACAATGTTTATTTTGTAATTTTAGCTTTAAGTAATGTTTGTTTTTAATTAGATTTTTAAGCAATCTTAAATAAATAAATAAATAAAATTTAGTAAATGGGGTAATTAAAGATAGGTTGCAAAAATTGCAAAATAGAGCTATGCTGAGTATTTTAAATGTAAATAGATTAACTAGTATAATAAATATGTTGAATGAATTGAATTGGATGAATGTAAATGACACATTAAAAGTGTGCATTAGTATACATATGTATGTATATATACATATATATATATATTTGAGTCAATAGTTAAAATTTAAAATTAAGTAGATCTAGGAGAAGTATCTTGTACAGGGGTGTTGCTTAATGGACTGCAAATATAAAAAAAAAAAAAAAAAAAAAAAAATAGATTGATTCATAGCAGCCTCAAAACAGCACATCTGTATAAGCGCTAATAGATAATTAAGTTTATTTTGTAATTTTATCTTTAAGTTACTTTTTGTTTGTAATTAGCATTTTAAGCTATTTTAATTAAATAAATAAATAAACCAATAACCTATTTGAAATATATTTTCTTGTCCGCTATCAAGCTCAGGACAAATATTTGGAAGCTACTTTTAAATTGCACACAAGGAAAACAATCTCAGTTGTTTTCTGATACATTCCTGTTTATTTGATACAAGCCGGGTACTGCTTGCGTTACGAGCAGCACCAAACCTGACGCAATTCGTAAAAATCTTGAATTATCACCATTTTACAAAGTGGAAAATTTAACCATACAAAAACGGACGCTATATTCTTTAGTGTTCGAAAGCACAGGCCGAGTTCAGAACTGAAGATCCCATCAGGAGAAAGGCTGAAATGGCAAGCTCAGTTGAAATACTTAGGAATAATATTTGATAGAAGAATGCGCTGGGCCCCACAATTAGAGTCACAATTGCGCGCGATGGCAGCGGTCTATCCGTTGTTCAACCGTCGTAGCGCTTTGTCACGATCCAATCGCATCAAAATGTATCGCGCCCTAATACTACCAATATTAACATACCTGCGCCTTTTGGAACAATGCCTCCACCACTAACCATACTAAACTGCAAATCGTTCAAAATCATATATAACACCCCCATGTATACTAACCTCAAAACGCTTCACTCGCGAAACAACATCCCACTTGTAACTGATATTACTAACAAATTAACCACGAAGTTTTACCAAAACTACCAATAACCACGCTAACAAATTAGTAAAAGTCTCGGTGATTACGATAGTGTGTCATTACCATTCAGGTATAAACATAGGCTCCAAACATAATCTGTTTTAAACCTCCGTTTACAGTAAGTCACTAGAAATAAGAATTTAATGTATCTGCATGCATACCCTATTTATTATGTATTGTATTTACAAATTTTCCTACTGTAAAACAAACACTAACGATAAAGTAAGATTATTTTGTTGGATAATGGCCAACCAGGAACCATTAGGATACGTTTTTAGTAAATAAGAAGTATTATGAACATTATATGGATAAATAAAAGTTTAATAAAAAAAAAAAAAAAGATACGAGCCGGCTTGCCCGTCATATCACGATTAATTGTAACCCCACCCATGCGCACTGGTTTGTACAACCCAATAGCCCGTTTGACAGTACACGAAACAATCGTATAGTGTACCGTTGATTGAATGGGCGTAAGGACGTAAAATCAGGTTGTCGAATCGAACCAGCTTTGACAGACAACGGCGCGTTGCCAACGCATCGCAAAAACGTTTTTACTCGTTATGGGTGGCAATGACTGCAACGACCCAATCGGGCAGATGCTTACGCTAATATGCCGAGTAATTTTACAGATTCAAACAAACAAAAAAAAAAAAGTTACGATTTTGTTCATTCACTGGAAAATATGCAAATTTTTCGTACGGTGACCTTTTTCGGAATTATGGGTCAATATCGCGACCGCATTCAGAAGGGTGGAATTTTTTTTTGCAGGAATAGAAACGTGCTGGAATGGGCACTATCGCAGATCTATACCAGTGGTTTGTGTATGGTTTAGGTGTGCGTGAGCCCTTATCGCGAGTGTACGTCACTGTGGGAAGGAATGCGTCACAAATTGTAGCGGGCCGGATCCGGCACGACGGTTTTCCGACCTCATTGATTCGTGTCGGATTGCGTGCCACGCCGATCCGGGACAATGACGGATTGTACGTCTCCGTTCTATGACGTATTGATCACTGTTTCATATGCTACCACGCACCGTCGTCGTCGCCTCTCAAGGTCAACCGTCGAGTACAAAGCCCATGATACGGCACTATTTCCTACGTGTTGTGTGTATCGCGTGTTGTGTATAAATAAACTCATAAAAAATGCAACAGTTCTGTCGCTTCGCAGTCGTGAATAAAATGCAATACTTTAATACCGACGTTAACGATGCCCGTATTTCTGTAGCTTGCATGAAGGAAAATGAGAATTTTTCTGAAATATTTTGGCAATATCATATGTGAAAATGATGGGTGTTTAGATAATTTATTTATTTATTTATTAGAGAAAAACTTCCTTGCATGGCATAACAGCTTTCGCCAAATCGCCGTACAGGGAGAGCGATTACAAATATACACTCACTATAAGTAAAACATAAAAAAAAAGTAAAACATGAAATATAAGAATAAAATACATAGTTCATGCAAAACATGAAACATAAAATAAAATAATTCAAGTAGAACATGAAATATAAAATAAAATAATTCAACTTAAACAACAAATTAAACCACACACGAAAAATCTCCACAGAAAAATGCGCACAGGGAAAAATGCGCACATAGAAAAATTCGCACATTGGAAAAAAGCGCACATGAAAATCCGCACATAGAAAAATACTCGCATTTAAATTAATCTTTTCCTGTGTTTTTCAGTATCAAAAATTTGAATATTTCTAGTGTAGTGTACTATATTTTTATTTTCTCCGCAAACATAATGAAAATATATTTTTACTGCGCATTTTTCTGTGCGAATTTTTCGTGTGAACCAATTGTCGCAACCGCCAACCGTTGTTGTATTGCCAACCGAACCAATTGTTACAATACTCAATGTGATTGTAATCGGAAAATTATATTAAATACCTACATATGTATGTATGTGTATAAAATGTATCAATCCAGTGATACTAAAATTTTAGTTACTTATTTGAAGTCGTCTCATTAGTTAGAAGTAGCATTAACATTAATGTCTATTTATTTGACTTAATCTCGGTATAAACTTGTTGAAGGATCAAAAATAATTGCATTAATCAGTTTGTATGACTTGATTAATTCGCATCATTTCGCGAACGTTTCTATAATGTAATAAATTAACTTTTCTTATCATCGAATCCAATTTGTCTTCAACTTGGAATACATTCACATCTTGTACGTCTAGATTCAATTCATTTCAATGTCAGATAAATGCTCGTTTAGTCGAAATGTATTATCCTTATCGTATAATCTGAGAAAAAAGTTTAACCTTTCCATAAAACAGTCAGCGGATTTCGCAATGTAACGAAAGCGCTTTATGATTGTGAGTTTTTTTTTTAAATAATTATTCAATATAAACGGCAATTCTCAACATTTTTGTACAATTTAATATAAAAATGTTACAAGTAGGTGTGGTGTATTGAATTAAAATATAGACGACAACGTCACCCGGAAAAAGCTCGCGCGTATATTATGGCGAAATAAAGAAAGGTATTTTAGGGAATATTTTCATTTGCTTTTCGGGTACAATGTCTTGAGCGTAAAAAAAAGGCTTTATATCGTGCTGTGTAGGCGCAATGGCGGAAAATATAAAAAAAAGAAAACGGAGAGGCATAATGAGAGCAATTTATTTGGTTTTGTAGGTCCTTGCCAGCATTCTCGACTGGTGTTTAAAAGGAACTTAAGGTGGAGGATGACTTGAAATTGCTGACTGATTTTCGTTTATTCGCCTTCTCCACTACAATAAAACACATTGGCTGCTGTAGATTCAAAATTAAAATAAAACACACACACGTATAAAATACACACAGATAACACGTCTGGAAAATTTCGCCTAAAAACACACACACTTTTGAACACTTGAAAGTGATATGAAATAATAAATTATATTACATCGCGTCGCACCTGCCCTTTTCACTAACATTTCAAGCGAGTCTCACAATAATTCAAAAGTGAAACAATGTTGCGATTAAAAGCTTTGGAAGACATTTTTCAAGGGCGGGCCATTTAAAGTTTCACTATTGTTATAACAAGGCGCGTTCTGTACGCGCGCAAAGTGAATACTAAATTGTGCGATTTGCCGAAAAGAAACTTCATTCGTATGCTTCGACGAAGTTTCATAAATCACCACGCATATTCCCCGAAACGTCATATTTTAATTTAAATTCCGAATAAGTCGCCCAAAACTTTCTCCGTATCAAGTAATCAATTCGAGTTGACTTTACGTGGGGGATAAGAAAAGTAAGGGGATGTTTGAGAAACTGCGAACTATGTAATATAAGGGCCAGCGTGTTATTAAAGGAAAGGAGGGTCGTAATTTTTTGTGGTCCATCGTAACGGGATGATGTTCGATATGAGCTGCTAATCCGCATTATTTGGAGGGTTAACCTTAATAGAGGCTTCCGGAACCATAAGAAAATCATAAAACGCCGCGAAGCAACGCTGGACGGACACAAGATTAAAGGATAAAGAGTTTATAATATGGGGCACAAAAAATGTAATAAGGGATCCCCCGGAAACGAAAGTCCGGAAACTCGAACTGGCCATCAAACCCCATCTCATCATGTCGTGCACGTGCATCGCAAATTCAACTCGCATAGGTTTATTATATAATAAAGAGAAAAGTAATTATTATATTATAATGTTATACGTATGAGATAGATTGGTCAATTTTACTTTGAATGGTATCGAAACGGTTTTCGGTCTTTCACCCTTTCGACTCTGAAAATCTATACGGCCAAATCTACGCTTATATTTCATCGGCTTACCGAGTTGCCGCTCAACAAATCCTCGGTGATTTTTCACGCTTTTCTTTCAGACTTTACGGACCTCTCTTTCCCCGTCGACCCGTTCGTCACTCAAACGTATTAAAAGTTCAAAAATTAATTTCACAATTGGGTAACTCGTTCGTTCGCTCTATAGAATTTTTTTCCCGGTTAAATTGTTTCGCGTCGTTCGATGGCCGCACGCGCGCGTCTGAAGGTTTTTTTTTTTTTCAGCTGAAGGCTGTATATTTTTTACAATCAATCATGCAGATGCGGAGAGGGAGAGCGTGCACAGACCACGGCGAGGGTTTGCGGATCGCAAAGTTGTGTGGCGCTCACATGTCAAAATGAATCACCGTAAATTTTTTTCCGACGCGAGATGAATTAGGGAAGGCGTCGAGGAAACTTCAATATACACCACTATACGATAATGTTCTTTGTCGCAGAAATTCGCAAACGACACAGAAAATCCTAAAAAAAACGATTCCATGTAATTTTAACACTACGATAGTAAAATTAAAGAAATATTTGTATGTGGTTAAGATTAGACATACAGGTGTGACAGGTGTTTACCGCAAGTGAACACGTGTAAACGTAGGCGTTCATCATCACTCGTGCATTAAAGTGTATTATTTCCCACGCTTACGTTGTTACATTGTGAAAACAACTGAAACCGACTATTTGTATGGAAAACGTTTTCGATTTTCCTGTACGTTTTATTTTCCGATGTTCGCTTTACGTTTCACGCACGACAGGTGAATTTCGCCTTTATTTGCCGATTTCCTTTATTTATATTGAACGGAAAAAAATCGCGTGGCCGTAATATCAAATGGAAGGTTTATATAAGACATGTCACATAATAGTGGAAAACTTTATTGATTCCAACAGAAACATAACTTTTATTGTTTTGCATAATATATTCATTAGGTCTTACATATTATATTTGAGAAAATTATTCAAACATTATATTTCAGCTACATTAGAGTGCTTATTTGTATAGTTTATTTACCAAAAAAGTAACTTCAAGCTAAAATTACACAATAAACTATTTGTAGATATACATACGTAGTTGATAGTAATTATGACTAATGATAGTGAATATGACTGGATGTAAAGAAGAAGAAATTAGACTAATAATGAAACTAGGATGGAGCGCTTTTGTAAGAATGAACATCTTTTTTAAATCCAACATTCCGCTATGCTTAAAAAATAAGGCATACGACCAATGCGTACTGCCAGTCATGACGTATAGATGTTAAATTCAAAAATGCTACGTAATATGCAGTGCACGCAGAGAAGTATGTGAAGATGTATGCTTGGTATAACAAGAAGAGATCGTTAGAGGAATACATGGATAAGAAGCATGACCATACTGACAGATATAGGGGAACGTGTGAGAAAGCTGAAGTGGCAGTGGGCAGGACACATAGTCAGAATAATGGATGACAGGTGGACACGGCATCATAGAGGATTTGGAAGAAAGTTAAGAAGACCGAGTGGATGATAGGCTCACTAATTAAGAATAATGTGTGGAGTAAAGTGGATACAGATTGCTCAAGACAAATTAATGGAAGAGGATTGGAGAGATCTTCATCCAGCAATGGATGGTGAATGGTTGAAAATTATGATATATTAGCACTTGTACAGAGTTGTTATTTTAAGGCTGTTAGGAATCTGTCAATTTGGTTTATTTGTCTAAGACCATCTAGGACTACTCATTCTAGGACTACCATCTAGGACTACTAATACATCTAGGTTTACTAATTCTAAGTTCTTAACTATTAACTTAGTTTTACCCCGTTTTAAGTCGACGTTTGTTGGTTTCCGGTTTGCGGAAAACGCTTCGTCTCGTATCGAAAAAGTGATCTGTTTCATTTGCGGAAAGTTTGTCTGTCGTGTCGCGCGATACAGACCGCCAAATGTTCCGGAAAATTCAAATGGCTCGACGCGACGAATTAAAAAAGCTCTCGTGGAACTTCCCATATTTATTTATGAGTTTTTCCACTCCAAGAGGGAGAGGAAAAAGAAACGACGCGGCCGTTTTCCAACTTTGTAATTACGTTCGTTTGATCTGAATACCAATTCGCGTTGTGCGCGCTCTTAAGTACCACCACCTAGCGACCGCTATTATGTTTGTTTTCTTATCAACGCCGTTTAATTCTTTAGAAATTTAATAATTCATTCTCGATTTTGGAAAAAAAAACGCAATAAAACTTTCCATATACAATCAAAAAGCTCGTTGTATCAAAAAAATTGGTAAAAATTTAGAAGCACCTACTTTGCCGTACTTGATTCAAGGTTAAATACAGGGCAACATTGATCAAAAAAGCTTTAGATAATTTTTTAGCTCTTCTTGTGAGTGAGGTTAAGTTTTTTTCGATTTTATAGATAAAACACACTTAACTTAAGTGAAATCCATAAAATTTAGATGTAAGCGAATTTAAAAAGCTTTCAGGTAAATCATTTAAGTAATTTAGTAAAACTTTCATTTAAACAAGGAGCTATTGAGAATTTCGGGGTCAATACTGTTGGCCAATGCTGTATAGTCTAAGACAGCGGTCGGGAACCTGCAACTCCGGAGCCGCATGCGGCTCTTTGTATGAAAACCTGCGGTCTCTCGATGTTATCCAACGTTTTACGTGAAACACAATTTACACAAAATCAAAATGAATCCTATTTCCATAACTTCACGGCTATAAAAAGATCGTTTTTCAGATTAAACTTTATAATAGCTTTTAGTAATAAACTGTCGAACATTAAGAAAAACCATGGAGATAACTTATTTCTTACAGCTACCCATTTCGTAAATAAGCAACATTCATTTCGAATATATAATCCGAAAATAATAATAATTAGCAATTTTGAAGGTTTTCTCTAATTTGACCGTTAACTCGAGGAACGTTCCCGACCACTGGTATAAGGTATAAACTATAGTATAGTATGTACATATGTAGTTGTGTATAGAGGCCACAGCCAATTTTTCCAATACAATTTGTATTCAAAGTCGAATGTTATAGAAGTGAGTGGTTGTGGGGGGGGGAGGGCGGGCCAAAGGTTATGCGATCGTAATGCGTGCAGCTTATTCAACGCATTCTTCGCGAATAATAAAAATGGCTAGAGGCGAAAACGAAGCCACAGGTCGCCATTTCGCCATTTCGAGTCGGAATACACATACACACCTAGATATGTGTGTGTGTGTGGGAAATGGGAAAATCGCCGAAGACGTCGAGACGGCTGTAGGGCCCAGCGAGAGCTTTGAAGAGAGACGACCACATTATAAATCGGGCAATAAGCGAACAACATACCCTTTAGAATGGTCCAAACGATTCCCACTCAATCTATTTCCATTCGACGGTCATTAGAGCCTGGCCCTTACTTCCCCCCCTTCCCCCCATTTCGCAAATCTGTTTCCATTGTCGCCGTTTTCCATTTTTACGCAAATAACCCTTACCCGACCGGCGCGCGGTGGTTATTTACGCATTGTCGAACGGCGACCAATTACCATAAACGCTCACCAATCCAGTGGTCGATACGCCCTATCGGTTCACAATGCCGTATCATTTGCCGATGCTATATATTAAATTCGTCGTTGAAACGTATCATTTTATTTACATCAAAATGCATAGTATGTATGTATGTACATACATACATTTGGTGTAATATATGTCATAGACAATTCATTGTAATCCTACTGAAAATTACATCAACGTGCATCAAATACTATCCAGCCGTGAATCAGTCTGTTTATGATGATGGAAAAATAAATGCTAACGAACAAAAACATTCGGGGGTGGGTTACACAAAGCATCGACGCTACTAAAATGTAAAATTTAATAATAAAAAGTAATATTTCGATATAATGATAGAGGAGTAGTATCTACCTAGTGATGAAAATAATTTATATTATGAAATACAAAATTAATTAAAGGTGAATTCAAAATTGATGTTGCGCTCTGAAAGCACTATACCTGAAATTTCAGCGCGAGATGATTGAGTAAACGATTTAATACTCTTAGAATATCAAAAGCCTGAAAGCTTTTGTCCATATAAATTTTAGAGAGGAAAAAGCTCAAAAGAAAGTAGCCCAGCCTTTGCTTATACAAGACAGTTTACCAAAAATTTATATAGCGATTTGCGTCAGTCGAATTATAGCGTACAATTTTTAATCAAAATTTAGCCCGAACAACACTAAAAAGATTGACTTATTTGTAAAAATAAAATTATCTTAGTAATATTGTGGTGAAGGTGGACCGTTGCGTCGTAAAGTCTAAAAATATGTTATGAAAACGTTGAGTTTGGTCATCCATGAGGTATATGTACACTAACTAAGCGTTATACAAGTTGAAAATTACACAGTGTTTTTTCTCGGAGAAATTTGCAAAAGGTTTAAAAGTAACATAAAAGCTTCGGTTTCGGAAATTCCCACAAAGGCACTAGAGAGCTTATCGGGCTATTGTCGAACGGGTTCGTTGCCGGCAACTAATAACTGTTAATTAGCCGGAACTACCGGTACCATCATCGTCGACGAAGATGGATATAGCTCGCGGCCAACTCTGATGGCTTTATCTTACACCCTACCACCCCCATAACCTCCCCTTCCTTTATCAGCAACAAAAGGCCCTCGCAATCGTCGGTACGCGTAATTACCCACCTGCTACGGGGAGATTTTTGTCTTCAAAAAACAATTCGACGTCGATTGCCACTCGAGCTTCGCCGGTGTTTCTTCAACAACACGGAAAATCGGCGTCGTCGAGCTTTCTCGAGAGCTTCGGAAAAATTTCGCCACTCGACGCTTTCATCCTTCTCTCTATCCGTCCCCTTCCCCCATCAGCCTTCTTTCGTAGTCCCGGCTTTAAACAATGGCTGTCGTCGAAAAGTGGTTACTTATTCATTTGCGAGCTGCTTAATAAACGGAGGGGGGTCGGAGGAAGGTTCTCGGGTATTGTTTATTTATTATTCATTCGAGTAATTCTCGATCGAGCCACCGGAAATCGCATTAATAATATCGTGCGGTCGTTAATTACGCAATCGATTTTAATACTTTGGCGAAATCTCAATTAAAAATGTAAAATATTAAATCGAAACGGAGAGAATCTAATTTGATTATTGCGAACATAAGGACTTAATTAATGCCAATTTTCAACACAAAAATAAGATTATTACTCCTGGTATTTGGGTTATTTTTAAGTTTTTCTTGTTGGATGCTGGTATGATATTTTTGATATGTTTGCATTGTCTTAAATCAAATAAACGACAAGACATGTATTTTATCTGCGTTTTAATACCGCTTTTGGCTAAAAACACATTTCTTCTGAATTTTTAACTCAAATAGGGCTCCATAGAGAGTTAAAATATCCAAAAAATATTACACCATTTGTTTTGTATACCCATAGAGCAACTTTCCCAAGCCCAAGAATTTCGATCTTCAAAAAAAAAATTATTTCGCTCCACCTACAGATGTATGTATGTACATACATACATATGTGTGTACTATGTACATAACTACCTATAGGAAAATTTTATTTTTTTCCCAATATTCAAGCAGCTTGGGGCAATACTAAACTAATATTTTTAGGGGATATTTTGCAGTTATAATGGGTATATGATAGAGTACTAATCCCGCACCCAAACTTTTCTATATTACGAAAAAAAAATTTCTTCATACAATACCGCTCCACCCTAATATATGTATGTATAGGTGAGTATGTCAACCTCATCTTCAAATCTCATTGAATCATGTCTTTTCAATATGATCTTAGATTTTATGTATATTTTAAAACGTTTTCCAAAAAAAAATTAGCTTCGACATCACTTCTTTGAAATCGCAGTGTTACGACGTTCTGTTTTTGACAGTTCGTGTGTCAAATTATCAGTGGGACCCTATTCGTTGGGGGTCCAATGGACCCGTCTCACTACGACGATGATGATGACCCCTGTTGGGGCGACCAAGGCAATTCGTTCGCCAATAAATTGCTTCGATCACGTACTCCCTATTACTGAATGGGCCGCCATTATGTGGAGACCGCGTGTACCACCTACGAACGTCCCCCACAATAATTCCAGTATCACACTATGTCAAAATATTGTCTATCATATTTGATTTAAGAACAGTTTTTCAATAAAAATCACGAACACTGCGTCTTACTCATTTGTACTACACATAGGTAAATTTGTATAAAGTTAACTTACAAATCATTTAGATATTCAACTTCATGTTGATGTTATACTATGTTGCTGATACAATTTTGTCTATAAATGGATTTAATATTAAAAAAATTGAGTGTGAACCAATCTTAATGTTTTGTGTGGGGCCACAAGCTGACCGGAATCCCCACACTCCGTAATTACCCAGGCCCCCATTAAACGCGGGGCCCCGAACACGTTGTGTATGCGCGCATCTGTCAAGCAGTGGTAATAGTGTCCCACGAGGAAAACCGGATGAAGTACGAAACCTATCGTTATTGATTGGAAGCAAGGTGAGGTTAGGTTAGGTACTTCATACCACCACACAACCTCTATTTGCCATAATTTTGAATTAACAAACCACCACTGTATTCGTCTAATCCAAGCGAGTGCTTCGAAGAAACTCGTTTGGCGACATTCCTTCATGTTTTGATGCAATAATTTATGGAATACTTAATTAGACTGGGGTTGGCGTCGGTCGTCCCCGTTTCTTTCGATATTTTATAAGATAAGTTTCTTTCAATTTTATATGTTACTTTCAAAAATGTTGGAAAAATGCCCGACGACATGAGAAATTAGTAAAGTTTCACTCTAATTATAAACGTCACAATTTTCGAAATTTACGAGAAAACTTAAATCAGTTTCAATAAGTTTTATTGTACAGAAACGACAAATTGATATCGTCATACTGGGCGCAAGTTTTGACAGCGAAAGTGGATTTATTTATTTTTATTTTATTTTTACCGTAAGAACTTCGCTGGATCTATCAACTTTTTGCACACAAACATACCCTCATTGTCTATAAAGTTTTAATCAAATTTAATATTAAATGATAGTACGGTGAAGACAATAGAAGCAGGATATTATTACTTATCAAGCTTTATAGATTGAAAACGATAACAATGGAGAGTAGTTTGATGACCATTGGCGTGTACAGAATTCATTGTGTTTTGAATTCGAAATTTAATGCAATAATAAAATGTCGCGTCGCGAATGCACTCCATCGTATAAAACAAAGGGACTGTACAATTATACGTATGTATGAATTTTTAATAAAGCTCCGGGGCTTCAATTCGCGTCGTAGAATAATGGCAAATGAAATTATTACGGGCGCAGAAGAAGCTGCTCTCGTTGCGAAGCGGACGCGTTCGAAGGCTTCCCCGCTAAGAGGAAACGATGCCCTCTAGTTTAGAGAGCTCTGCATTTTTCCAGATTTAATGCATTTCACCGGGGGGCGACCAGGGGTAATTTGGGTAAATAAGGATAGCTGGCCGTAAAATGGGTGGTTTATGGGACTCGAGCGAGACCGAACCGGGAATAAGTCCTGGTTCGCATGACCCCGACCTAATGATCACAAATTGCACACACTCCCTACGCCAGACAACACAATATGTCTTTACACTCATTCAGATTTATTAATCGGAAAACGACATAAGACTCATTGATTTGTTACTCGACAAAAGACTCATTGATGGAAAATTTAAATTGTAAGGTAGGTACCCATTTATACATACATACAACGTTTGAAGACTACTGCGGAATAGCAGTTACATTGTGAAGTGCTCGTTAATGAAATAAATTCAATGAAATTCAAGATATTAACATTTCAACTGAAGAGTAGACGTTACAAAGAAAATACGAGGTGTGATCAAAATGTTCAGAGACAAATATTTGAAGAGACGATGAAGCTTATCCGATTTGTTTGGATAGTTTTTCTACATTCTTCAGATTTATGAAGCAAAACTCAATTACTACTTTCAGTATTATATAAGGTAATTTCAGATGTATTTCGCTTGAGACATTGAACATTTTAGTCAGTGTTTTGTGTAAAAAATCCGTCCTATAATTGATAGAGGCATGGCAGTGTGGTCTTCAGGACCCTAGGGTCGATTGCCGCATGTGGGGGGGCATAAACCGTAATGCGGCACATAAATCAGTACAACAGTTATTGGACGCCCTTGTTATTATCAAACTTGCCAATACCCTTCGAACCGTTCGGTTCCTACTAACAAATCTTCCCCTCACTTGTACCAGGTGATACAACCTATACAATACGTCGAACCGCTGTAAATTCACGGCTCCTAAATTTGTCGTAAAAATTCTATTTTAACTACTATATTCGGACAGGTGCTTCAAATTAAGTCAAAATTACTACTCCACTGCATGTATAGAGAAAATTTCATTCACGTGATTAATCTTATTTGTTATTATTGTCCCTGGGGTAGCAGCTTAGTACATAACTGCCCCGTCCAATGTAGTCCTCTTACCGGTGAAATGTTATGCTCATTGATACATTTGTATAATTTTAATCAATCACCACGAGCTGTTTGTTTGATATTGATATTTTCAAGTCTTGGGAAAATCAATGCTGAATTAGATACAATTGATCGGTGGCATAAATAACGATCGTATCGGGCTTAGGGGCGATCGTATTAATTTAAAGCGATAATTCGATCGTCATAAAGTTGTTGACTCGATTCGGCGATAGCCAACCATAACAATCCGAGTCTGATTGATAGTCGTCACGTTGTGATATTAATAGGAAAACGGCCGTAAAATAACGTCGTTTGACAAACGGCCGTAATAATTTCACCCCAAAGGGATATTTGCACACATATTCGCACGTTAGTGTACGTACAATGGTACATACACATACATACAAAAACACTGGCACGCTTAGGGTTAAAGTCTTGTGCGCAGAGCGGAAATGAGATTTTAGAAGTCACGTTTAATCTGATCACCTTTTCCGAGTCTGAAGTTAAGCTGTAATTTTAAACTCATAACTGCCACATATTGTAACCTATTATACGGATAACTTACGACTATCGTTTCCGGATTAATTTGTTTTCAGACGATTTCGGAACTAAAAATGCGCGAAACGACGCTCTCATAATCACATGTAATAACTTCTGCATAATTAACACAGAAATGTGCTCAGTGCTGTATGAAAATGATAACACTGTTTTAGCGGTGGGATGAATTTCCTGAAAATCATCTCAATATAAACAAAGATCACGCAAGCAGTGTGACGTCGCTTCTTCTTCAACGTTCGCTCGGTTTGGATGAAAAGTTGAACGGTGTTGGTTTTTTTTTTGCCCTCGAACGTACCTAAAGGCTTCGATCGATTGTCCCACGTCATGCTACGAGATAAAGCAAAATTTTCCTATTAAGCCGTCATCTCGTGAAAATTTCCCTCGTGAAAGACGCGCAGGGGCGCCGCGTGTTTATTCGCGAGGGGGGAAATGATGGGAAAGAGAAGGGGAGGGAATGGGGCTTCAGCGACCCGCAAAAGTGTTTACATCAGACGCCCTCATAATGGTGAAATCCATTACCGAATATTCAATACCATGTATCCTCGGCAGCCAGGGGCTACGCCCCGACAAACAATGAGCTCGAGATGATGGGTAAGCTGTCTTATTCACGGCTACGGGGTGGATTGGTCGACGCTTATTTGCTTATTTACAGCCGGGCGAAGCCTTCATAAAACCGGGTGAAGAAAAACCGGATACAGCCATTCGATATACACGCACACAGACTAACGAGCTTTGAAGCCCGTCGAAAGGATCAAATTAACCGTGGAACGGATCGGGACGGAAAACTTACACGAATTATTCATAAGATAAATGTCTAGCGCCATATCAGGTGCTTTCAGACACAAAATATCACAATAGTACCAATATCAATTTGACACTCGATGGTTAAACAATCAGTATGTATTTTATATGTATGTATATGTAGTGTTCCCATAGTGTTTGACAAACTTTTAACAATGTGTCATAGTGACGTATCAACACAAAGATACTCTCCGGTGGTTTTTAATTATCGCCTGCAGGGGAAATATGTACATAAAGGAAAGATGTAGACAACGTATAAGAAGTAGGTGGTGTTAATTTTGAAAGGAAACACGTCGGTTCAATCAATTGTAAAATTTTGATAAGATCGTAATAACATTACCAGCGGATAATATGTATATACATATACATACATACATATAGAGCCAGGCGGTAGCTCAGTTGGCAACTTTTTCTGCGTTGGCTATAAATTTCAAAAGGTTGCAACCAAAAATTTTTGGTGGGTCATTAAACAATGTTAGCTTCTTAGTTTTGACGAAAATTTCAGTCATATTGAGAAACATGCGTATAATTCACCGCAGGTTAAAATTTTCTTCATATAAACGTGTTTTTCGTGTATATTTTACAGAAAATTCCAAAAACAATTAGACAGTTTTTGACCGCATGTCATAAATTGCCAAACCGCTGATATAATTGTAAAATTCCCGGTATATCTTGCTTTCTTTCACATCCTCTCGGATACCATTTCAGTATTTCTCGCGTCCATCTGAAATCCATTCTTGTCGCTGTGTCCACTTCAACTTTTTCACACGTTCCACCATATCTGCCACTTTGGTCATATTTCTTACCCATGTACATATTACTCTTGCGATCTCTTTTCGCTCGCCTGGGTTAGTGTCTTGAGTGAAGCTCCGGGGTTCAGTTCAAATGATTTTCTCGACCTTTATTATCGTCATTGGCAAGATCTGGACATTACTAAATTCAGATCGAACCTCTGCTGCTAGAATTTGCCAATTTATTGAACTCAGTAGTAAGACGGTTCCATCAGAAATTGACTTTGAAACAATCCTTGTGTTCTTAGAGTTGGTTAACTTTCTGCCGAACAAATACGCAAATACTCGAAACCTTCGAAAAAATACGAATCTTCATTCACGAGTGCAAAGCTTCTACTGCTTAGTTATCACCGCGGTTTAAGGTGTACATACATACATATGTATATACAGTACGTATAGAAAATGAATCTATCGATTCGAAATCGGTGGTCTACATAGTTAGGTTGGTTATGATCGGTTTTGCGGACATGGTGGATTTACATAGTGCATTTTGCTCGGTCGAGAAAATAAACCGGAATATCCGGTCCTCGTGTGACGGATATGGTCGTACATTGTAAGATTTAATGCCGGATGCGAGAGAGCATATTAAAGTTGCATTCGAGATACGGTTCAACCGTGTCGCAGTTTTACGGCTGTTTTAGCGCTTTGAAAACCCCCGCGGAAAGTCTATTGGAAATTGCCGGATAGAGATTTTCACGATGCACTTTCCGTTTTTGCGTTTTATGATTCTTTTTTAGTGACCGAATGATGGACATCTTATACGAGTGTGTTTTACACGCTGCTCGTGCGCTGTTAACTGACGAGCTACATATTTTCGTATATGTAGATATGTATGTACATATGTGCATCCATATAACGCTCGCCTATTAAACATTGTCTTTTTGAAGATTTCAATAAAAGTAGTGTAATCAGTACTACTTGTATGTAAATATTCATGAATGTGTTCTAGTCCACTTTATAGCTGTATACTTACTTTGCTTCAATGTCAAGCTATTCAGAATGAAGATCTTAGAACTTTTCATAATAGTAAAAATATTCCATAATTCTAATAACAATATAAATAATAATTTATTGATGTCGTTAGATGCTTTAACGTTATGAAGGTTTTAAATTATATTATTCAAAAGCCATAATATTTAATTTGACCGTATGAGTTTTACTGTTTACATATGTATATTGATTAAAAATTTTGGTACGTAATGAGTTTTTTCCATAACGTCCATGATGTGCTTTATATGAAAATTTGGAAGATTTATATTAATAGTTTATACTCGGTGAAAAGTTTTATTAAAAATTATAAAATACTAGTCAACTGTGAGGTAAATTTTGTGAATAGTTTATTTTAATCAGCGTTCGCAATAAATAATAAAACGAAGGCAATATACCGGGCGGTGATCAGTCTTTGATAAAACTTTTCATTTGAGCATCAGATGGTAGAGAATAGAACCCGGAAAACAAAGGAGATGATGAAGGCGAAGCACGAGCAAAAAAAATGTATTACGCTATCAAATAACCTATACTTATATACAAAAAAAGGATTTATTTATATACAAAAAAAACTTCATTACAAAGAGGTGAATGAGCACAGTGCAAACGAGAAAATGTACTGTCGAGATAAAAATGAAAATAAATTAAGGTTTTTCTTTTACGCGTATCACATTCGAAGAGTGAAAGACAAAGAGGGGATGGCGTAGGTTTTAATTAATAAAAAAAGCACAGAATTCTTAGGGAAGTGTGGGTTGGAGGGGTTTATAGGGGTTTGGTGGACTGGCTAATAGGCTCGAAAAACTAATCATCGGTCGAAATTAACCATTCAAGAGCCGCTTCGAGATCCATTATTGGGCCCATCGAAACAGCCGCGAGCGGTATATATTAAATGAATTTTGCATTCGATAGACTTGGATAGCTTGCGAAATACGCAACCCACCCCAGATGAAGTGTAATCGTCATTTTTTTCGCCCTTTATAAAATTAATATAAATTCTTTTCAGAATTGACAAAGTTTCACCCCCCCCACACTCCACGTGCCGTTTTGTCGATAATTTTAACTTTGTAACGAAGTTTTCAGAGAAATCAGGCGAAATTGAATCTGGATCGGTTTTATGACAATGCAAATTTAAAAAAACGTCTATCGTTACTTATTACTTACAATTAGATCGTTGTCTATGATGTACCAGCTTTATAGATAAATGAAAACCAAAACATCAAGAGTTGCGTTGTGTGTTTGGCCTACATAAATAAAAACAGACCAGGCCATTCTACGGTTAAAATATGGCCGTTGCGATAACGATCTGATTAACATTTTATATAGTGTGATTTATCAGGCAATGTTAACAAACAAAAATAAACATAATTAGGAACGCTGCGTAATCAAACGATTGAATGATTTATTACCTTCATTTCAATTGTAAACGAATCATTGGCTAAGATTGATTGGTGGGTGAATTTTGAATTTTTCCGATATTAATTTTACAATCAGCTTTTTTGCATGTTGATATTTCAATTGGTATGAGAATGTAAAAATTAAGGAGAGGTTTCAACCTTTCAACGAACTTAGTTTTTGGAAACAGTTGTTTGGGCAGTTTTCGAAGTGGTGATGGCGTGTCGTAACTCTGCCGGAAAATTTACGGTCAACACCCGTTAAATTTGTAGTTTTTCCAGTTTATTACTTCAGGGTGTGCTAACAATGTCAGTGCTGTGTACAAATTAAAAAAAATCTTGGTTAATTTGTAGATCCGAATCGCAAAAATTGGGGTCAAATGGGGAAAAATAAAAAAAAAAAAGTCGCACGTGTATGTAATGTCATCATTTTATTTTATGTATACAATTTCGATTAAATATAAACGATGTTTGAATTTTACTACAAAATCGCTCTCGGTTGCTTCCGTTTGTATATTAATTATATTTTAATATATATGTTAATATGAAAACGGAAAATAAATTAAATTCTTAAACATTTGGAGGGAACATAATTACAATGTACAAGAATTTATTGAAAAATTCAAGGATCCTTTAATTAATATTTCCGGTACACAATATAGATATATAATATAATAATAAATTTAGTACAAATTTCAACATAACAATTGGCAACCTGGAATTAATGAATTTTCACAAACTAAAATACAACATTGTTTTTAGAAACATAATCGTAAATTAATGTAATATAATACAAAAATTGTAAGCTTTGCTTCCTATAAATTGAAACAGTTCAATAGTTAGCCTATGTATATTTACATTTATTATTTAATTATTTTGGCACCATCTTACTTATCGATTATGCATAAAATCATTAGCATTATTACACAATTTATATAGTGAACTTTTCATAGTCGATAGTATTATTATGTACACGTTTCGTTCAAGCGATCACAATATATATGTATTACTTAAGTACTGTTTTGAAACAAATTGAAATTAAAAGGTACGCCCGTAGCGTACTCACTCGTCGAAAGAAACTAATACTCACTTAGGCCCTTGGAAACAAACTTGTACAATAATAAATATACAATGGATTTTATAACTATCATAAAATTTTGACTTAAGGCTCTCTTGTACAATATAAAATTAAAAGAATTGCACAAAGTCGTCGGTGCTTACGGTGTTATTGAATAAAACACACTATTATGTTGTTGAAAGAGAATCTGACAAAGTCAGCGTTTTTCAATGTATATTATTTGGATTGAAATATTGTACTCTGGAAAAATATACATTTGTCATAAGATAATTCAAGGTAATTGAAATTACTACTATTTAAATCAAAATATTTTAAATAAATTCTCAGAAACACTTGCATTTAGTATTCATTTATAATACCACTGGTTGTTACATTGTATCGTATTCAAATATCGGAACGTTTTTACATCGGCGAATGCGAGCACAAATAATATACATATAGCAAGAATTCGACTACAATAGAATAGACTATTGATTAGGAATACGTAACCGAAAATATTTATTATTTACTTTGAATGTATTTCATGTTTATTCATTTCAATTACACAAAGCAGCATATACGGCAAATCAAAATACCTCAATTCGAATTCTTGGAATACATATTAGGCTGGGTAAACACTCTAGATGCAACATTTAATTCATTTACATACATCGTACAATGAATAGCTCTCGTGCGTATAGCAATGGAATCAAAGGATTACGCTCGCGTATTTATACATACATTACATTGAGCGGTGAAAACGCGCGTTTTCAACGCTGTCGATGTGCGAAATCAAAAGTGTGGAATGTGGCAGTGGATAGCGTGAATTATGTATGATGAGCATTCGACCATGTAACAACATTTTGGGGCAGGGAGCGTGCAACAAATTAATTCGGCGCAACATATTAATAACGGTGCAGTGGGTGCAGAATGCAACGGTGTCACACAATGCAAGCGCAAAACGCATAAATTCTCATCTTGGCTGGTCCAGCCCTGCAATTCGTCGCGCAATTATTGCGACAAATTGCGCTGCACGCGCTAATGGCCGAAATTGCGATTAACAATCGTCGCGTTAACGTTCGTCCGTCGCGAGAAGTGCATCGCGTGTGCATGACAAACTGCATCCGCGAAAATGCAAGGGGTGAATGAATTCAATTTAAAAAAAAAACAACGAGACGAGGCACAAAAGCACCCGTGGTAGTATTTTTCACGTCAAAAGTGTCGAGTTGACGTTTGCTTTGTCGGGTGAGTTTTCCGCGTGCTTTTCCCGACGTTGGAAAATGTTTTGTACTCGACGCTTTATCGCTTTCGCTCTTTTGTGTGTTTCAATAATACACATGACGCTTTTGAATGCGCTCTTGGCTGACAGTGAACTTTTTTTGAGTGCAGTTTTCACTTTCGTCATGAGAAGTGTACTAGCTTTAAGAATTCACAAAACTTTGGAACAAACAGTTCATTTTCATCACATACCTTTCAGTAGAATATTAAAGTTTTCAACAGTCAACATTTTTCATAAATATATTAGACGGGTGTTACACGCTCAGTCTGGCATCAGTTCAGTCCATAATCAAGACAAAAATTATTAAAAATTTTAAATATCTATACACGCTGTTTCATCACTCCGTCAATCAACGCAGTATACGATCAGTTTGGCGTCAATCTTGACCACAATCATGGACTGAACTGATGCCAGACTGAGCGTGTAAGACGGGTTTTAAAGCCTCTTTAAAATGATTTGCATTCGATTAGGAATCGAGCTCATAACTTAAAGGTTATTATTATTTTGACGGAAATTCAAGGTTTAATAGAATTAAATGTATGTACATATAAGGAATTATGAATAAAAAGTATAATCACGATAAATTAACGTTACGCCTTTTGGCGACAGTCATAGTGATTTTTGAAAATATTCGCAAATAACGTGACAGTGTGCCGTATTTTATTTATTTTATTTATTCCGCTGAAAATTATAGCGTTTTCATTAAAGCGATTGCAAATTTTCGCATTGGCCGGGCCGAGATAAGCCGGATCGCGTGAAAGCGTTTTAAAATGAAAAGAAAATGATTTAAGAGTTTCCCGATAGGTACGGAGTGAACGACTCGTATGGAACAGCGTTACGACCTGCAAATTAAACTAAGATAAGGTTTAGTTAAATCGCCGACGCCGATCGAGATAATATTATTTCGTTTCCGTTTCCTTTGTCGGGGTGTGTGTTGTTTCTGTTTTGTTTTTTTTTTTTGCGAGGTTCAAAATGTCATTTGCACGTTTTCATGCTGGGATACGATGCTCAGAGGTAAAGGGGAAAACCGTTAAGAACGTACAGAGGTCGAAATTTAATATACACTCCCCCGTTTTTGATACAATTTTCAACAGTAAAAGTTCATTCATCAAATTTGATATGAATTACATAAATATAAGAATGGACACACAGCCTAATGCGGGACAAACGGTCATCGTTGTAAAGTCATCGATGGGGTTTTGGTCGACAATCAACGGTAGTCGAGTGCGACTATCGTAATCCCAAACTCCGGTTAATTTGTCAATTGTCGAATTTGCCATCGCGATTCGATTCGATTCGGACTACCACGTAATTGGATCCCTGCGAGCTGGAATTTATTAATGGGGGTCAGTGGCGTACCCCTCAAATTAGCCGGACTTTAGATGGACTGGAATCGTCGTGTAGAGCTCTCCCATAACGACCCTTACGCGCTAACACGCGGTACGAGCTCGCTATACAGAAATTTCAATTAAACCCACATAATATTATATAAGCATAGTATAATAATGAAGGTCAAAAAAATAACTGACTGCTAATGAATTCCGCAAAATATTTCAGTTGAGTTAATAACGCGATTAGCGCAGTATCGGAACGGAAGTATCGGGGGTGCTTTGGCGAGTTGCATTCGAGTGCATTTTTGCCCGGCCGGATTGCCGAGGTATTCCGGATAGTCGGGGGCTTATCGTACTCTCACTTGTGATTCCGAATGGCCATTGTCCCAGTCGGATAAGCGGGGCGTGCACAAACCGGATTAGAGCATCCTTAGGGAGCTTTAATTAGCGCACATTAATCTCTGTATGACCCGAGGCCGGCAAGCTTGCAATGCTACATCTCTATATACCAGATACGTATTATTCGCATTCTTGAAATTCCCAAATGCGAACACTGCATTAAGGGCGTTGCAACAGGACAGCGCAATTAGTTATTGCCGAAATCTGTTCCATAACACGTACATACATACATACATACAATATGTTGTAATGAAACATTTTTAACTGGGAGTAATCAAGGCGTGCTCCAAAATGCGAGGATGAGCATCAAAACAAAACTCTCTCATTAAATTTTGATTGCAGGCAAAGTACTCTTAATACCATAAGCTTAAATTTTATGAAATTTCAAATTGATCGAAATTTGACGAGTCTCATGCTTAAATTTTGATTATTTTTTATGCTCCAATCATATTCATACCATTAAAGCGAGGTATGATTAAAATGTAATGTAATTTTTGCGCTTAAAAAGTATCTACAGTCAGAGTGGTGAACATCGTTGTGAATGTACATACATACTTACATGTAAACACTGTTGAATAGGTCAGAGCCTAGTACATATAAGTTTTTTTCGGCATACTTGAAAGCATGAGTATTTTTAATGCATACTAAAAATATGAGTGGAAATTTATGTAGCGCACTGTAAGCGTATTGTATGTATGTATGTAATGTCTATAGACGCTTCTATAGAAGCGACGATCGATACAACGACTACTTATTCGAAATGTTAACACTCCGACTGTCCTCAAATAATGGTTGTTTAGTTTCGTTATCTATCTTATATTGTACAATATTATACAATATAATGGAGAGAGTGGCGGAGTGTATAGAGTGTTCCGTTGTTTTGACAATGGGTGTATAATTACGGCAACAGATGCAAGCCGGCCCGAAATGGGATCGTCGGGTGAAGACAATTGAAACGTAATATGAATTAAGCCAGATTTAGGGTGATGAGGGTGCGAAGTATGTTAATACGGTACGAGAAGGAGGCACTCGTGAAATATGGTGGTGTGGTTTCAAAATTTCCAACAGAAAGCTTGTGCACCCTTAACTACACTTCTGCAATGCGGAACAATCGGACTGAAACATTTTGCCGGATGCGTTTCAGATGCAGATGAGGACACCGTCCAAAAGACGTTCGTTCGTTCTTCTCCTTACATATATTTGAATACTTCGTTAAACGGTTCAAAGAAAGTTATTCTAATTCGCAGACTGGAATTAATATTTCATACATTACTAAACCTTAGTAGCGTACGTGATACTCGAACGTCATACTCAAAATATGAACGTTTCTTATTTGAAAATGTCGAATTGAGCTTTGAGCTAAATATTAACTCGGTTGAATAGTTGGATGCGAGGCTTGTGAAAAATGTATCGGTCTCATCGTGATGTATTTCTGTGTTTAATATATAATAACCTATAAATAGTATTGAAATCATAGAACGCTCTCGGAGTATCTATCCGAACTGTTGATCGTATTTATAGTTTTAAAAATTAGTTCAGTTGACAGCATTTTTTGATCATAGTACGTGCCTATAATTTGTCGACATGGCCATTTCATTTATCGATAGTGTAAGATGATTAAATTAAAATGACGAATTCCTTAAATTCATATTGCACACGGTCGACGCCTTTAGTTTATTAATATAATATAATACAAATATTCTATGGTTTATAATGTAAGTATATGTACAAATTGATTAATTTTAAATTTTTATTGAATTCACAGTCATTTTTTATATAAAAAAATGGATCATTTCTCATATACATAGTCACTAAACGCTTATAGAATTTTATATCGATCGAACGCGATACGTAAAGGGAAATTACAATTAAGTTAATTATATATATTACATTTGAATGGTAAATTAAAAATATTATCTTTTTGATTATAACAGTGTGATTTTCAAAGCGTTGGCATAGTTATTTGGACACGTATTTATTATTAAACGTAACATCAACTATGTTTCATTCAAAATAACTTGATTAAATTAAAATTAAGGCAAATATTCTTCTGAATCATTTTTTCCCCCCATAGTTTGCATTGCCTACAGTTTATTTTGAATGAACTATAGTAACTGTGTATAGTTATAATACTAAAATTTATTATTATTAAATTTTATACAAAAACACGATCAGCAAGTATTTTGTAAATCATGTCCCTTACGATGATTTCACAGAATGTGGTCATCTTACGACAGTAGATAGTATGATGACTAATATGGATACTAAAAAGGACCACGGCGTTACAGAGTTTTTCACTACTCCGGAACTGATGTCCGACATGTCTTTGGAGCGAGAATTGTGTCCTCTGGCAGCTTCGGCTAAGCCTGTACAAAAAATTAGAATTATTAATACATTCAATAATAATAAAGGTAAATTTTTTTGTGTTATATAAAAAAAACGGCATTCAATTTTTGATGAAAACGACAATGTGATTTTAATTCCACATTAACCAAAGGGTACATTTATCTATATACATATGTAAAACAAAACAAAGTAAAAATTCGTCACATTGAAATTTAAATTATTTACGTTTAATGTTTGTGACCCACGTGGTGTTTGATTCGCGGGTCACGCGAGTTGTATGCGATTCACGAAGCGTGAAATTAACGCAGCAGCTTCAAAATAAAATAAAAAAACGGAGAAAATATGAATTTGCGAAATGTAATTCAAAAAGCGAACACGTCACGTTACCTTTGTGAAAGTAAATACATAAACAAATAAGGCCTATTTTTAAGGGTGCTGCGTGAAATTAAATTACGTCACGTATATACACGTAAATTTTTTTTTTTTAATTTTATTTCAACAAATAAGCTTTTTCTGTGTGCAAAACAAAGTGTGCCGAATGATATAAATGGAAACGACCAGAACGATTCGAAATGTTCAATATTTTAATTTCAATCGTTTATGTATTCGTAAATGATAATGATGATGATGAAATACAAATAAATATAAATAAACACAAGTGCAATTCCACAATGAAACATAAAGTGATTCTATCATACATTTATATTATGATGATCGGTGAGATAATTGAATAAAATTCACAACAGCAAAAACTTAAGCTGTCTTTTTTGGGCAAAGGTCAAGACAGTGACGTAACTAGCGCCCGCGTCGAATTATATATAATTAAAAAAGTTTCACATTTTATATAAACACGTATGGTATCGGGTATTTTTGGAATTTCTCTATAACGTTTATTTTCAGGAATTGTTTTCAACCCCGTCTCGCATATTATTATGTAAATGTTTTAATTTAATTCTAAGCAGTTACATTGACATGAGGGGATTACAGTGAAGATCGGAAATTCACTTCTTAGCGACGCCACTGATTTAAAACTCTGTACCGTTTTTTTTTTACATATGTTATAAATGCGCGTTTAGACAGCCTAAGTTTAGTATGTATCACAATACTAAACTCACCTCCCAAAATGTTGACGTGATTATCGTTCGACCCGTGAGGAAGGTTCGGGTAAATTTTTATTTCTGCAAAAGAAAAACGAAAAAAGAAAGAGGTATTCTCGCAATGTTCCTTATTTTTCATTTGAAACAAAAAAAAAAAAAAATAAAAATGAACACAAAGTAAAAATTAACACTTAACAACAAACAGTGTGCAGGATAAGCCGCTCGGTTAAATTAACTTTTAGATTAAGCTAAGTGCACCGAGCGTGCCGATCTATTTTCCGCTAACTATTCACGGCTTACTACCCCCCCTATCTACTCGAAATAAAGTAAAAGGAAAAATAGAGAAATTAGAAATACAACGAAAAGAAAACTGAACTGAAAAAAATGGCAGTATCGCGTGTTCACCACTGATATGAAAGTGTACTTGCAACGGGCTATCAGATTAAATTTAAGCGAATCTTGCTCACAAGTCGATGATTTTAACAACGATAGAGTATAAATGATTAATTTTTTACTATAACAACAATGACCACAAATTAACTTTAAACATTGTTTACATAACAACAATGACCACAAGATAATTCACCACCAAGCAACGCCAACTATAATCATTATAATGGTTTTAGTAAACTTTTGCACGACACATCGATGGAATAAAAAAACTGAAAATACACGTAAATAATAAAATTATATTTTATTTAATAAAAAGTAATTATTGTAGGGAATCGTGACAAGGATCGATTTACACAGTATGCGTTCATGCTGCACTTGCATAAAAATAGTGTTACACTATTTCTATAACGTTCAATTATGTACATAGACGAATGCAATGCATTTAAAACGTACTTATAAATAACCAGTTTAACCGTTTAGATAAGCTATAATCTGTGCACGACATCTAATAAAATAGAACGAATTTATAAAACGTGTGCATATCAGTAGTTACACGAAAATTGGTAAAGTATATATTTTTTTTGCATACGAGTGATCCTTTTACAGTGCAACCGCAATCTAAGTTCCCTTGTAACGTTTTACTCTCATTTTGCTCTTTAATGTTTTAACTTGAGTTTAACGCTAGAGTGCAACTGACTGAATGGGCTCACGGGCATAGCTTTTGTAACACTGCTTTCGCACAGTTTGTTAACAGAGAGCGAGAGAAGGCATTTTCAAGTCGGGAATCGCGGTCTGATTTCCGCACGTAAAACTGTAACGCCGCAACTTCTCAAAGCCGAAGTTTTCATAGGTTAATTTGAACGGCGGATAAACCTCGAGCCGAAAGTGCGCGAGAATTTTCATACCCCGGGGAGGGGTGTGACGGGAGCGGGGTTCGGTTGGATGTGGGGGTATGCACTCACCATACAGCCGCAGCGTTCCCTCAGATTTCCCCAGCGAGTTGGTAGACACGCAGTTGTACGTGCCAATGTCCGACCTTGAGAACTTCCTGATCACCAACCACATGAACACCTTGTAAGAGGACCTCTCTTCCCTTATGGAGTACTTGGGCCTGCACAATAATAATACTCGGTGTTATTTCATACCGTTACGCGAATACAATACATATGGGGGCTTTCAAAATTTCCAATGGAGAATTCTTCGCAGATCGTAGATGTGGGTGCATTATCGTGTATGCAATAGTGCAAGGGTGTTTCACTGCACTTGGAAAAATCAATTTTCACCGTCGCATCGGTGAGGTGAGGTGGGTCGAGAGTTGAAGGATTATGATTTATTGTTCGACTGCCCCGGAGACCCGCCCCGTACTCGTTCTCCTTTCATTTCACCTCTTTCGCCAATTTTTTTCAACTTTATTTTCCTTGTTGTTGAGTAGTCGTCATCCATCACGAGGATTGATGCTGCGTGAAGCTGACTGCGCATCTGCATAATCAATTCAAACAGCGAACGGCGACCTCTTCATAGGAAAATTTACATCAATCTCACGAGACCAAGTGCCTGAAAGACACTGATACTACTTATATACACACTAGAAAAAATTAAACGTGTTTGTACATAAAGTCGTATATTAAAGTATGTAATGTATGACTTTTTTGTAAGACATTCTATCGTGTGGCTTACTAAAAAGACAAAAAAAATCACAGTGTGTAGCCGCCACTCACTATAGAAGTAAAACTTCTTTGCAGTGTAAAGCAAACGGAGGATAGGTTATGTGAGAATGACTTCAAAACATCGCACACATTTTGCTCAAACAATGGAGCGATAAAAGCGATTAGCTATAGATTAGTTAGTTATATGTAGATATTAGAAAAAGGGGCGGTACGGGCCGCGGGTAGCTATCTCTGTCTCGCATCAACGCGGAAGAGCAAGAGAGACGGCAATATCGTTTTACCCGTCCGTTCGGTCAGTTTGTATAGAAACGACACGAAACGATTTTCACTACCGTGCCAACAGAAGTTTTACTTCAAAAAATGAGCTCAGATTATAGGCAGTATCTAATCTACCTAGCCTAGTGAAGGGTTTTGTATGAGCGTTTCTAGCTAAAAAGCCAATTTACAAATAAATTATAGTAGTAGTACAAATAAACTATTGTTTTAAAGTTAATTTATGATGTTACATGATGCAAGAAGTATTAATTTGTTTACATTTAGCTTCTGAGAACATGGTATGTTTGATGTTTTCTACACATCGGCCATTTTGGGAAATGTTAATAGTTTTAACTTGCTTACATTTATCGTAGTATGTAAGTATGTACATTGAAAATACTCTACTATCATGTTTTTGGTTTATCGTGACAAAAAAATATTTCAAAAAAAATTATGCATAGGTATGGGCGTTCATTTTAAAGTGATGTAAAAAATGGCGACTAATTACGCTAATTTCTCGTATTTTTTTGTCTCGCTAGTCCCGTTGTCTTGGCTGTCGTCGCAAAGGAGAACGCTTCCAAATTAGCTTTGTCTCCTCTTTTGTCATCTCAACAAGTGGTTATCCCTCAGCGACGGGGCTGTCCTCAACCGAGTCCCAAATGCAAATTAAAACTGTCGTACGAAAGAATGCCGGTTGAAATCTGCGGTTGCGCGCCTTAATAGGAAAACTTCTCGGAAAGCTCGCCAAAATGAAATTATAATAAATATCGTTCATACTTTTTAACGGCGAGACGTCGCTAACAAGATACCGCTTAACCGCGGAAAAGTCACTTCCGTTTTTCCTCCTTATCTCTCGGCGCGCTCTTTTTTCTCCTCACATAATACTTGCTTTAAATAATGCATGCCCTCTAAAGTAGGAAAACTTTCCTTACAGTGTATTCCCCACACACACTTTTATCCGGCAAGAAAATGCTCTTTATCATTTCATAATGAGGCCATAACTATTTTTCGGCTTAAAATAATATTCCACACGGCATGAGGAGACAATAAAAGAAACCTCATTTTTACAATAAAACAAGTTGAATTGATTCAAAATTCAGATAACATTAAATATATTATTATGATGAGGTATACTGTGATGAGGTACATTATGACCATATTTTTTTAAAGTGTGATTATCATTGAGAGAAAGTCGACTGTTAAAACATGCAGCCACTCTCTACTTGACATAATTCAGTTCCTCTTTATAATTTAATTTAAATCGTGTCAAAATTTTTGCAAGATCTACCATCTGTATAATGCAAGTGCATATTATATTTGACTTCATAGTTTTTCAAATTACTTTTTCTCGCACATTTTTTCAAGAGGTATACAATGCGAAAGTTTTAATCAATCACTAGATATGTACAATTCAGCCTTTTTGTACGCATGATGTGCATAAACGTCTATATTGACCACACGTAATTTTTTTTTGATAACGCAGCATGGCAAATTAATGGCAATATACGACGAGGCCGTACGACAAAAGCATTGGGAAACTAATTTGTGGAAATGCGAAACAAAAATTGTGTAAGTATCCCTTTGTTCCGCGGACAATGCGGATTGTCGGCGACTTATTTAGTTAGGTCCATTTGATTAGGAGATTAAGTCAAACAAAGCCTAGCAAATAACACGTCCTGCCGTCCATTCGCTCAAATTGAGTAGCCTTTAATGCCCTTCGGCCGGTGTTTACTTTGCCCAACGGCGAAAATATATACATTTATACATTGCAATATATCTATACACATATACGTATGTATATAATGTTGTTGTTTGTAGCGTAATGGATTAAGCGCGGGAAAAAAAAGACCGCGAAACGAACGAGACGTAGGACGCGCAACGTAATAGAACAGAGCGAAAGCGAAATCATACGTGCTAGCGTGTAATTAGAGCGTCCCCGATTGGTAAAAATGGTAAATAAAACCACTAGAAGGTTTTTAAGTTTATTTAATCACCAATGATATAATAGTGTGAGATAATTTCACGACCCACTGAATAACTTAACTTTCACATTTAAATAATATATGTATGTTAGTTTATGCTGTATTATTTAATTACACGATCCATTAATTATGACTTATGAAAATTATCCCAACTATTTAGTATAGGTTGTAATGTTATCTAAACGTGATAGATTACAGAATGTAAAGCAAGCGTATCGCATTCTGACGTATCAGTTTCCAACAATTACAACGTTACATGTCGTGGATGCAACTAATCGAACAAACTCACGTTATAAATTATTTTATTTCGGTGCAAAATTGCATCAAATAAATACATATCATAATTGTGCATACAAATTGAACGAGCGATTGTGGCCAATGTCATAATTTAAGTAGCGTTCAATTGAACGTCGATAAATTCAACTGTATTAATCGTTTCCATGCCCAGAAATGTTTTCATACAAATTCCGCACGAACGTACACATATTATACATATGTACGTATGTACATACGATACGATTTTGTACTCGTAGTATAATGCGTGTGGCCGAAAACGTTCGCCTTGTTGCACAAATGTGCATTCATATGCACCATATTGGATTTGAGTGGAGCGAGCACATACCGTACAAATTCAGCCAGGGCTATTGATAGCTCTTCCAATTTGCAACACTTGCACGATCGATATTCCGTTCAAATTTGGTCGATTTTTTAATGTTTGCCCTCGTTTTTGAATGTTTTATATTATAAGTGTGATCGAGACGATGAGCTTTTGCGCAAATTTGCTGTCGTATTTCGCTTCAGCTGGTAGGGCCGTTAGCCGTTATTCGTTATGATGGAGGCTATGGCGTTTGCGGTTCTCGTCGTTATGGCTTCAGAACGCTTCAAACAGTAGCTTTCAGCAACGTTGCTTTCCCCCGGTGGCAATGTGCGCGAAAAGCTCGCGGCCCGTGAACAATTTTCGCGGGCGAATTTAATTATGCCAATTTAATTCGCGAATAACCCAATTCGAAATTGTGTCTGGTTTTTCCAGATGCGAGAAAAATACTGAAGAGTTACACTGGAGCTTAACGTTGCTCGTGAAATTATCACCTATAAAGAGGAAACATCACTGGAGTCATTCTTATAGTATACGGAAATGTTTTAGTATACCAATGTGAAACTGCATAATTCATATTTTACATTAATAAATTAATTTATTATTTTCAAACAAATTAACAAGTTTTTATTTAAAATTTGTTATGCTAGGTAATTTATAAAAATAACTATAGATTTTCTTACCCATCCAGTAGCATTTCACCTCTGTTTTTGACCCAATAATTGATAGTATTGGGGAATGCTTCTACATAGCACTCTAATTGCACATCTGTGTCCAAAGGAGCACCTAACAATTGGTTAGGCACTTTCACCGTAGGTGCAACTGAAAAAAAACGAACTTCAATAATAATAGAATTAAGGGTTTTTGAGTTAAAGCGATTCTATTCTAGCACACATCGGCTTAAAGTATGTATGTACGTATTTCTAAAAATCACGAAAACGTAATCAGTCCAAATCTTACAGTCGAATTTTTGCACGTCACGATACTTTACCTATATTTCATATATAAAGTAGTAATACAAAATAAAATCAGTATTACAAAGCGATTCATTTGAAGGAATTCGATTACTCGCACTAATTCTATGATTTGTTCTCGTTTCGACTTTTAGGCTTTAAGACGCTGATAAAGTCCGTTTTATTGCGTTATATTTCGTTGAGAAATTGCTTTATTACGTATTTCACCGCAAACAAGCGAAGAGTATACGGCTTACTCAGCGAATTAATAATTCAGTAAATACGACCTATTTTGTTGGGGCCGTCCGTTTTCGGAAAGTATCGCATAATAAGGGTTCGGAGCGGGGATCGACGCTAAGACATAATAAAATAAAATAAATTGCGTATAATATAATAGTTGGTTTTATTAAATGTACGATTTTAACTTGCGACACACGTGTGTACATTACATAGTTGTATAAAACATTAATATACTCGCTATGTTTGAGGGGATATAACTATTTGCGCGAAGGTGTTCGCTGTGCTAATTATTTTAATTTATTCGCACGCCAGTCCGGTTAAGTCCGTGTAAAAACAGTGTTACCGGGATTTGCGCGATGGCGGCGGGTCACCCCAGTCCTTTGTGAATATCTTGCGGACCTCAAGTGTGTCCCGTTCCGGTCCCCCGACGATATTATATATTCAGTTTGGTCCGCCGTGATAAAAGCGGACAATGAAATGGTCATTTGAATTTGCCCCGGCCAAATTTGAATAATTAAACTGATCGTCTTTAAGTTGGGGGCGGATTTTGGCGGACATCACACGGAATTCGCCAGCCGTGTTGCGGTCTAAATTTCAGAGCGAAAGGCTCACTTTTTTAGACTTCAAGTACACGGACACGGTAGAGCCTTGTGTACTTAAGGGTGGGCTCAGAACGCGATACGCCCACGACCCGAATTCGATTATACCTCGAAGACATCACTCATGTTATTGATTCAAACAAATTTGAATACTCACAATTTACATTGAGGGTGATTCTTTTGCTGACTGCTGGCGGCACATCGTTGGATGCTATGCACAAAAATGCACCCATTTGACGTCTGTCCAAGCGCCAAAAGTGCAGCAAGCTTCCATTGTATGTGTCCACTGCGAAAATAAACAGTCGAAAATTAGTCACAATAACTTGCACAAAACAGATACATGTTAATATGAATCAGCAAATGACCCATTTAAAATAATTACATTCCGTCCGATCTGAACAAGTTAAACTGAAAAGATGCAGTTTCTGTCCAATCTGTATGCTTCTTTGCCCAATTTACCACCAGCTACTATGAACTTAATGTCCACAGCCGCTTTGAAGCGAGTTTGAAGGCACATTCGCTTCAGAAGTCTATCTTCCGAAAAAGTCGTCTTTCTTGTATTTTTCCTGTTCCCTGTTTTCGTTCCAGGGATGAAGATTTTTTATTATTTTTGATATAGTTTAACACAGCTGTTTTACCGCACCCTACTTGACGGGCAATAGATCGAGAGCCCACTTTCTGCGATGCCAGAGGTAAAATTTTAGCTTTTTCCGCGACGGTTAATTTTGTGTGTTTTCGGCATATTTTTCGTTAAAAGCACTCTGACAATGTTAACAACGCAGAAGTCGCGAAGAAACTGCTTAAAATAGAAGAAGGGATCCTACTCATAAAGTTAAAGTCCTTTGAACGCATAGCGCCTACCAAAAAAAAAAAAATTCTACTTGTTTTGGGTCAAATTTTTGTGACCGTTATTGTATATGCGTACACATTTAAAGATTTGATACTATTTTGTTATATATTAAATATAATAGCTTCGGATTCTATCTATCGTTTTAAAATTATGAAAATCCTTTTCATATCGTTATTTTTTTTATCAAAATAGAGGAAAAGTGATTTTCGAACGATCTTGGCTTATACATAGAGCATGCTTATACATTGAAAACGAGCGGATGAACAGTGAGAAAGTTTGAATTTTTAGTATCCGATACTAACAGTTACATAAATACTATCAAAGGTTTTATTGTTAGGGGTGACGATTGTGAAGAGTTTTATTGTTTTATTTTTTCGATGAATTTCCCCGAGGTAGTTTTACGAACGGGGCGCATTTCCGATGGGCGAGAGAGATCATTAAGGGGCGCCACTGAGACTTTCTATAATACTTCGCCACTCTCATCCGACGTAAAACAATGGTCGATTTGTCAGATTTTTCCCGGTCATCAGCGAAACGGGTAATAAACGAGTCCATCCCCGGTATACCTTATATAGTCCGCGCAATAACGACCGGAATAAAACTGTAAACTTCGTCTCAGATACCTCTCGGACGAAACGACCCACCCTCCCACGACATTTCACCGGGCAAAAGTTAAACTGTCGTATCCGTGAGACACTCCATATCGATATTGACATTTTTACGAGCGAATAAAACCGAAACTCGACTTCGGTTCGTATGCGTCTGTTTACCCGGTTGCGTGTATTATCCCTGTTCGACTATATATATTGACGTCTCTCGCTAACAAACTTTTCCTATTACGTATAGTTTTCTTAAGATAAATAATGATTGGATGCGATAGCTACTGATGGAACTTGGATCTATGTCGAAAGCTAGTCAGAGGTTGTACGAAAATACTCCCAATTTTAATTAACGTATTTATATACAGCACTAGCTGAATTGCCCGGCGTTGCTCGGCCGGGGGTTGTATATCGGGGCCCGTCGACCCCCTGATCCGATCCCTTCCAAAACCCACCTACGGTCTGACTTAGGGTATCATGAGATATTATACCAAGTTTGGCGGTTCTAAGTTGAAAACTGCAAACAAACACGCAAACATTCAATTTTATATAGTAGATACTTAATAAACGAGTGGATAAACAACTACAAGAATCAATTGGCGGTTACACTATTCAAACACTTTGTTATTTAAGGTTGAACTACGAACCAACTATGAAAAATTATCCAACGGATTGAGGCTCTAGTACTGCACCATTGGATTGCATATGAAGATTATTTCGTCACTTTCGCAAGGAAAAGTATTCGATTTTGAAATTCTTGCAAGTGTATTGTATTGTGGTGGTGTATCCGGCTCCCGACCAGACTTGGGCTTGTACTAGAGCCTTCGTCCCTTTGTATTCAAGTCAGATTGCTTTTGTTGTACAACAGTCCGCTCTTACCACTCAATCAAAATGAATTGAGTGCGTTCGCTCTCGCCCAGGCACCAGCTGAAACTCATGAAATATTTTTATATCCTACGTGCCCAGAATGCGCTATCGCTAACTGCCAGAGAGAGAGAGAGAAGTCTTGGCTCCCACCGGATGCTGTGTCAACTGCCGCTCTCGATAATGATGACTTTTCATGCAAGAAGGAGCCATCGTGGGACGTCGATGAAAAACGGCGAATTTCCTATGTTGCCAAATCGACCGTACTTTATACTGTCGATTGATATTTATATTGTATATGGCGTATATAGGTTTATAATCAGCTACATTGAACCCAGGGATTCTTCAACTATACTAAAAAAATATTTTAATGCCGATAATAATTGAATGTATGTACATATATAAAACTATGTATTTCAAATTGATATACATATGTATGTATGTCCATACTTGATAGTTATTTTTACCTAGGACAATTGGTGAATATGACCGGATGTAAAGAAGATGAAATAAAACGAAGAATGAAACTTACTAAGATGGAGTGTTTTTAGAAGAATGAACATAGTTTTCACATCCAACATTCCGCTATGCTTAAAACAAAAGGTATACGACCAATGCGTACTGTCGGTTTGTGACGTATGGATTTGAAACGTGGATGGTAAATTCAAGAATGCTACGTAAGATCCAGTGCACACAGAAAATCATTGAAAGATGTACGCTTGGTATAACAAGAAGAAATCGTAAGAAGAATGACCAAAGTGGCAGATATAGCAGAACGTGTGAAAATGTTGAATTTTCAATGGGCTGGACACATAGCGAGAAGAATGGATGGCAGATGGACTCGAGAAACACTAGAATGGTATCCGAGAGGATATGAAAGATAGACCGAGTGGAAGATGGGCTCATGAATTGAGAAGGATGTGTGGAGTCAGGTGGGTGCAGATTGCTCAAGACAGTCAGGAATGGAAGAGGATTGGAGAGGCCTTCATCCAGCAGTGGATGGTGAACGGTTGAAAATGATGATATGTATGTACATACATGGAAGACAAGCTTGTGATATAATCTTATTTTTGGTCCACGATTATCAATCTCATTATGAAAAGCTCCCCGGCAAAGCTCCCGCCGTAAAGTCACACGGAGCTTTATCGCGGCAGCTGGTCGCGAAACTCACTAAGAAGAAATCTTATTTTTACTTCATTTTTTTCTCTCCATGCGATTTTCATTGTTTCACAGCACTTTGAACTTCAATCTTTTCTTAAGGAGGGGGGTGCACGAAGTCGCATGAAGATGAGGCTGAGGAAGCTACGGTGGGGAGAAGTAAAATTTCATCGTTTTTAAACAATCCTCATCTCGCGTACAGATATGAAAAAAGTTTCCGCGAAGTGTTGAAGCAATAAAGCGAATTTGAATTATTCCGCGGCGTGAAAAAAAAAATTCTGACATTCAATTCAATTTTGCGGCGCGTCGTGACTCGCCAATTTGAATTGCTTAAGCGTTTCGAATTAGCATAATCGCAATTGGCCGGAAGTTGTGCGTTGTGCGATTAGATGGTCACGTCGGCGTGATATCGGCGATGGTTTATCTCTCGCTGAGGCATTAAGCCACTAATTGAATTGACTATTGGCGTTTAACAATCGTAAACAGACGTAGTCGAATTATGTACACGTACAATGGGGTATACGGTTAAATTAACCGGTGGATTGTATCACTTATTAAAATCGGCGTAACGGATTAACATCTACTCTTAGATGTTGGTCCATTTGGGTGGAAAATGTATACATTATAGATAAATGAAGAGTAAGAGTTGGAAGGATAGATTTATCCAGCGGGAAGGGTAACTTTTTTCATTTTATAATGTTTCGCTTTGATCAATTGATAAAGAACTTTTTTTTTTCAAAGGTGAAGTCTCCGGTAAGGGGAGAAATAGAGCAAGGGAGAGTGGGTCGTTCAGATGATAAGACATTTTCCCTCTTTATTAAAACGGTGAAAAGTTTTCCGTAAATCCAAACTGTGCCGGATGACGCAGACTTCAAACCTTATTCACAGACTGACGAGAACCGATCATTGGAAAGTCATCCCCATCGATTTAATGCCTTATAAAGTCGTCATATATACACACACATATTTATATATATGTTATAAGAAACTTGGTGAAAGTAAATTATATTGTACTTTCGTATACATTTATATATAAGACTTGCGCAATTCGATGTATAAATTATAATACGGCGTCAAGACAAAGGACGATTTTTTCGAACTTTTCGAATCCTATTTCCACTTTCACAAAGTCAGAATAAACTTTTTAATGCCTCGTGTAGTGGCACAAAAGCGACTTTCCATCGTAATTGCCGCGTTTCGAATGTAAATTAGCTTTTTTTTTTTTTTTTTTTTTATGAATTTCAAATAAGTAGGTACGTATAAATTAAACAAAAATTATAGCATGCAAATATTTGATATTATTAGATCATCATCTATATTTCTTTGATGGAATTTGACTGTATAATCCAGTGGTGCCCATAAGGCCGATCGCGTAATGATTTAAAGTCGAGCGCCAGTGGATATGTTAAAATGATATTTTGTTTACTTACATACATACATACATATGTTCAAGTACTCAGTGAAATACATATGTAGATAAATTTTGAAAAAAGTAACGGTTCGAAAAACTTAAAATATTATGTCAAAATCAAATAATTGATATATATGTATATATATTTCATCGCCAAGGAAAGGTAATGTCGATAGACTTTTTAAACTGCATAATAATTATGAGATTAACTATCCACGAAACAGTCAACTACCAAAAGTCAAAATTAGATAGCTAATATCGGGGCTTTCAGCTCAGCAGTCAATTTTTGCAAAACAGCAACCATTACATCTTTTAGAGTGTGTTACATTCTTGCTAAAAACAAAAAGTCGTTTAGCGATGGAATAAATTTTAAAAACGCATTTTCGGCCTCTGCTGATTATTTGTTTTGTGGATTTGAAAATGAGGTAGAAATAGTTTTTGTCATCAAAGACATGCAATTATCAAGAAACATTGTTACACGACGAAATTAGTTCAGATTTAAAACGGCAATTAACGAAGGATCTTGAAGATTGTTCAGCGTATTCTTTATAAGGAGATGAATTCAGTGACGTGGTTGATAATGATCAGCTAATCTTAATCATATGCATTCGAACGGTTTTCAAAGACTTCTTCTCGCAGGAGGAGCAACTAATAAAATTATTCCTCCGAAAGGAAAAAATCGAGGACATTTATTTTGATTTTTGTTGAAATGATGATAATTTTTTTTAAATTACATTATCTCACATTAACATTCTTGCTATGTTCCACTTTACAAAAGTAGATCGCAGTTAGGTTTGCATTCGAGAAGTATGTAGATCTTATGAGAAAATAAGTGGTCACCACTGGTATGATAATGATGTTTTTGAACACGTTCAATTCAATGCATAGAATTAATTCTAGGCTTAAGGTTTCACTCAATGAATAGTTTAGTGCATTTGAAAGCTTTCGAATGTGTTGTGTGGAAGTGATGCGATGCGGCCACGGTGTGGCCGCAAGAAATTCCAGGCGATCGCTTTCAGCCGATAAATCACTTCTTTCAGCGCGTTTCGTAGCGAATGCACCCCGCTTGCAAAATGCACCACGTTGCCAATATTTATACGTCGAGCCGTGAGGGATTGGAAAGTTCGTCCGGCTCAATTTAACAATAAGCCGATTTGTTTCCGTTCGATTCAACTAGCTGTATTGTATGCATTTATCTATCTCTCTACGGATATACTCGATGTACTTTAACCTTTTTATTATTACGTTTGCTCGGTTGAACAACGCGAAACAAAACAGCGTTTCTGTAGTGCGGCTTATCAAGTTCGTTGTAAAACATTTTTGCATTGTTCATTCGGCGCAATATGGAAAAGTAATAAATTTTCCCGGGAAGTGAAGTGATATTTCGGGAAACGAATTAAAATCTACAGAGGCGTTGTTATCACGCCATTAAAACGCGACGTACAACGACCGGTGTACGTACGCTAATATAGGTACAATAACGAATTGCGGAAGCGGTTGGTACGCGTGTATTCTCATATAATTATTTCCGGTTAGCCAAAAAACGAGTCGCGCGCGGCATGTCCGACCGCGGCCGCCATTGTCCGTATTTTACGCGGTTTATGGTTTTAATTGCGAATGCTTTCACCAGTTTTGTCGACGTGCAAAAACACTGCTGAATATCTTCACACTAAATACAACTACCATGAATTATTTTAGTTGACTATTAAATTTTATCGAGAATTTTTCCAGGCTGAAATTTATAGGATTATGTTTTTGAATATTTGGGAACCACTGTTGCATTTTACAAAAACCTAAATAATTCATTATATTATCATTAAAGAAAAATGTGTCATAACAATCAAGTATCCTCTGGATCATAAAAAGTATCTGTGCGAAATTTGTATTCGATTAGTCAAGCAGTGTGTAAATGTATACTACCTAACATAATAGCGCAAGAGTCTGCCTGGATGGGTAGCGGCGGAACGCTCACATACACTCATGGCACGTACCCATACACTCACTCACTCACTCATTCACATGTACATTCACTCACACATATGTATGTACATACATACATACACAGCGTAATAGCGGTAGCTATGAAAACTTTATATGTTTATATTATATGTATATGTACATTTACTACATAGATACTAGCTGAATTGCCCGGCGTTGCTCGGATGGGTGAATTCAAATAATAAAACAAATGAATATCGAAATAAACATTTATTCTCCAGTACAAATAAAAATTGATTAAACGTTTTGTATGGGGGCCCCATGATCCCTGCCTCCGACCCCTTCCAAAATCAAAAATTAAAAGTCAAAACAAAAAGTTAGAGTACCATGAGATAGTATATCAAATTTGGTGGTTCTAAATTGAAAACTAGATTTTCATAGCGGACAAACAAACAAACAAACATTCAACTTTATAGTATACATATGTATATACATACATATAGTATTTTTAGATACATACATATCTATATATAATATATTTTTCAACTACTTACTACATTTTTGTTACATTTTGAACAACTAAATAGACTATGTATGTACATACATATATGTACATGAATGATAACCAGCCAATGACACTGGCATTGATTAGTTTTATATTTTATAATATTGATAAAAGTATAATATGATTTATATGTATGTATATTAAAATTTCAAGTAAAAATGGCTATTTTTCCGTCGACACGTGTTAACCCTTTGAGCTCGTCGTACAATATTTCATAAGGCCAGACAAAAATGCAGTTCGGTTCATGTTGGCAGCGAGTAACACACGTGCCAATTAATTGTTGGTTTTTTTACGCTCTCAACGTCACCTCAAATAACAATTACGGCAAATGGCCTCTCACCGTGTGACATATTAAGCAATGTCGTAATTTAATTTTACCGGACAACAAATTTTCAGTATTGTTTGTTGCGGCGCTTTACGTCATGTTCAAACTGAAAAATTGCCCCTGTCTCCCGGAAACAAACAATACCATTTCACTGGCTATAAATTCACTCGAAAGCGTGATATAATTAGTTATTCGCGAGAAATGCGGATGTTTCATTAAAAAATTTAATAATTTTGCCGTTAAAGTCGCACTTATATGTAAATAATTCAAAAAACGCTATAATGCAATGTGGCTTAAATTATTTAATATACACGAGTTTTTATATAGTGACAGACAACAGATCTGAAAAAACAGACTTTGTTATAATAAAATTTTCGCTTACGAACGATAGCGTTATATTAAATTGCATTCATGTGGTTAATTACGAGATACATACATATGTACGTACATGTGCCAAAAACGTTGTTTTCTTTTAATTTGATAATATTAGGGTAATGTGGTTTCTAATTTACGCGTTGATTACAATAATAACAATATTTCAGCATGGCTCGCCAAGGAAGGTTTTCCCACTGTTGTTTTTTCATACCAAAATTAAATAAAACCCAAAATTGAGCATATTAATTACGATACATATGTACATATATTGATAAAAATAACACAAGACACAACTTTGCGTTTCTATTTATAAAATATTAAAGGATTTCCTTTAAATGTTATTAAATTGTGAAACCTGAAAAATTTGGTAAATTATGAAAATAAAAGCTTTTCACAACGATGGGTAACCGAGGGAAAATTAGTTAGTTAGTCGAGAGACTGAGAGCGAGAGAAAGAGAGAGATGGTGGCAAATGTGTTTCTTTTCTCGTGCCCCTAAAGTTTGTACACAAATACTTGAGATTGTAACCCTTATAATCGTTTAGTGAGGAAGTGAAGCACATTTAAGTCCTTCCGTGGACTTAAACTTGCGAAACAACCTACCATCCTATAGGAAACTTTTAGCTCTACACCAAATAAAACACAGCGAAACGGCCACTGCACAACGCTCCTTTAACGTTTTTAAAAATTGAATTTTATAATTAAATATTTAAAAAGTGCACGTCTTTTACATGAAAATATCACATTTCTGAAATAACAAGTAAAAATTCCCTTTGATTGAAAACTTTTTTTAAAAAAGATTGCGGTTTGAAATCTGTATTTATCATTAGCAATGAAAGTTCGTGAAGCCATTGATTTAGTATTTCTTTATCTGGTATTAGAGTTTAGATAGAAAATATATGTATAATTGAATCTTCGTGTCACCTTGGAATTTTCAGCAGTAGACGTTGTTGTTATTTTTATGACCTTTGTGATTTTTTTTAATGGAACTTTTTGTTACACAAATTTTCATTGGGGTAAGTGAAAGCTTATGTGCACGCTTGCTTATGTACACGTACAAGCTTGTGCCCACACGATCATACGTCGTTTCGTAATTGCGAATAAAACCGCTTTTATCTTGCGGAAAATCCGCAGTTAGCGTATTAAATATTGATTTCATTGGTAGATAATAAAATAATTTATATTGAAACGCCGGCCATTCTCGGTATCCGGCCTTAAAGTTTCAATCCCCGTGTTTCCGGTCAACCTTTCTCCCGAATCGAGGGAACGGAAGGGGGTAACAGAGGAAGGAGGGGGGGGGGGGGTAGATTTCGACCTCCTGTGGGAACAACACGGCAGGCAACGAATTTAATTAATGAAATATAATTCAGTTAACCATCTGTAAAATATGGTATTTCGCGTTAAATTCGCCCGGTTAGCTTTGCATCGTTCCAAATTGGCCCGCTATCCCCCGTTCGGCTCTAAATTGGAAAATTGCACATTTGTACAAATACACATTGAAAAATTTATTGAATTTGTATCGCTTACGTTTAAATGTGTCTCTGGTGCCAGGCTTTTTCACCAGTATAGGCTCTCCGTCTTCTCGTCTCCACGTTATCCTCGGGGTTGGTCTACCAGTGGCTTTGCAACTGAGGGTTGCGTTGTCGTGCTCCTGCACTGCCAAATCAGCTGACGTATCGTCGTATATTATATCAGGAGGCACTGAAATTAAAAAAAAAATATTATTAATATTAATATACATACATATATATGTATAGTATTTTTCTCATTTCAACTCGTTCACTAAGATTGTGCCCTTATCTATGTATGTATGTATGTATGTCCACTTTCTGTCCAAGAAAAGTGATCTGAGTATCATATCAATTTAAAACTCACTGCCAATGCATCCGTAGAGTTACTGTAACATTTTGCAAGACTTTGCTTTTCCTTGTCGGATTATAAAAGCCCCGTACACGTTCGATTTACGTGTATGTGTACGTGTGCAAGTCGCGCGCATATAGGGTTGATTTGTTGTTTCGTCGGCGGCTCGTTATTTGCGCAGATATAAAAGCAAACAGCTGCTGACATCAATTTATGCAAACAGAAGAGCGCGAGAACAGATAGAAGTGACTAATGACGAGTGTTTGCCCCCGCGCCATCTTCTTGCGAATAATTCTGAAGACGTGTGTGTGTGTGTGTGTATTCGCGAAAATTAGGCGAATGTATCATTTTAAAACCTGCCATGTTGAAAAGCTGTGAAAATATTCTCCGACTCTTTTATTCGCGTTTCAGTGAATTTTTTTTACGCGTCGATAAATAAATATTGTTCGTGCAAACTTTCTACAACTTTATGTAGGCACACGCTTCATCAATAATTGAATAATCACACATGGTAATGTTATATGTTTATCTACATAGTGGGCACACATTCGGTCGATTCTGCACACTTTTTGATTCAATTGAAACGGTTAAATAATAATTGTTGATAATTAACACTCACTCTATTGTACCTCTGGCTGGTGCTAAAAATGTTCATTTTATTATTATGTATGTATGTATGTACATACATACATATGTATACCTATATGTACATATGTATGTACATTTCACACTCTAGCAGGTCTAGCTAAGCCAAAATTATTAAAATTGAACAGTAAATTACTTGGTTTGGTCTTATATTATTGTACCAGTCACTGTCCATTGACTGTGTAATCAGGTAGTTATCACTTATGTATATACATACCTGCTATATTTTGATAAATCTAAGTATATGTATGTGCCGTGAGCATTCCGGGTCTACCCGGGTCGTGAGTGTACATGTGTTTCTGAGTGAGTGTATGTGCCGTGCCGTTCCACGGCTACCCAGCCAGGTACTATTTATGCTACAAGTATTATATATATGTATGTATACCCAATCGAGGGAGATGAAACACGTGCAATGCTTAATTGCCTTCAGACAAATATTATTTTTAAAAAGTGTTACTAAGCTTCAAAAGTTGATTGATGATTCATTTCTAAGAAATTCAGAATAAGAAAGAAGTAGGCAACACAGTTGATCTTAATTTTGGTTTCTAATAATTTTATGAACTTATTTCCATCAGAAATTACTCCTATGTCAACCTGTTATTGCACTTGGGTCCTGGGTTGATTAACTTTTTTAAAATAAAAAAAAAAAAAATAGTTTAAGTTTTAGATTACCATGCACGTCGATACAGCCCAGCTGTTTCTTCATGGGACTCGTGTTGATCTGACACATGTAACAACCGCGATCACTCTCGCGTAACTGCCTGATTCGTAACTGCCACGTGCGTAAGTTATCGTGCGCCACGCTGATGCGCGAATTGTGCGTAACCACCCTGTTGTGCAAAGTCAACACCGTCTGGTCTTCAGCCTTCAACCAACCCACCTGAAACAATCGAAATACATATATAATATTAATAATTTTTTCAATGGAAAATTTTAAACGCGACTAAAATGAACCGTGTGTCTTTCAGTCCGAAATTGTGAAGGGGTGCGTTCGCGTCATTTTGTATTCCGTTCGCAAATAATTGGTGTTTTAAGGGCAAACTCAAGCGTGGCCCTGTCTGCGTCTGGGACGCTTATTAAAATGATCACATTTAATTTATAGTCCCCCCTTCGCGCGGCGTCCCTGCAAATAGGGTGTCGGCAAAGGGGGGTGGAGGTAGCGGTGGGTATCAAATGATTAATTTCCCTTTTCGTGGCGCCCTATTGAGAAGAGAAGGGAGGCGGAGGGAGTGCAGTTAGATAGGCTCTAGGTAACAGCTTATTTATGCGTATAAATCTGGAAATGCGGCGAGATAAAATATGCGGAGTGGTGGGGAGGGGCACAATGGAAAAATAATGTAATGAATAAATCATGGACGGGATATCTTTTCCCGTGAAACGCTCAGATTTCCCGCCTTGTTGACAAAGTTCGCGGGAAAGTGATTACAAGATCCTTTCATCAATTCGTCCCCTCGTTTCGGCCTCCTGTTAGTAGGAGCCATCCCGTACAGCAATCTCTTTTCCTGCTCCTCTCCCTTATTTTCCTCTCATCACCCCCCCGCTCCCAGTCCATTCCCCACTTCGTCTCCGGTAAACATTTTATTCGCATAAAAATATTTATCTCAATGTTTGAACAGCTGTCATGTTTGAAATTTATAATTTTATTTCGGCGAGGCGGGGAACCGCCGCACCCGCCCATGAATACATAAAAGAAGTGAGAAATTAGCGGCGGCCAATGTTCCAGGAAAATATTTTCATTGTGCGGAGGAAGAATTTTCCCCGACGACGCGACGCATGCGCGCTGCGGAAAAACTTTTTGATTTTTTTGTTTGTAATTTCATTTTGGCTCTTTTTGTTTCAATGATTACATATATAGGTACATACAAGATCTGTCTGAATCTAAAGCCTGCCCGAGGCACGCTCGACACACTTCTTTTATCGCATATAAAATTTGATTACTTTTTAAATTTATTTTTAGCATACTTATGTATGTACATGTTTACAATAAGCACCTGTTGCTCACAATCGGGTAACACTCTAATTATATTTCAACAGTGCATAAGTTGAACTGTGATAAGTATCGGTATGTTAGTATACTCACCAACGCTCAATGTACATATGTATGTATGTATATACATATGTAAATGCCCATGGCTTAGGATGGCCTTTTCTGTGAACGTAGGTATAGAGCGTTTGAAATTTTGCGATGATCGAACCCTGAGTCATAGTATTGATCGTCGTTTAAAAGTTTAAATTAGATTTTAAAACAAAAAAAAAATATGATCGGCCAAAATTCATAAGTCTCTGCGATAAGAGTGGAATAAATTTCGTGATATATTCGAATCTGTCAATTTTTGAAATGGGTCAGCTAATTTACGGTCCTCTTTATACATTGAAATGTTCGTTGATTGCACGCCCTAGTTTAATTTTTCTGGAATTAATTTTTCCCTCAAAAATTTAATAAATCGACGAAAACACTATGGGGCGTGTTACGCCAGTGTCTATCGCAAGTTTTCGTTTCGCTTTGCAAATACGAATTACGCGACGTTCCCAAAAGGCTATCTATGCACGCGATGTATATTTTTTTTTTATTATTTTCTCCTCATTTTTGAACTGGCGGAAAAATTGGGTATTAAAACTTTAGTAATTTTAAAAAAACCCCCCTTCTCTCCCCTTCAGTTTTGTACGGGGGCCGCGCCCGAGCGTTTGATTTTCGTTTCGGAAGTAATCAGATACAAGCCTTTTCGCAGATCCGGCTCGAGGAGTTTTTAAAAGGATTTCTGTGTTTTTTTTTCGACACCGAGAGGGAGTGAGTGGGGGGGGGGGAGGGCGTTATATTTTCCTCCGTCAAGCCCCCCCTTTTCAGCTGAATGTGTACCCACTTTTGGACTTTTGCATCGAGATAAACTCGGGGCTAAATTCGGGGCAACACTGTGTTTGGCTCGACGTTTACGGAGGCGATGAAATCTAAATTGCCTTTCAATTTGCTACGGTGATGGGTATTAAAGAAACTTGAACGAATTTATTTCATCAGATTTAGGGGAGGACAGGGGTGGAGCTTTTCGTCTCAGTGCGTCTCTGACAGGTGATCCAAAGTATTAAATTAAAATTAATATATGTAAATTAGCTTCGATGAAATTAATGCACGGGGAAAAAAAAAGGCAGTTATACGTATAGCACAATGTAATATGATGAAACACGTGGGTGCACGTGGAAATAAGGAAATTGAATTGCCTCTCGTTGAATATGAAATCAGGCTGAATTGAAATATAATGAAACAAAACTCGTACAAAATATACGGCTCTGTTTTCCACTCGAAAGTAATTTATACACATGCCTACAAAAAATCGATAAGAATTTACGCTGTAGAAAAATATTGAAAAATAAATAACACAACCGAAGAACGAAATATAATTGAAAAAGAGTCATCTTATACCGTGCATATTATTTTTAATATGAAATAATATAATAAACCTATTAAATACATTCACATTGAAATAGGTCAAACGTAAGGTTAGGGGTTATACGTTCGTCGGTTCGTGTTCTCCAGAGTAAATATCGCATTATGCTGATTTTATGTACAATAATTAAACGTCGTTTACAGCAAAGAGTGTACGTTTTAATGTGGCAATAATCGTTTTTCCTTAACTTTACAGTAGGATGTAGTTTTTTCACATGTATGTATGTACATTAAGTTGAAAGATATTTAATTAAAGCGCAAACATTAGCGTCAAAACGTAATAAAGAATATTTATTTAATATATGTAAAACACGTATTTAAATAAGCGCTTTGTAAATATTCCACAAATTGCTAGAAAAAAAAATATATTTCACCGTTTAAGAGCGTAAAAATGCAAATTTACGCTCTTCGAAACTAAGAGTAAACTTGAAACAATCGCATTAATCGAGACGACCAGGGCTAATTTGAATTATTTTAATTACAAAGAGTACAGCAATTAGGGCGGCTCGGAAGTCCAACAATCCATAATGACCCGCCTTAAGAAAAACTGCTTCCCCGTTCTCCACAACGTGGAAGGAGGATGGGGAGAGGGACCTTAGCGAGGGTCCCTCTCGAAAAAGGGATTTCGTATAAGGCCGAGTGTTCTGGAGAGTGTTCGTAATCCACTTACGGGGCGCGCAAGTGGAAAGGCCCTGGTCGGCTTTAAAGCGCGACGAAATGTGAACGTCTTTATAAATCAGAGGCCAACAAAGCCTACCCCGGGAAAAACTTCCCGGGGTCTCTCCTCTTTAAATTCGGGACCTCATCTCTTTCGGCGGGGTTATTGTTGTACCCGGTGTCGATAAGAGTCACGCGCGAGCCGCAGTTTGAATGCCGCTGTGACGATTGACGCTAACAAAGCGACAGCGCTTTAACCCTATCGCACATACAGGCTCGACAAAAAGACACGTCGCTGTTTTTTGTACATAACTATTTATTCAAATTCAAACCTGTAAGTTCGTAATGTAATATTTAGAAAGGGACATTTGAATAGAACGCCTTTGAAGACATGTGAAAATTTACGGTTGTCTTACTATTGCATACTTAATAGTTATTTCAATAAGTACATAGTTAATATGAGGATACAATCGATGGTGTTTTCCTATGGGTTCGCACCGGCTCTATGGAGCCGGTAAATAAAATAATTTAGGTTTGTAGAGCTGGTAATTTAAAATTTGCCGAGAATAATTTTACTATGAAAAAAAAGGGTCTCAAAACACAAAACACAAAAATATTTGTTATAAAGTAGCCATCTGAATCCAAGAACTATTTTTAATTTTGAATATTTCTAGGAAATGTAATGAATACACCAATATATCTAAATGGTTTTTCGAGATGTGGCATGATCACTAAATTTTTTCTTTTCTCAAAATTTCACAACTATGTCCATAGTGAGTTGTTCTATTTCTTTGGTTTTTTTAATTTGATATCGGGTAAATGAAATTTCAGGAAAACACCACTGGATATAATATACATAGTCTATTAATATTATAATATACTAGGGGTTAGTCTAGGCTAATAGTTAAGAATTTAAAATTAAATAGATCTAGGAAAAGTGTCTTGTACAGGGGTGTTGTTGAATATATGTACATATGTAGGTACATACATATGTATGTATGTACATAGGTACAATAGACTGCCAGAAGATTTTAGAAATATAAACAAAATTGATAGATTCTTGGCGGCCTTACAACAGCACCTCTGTATATGTAAGTGCTTAATATATGTATAATAAAGTTTATTTTGTAATTTTAGCTTTAAGTTACTTTTTTTTTGTTATTAGTTTCTTAAGCTATTTTAATTAAATAAATACTAGATGAAATTATTATGTATTAATTTTGCGATTATTTTCTTTTGGAGCGTTCTGTATATGAACGATGTAAAAGAGGATGATATGATTTAATAGAAAAATCAAATTGAAGGCACTCGTTACGTATAGAGGAATTCTGCTAGGAATCCTGGGGGGGAGGGGGGTTGGAAAAAGGGGCTAGAAGGGAACGCCAAGATCTATTCTGCAATGTCGGAGCAATTTTTCGAATTAATCCAGTGACATGGAACACGTCTTAATCGAACTAGAATGCGACGTAGCTCTGCAACACAGAGAAGAGAAGGTGGAAAAGAGCACACGGGAGGTACTTGTTCGTGCCAGATAACCTGAAAAGAAAAGGGGGAAGTTTTTCAGCAGACTGAAAAGTAAGGGCACTATCAGCAAAGTACAGTGATTCTCTAACGTACCTATGACTCATTGATTTAAAGTCGCACTCTGAGAAATTAAACCACATTCTACGTTACTGAAAATGGTACGTATGTACATACATATATGTATAGAGATTTTTATAGTGTCGTCAATCGAAAAGGCGATGAAGTGATGAAAAAATGAGCGTGCTCGTGAGACATTCTTTACGTATTGGAAGGGGGCAGTATTACGCCCTTTCGTTCGACAATCCCTGACCTTTACGATCAACGGCTGTTATATTACCATACGCTTCCTCTATTATGCATCGTAAACGGCGAAAGCAAAAGCGATATTGACACTTACGAGAGAAAGACGGTTCGTTACGGAGACGCGGGCGGAAAAATCTCCGTTAACTGCAGTTATATGCGGAAAATATGTTTTTTTTTTTTTTTGCCAGCGCTCGCTTTCCATTATGAATGTTGATATTGGCGAACGGTGGTTCCTAACGACAGTTCGATATCCATTTTTGTTCGGTGGCAATTTTTTTCAGCGGCTTCTCTACCCCAAAGCCTTGCTCGTTTGGGGCCGAGCGCCTAACGGCCCCATTTCACGGACGGATAAGTCCGGCTATTTTTCCGTCTTTTGCGCCTTCGAAGTCTCCATCTCCTCTTTCTCCTGTCTCCAAGCCTCCACCCTTTCCTATTTGAACCGCCTTCTAGTCCTGCAGACATCTTCATTTCTGGCTGGTTGGATGTGCGGAGACACGAATGTCTAAATTCACATTTCAGACAGGTGGCGACAGCTCACAGCTGCAACCGAAGATAGCGCATAGCGCAATCGGACTTTTTGATTCTGCGTTTTGCAATTTTTGCATCTCACTTTTTAAATGATTTCAACTTGCCGATCTGCAGTCAAGAATAATTGGATGATAACTTTGATTATTACTTAAGACAGCGTTTTAAAATTTTTTTTTACTACAACTGCACTTTGTATTACGACCCAGTATGCAGTATGTATAATACTATGTATATAAAAAACAAACATTATCCATTATGTTCCGATTGACACATGATATATGCATATTTATGAATAAAACTAGTTTTCAACTAGATAAAGTTCACGCAAATAAGTTGAAGTAAAAGGTACTAGACTTTTTTGTGGTAATTCTCCTTTAATCTTAATCCAAAATGACGAAAAATTAAATTGCTTCAGTGTAAATTAATTAATAAGGTGCAGAACTTCAGCCTCCTCTTCAGGATCAAAGTTTAACACAATTATTGATTCAGGGCTTCTAAAGGCCTTTTTTACTGTTTCAAATTTTCGCACTGGAAAATAGTTATCAAAGCTTTGGGATAGAGAAGTGAAATGTGAGAATATGTATATCGAATTTTAATTCTTTTAAAATATTTTCATTGACATTTTTAAACAATGATAGAGAAACTGACCATTCCGTTGTCATGATTTTTCCGTCTGTCGCGACCCATTTTATTTATTTTGCGACCCACCAATAGATCGGGACCCACAGTCTGAAAAACCCTTACTTAAGAGGTATAGTCTTTCAAGTTAAAATAAATTATAACAATTGCATCGGAAAATATATCTAGTTGTATCAGCTTTTGATTCATATTTGCACATTTGATTTGTGAAGTTCAATTGTGTGAATTTAAATGACGACGGAGAGTTTAAACAAATAGGCATAGCAAAGTTTATTATAATAGCTATTGATTTTTGAATAATATGTATGTAGGAAACGTAGGTACGCAGTCAAAGTTCGCGAGGCTAAAATTCTATGTATGTATGTACATACGCAGGAATGATATACGCATTACACGCAAAGTAAACCGAGAAAATGGGTAGAGAAAAGCCATTCACTGGTTTACAATGATTACCGGAGAAAGTTTAAGAATTACGACTCTCGAGGATCATTAGTTTACGCGCGCGCGAGCCCATACGCGTGTGTATATGTGCGTTAAGGGGAGTTGGTGCACTTTTTCGTGGACCGTAAAGCACGATACCGAACGCACATAAAATTCAATTTGTGCGGCGAGAGTGTGGCGCGGATTCGACGCAAACTTTTCTTATTTCAAGTTTGTAATTACATTAATACGTTATACAACCGCCCCTATACCGCCCCTCACTACCGCACGCTAAGACGTTACATATTTAACCCTTACCGTTCTATTTCGAATGTATGTACGTAGAGGTGTGTGTGTGTTTTCTCATCGGAGATGTCGCTATAAATGTCTTTGTGTCAAAGGGCTTGGAAACCTTACGGCCGCGGGGTGTTGTACTGAGACCGCATTCTCGGACCACGAAGCCTCGGAAAAACTGCTTTTCCTTTAACGTGTCGCTTTGTGAAACTTTCATATTTTAAAATAGCCTCATTCAGAAGTAAACGGGCATCAATGTTTTTTTCTTAAATATATATTCGGTATACCTATAAAGTTTACTTGCATAATGTCTACTATGTACACATACTTGATATTATGGTTTGGCAAGTCTTCATCTCCATTCCAATTGTCCAATTGCTACTTATCATACATATGATGTATACTTCCAATCTTTTGATCGGAAAATATTCTTTTCGGACGATTGCTACGGAAATCAAAAGGTGTGTCAACGGCGATTGCTACGATCCTATTGCGATTGGTTCTACGGAATTTGCTCGTCGGCTAACGCACAGCTAGGACTGTCCTCCTGAATACGAAATGCCGCCAAGAGCCATAAGGCTGAGGCCCTTTCCCCGGTATAAAACAAGCCCTTAACGCGGATAAAGCGGCCTATAACGCCGTCCGAGCAAATAAAACCCAGAGCCGATCTATAGAGTGCCTCTAACCCCGGCCAATAATAATTTTACGAGTGGCCGTTAAATTTCACAGAACTCTTTCGCTTACCTGATACGTTGCGAACGAGTTGAAGTGTTTGTTTTTCGAATTACAGTGGCCCTGGCACACCGCACCACCGTCGAGAATATGCAAATTATTTCACCTGTAGAACAAAAGACTGTGCGGGCGTAGAACGCATCTCGCCTCTCAGATTAAGGGGTTTCAGTTGTTCGGGGGGCTATTTTCACGTCGCTTTTGATTTATATTCCGCCGAGTATTACCGCCGCCTTGAATGTATGCTAAATTGTGTTTCAAATGTACAAACAACAATCGTAACGGTGTAATGTTAAGTTGTTACGTTGTGCGCGCTGCCTGCGAGCTCGAATTTCATCGCAGCTTAAGTTCCACTCTGAATTATGAGCGCCGTATAATATAACGCTATAGATTCGTGCGTACCTTCTCCATTAACTGATGTTTTATATTTGGTTACTCCGTTGAAACATTTCGCTGTCCCAAATTTGATAGTTTGTGTATCAAGTTGTAGGGCGAGCGTGTAACAATCTTTCGCATGTGTTTGTGTATGCGAAATGGAACTTTGGTTGTTGTCGCGTAGTCCATGTGCGCCTAAGGCATACTAGTGCCCTAGGGACGTATATTGTTTACACAATAAAGGTATTTGCCAGCGCTCGCAGGATTTGATTTGAGTCGGATTGTTTGCTTTATTATTTGCGTACGAGGAGAACGACGCACGCGACAGACAAAGCCTTCCATGTCAAATAATGCCTTAATTTTCTTACCAGGCAATCGTTTCTACGCCAAAAGTGCTATTTGCCCCACTTGGGAAACATCCGGTTCAAATGCTACACCATTATGCAATTAATTGTAAATACGCTTAGAACTTGCAGCGAAAGTCTAACAGTTCACTATTCAAAATGGCCGATCAGAAATATCAAGGAAAAATTTTAATATTCAAACTTTCTGGGAAATAAAAGTTCTAAAAATATTCCGTATAGTGTACGTTGTGTGGCATTTATACGAAGGTGGATTTTGTTGAATTATCATCGGGAAATGAGGCTTGTATTCGAGACACGATCTGTGCGCAATAAAGGGTTAATTACCACTCATGGCGGATCTCAATTTTTTCCGAGAAAATGGCAGATTTTCCGGGAAGGATATGGGAATCGACTTTTTATTACCTGTCCCTAGTGGGAGAGGTAATAAAAAGGCGAGACCCACATAAATAAGGTCGGTTTGACTTATGGCTCTCACTAGCATTATTTCTGTGCGTACGTTGTTTTTTCGACTATTTTACAAATACATATATACCTATTATTATAATAAATTTTTTTTTATTATATTACAATTAAGCTTGATTTGAATAAAAAGTATTACTTTAAATATTATCTATTTACAGAGTCCTTTATTATATGTAACCGAAGTTATAATATTTTATTTCTTTTTCTTTTAATATATGTACATACGTAAAGATATGCAAAACTTATGTAAATTAATACTATAAATTTAAATGTTTGATGATTAAATGATATTATGGATTTGTAGAAAACGGGATATTAAACGAAATATTATTTTAATAAATTTGTATGGGAAAAGTAAACCGAATATTATTTTAAGAATACAATAATAAGAGGAGGCTATTGTGGTCGGCGGAAATAAATTTACCAACGGTTAATACATTTGAATTTACAGTGAGGTACAAATAATTATAAAAATGTACGAATATATTTTGAAACGGCTGAAAGCTCAAGGTCGCATTAAAAGCTAAATCCAAATTTTACTTGGTGTGTGTATATGTATGTAGGTATGTAGAGAGAGCAAAAAGCGAACGGCAAGAACGAGTAAGGCGTGTTTTGGTCTCCTTTTCTCGTGGTTTACGATTCCATTCCGAGCGGGGTACATCATTCATTTTCGATGAAAAAGTTTTCAACACGCCCTGAAATCAGTATGGGGCGTGTCCTAAAAACAGAGCTGGCATTCGGACCGGGGTAAAACTTTCCCGTTTCGCGTTTGATCGATTGCGATTTAATGAGCGAGCCTTTAACCCCTTACGTGCCGGCGTGCGCGCGCGCATAAATCAGAGCCCCGGTGACATTATTGAATAAACAGTTAGTTGGAAGAGAGCCGATATATCTTGATAGGAGAAATAATTCACTTTCCGAGAGCGGGGCCACAATGGAGCGGGGCAGGACTCCTTCAACATAATTACACGGCCGCCCCCTACCCTCGGCACGGGCCTGTGCCTTTTCAGTATTCCGGCAACCCTTGTCCGGCGGCGAGTTCTTTGTTTTAATTGTAATTGGATTAAGCATGAAAAGCCCCCGGGGAAGTTGAAAATATTCCCCGGCGCGGGCGAAGAAAACAATATTGCCCGGGCGGCGAGGGTTTGGGTCACACAGGCCCGGAATGGTAATGGGAAATGTCACAAAAATGAATATGGATGTGTACTACGTAGTCGCAGCGGATAAAAGTGCAAAATAATACCGAAAAAATAAAACAGAAATTTTTTTAATTTATTATCTCGAAATATAGAGCGGCGGTGAATTAAAGGTTTAGCCGGGCGCGCGTTCCCTTTTCACAGAGATCCAAAGAATTCCGTCGTTGTTGAAACATCCGTCGGAAAGGTTGCCATACCCTTTTTACTTATTCATGCGTTTCCTTTTCGAAATGAAGAAAGTAGTGAAAGGTGTCTATTAGCGCGTTTAATGTAGATTCTCAATATTTACTGTATAGCAAATACTATGACGGATTTGATAGCAAAAGGGGCACACTCGTCTCAAGTCATTCATATTAGATATATATATTATAAAAAGTTGAAGTGGCAATGGGCTGGACACATTGCGAGAAGAATGGATGGCAGATGGACTCGAGAAATACTGGAAAGAAAGCATGGTAGACCGAGTGGAAGATGGGATGATGAATTGAGAAGAATGTGTGGAGTTAAGTGGATGCAGATTGCTGGAGACAGACAGAAATTGAGGATTGGAGATGCCTTCATCAAGCAATGGATGGTGAATGACTGAAAATGATGATGATAATGATATGTATCATATGTATGTACATATAACAATAAGTGCACTGTTTTCATTTTACGAATGTAAATCCTCAACCTTTCTATTGCGCAGGTTTTATGTGCTGACAAACTAGTTCGAGTTTTGTTTACTGCCCATTTCAGGATGAGAAGTGGGGACTCACATTCGTGATATGAAAACACTGTATTTACTGTACTGCTTCAATGCATACAGTTATGGTGTTCCATAAGTCATCAGCCAGAGCCATCGAAGCAAAACTTTAAACTGTAACTATTTGGAATAAGTTCTCAGTAAGATCTGCAGGCGCATAGTTTCGATCGGTAAATAGTCTGTGAACGTATAGGTATAAAAATTAATTTAATGTATGCAGTTGGAAAGGGGGCGAATTTAAGGTTGACTGACGCGTAAAATTGACAGTGAAATGTCTCCGTGATGTGCCTACAATGTTTATCCCTGATTGACAGTTTATTCCATATGACAGGGGCGATTGCATGCTCATAAATCATCAGTGTCACGTCAAAAATGTACGCCGAGTTCACGTCGTGGGGGCAAAAATCACGACCCGTCGCGTATACAGGATGATACATTCGAGTTTTTAAAACCGTTTAAATATTCACACAGTCCACGCTCGGGATAACTGACTCATCTCTCTATCCCCCTTTTACACACGCTAACGTTAAAAGTTGGAAAAGTTCGTTTGGTAAAACGGCACTGTTGAATTTATAAACGTTAGCTTGAACAACTGGTATGTATTCAGGGAATATACCTATAAATAAGTTTAATCGTTTTGTTTTTTTGTTGTTTTTTTTTTTGCGTTGCAGTGAATTGGACGTTGACAAAGTTTTCGTTTCGGCTCAATTCCGTCGTTGGGGCGTGTTCGCGGAAAAATCATGAAAATTTGCGGAAAATCGCCCGTCGGAGTTTTCGCTCGGCACCGCTGACTCGCGGATGAAAGGCTTTCGAAAAAATTTGCAGGCATTGCGAAAGTGGAAAAAAAAATGTTCGGCGTCAGCGACCGAGGATATTATTTATGGAATGATCCAATTATCGGATAACCCATTATAACGTATCGACGATGCTAAATAAAAGCGGGGTCAGGTCGTAAGCCGGCTGCCGGGCCCTATAATTCAAAATATGGCGGTGATGGCCTTAGCCATGCCATCCGTGATGGATTGCCTGCCCGGTGTTATGGATTAGATCCCCCAATTTGACTTGCTTTTGAATTACAACCCCATAAAGATGGACGCTGGGGTTTTAGGCAAATTTCAACCGTGGAAAATCTACACATGCTAAAGATTTAAACGAGGAAAATGTCTAACAAGTTGACTATTTTTTACAATATTACCCATCTTACCATAACAATTTCCATTATTATGATAATAAATGATTCCATTAATACGTTATAATAACAGTTCCATTAACATGAAATTAACCTTCAGGAAGAAAAGCACATAAAAAAGACATTGCAAGCACAAAGTGACCAACTGGTTGTAACACAATCAAATTTGACAATAAAATGTTGCAATACCGCAATGAAGAGTCTATTAACCCACTAAACTAACCTGACCCAACCTAGCGTAACAATAAACATTATTAATGTAACAACGTTTTATTAATGTAACAATGATTCTATTGAATAAATGTTTACGTAGCGTTGTAAGTCTTTCACTGGTTCATTGATTTTCCATTTCTCTATTTATACATCGTATATTCGAGAAAATAAAAATTAATGAATGTTATAAGAATCCATTACATCCAAAGTAATGGCTTCATTTGCTGGTAGAAACTTCGCTGGAGAAGGACGATAGTGGGGGGGGGGGTTTGATATTATACAATTAATAATCGCGCGCTGTAAAATAGCAAATAACAAATACGTAATGGCGTACGCACACGATAAGCACTTCCGGTACCAGTCCGGAGTTTCCTTCGAGCGGAAAAACTCCACTGTCGACTTTTCACGTTTGAACACGCCATTACTAATTCGGCACTGGTATTTTTTCTGCATACATTCCAGTCCATCACGCAACATTTCAATATGGCAATATGCGACAGCAGTTTACCCGTTTATAATCTGATTGAGAAACACGAGTGTACATATGTACATACATACATGTATTGAATAATAACTTTTCGATTGGTTCGAAAGCATGATTATTTATTTATTAAACACATGTAGTGTGTGTGTGTGTGTGTGTGTAAATAGTGTAGTGTTATTTCACCGAGTTCACGTTTATTGAATGTTGTATATTATATGTATGCTTTGGGTGTCGAGTTTGGGGTTGAAACGTGCGAGAGAAAGTTTAATTGCATTCGAACTGATATATGTATGTTTGAGCACAATACGACCGGTGGAAAATGTGCGCTGAAACACACCGGAACGTATGAGTTGAAAACTTGTTAATGCCGGAAACACTTGATCGATTATCTTCCGCCTGAAAAACTTTCAACTCTGGACGTTCGGAGAGCGTGACGTGCAAAAATGAATTGCTAGTATTTTATATATGTACAAAACACAAAAAAACCTGTGGAATAACTTTTATGTACGTTTCGGGAGAAGTTGATGATTTTTTTCCACAAAACACAATAATAAAAAATTTAAATAGCATTTTTTCTTCAAAGTAGCATCATACTTACTATGTACATAGTAGTTTCCTACCTGATGGAGCTCACAATAAACTGAAGTGCTAGTACAATGTTAAACAATACTTAATCCGATTAGGATAAAGTAAAAACTTATATTGTGGTAAGTAAAAAGTAAAAGTATATTGTGGTTCATTTTTAAATTTGGTAAATAGGGTAATTAAGGTAGGTTGCAAAAACTATCAAATGCGGAGTATTTTAAATGTCAATAGATTGACTAGTATAAGATATGTATATGTTGAATGAATCGAATTGGACGAATGTAAATGAAACCTTAAAAATGTGCACGTTAGTATACATATATTTACTTTATCCGAATCGGATAAAGTATTGCGATCGTGCGAAAATTTGACCTTGAGATTTTGACTGATTTGTATCAGGTATCATCCACAGATCACGTTTTCATGATTTCTGGAAAACGTCTGTATGTCTGTGTGTCTGTGTTGTGTACTTGTGTGTAAAATCGCTAATAACTCAAAAACCGTTTATCCTATTAAACTGAAACTTCATATTTATATGTTTTTTACCGGCCATTATGTACAATCCATTAGGCTTTCAAAATTTTTTGTCAACCGGAGGTGGTACTTTCCTTGTGTTTTAGATTAGATAAGAATTTTATATCAAAATATTTAATAAGAGGGTATAATATACATAGTCATAATACTAGTTAAGAATTTGAAATTAAGTAGATCTTGGAAAAGTGTCTTGTACACTTGCACAGGGGTGTTGTTGAATATAATGGGCCTGCCAAAAGTTCTCAGAAATATATAAATAAAATTGATAGATTCCTGGAAGCCTTAAAACAGCACCTCTGTACAAGTGCTAGTAGATATTTTGTATTTTTTTTTTTTTTTTTTTTTTTTTATATATATTTTGTAATTTATGCTTTAAGTAATATTTATTTGTAATTAGTTTTATAAGCTAACTTAAATAAATAAATAAATAAAATGTATAAAACGAGTATAGCACAAGCGATAAAGCAATATAGATTTTCTTCAGTGTTATATCTATTTTAAGTACAAGTACATTTAAATGTATAAAATGGTAATATTTTAATAGAAGAAGCTCTCGCTATCTAGGGATCCTTTTACAATGGTTCAGGTAGGGTCTTTTACTAGACGGCGATTTCGCTCGAGAGCTTTTGAAAAATTGACATGTAGTATCAGAGCGGAAGCTATACACGTTTCAGCACTAGATCATTTCAAAGGCTATTTATGTTGTTGTGAGTTTTCCCTTAGCCGAGGCCAGGGTGGGTCTGAAGGGGTGCTGAAAGGGCTCGGCATTGCTAAAAGAGCAACAAACGGGGCATCGCGTGCTGCAAAATAACGCCCTAATTTATAGCGGTCCGCGTCTAGATCGCTTAGCGCGACTCGTTACCGAGCCCCTATTTAGTATTCATTATTGTGTTCCAAATCGCTGGGTAAATATCGCCAGCCGGCCCTGCACAAAAGCGAAAAAATAATACCCCCATATCACCATCTAACCCCCCCTCTTCGCCCTTCTACGTTGTACACAATACGTACGGAATTTGATACTGTGGAAATTTTGGACACGTTTCGTTGTTTAAATTCGCAATGTTAATAAACGGATAAAATCTTATTATAATATATATATATATATATATATATATATATATATATATATATATATATGTAATACAATACAATTATGCTATTAGAACGATGAAAAATTTCACTAGAACATTTGAGCCAAACAGGAGGCAATGAATCGTAAGGTGTTATTATTATTATTTTTTTGGTTTAGTTTACCAACAGGTCTAATAACACAAGGATCCAGACCCAATAACAGGTTAACGTAGGAATAATACCTACATATAGCAAATTCTAGCACACGATTCCGATCTGGATTTAGATCTCTAGATCTCGACAATGACAATAATTAAGGCCTAAAAAACTGTCGAGAAAATCATTTCGACAAATTGACCATCGGCCCTTCTCTTAAGAGCCTTACGCTGTAACTACTGAGTTATCGTCTGACTTATTATTATATCACAATGTGGAAATAATTATTATAGGAAACTTAATATAGGATTCTATTTTTAACCTTCGGATAGTAACGAACAACTAATCAAGTATATTTCTTAGAAAATTTCATCAGAGACAGTGAAAATGTTTATGTATGTAAAGACGCAACCATTAAAATCAAATACGTAAATTAAAGGAAAATCCCAATTTACATAAGTAAATTTTCATACTAAGAACCAATTTTATTAAATTGAAAATAACGTAGATATAATAACTTAAATATATTATAATTATAATTATAAATGAAAGTGGTTTTAGTCCAATTTAAAAATAAAAAAAATTGAATTAATGGTAGTTTCTATTACAAAAAGATATGGTATATTTATTTTTAAAGAATTCACAATTAAGATAAAAAATGGACTGAAACCATATGGACCAAACGGACGTTATTTATATATTATGTATATATATACATATGTATATATTTCATTATTGTGAATATCTTTTAAAAGTTTTTAAATCTAATCGGCTTTATATGTCTGTAAACTTAAAAAAATCGTGAAAAGGTGATCAAAAGACAATATCTGACGCAAATCAGTCAAAATCCCGTATTCGAATTTTCGTACGATCGCAATACATATGTATATTTATAAAGTAAAAAGTGAATGCGTCTTCTGAACAGTATCTACTTATACAAACTCTACATAAAACTTGATGCAAACAGACAGCTCAAAATTTACAGAGCTTCACATAGTAACATAAGCCACGTACATGTACCGATACTATGTATTCATTTTGAGCCGATTTTGGAATTGTACGTGGAAAACGAACTTCAAAGACATTTCCACATAAAATTGGAAACCGCCGATGGATTTTTATTATACATTGAGACATATTTTAAAGTTTAGACGGCGACAGCCGGTGAAAAAGTGTAATGGCCCGCTCGCTTCGGCTATGCGGCGATATGTTCCGAATTTTGCAAACGCGTCGCATAAATAACAATCGGACGGTGCGCACGCGCTCGTCCGGATAACGCCGGGTATTCCGGACGTTTGCCGAGAGGCTCGTCGAATGATATTCGGTCCCGAGGAAATGAGATGCCAAAGAAAAAGCCCGTTTGATTGACGACGACGTCCAAGCGGGGAAAATTGCCAAGCGGCTGACAAATGCCCCGCGTCGCCTGATTTACCAGTATCCTTGCCATCCGATCCGTGAGAGTGTCCTGGCTGTATCCTCCGCATGTACGTATGTATAATACGTGTGTTTATACAGTCGGAGAGTTTTGCGGGGTAAAAAAGTCGGAAGCGTCGGTCCAGGTGAGCGGGCGTCGCGGTAAGCCGCCCCATATGTTTAGCTCCCCTGCCCCGTTTGATATACAGCTAGCATTAAGTCGTGTACGCTTTTTTATTTATTTTTTTTTTGTTCCGGACAACCTTTGTTTGAACGATCCGGAATATACGCGTTCCGTAATGCCGTGACAGATGATATTTTTCGGTTCGTGCCCGACTCGTTGCCCTTTTTCCGGACGCGCTCGCTCGAACGGCACACACTCGTATACATAGTTGCCGCACGTAATTGTAATCAAACTTTTACAATGCGAACACGCATACGAGCGACAAAAATAAGTCGATTTTCTACCATAAGTGCAAGTTGGTTCGTGGATAATAAAAGTAGAAAAAATTATATATATTTTAGAAAACATACATCCCGCTGTGCTCAAAAAAGAAAGCATACGACCAATACGTACTGCCAGTTTTGATGTATGGATGTGAAACGTGGATGCTGCATTCAAGAAAGATCCAGTGCACATAGATAAGCATGGAAATGTGTATGCTTGGTATAAGAAAAAAAATATCGTAAGAAGAATACGTGGGTTAAGAAGCATTACCAAAGTGGCAGATATAGGGGAACGTGTGAAAAAGTTGGAGTGGCCACATAGAATGGTATGAAAGAAAGTAAGATAGACCGAGTGGACGATGGGCTGATGAATTGAGAAGAATGTGGATGCAGATTGTTCAAGACAGACAGGTGGACGGTGAACGGCTGAAAATGATGATGATGATAATGATATGCATTTGAGTGAGATCACATATAACTTCGAGAAACCTCTTTATAAGTTTAACGAGGAGTTATTAGTATAATTTGAAGAATCGACACATGTATGTATGTATGTATGTAACAACAGTTGTCTCTATTTAGAGACACATATGTATATATACATATATGTACACTCCTCAACCCACACCCGTGCAAGCTGGTTTTTATAATAAAAGTACAGCCCATAGTCCGTTTGACAGTACGTGAAACAGTTGTATTTAATGGGTATAAGAATTGGGCTATAAAATTACGTTTATCGATTTGAACCAGCTCTGACAGCTAGCAGCTTGTTGCCAACACACCGCTAAAAATTTTTGTTTGCTACATTGGCAATGCTAGCGTAAACACAACGATCCAATCAGTCAAGGAGGCAGACGTTTACGCTATTATATTAAAAATTAAAATGAAATGGATCTAAATATATTTTATTAAATTTCTATGGTTGTCATTTGTATTGAGAGCTCTTTCCAGTTGCATGAATCTGTAGGATGATTTCCTGAACATTTACTCAAATATGTAGTCCAGTTCATAGCACTTTGAATCTGTCAGTGGTGTGAAAGGAGGCATCAGTGACAACGGTATTGTTTGTGCAGTCGTGATTAGTCAGGGCTGATGAACCGTCGGGTTCGCTGCACACTCGACTGATTCACTGACCAAATAAACATCTCCGTGATGAGGATTTATGTTGGAGAGAGCAAGCGCGTGCGTGCATATAGCGACGGTCAATCACGGTGTTCCGGACCCACGCGAATGACACAAACTATGATTTGGGAGATGTGAAATCGCGACAGTCGCGCAAATCAACTCCGTTAGCGATATTTCTCTGAAACGAAATTAAACACTAGCACATGTACGGTACCCCACTAATTGTTAGCATACACGCATCAAAAGGTGACCGTTTAATTTCCTGACCACGAGCCAATCCACTCGCAGCTTGTGCTAAAACGACATTGAGCTATCTGAAATTGAACAGGGGGGTTCAATGTGTACATATGTACATATAAGCGACGAGACTGTTTGTATTTCCAGTAGTGCGCGTCGATCCGATACGATATTACTTTATACATTTCACCGGGATACCGGGAATGGAAATGCATTCGGGCCGCATCTTGGGAATCGCCTTATTGCACTCGGGATGCACATTCCAAAAATACCCACGGATTCAAGACTTACACCCCAGCGCCAGTCCAATGTCCCAAATGCCCCATAGTATTGCATTCTCGAGCTCGCGAACCGTTTTGTGATTTCGCAAAACACGCACATTTCGTCCTGTCGTTCCGTGGAAACGAAGCTTTAGTGCTAGCGAGACTTGAATTAGATGGAACTGTGTCGAATTCAAGTCTATGGTGAATGGCACGTTTATGATTTGCTAAAACAGAAACGTTCAAGTCCAAGTTGATTTATATACTTTATGATGCAGGAATTCAAGATTTAAATATGTATCGATCGAATGGACGATTCCATAGCTCACGCTTCTTTTTATAATGATTGGAAAAAATCAAATGAACAAATAACATATTGATGGCAACGACAAATAGTATGGAATGCTTGAATGTCTATAAATTTCCGATGATCCATTTCTAAACCACTGAATATTAATAAATAAATCTTAATCTATAAATTATTTACTAATATATAATAAAAATGTAAAATTTATATTATTATAAATATTTAATACATCTATAAATACATATATTATTCATCTATAAATACATATATAAATGATTTACTATTACTATACGATATTTTTTGTTTTTGTTTTTAAATGATCTCCTTTATCACTGTTTATATGTGCTATTTACTTTGAGATGTGTATAAAATTGTATAAAAATAGCACCTCGAAAAAATATTGGTTTTGCGGCAGCGCAACTGTTTGCACTGTACGTGTGCAATTTTTTTCCTCCATTCTGCGAAATCCGATGAGATTGTGGAAAGTAAGGGTTTGTGGGTGGATGGAAGAGGTAAAAAAAAAAGGAGGCGAATAGAGACATCTTAAATGTGTCGCAAATGGTCAGCCCAGGCAGTGGGAAGTTGTCCCTTTATTGCGACAAAAGCAGTGCAAAACGACACTTAACCAGTTGGTAAAGCGGGCGGTTACAACCCACTGTTCTTGCCGTGTCTCTGCACTGGCCGACACTCTTCCATTTGCAACTCTCGGCTTTACCAACTTTTCTCACGAGATCGTAAAATGTTTATTAACTGTGTGCGATGGCGCAGAAACGTCTACGATAGAGTTCACTCGTGTCGTAGAGGATTTTCCACGTCGTAATCCCGACCTTCTCGTTATTAGAATTATTTCCCGCTCAATCAAAGAACGTCAATCCTTTCGCTCGACGCCTTTTTAACCCCATTTACAAATACGTTTCTCGTAAAAATAGTCCGATGGAAATATAATAAAAATAAAACAAGTATATTTCAATGTAAAGGCAGTACGATAAGATACTGTCAAAGTTGCCGTATAGGAAGGGGTGGGTTTGAGTCATAAAACATTATGTTTGGTCTAATATTTGAATGTGAAAAAGGGGTTGAAAACATCTTTGATGCTATATCATTTTCGAAACATTTGACGTTGGCGTTGTTCCGGCGTTGTCAGGGGTGCGAAAGCGCGGGTCACGGACCTAACAGGACGCGTGAAACGTTTCACGATTGCGCAAATACCCCCAGTGATAAATGTGCGCATGCTGAATAATTTTTCACGCTTTTCTTTTTGCCTTGCTTTTGTTTTCCACATACATAAAAAAAATATAAAAGACGGCCCGAGTCTTTGTATAGAATGGTTTATTTTTTATTTATTTTTTTCATCTCGCTTTAATAATTTTATTAAAACCTTTGTACGTCTTTTATGCACCGGAAAATACTTTCCCCGTAATATAATGCCTATTAAGTAATTTTAGCAACCTTTCATAGTATATACAGAGGTACTTAAATTTTTCATTCACATGCGGAATAATTATTTGGATTGAATTCCGAATTCCTTACGACTATTCCATCTAGTTTGTTGTTTTATTAAATGGAACGTAACGAAGTTGCCGTTTTATTTGACCCGTGTGTCGAAGGCAAAATTGAATTTTATATGTACGAAGCATTTAAGGGGAAAAAACTACACGATCATAAAACGTTTCTTCGATTCGCTTAATAGTGCACTTTAAACAGAAAAATACGTTTCCTTTCCTATTTACACGCCAGAATAAAACGCAAATATACCACTATCGGAAACATTACTGAAAGCCGTTCGAAAAGTGCTTATTTTGAATGCTATTATGCTCGGGCTAATGTCGACTAGCAAACTTTACTACAAATCCATTTTGTTGTAACTACTTTCAATGCAATTTACAAGTTTTAAACTAAATGCAATTTTAGCAGTCTCATTAAAATTATGGGTGTTTTTACAAAACGGGGTGATCAAACATAATGATGTTTAAACGTCGCATAAACTGTCCCGTCACTTAATTATTAGAAAGTCGCGGCTTTTGTTCGAACTTTGCGTAATTTGCAGTGGCATCCCGTTGCGTGGGGCATAAGCAAGGGGAAACAGGTGAAGCTCTATTATGTTTGTTTCAGCTGGTGTCATCTGGAGATATTTTTCAGTGTAAGCTCGCAGTTCTCGAGAAAAATTTTCGACCCGTCATGTTGATTTATTACCGCTCCCGCAAATATTTGCGCGAATTTTAAGCGGCCGCTTTCTAAACTTTGCTCTTTGTTGCAAAGGTAAAGGCGCAGTGGAATGGGTGGGACGTAAAAAGATTTTGATTCTTGAAAATGTTACAGTATAAATTCAAAAATAATAACTTCACCGTCAAATAATTAATAATTATATTCGATAAATTTTTCCCAAGGGATTTTCAGATTCACGTTCAAGTTCCGATTGTTATATTCAAAGGATCTTAAGCCAATACTGCCTCAAAGCTGAAAGCGATTGTAAAATATAATTAGACGTACAATTTATTGCGATACAATTCGTGCTTTCAATTACAATATTTTGAACTGTGATATTTAAGGATCCTACGCATTATATTTCACGTCTTATGTGGCGCATGTTAAATAAATAAAATTACATTAATACGTTAAAACATAAGACATCACAATTAGGAATTCCTTTTACCTTTAGCTTTGTGCTTTGTAGCTTCCGGTGCAAATGTCAAAGATAGAGAGAAAGAGGAGGAGGAGACCTTTGTGTGTTCGTAAGGCATATGTGCCGCATATAAAAAGCTCCCGTGTAGCGATTCGGTTAATTTTTGCCCTTCCTCCACCCCCCATTAATATAAACATATCCCGCGGTTCCTATTTATGTGGGATAGGGGGTGGAAAACCCTCCCTCACGTGCCATCTCTGCCATTTTCTTACACATTCTCCGTCTGGGCACCCCCTTTCGTCCTGCTAAGAGTTTGGCATCCGTTCTCTTAGCCACATTAATGGCTAGATTGTACAAAGGGCTCATGAGAGCGGTATCTTTTTTGCCGAGGCGAGTTCTACTCACACCAGAGCTTCTTAAACCGTTCTAAAAATTAAAACTGTGAACCAAACATAATTTGGTATAATCATTTGAAGGCTTCTTAGAATGTAAAAATACTTCAAACATCATACAATCCAACTATTAATAAAAAAATAGATGACTTTCAGAAATAACATTTCCAATTGACGAAAATTTTTAAAAACCTTATAGATTGTAATAGTCAGCATCAAACTTAAGAAGTTTCATTGTGATAAGATTAACAGTTTTTGAGCTATGATGCTTCTATAGGTACCCAGCACAAACACACGCACAGACATTTTCTGAAAATCATGAAGACGTGATCAGGCGACGATACCTGATATGTACATTGTACATTGTACAGGTAAAATTGAGGTAAAATTTTCACAGGATCACAATACTTTATATGTATACATATACTAAGAGTACGTACATATATGGATAACGTAAAAACATATATGGCCCAAGTCAATTGTAAAATTGTATGATATAATATTTATTTTTAGTATAATCTCTTGCTACGGTGGGCTTCATGATGGTAAATAATATAGACATAAGTTAAGGAAAACTGGGGCTGTATTTTAATGATTGTAGATTGTGATAGGCGTTTCAGTTCGTTTGGGCGTTTTTTATGAGTCATATGTATATATACACAACTTTGTTTGAGAATCACATTATCTCGGGGCGCAGACGAATAAGCTCTCCTGAAGAAATAAAGGATATAAAATAAGCTTTTAACATCGCTACAGTGGAACTCTTTCGCATTAATATAAATACGAAACAATAAATATCAAACTTGCTCTTCTCCTCACTCGTACATTTCGCTAGACCCCGAAAACTCCCCCTTCCTTTTATCCCCACCCTTCCTCCCTCATACCACATCCCCTTCACCTCCTCCTAAACATTCACTTCTTTTTTTTCGTTTTTCTTTCCTCCCGATTCCTCGTAGGCAGGCATAGCGCGATGGTTTGGGGACGGCTGGAACAAATTACACATCCGAGTGTTCCGTTCCTCGCCCTCGGAAAGTTTTCCACTAAACGGATACCGGATGGGTTATAAAAAATTATGGCACTGCCGGATTTTTAGTTCTGCCACACCTCATCCCCTACGAGTGACAAGTATGACGGCTGAGGGTCGCGTAAAATATAGTTAATTGTCACTTTCGGCGCAAAATGATATCGGCTTTATCCGATCGTCGGAAAAACCTCCGATTTTCCGACAGAATTTTCCATCAAGTCACCGTTACTACTGCGTCCGCGAAAACACATAGATACATCCGATAATTACACGCAATTTCATGTTAAGCAAAAAGGCCACAACTACACTGATATAATTGTGTACTATGTACCTACATATATGTACATACATACGCTAATAGTACGCTCGGTATGCGCACGCGTTAAACTTTGCACATTTAACGCAATTAAAAATTAGCCCAAGGTCGCACGCGTTAAAACGTTAATACGTTATATTACTATAATAACACGCTCTTTTGTGAGAATTTTTTTTTTATTTTTTTCGTAATCAACTTGTATATCTTCGGATGGTCAATTAATCATAAAATAAAATGTGGCCAAACTATATAGCGCGAACTCGGCGAGCAATGACACGGCACTTTACAGGGTGTTCATATTTCATTTTGGACCCCTCCCCCCCCTAGCCCTTTCGAAATTATGTAATACATTATATATGTACATATATGTACGTGCTTGGGGATACGTAACGAGAGCTAGGGCCGTATTAAACAATTACGCGGCCGTAACAACGGTTATTATTCGCGTAATTACCCAGTTTCATAATAATTCGTTTTAATTTTAAACAACGCTCGCGTGAAGTTCTCGACGACCCAAAGGGCGATATTCATTATTAAGTAGTTATTGTAATATTCGGAAAAACGTATATTAAAGTTTCGAAATTTAAACAGTTCAATTACGATGCTGTTGTGTAGTTTTTGACGGTGCAATTAACGAACCCGACGAAACTTTTGCATTGTTCTATTTTAATGCGCGTGTACGTTTCACGTTATACAATAATTATAATGTACATATAGCTGGTTTGCCCGTCATATGACAGTGGATTCTAGCCCCACACCTCCCCCCCTCCCCGACCTCCACCAATACGCGCTGGTTTGTACAATAACAGTACATGAAACAATTATAAATTGTATTGTTGATTGAATGGAATAAACTTGAACCAACTTTGAAAGATTTGTCAACACACCGATAAAAAGATTTTGCTTGTTATTGGCAATGCGAGCGTTCCCCAACTATTCCAGGCAGGCGGATGCTTATGTTAATATATGTATGTAGTAAAATTGGTATTATAACACAATTTCAGAATAAAATTAATTTGTGTCAAAATCTGATTTTCATTACACCTTAGAAACAGATCTATTTTCGATTATAATTATTTTTATAATTTTTCAACAAACAAGTGGAAATTTAGCTTTGAACGTCTAAAAGGTGTATGTGTCTTTCAATTTATCAGTTTGATTTTCCTCGTTTATAATTTTGTTAACTTATTGTTTAAATACTGTTTGTCAATAAGGAATGGCGCACTTTATACAATACATATACTCAATTTTCTTCTCTATACATACATACATACATATGTAGAACACACATTTAAAATTTGAAAAATATCAACCGGAAGTGAAACCACTCGTATTTTAAAACGTGTTCAGACTTTGATTCATATTTAAATATACCCTATATGTGTAACTGTACGTGCTTTAAGCCATACAAAACAATATTTCTATCGAAATTCGAGATAAACTCAAAATATGGACAATTCAATTCCTGTAGTCGATTTTTCAAATTGTAAGCTGTGAATTTTCACCGCAACGAACGCAGGTAATTCCGGCATTGGGAGTTTTTCGCTATTGCGGTTTGCACGCTCGGCTTGTGCGCTAATTTTTATGGGGCTAGAGTTGGCCGCATCCCATTGTACACTTCTGTCTCTCTTTCTCTCTTTGGGCCACATACATTTGTATCAAATTAATACTGAAAAAAAAACAACAATAAAACTGGCCGCGTTGGGACACAAAGGGATTATTCAGACCCCGGCATACGATCGTCCGTCAGTCGAACCATCTATTGTTTCATTTTTCCGCCTTGAGGGTTGTCCCTTCAAGCGTTCTCGCTTTGCTCGTTTCCGGCCCCTTCATTCCCTATTCCCATTCCCTACTTTCACCCTACATATGCCCCCTTTAATGCGATGATATATGATGTTATGCTCCTATTAGTCGCGGTAAATAAATACCCTCATTGTTTGTTTCTACTTTTGCTACAATTTTCCTCTTCCCACGGTATCGTCTCACTCTGTGTGCTCAGTTACAAGCTTGAAAATGTTCAGCTGAAAGTTTCGTATTCATAAAATGCTAAATATTATTATGAAAGTATTTTAAATTCAAAAGTATAGAGATGATGTATTGTTTGCAACTTTTTACGGCTATTACGCATCTGTAAGATACGGTTTTAGTTTTTCGATTAAATTTTTCCATGAATATTGAATTAGTCAGTGTGAATGGCTAAAATTACCATAAGCTTCATTGTCAATTAAAAAAAAAAAATATTTTCAATGGAGTGCGATACGCAAACTTTCGCCACAGTCGTCGATAGCGAAAGCGGCATTTGGCAATTTAACTTGCAAATTAATTTCATAGTGGAGGGATTATAAATAAAAATGCGACAAAGGAGTGAAAATGTTATTTTTTTTTTTGGTTTCATTTTATCCTTTGAATATTTCAACCGTTATAAGACGCCTCGCAGAATTATTGTATTATATTTCCCCGTTCCGCGAATTGGGTATATGAACACGCGGTGAGGGGAACGCAGAAAAAAAAGAAAGAAAATAATATAAAACAACAAAACAACAACGGCGAAATGTGAATAAAAACAAACAATGATACCCTCCTTATGTACGCTTGCCTTAACTTAGTCGTCGGGACAGGGGTGTGGGTGGGGGATGAGAAAAGGGGGTGAGATGAATGAAAGGAGGCATCGTACACGGAAAATATTTTCCCCGAACGCTTTCCATTCGATTATTCGAACAAATCTCCTCGGCATGAAGACGAAATCGTGTGGAGAAATAAAAGCGATTGTTTTTCGCGGTTGCCTCAGGAATCTACATTCAAACGATCGCATTTCTAACCACTTAACTGGCGCAATCCCAACGTTGGATACATTTGATCCACATACTTGTTGAAGCGGTATTGAAACATCCCGGACACGTTAAAGAACAGTACGTCGTGATTCAAATTAATATTAAATAACTAATGAAATCAAAAATTCCGCTATGATTAAAAAAAAAGGCATACGACCAATGCGTACTGCCAGCTATGACGTATGGATACCACGTAAGATCCAATGCACACAGAGAAGCATGGAACGATGTACATATGTATGTATTCTTGGTATAACAAGAAGAGATCGTAAGAGGAATACATGGGTAAGAAGTATGACCAAAGTGGCAGACATAGCAGAACGTTCTAAAATGTGTGAAAACGTGTGATGGGCTGATGAATTGAGAAGAATGTGTGGAGTCAAGTGGGAAGCATATTGCTCAAAACAGACTGGAATAGAAGAGGATTAGAGAGGTGAACGACTGAAAATGATTATGATGATGATGATGACTCCATAAACGTCAGTGTATTTTGTCGTGAAACCAATCACGCATTTCTAAGGCTCTTGTGTGCCCAGTACTCGTAGAGCCAAAATACGATCTCGTTAACCCGTTGCCAACTGTATATTGTAGCGAAACGTGATACAAATAAGTGAGTGGACGAACACAAAGGGGCAAGACTATAGTAAAATAATAAATCACATGAGCTTGAGTAAGTGTAACGTTCGCTTTCCACGGAGAATGAAAAGAATGTGTGCCGTGAGATGAACGCATTATATGAGGTTTCGTAAGTATGTACATACGTTCGTTAACCGTTATGATGGCACTTCAAAAAAACGTTCGAGTTCTAATTTTATTTTATATATAAATTACAAAGCAATCTGAATTTATTCTTTAAGAGCATTTGACATTATTTTATTTTTTTGTTTGAGATCGTTTTTATCCATCTGCTGTGCTATCTCAGGACCGCGCGGACGTGTCTGGCAGTTGGACGTCACCGGTTTTGCACGTTCCTGGCTTTGTCGGTCTCCAGGGCCGTCCGCGGGATAAGGCCGTTATGCAAAGTCAGGCACTCGAGCTGCCCAAGTCTTTATCAGAAAAGTTTCCGTATTTCATTTCAAGTTTTTCATTGTTTCTTTGCATTTTTACCCTTCGCCCCCTTCCCGCGCACGCTAAGTAAAGCGTGGAGACACGTTGAAAGTTTGCGATTGTTTCTTATCCTTAATTACCGATTGGAGATATTCAAACGGCCGCTGAATACTGTGAGTATATGTTCAATACAAATTGATTGATTGCCTTCGACTATGTACACCGTATTATACAATGTCCTCGATGAATATATTTTCAAAATAATTTTTGTAAATTACGCACGGATAATTCAGGCGATCGTAAATCTTGATCGAAAGACGGGGCCATCCCTGAATTAAGCGCTGCTCGTATTAAGGGGGATTTTGTCGTCTATGGAAGGGTATCATCGGGAAGGAAAAGAAGGGGGAGGGATTGTTGAGGATGGTGGTGGTGAGCGAGCCCTTACGGTAAAATGCCGAAAGGGTGGGTATTTACCATGGCTAATGGGGATACAAAGTGATGGATACCCACCCACTCCACCGAGCTGGTCGGGCGATATGATGCGCATATGTTTTGCTTATAAATTGTGAATTAAGTTGCGCGGAGCTAGACGGTACAGTGGCGTCTGATAGAGGGATGAGGAGGGATGCATGGGAGAGCCAGAGGGTGGCACGTCTTAAGGCTTCGTGTTCCTGGCGTGAGGGGATGACGCTCTGGAGAGGCTCTGGATTAGGGAAATGCTCACGCTCGAATCTTTTATAGAAAACTTAAGACAAATTGGATTCGAGCACTTCTGGAAAATAATGGAAATACACATTCCAAAAAGGAAATATAAAAAAATATTGAACAACCTCGTTGTTATGCATTCGTTCGGCGGGTGATCCTTCGGTACGGTGGTTTCCAAATTGAAAAGTTCACTTGACGAATTAGAACCGAGCTCGTAATCTCTCACTGAAAACACCCTTGTATGTATAATATGTAGATCATTTCGGAATAACAAAGCAATTTGAACACAGGCCAAGATATCAAGTTGCACATTTAAAAATGTCTTCCAATCAAGGATGATCTGTATATTGATTGTAAAACAACAAATACTTTTTACGGTTGAAACTGCAAGCTATAGCTTTCTTTTCTTAAATTAATTTACAGTACAGGAAAATAGTCATACGTACAAATATTGGTACAATTTATTTTTATTTTTTTATTGTTTATTATTGGAACTAGTCTTCATGGACTATCTACCAATTTGTTTTTAATTTTATTATTTGTCTTTGATTGTATTAGTTGTCTTTGTGTTGGATGATGGACCCATTGGTCATCTCCATAATATTGAGTCAGATCACTCGGCTTTCTTCTTTTAAGTCTTCTAACACCTCTTTTATCTATGTAGTAGCACTTTCTCTTCTTTGTTAACGTGTGTGGTACAAATAATGTAATAAATAACGTAATTGGTATAAATATTATAATTTTTACTTTATTCTAATTGGATAAAGTATTGTTGTGAATAATATTTGTACCATTAACAGTGAATTTAACCGGTTATCTGGTTGAAGTATAAGGTAAATTGTTCAATTTTGATTTCATAACCCAATAGATACAGCTTTATTTTAAAAACTTATATTATTCATTACTAGAAATAAAAAGCTAAGCATTTGCCCACCTGGGTTAACTAGTTTTTAGTCACGCTCGCATTGCCAACATAACAAACATTTTTTTAGCGGTGTGTTGGCAAGCCGCTATTTGTCAAAGCCAATTCAAATTGACGTGGAGATTTTATGGCCATACATCCATTCAATCAATGATAAACCATACAATTCTTTCAAATACCATAAAACGGGCTAGGGGTTGCAATGTTATCGTACAAACCAGCGCACACCGGTGGAAGCTGAGGGGAGGGAGGGGTTAAAATCCACCGTCATATGACGGGCAAACCGGCTAGTTATCATAGGTGCATTGAATTGTAAGCCACGCCACATTCATTTAAATATTACCTTGAAAGGAGTGTAATATTATAATCATAAAATATTCATGAGATACGACGAGTCTGTGTACACATTTATGTACTAAGTGCATCACTTTCAAAGGATTTCATGTGTTGAAATGCATGTGCGGATTTTACGGGGGTATTGCCGTTACCTGGACGCAAATAGTGCATTAATAAAGTCTTTGTATTTCGTGGCTAAGTAAGGTGTGTGCGCGATAAGGTCGACCATACCCGCTTTTAAAATAAACGAGCAAAGGTGTTTCGGGGTCGTCCATTTTTGATCAGCGCAAAATTCAGGGCTCGTAAGCGAGGTCTCGGAATATTGCCCCCTTTTTTTTTGTGTTCGGTATTCCCACAAGAGAGCTTTAGAGTTTAGACAGTGCTATGCCGGCACGAAAGCTCTCCTCCTATCGCTATCTATACGGCAGGACTGGGCTCAAAGCCGTGAACAATTTTCGCGAACAATTTTATTCTTTTTCTTTACTTTTTCGTTTATTTTTTTGCATACGGTAAAAACAATGTTAGTTCTGCGGGGGCGGTTTCTCAAAATGGGCTTTAAATAAGGAAACGAAAACCGGGGGGGATTAAACGCCAAAATATATGAGGAAGTTTCTCAAGAGTTTATCGAATCTTTCGTCTAAATGATTGATACGTTTATTATTACGCTTTCGATGAATCTGAAAATAGTTGTTAACGATACATTAGTTTTTTTGTATTTCAGAAGTTTAATTATATTGGCCAGTCTCAAATTAAGATTAGCATGTCCTAGCTTCTACAATGTGCAATGTATCATTAAAATGTGTCACATAGTGCAAAATTGGCGAACGCTACAAATTTAGGCACTTGTCAATGAGAATAAAATCGCTAAAATACGTATGTATGTACATAGAATAAACGAATTGAAAATTTTCCTAGAATTGTGTTATGTTTGAATAATTTTAAAATTAAAATATGAATTGAATCAGTGATATTTAATTAATATGCTGGTTTTTTTTAAACTGCAACATCTCTATGTGATAATATGAGCTATTTATTTTGAATATGGAATGTTGACTTTAATACGGGTAAGCTGCCCACTTTATTCCAAGTTAAGCGCGTACGAGGTAATTTTGAATATACATACGTATTATAAACATAATATTATTATTTAATGAATTCGATTCAAGCTTTTAATTGAATTTACTGAAATTAAACTGATGTATTTATAATAGTGAGATATGTTTATTCAATTTATTCGCTCATTAGTATTGTTGCTTTATTACATGAGAATCTTTATGATACGGAATAGTTAAAATTTCAAAAGACATTTTTAGTACGGTTTTTACGTGGGTGTAAAACGAGAAATATCCTTTCATACTACGTACAAGTCCAAAGAAATGCTCGCAACTCATTTTTTCGACAGCAATTTTAAAACCGCTGATGTATAAAAATGCAATGTGCAAGCGATTTTAAATTTCATCCATTCAGCTATAGAATAATATCACCCAAAAGAGCCACACATGGCAATACTCATTTTTCGAATAAGCAAACACTACAATGCACACAGTGAAGATTGCATTTTTGTAAACACCAAAACGAAAAAGTTAGAGCCTTTTGTTGCAGACGGGCATTTAGCACACATACACACACACACATACTCGTACAAACATATTGCGAATTAACCCTCCTGAACTAAAGAGGTTCTGTTGGCGATGTCCTCTTTTCAGCGGTAAGAAAGCCAGCCAGCCACCATAAAGGAGATATGCGCATTTTAAATGCGGGCATAATACGATCTTTTCATTTTTGCTCGAGCTGCTCTCGTCGTGTTCCCGCGCAGAATTATCAGAATAGTCCGGGACGCATTTGCATAATAGAAATGTGGAAAATGTTTTTGAGATAAGGCGACAAAGTGCCCAGCCGCGGAAAAACTGCACGGAAAAATCTGAGCGTCCCGTTAAAAGTGCAACTTCATTCGAGATAGCCTTTTTAATTCAGCTCTTGTGCAATTATGAATTCAATGGGTTTTAAGACTGTGTATGCATTTTATTTTCCATTTGCAGGAAAACGTTCAAACAATAGAGTTTTTAATTTTATTTAATCCAACTGTAAAACGTCCATTACATAATTGCACGAGTATGTATCCGATAGCATGGCTACCGTAGAGTATGGCTAACAGTTTCTTTTTAAATATGAATTTAGATTAAGCGTGGCTTAAAATGAGCGTACAAGTTTAGTGTTTGATCAATATTGAATGTTTAAATAAATAATTCATATTATCAAAACACAGTTAACGGTTACGCGTACTATATTATTACGCTAAAGCTCGAACGCGAGCTGTTAAATGTACCGCTACAAATAAGCAGATTATTATTTCGCCTTAAACGGAATACGGAAACGCGGATAGGAGGAGGTAAAAGTGGAGAACAGGATGAGGAGGTGGTATATATGTAGGAGGGTATTAAAATCGAAAATTATTCACAGGTAGAAAATTTCAACGCTTACGCTTCGGTGTGAACTTGTATGGGCGGCTTTATGCGTAAAAACGAGGCGCGCTAGCCATTAATTTTCCGATTGAATAATTGCCCACATACTTATGGATGTTCAAAAGCTACGCGTAATGCATTTGTGCTAGTTGAGGATTCAGTACAAGAAGAGGTGCATTCAATAATAGGTAAATTAATATTTTATCATGTTAAGGTACTAACTATGATGTTGTATGATTTGTACTAAGTTAGCGTCATTTCAAGTATTGTAAACGTGCGTGTGAATTATTGTAGATTTTTTAAAACCGAAAATCAATTATTTGAATGACGCTGTTTAAACAACAATCAAACAGTAGTTTGAACGATTTTTTACGAGGTATTTCTGTATTATTGGAGGGAAGGTAAGCGGGACCTGGTAGCCGGTATCATTACTTCCTGGCGTACAACTTCTCCGGATCCAATGGGCCCTGTTAGAACCCTTTCGACCTTAAAGTAACCCAGCGTTATCTTTATTGGATATCTCTATTCACGCTTTAGTTCCACCATTTGTGCAGGCGATCTTATCCGGAGGGTTTAGCCCCAGGCTGGAGATGGGGTACGAGGGGGGGGGCGCCCTCCCCGAAAAAGTGTTAAACCCCGTTTGGAATCGTTTTATTGTCGGGACCTACGGGCAGTTTCGCTCATTGAAATAAGGTGGTGGGGGGGCAATAGAAAAGGAGTGAAAACCCCGGGTTTGGGGAAAGTGGGGGAGTTTGGACCTGAATTATCGCGGAAAATTGGGCCCCTAATGTGACGGCAACACGGGCTCGTTAGTGTTAAAGCGATACGATTGGCGATAGCGACGGCGATGGCTTAATACAAAAACTCGCATACGAGCAGTAAATTCATAAAGCGCCGGTTAATCTGATCGTTTCGCTATTATTGCGAAATTAAGCGGCCGCATCGCCGCCGCCATAATGGAAAAACGAAATATGGCCGCCAGATAAAGTATTAATTAGTCGGGGAATAATATTTCGGGCGAGCGCCGATGCTGCTCTACGCTCTGTCCCCAGCTCCGGCTCTAATTAGTGTAAATTTCGGACATACGCGTATATGTATGTACATATGTGCGTGTAAGGGTTAAAACTAGACAATTTACTAGCGTCGTTCGTGTAATTGTGTTTTGGCAATTGTATGGCAATGTATGCGTAATAGACGTACGTGCGCATTCTGTCTGACTAGGGTTGCTATAGTTGCCTGTCGGTTTTCTATCTATGCATGTAATTATGCTGTTCTGCGAATCCGACTAAATTCTTAATAAATTACATTATATAATATTAAATTTTTAAAGGACACCAAAACTGTGATGAATTTGATGTGAAAATTTATATTTCGCTCTCCTTGTACGGCGAATTGGCGAAAGTTGTTATGCCGTGCAAGGAAGTTTTTCTCTAATAAATAATAATAAATAAATAAATTTCATTTATGAGTACTTTATACGAAAGATGATCATTTTCCCAATAAAAATAATTAAATAGGGTTACTATTTTCATTGAACCATTGAAATATGATGTGCGTAATACGCAAAAAATTAAACGAAAAATATTCAATATTCGCATTGAATTTAAACTTTAAAGCGATTGTTTTAAAACGTGTTTTTCACACGCTTTACATGAAAATTCCAAATATGCTCGATTATTATCGCATATATGTACGTACATATACATATAAACAACGATGGCGCAATCGTAAATAACATACAGAGACACACAAACTATGGACATGATTCATTAACGCTGTGCTTCATTATGGACAACGGTCATGCCATGGTGAACATAGATATGTACATATGTATGTACGTTCGTAATTTGCTTTATTAAACACTCTCGGTGCCAAGATATTAATAAAATAAATCACACGAATTTCAACCTCAATTTTAACTAGATACACGTAAGTACATTTTATTGTATGTATGTATATATTGTATTGGAAGCGTTTGCGTTAAGCAATTCCGAAAAAGGTAAAAATCGAGGTCGAAGAGCATCCACAGCTACCTGACTATGTCTAATTATCACATGGTACACGGTGAGGATGAGTGCTTTGTGTGAGCTAACATCAAAAGGCATTCGGGGTGTCTTTGATGTTAGCCTCGCGGCATCTTTGGCATCAATATGCCATGAATGTTGTGGCAGCGAGCCGAATGAGCGGCTTCGATTGTATAATTATGGCGCAGCCTCGCGTGAAAATGATACGTGATCACGAGGAAAACGCAACATCGCCAACATGTGCGGAAATATGCCACCGAAAATGGTGTAAAAGGAAAACCTTTGTTCGGAGAATACTTTGAATTGAACTAAAAATACTCGCGTATTAATTCGAATTAACTCCGGGTAAAGTTTCACTTAGTCTGCCTCGTCTCCTTTGTACTATTATTATAGCGGTGTTAATACTGTACATATTCTGGTTTTTTTTCATTTTAACTGTGATTTGATTCTGAAAGAGTCAACGTTTATGAATAGGTCTAAAATCATAGTCAGTACATTGGATTTTGATGGAAGAATTATTTTTAGCTGTACATAAGTGAATGAGTGGCATTGAAGTTTTCTATGCGCAGTATTATTAAAACTGTCAATTTTATTATATGATTTTGTATTTTGGGCGACATAGCTTCTTTGCTCTTTTGGTCATCCATTGCCGTTATAGTTCTGAACTTAACGATCCATATAATTTATACATCGAGCACTAAATAGCGTGTCATACATTTGAAGTTCCGAAATCATATTATGTTTGCGTATCATCGAAACGTTTTGGAAGCTGCGTTGCACAATCTGAAACTTGGTTTATTCTTGTTACCCGCTTCGCTAGAAGCAAAGTGACTTTGAAGCAAACGGTTGAGGGTTGCTAGAGTGTTTCCCTAATGTCGTTACGGACAGGGATGTGTCGTGAGCGCACCCAACCACCCCCATACACACATATCTATACAAACAGACACACTTGTAGGGTAACAACATGCAAATTTATTTACGCACGACGGTAACGACTGCCACTCCACGGCACTGGATATTATTTATCGGCCGCTTGAAGGTAACCGACAATCATATAAATTTTGCGCGTGACGAGAGAGTTTGCGGTACTTGTGTATACCGAGTCGAAAGTGAAGCAACAGATGAGTATTCTTTAAGCCACGGTGTACTAGTAGTAGCGGACCATCTCAAGCGGAATAATGTATGCGGTCTTTGGGCGGGGAGGATATGGCAAAAGGGAAGCCCACCCTGTAGGTCCAGAGGGGAGTGAGATTAATTTCTCATATAATTAGTTAATTATTTGTAGGAAAATCCCTCAGAGCCTAATCCCGCGGTGGTCGGGCATCCCCTACGCCCACCATACCCCATCCCCATTCATATCCCCCCTAACGTACTCCTATTCGGGCCTCGTTCTCAAACACCATTCTGATTTATTACGCCATTATTTTAATGGATATATGGAGTGTGAGAGTGACCGGAAGGGGGTGGTGGGGTGTGGGGGTGGAGGGTTGGTGAGGGGTGGGATCAGAGCGTATGGGGAAAAACGCTAAAAACACATATAAAAGGGTCGGTGGCTGAGTGCTGCAACACGTTGCGCTCTAGCGCCTCTTCCACGGCTAATGTACGACTTGTTAACAGGATATACGATCGCGTACGATTTATACACTGGTACTTGAGTATATGCTTTACATTCATCGGAACTCTCTCTTTCTCACTCTCTGTGTGAAATCACAAAAAAAATTTTTTGACAACGTATGTATGTACATTACAACGCCGAAGAGTTTTAAGTGTAAAAAAAAACATAAGAACAAACATTCATCATATCCATTTCCGTTTTAATTACTTAAGCAATACGTTAAACCCCGGTGCCAATTTCGGACTATGAAATTTTGGCAATTCCACAACTATGAAAGTGCCAAGCTATGTATGTATGATGCCAATTCTATCCTAATATGATTCAGTATTGCATTAAAATTCGGCATATTATGGTAACTGGTATGTGTCAGTCAATTTTTAACCATACGCGTATATGTATACTTACGAGTATGGTTAGATTAGATTACGTTAGGTTACACTGCAAGCTAAACAAGTTACATTATACCATGGGTGGTCAACCGGTCGATCGCGAAGCATAATTTGGTCGATCCCGAATACGATTTTGCTTCGTGAATTTTGAAATGAATATTGCTTTCCGTTTTACTACAATATTGTTTACTAAACCCTAAATGACTAAACGAACTCGTGCTTATCTGTTAATGAAAACGATTAATGGTCAAAGGAAGGCACCGTTATTTTTTCGTCGTAGGCATTTGTTTAATCATTGCATCATTGGTTTTCAGCTACACTAGCTAATATGTATGTCGAAAAAAATCAATAGGACTTCTTGGAACTTTTAACATTTGCTGTATTACAATACCGCACACTTTCTTCGAAATTAATAATCAAAAATACGCATTCTTATGAGAAGCTATATTTAAACGGTTGTATGTATGCTGTTTATGTGTGTATGCTTGGTATAACAAAAACAAATCGTAAGAGGAATACGTGGGTAAGAAGCATGACCAAAGTGGCAGATGTAGGGAAACGTGTGAAAAAGTTGGAGTGGACTCATACATATGTAGCGAGAAATACTGGAATGGTATCCGAGAGGATGTGAAAGAAAGCGAGGAAGACCAAACGGACGATGGGCTGATGATATTGTACATATAGCAAATACTATGACGGATTTGATAGCAAAAGGGGCAAACTCGTCTCAAGTCATTCATATTAGATATATATGTATGTATATATTATAGAAAGTTGAAGTGGCAATGGGCTAGCAGATGGACTCGAGAAATACTGGAAAGAAAGCAAGGTACACTACCTTGCTTTCTTTGAAGATGTTTGTTTGCGCTTTTACTTTTTCACACTACCATTTAAACTAGGAAACGCCAAATTAAACAATATGATAATGCATCTCATGATTGATAAGGCATTCATAATTGTTATGTCACAATGTGTACCATATGAATATACTGCGAAAATTTTATTGAAGTGTATCAGGTATCGTTTCCTGGTAACGTTTTCGCGATTTTTTTAAAATTTCTGTGTGCTTTGTGTTAGGCGTTAAGTTTGGTACCAACCATTACATCCAATAAGGTTTTTAAAACTTTTCGTCAACCGGAAGTAGTATTTCCCTTTGTAAATCACCTCATTTTTTCATTAAACATACAAAGCAAGAAGAAATAAAACGAAGAATGAAACTAGGATGGAGTGCTTTTGAAAGAATGAACATACGACATACGACCAATGCGTACTGCCAGTTATGACGTATGAATGTGAAACGTGGATGCTGAATTCATGAATGTTACGCAAGATCCAGTGCACACAGAGAAGCGTGAAAAAATGTATGCTCGGTATAACGAGAAGCGATCGTAAGAGGAATACACGGGTAAGAAGCATGACCAAGGTGGCAGATATAGCGGAATATGTGAAAAAGTTGTAGTGAACACATAGCGAGAAGAATGGATCGCGAGAAATACTGGAATGGTATCCGAGAGGATGTGAAAGAAAGCAAGGTAGACCTAGTGGACGATGGGCTGATGAATTGAGAAGAATGTGTGGAGTCAAGTGGATGCAGATTAATCAAGACAGTCAGGAATGGAAGAAGATCGGAGAGGCCTTCATCCAGCAGTGGATGGTGAACGGCTGAAAATGATGATGATGACGATGAAATTTGTTCGGAAAGTTAAATTCCCTTGCAAAATAAGTAGGTACGTAGATATTCTCGACGGTTCTTGGTTCACTTCAACCGGGTTGTGTTCGAGGTTACGAGCCGTTGAATTATACATTCGAGCGAAGTTGAATGATTGAAGGCGCGAACTATGTATATAGTCGGTGCGATTAAACGAGGTAGCAAGACAGGGCAGGGGCGTGCGACGGCCGTCGCTCGCCAGGCATTGGCCGGGGGCGGCGTCTGTGCTAATTAACCGACGCCGCAAAACAAACAGTCTTTCAGCGGCAGTCGTCGTGCAGCTAATTACTCGGATAACTGAACTTGTGCCGGATCGCGGGATATGTACGCGCGCATTCGCCCCTTTATTACAATATTTCCTTTGTGGGCGGACGATCCGCCGCACAGCCCGCGGATATCCCCTTTTCAAACCGCCTCACATTCCGCCCCCCCCCCCGTTTACCAAATTAAATTACGCGCCGCCAATTAAAATGCTCGAAGCGTCTTTTATCCGGCGCCCGAGATCAAGGTGAATCGATCTTTAAACTTTTTCCATTAATTCCATTGTAACAATTTTCACTTAGAGGAAAATCTTATCGGCGTTATTGATATTCAACTCTTTTCTTTGGTGGGCTATCGCGATTCGACGTGCCGTCGTCGTTTAACACTTTTCTTAAAGCGTCCTTTCCAGATATCGCTTTCGATTTTTAGCGGCTTTAATCGTGGCGGCCGGTGAAAATTCGACTTTTGATTATAAAAGTTTAGGCTAGTACACCTTAAATAAAGGCGAAGGTAGGTAGCAAAGAACCACTTTTATTTAACTGTCATTAACAATGAGTGGTAAGATCCAGTGCACACAGATAAGCGTGGAAAGATGTATGTTCGGTATAATTATGCAATTATTTTGTCATTATTATTGTTATTAATATTATTATTATTTTTGGTTTTGTTATCATTATTAATATTTTTATTATAATTGTCATTTTTAATTATATATTTATATTATGTACATATCTGGCCGATGTGGCGTTTTAGGGATACCTGTGAAGTCACATCGGTATATTTTAAAACGAAAAATAAAATAAAATAACAAGAAGATATCGCAAGAGGATAATAACTGTTATGACTCTCTTTTACTTAGTTTAAAAATGCATAAATTATCTGATAGAAGAGTTATGAATGACTTGGTCTTTTTTTATAAAATTGTAAATTCTTTAATTGATTGTCCTACTCTTGTTGAGTCGATTTTACGACTAAAAGTTCCTGCACGTTTTACACGATCTCAATTTTTGTTTGTGGATGAAGGTAATTCGTGCACCAATTATTATATGCAATCTCCTATTCCTAGGTTAATTAGGACTGGCAATAAGTATGGGAATTTATTGGATTATTTCTGTATTAGCAATTATTTAGTAAAGTTCAAGCTGTTGCTTTCTTTAAGAAGTTCCTCTCCTTAGTTTAATTAAATTTTATATGTATTTTACTCCTGTATGGTAATCTTCTCTATTTGTATTTTTTCTTATAAAAGCCTTTTTTAGGCGTGTAATAATAATAAATAAAAAAAAAAAAGGAATACACGGGTAAGAAGCATGACCAAAGTGGCAGATATAGGGGAACGGTATGAAAAAGTTGAAGTGGCAATGAGCTGGACACATAGCGAGAATAATGGATGACATATGGACGCGAGAAATACTTGAATGGTATATGTAAATGGACAATGGGCTGATGAATTGAGAAGAATGTGTGGAGTCAAGTGGATGCAGACTGTTCAAGACAGACATGAATGGAAGGGGATTGGAGAGGCCTTCATTCAGCAGTAGATGGTGAACGACTGAAAATCAATGGCATATTCAAAAAAATTAATTTGTATACTAATTAAAAAGCAATAATTTAATTCGTGAAAAATTTTAGATGGTTAACTAGTGCGTTATAATCACATTAGTAATCATTCATTATCAGTAGGTATTACCGATCTTCCCCTACTTAAATAGAGTTCAAAGGATAGAATAAGCTGCGACGTAAACTTACACCCATTCCATTGCTTCTAAAACTTCTGTCCAATGATTCCGAGGACCGTTTCACTTAAGCGTCGGTATGTTAAGCCTTTACAAAAGCACTTAAGCATCTGCTCACCCACGTATCCGCAAAATACTCTGTGATAACCGTCACGACAGCCTCCCGCACCGTCGGATTGGCTGTTAACGGCTCACACGTTTGTAAATAACCATAATATACACGTGTTGCCGCGGCTCGAGCCGTTGATCTTATTTGCATAAAACGAAGGAGACGACGCTGTGACACCGCGATGAGTGTCGCGACCCATTAATGCTGTAAATTGAAGCCTGGCCTAGCTCAATTGCACGACGCTGGCTCAAAAAAAAAGGAATTTGTGAGACAGCAATCGATACAATATGTTTTAAATGTGTTTCGTTGCCTTCGAGTGCAAGGTACATCAATACAATCTACGTTAATTTATATATGTACATATTAGCGACAGAGCTGTGGGGTCGGAGTCGGAGTCGTGGAGTCGTGGTTTTTTTGTCGGAGTCGGAGTTTTAAAAAATCGAGCGACTCCGACTCCTTTATCCGCATTTAATTTAATTTTTAAAACAAACGTTCGATTGTTGATTAACTCAACAAGTACACCGTCATGATTTCCACGCTCGAGACGCACCTAGTACTCCAACAATTATTCGATCGGTTCATCGTTTCGAGGACAAAGGAACTGTCTAAAATCTCTAGATGTTTTAGTAGACATCGTTCGGTTCGAATCGAATAGAATATTGCTCCTGTGAAAGAGAACATTGAAGAAAACCGCAAAATCTCCACGAAAATACTTTGTCAACAATTGGGGGGGCCAACAGACACAATCCAGAGATGTGGTTCTATTAGGATAGGGTCATGATTGTGCACTGATTACGTAGCCCGTCAAAGTATGGCTCTTTTTTGGGTGAAATTTTGATGATCGAATAACATCGTAATTTTTCGATATCTGATGGCCATTGCGTTTATATGATATGACCGTCTCCAACTCCTTTCCGTGGGGCTTGTCAAAATTCTAGAGTGAATTTGAATAAACCAATAAGCATCCAGCAGCTGAAGGCTGACATTAGATAAGAGACAAATAAGCGTTAAGACCTGAAATCCTAGTAAAAATGATGGAAAATGCGGTTGAATGAGCTTGACAGGTTGAAGCTGAAAATGGCGGTATTATTTATTAAAGTATTCATAAATAAAAAATATATAAAATATAAACAAAAAGTTATTAATGATTCTATGTATGTAGATACATCAGCTCACTATGTACATATGTACATACATACATACATACATATGTATATATATACGCGCCACTCTGTATTAGTACGCCAGAGATATTCGAAAATTAGCCTACATATTCGTCGCAGTGGTTGGTGGAATTACGACTGTATTCATGTACCTGGAAATGGTCTTACACATACATATAGGAACGAAAATGGGGAAAAAATTCAGTTCGACATTTTTAAATTTTTAAAATCGGAGTCGGAGTCGGATTCGGATTGTGGGAAAATGTCGGAGTCGCGTTTTTTTTAACCACTCCACATCCCTCTATATTACACAATAACAGGTAACCAAATATCAAGAGGAATTAAAACGGATTCGCCTATTTAAATTACTGATTTTAGGTTAAAAGTTGGTGAAAGTAACATTGAACTATGTAGTTAATAATTTCAAAAATTTGGGTATAATATTGGATGATAACTTAGATTTTAAGTTACACGGTCAATTTTTAATAAAAAAAGTACGAATATTATGTCGGCTAAGAAAATTATTATCTAAAGAAATTAAAATAATAATTTATAATGTAATTGTCAGACCTCATTTTATGTATTGTGGTTCATTATTAAATATGTTAGATAAGTCAACTAGAGATAGATTACAAATATTACAAAATAGAGGTATGAGATGTATTTTAAATGCGGATAAGTATGCTAGAATAAAAAAGATGATGATCGAATTAGATTGGTTGAATGTGAATGTGAAACTTTGAGGATTTGTTTGTTCGTATTTATATTTAAGTTAGATAATAATATTTTAGTAAATTTATTGTGAGAGGAATGGATGTACATATGTGAATATAATTTAAGGAATAAAAATAATTTAATTATAAAAAATGTTAAAATAAATAGAAATAGGAGAAGCATCTTGTACAGAGGTGTTTTGGAGTATAATAGACTACCGGATGGAATTAGAAGTTCCAAAACTATTGATAAATTCCTGGCAGTCTTAAAAAAACATCTCTGTACAGGTGCTTAGTTAAGGATTATAATTAATTGGCTTAAGCTACTATATTATATAAATAAATAAATAACCATTTTAATATGTATATGTAGCTTGACTTCTAATAATTGATGAATATGGCAAACTTTTTTAATTGAGTGTAAAAAGCGTCGAGCAAATTGGCGATTGAATTACTCGATTGTGAGCAAACTGGAGTGTGAGAATAAGAGGGGGGCATTGTGTTATTATTAAATACGGCCCAAAACTGTTTTTACAAGTTTCCGATTGGGCCATTCAACGAGGATATCGTCGGCCGTGTAAGGTAGAAGGATAAAAGGGTGGGTAAATGGGGGATGGGGGTGAGAATGAGGTGAGGGCGAGGAAATGAAATTTGGCATCAACTCGTACAATACAATATTCGGCTGGGCAAACTTGGGCCATATCTCTACCCGAAGATTCCGCCGGTTGGGTATAACGCGATAAAAGGGGATTCCCTCCCCTCCGGTCGCAGATCGGGTTTTCCCCTTTTCGCGGATTTTTCCCTCGCTCGGCTCCTGGGGAGGTGTTGCGAGAGAGAGCGTTATGTTTTTATGTTGATGATATAAAAATATTTTATTCGCGCGGCGGGCAATTGATTTCGTGTGTTGAATAAGGAAGATAAAGCGAGCAGTAAGAAGATTGGGGAAATGAGTTACGCACGGCATTCGGAATATAAAGTAATCCCCGGGCATTGAGTGCCGGGATAAAGATATGTCAAAGCGAGTAGGCTTTGACGGAATCTTGCTTTTTTTTCGCATCTCTCCTATCTGTAGCTATTTCAAGTGCTCTCTCGCCTGTGAACAGATTACCACCAGGAGTGATTGCCTACATCGAACGACACTATTAAGAAGCGTTTAAAACTGAATAATAAAAGGTTAAATTTTAAACTGCACGTACAATTAGCACAATATATTCATAAGAACAAAACACCTTACATTAGTGCTATTGAAATATGTAGTATTAATTTAAAATACGATATAATGTATATATGAGCCGTTATAAATTAAGTCCATTGTTTTTCTTGACTGTGAATTCTTTAAAATAAACCGATCACATATGATTGTAGTCAAAACTATCATTGAAATTGAACTTAAACCACTTTCATTTATAACGGCTCATATAAGTAAAACAGAAACAATCTAATGAAAACATAAACAAATTACAAAGATGGAACACATATTGAAATGCGATTGATCAGATATGGCAATATGTTATTAGTACTCTTTTCAAAATATATACAATAAACATAAAATTCTTATTGAATAAATAATGTATTAGTTTTGTGTTTTTTTTCTAGTTACGCTAGATGTTATAGAGTTCATAGAAAAAAAAAAAATCCTACATAATTGAGGTTTTCATATTATGATTGTTACAGCGTCGTTTTTCAGTCGATATTTTTTTTATGTTGTTGATTTGGTTAAAGTAAAATAAACTGGATTCTTCCATATGCAAATGCTAAAAATACAATGCAAATATTAGACAGTTCAAAAAAGAAAAATTCAATGTAAAATATTAGAAGCAGCCATAATTTCGAGACAACAATTTTCTAAGTGATGAAATGTCGCATTTTCCTCATTCGTTCTTCTCGTCGCCCATTCGAGACAAAATTGTAGGACGTGAACAAAACTATGCAGAGAAATTCAGGTGAGCTGGTAGGTACATCACCGAAACAAAAAGGATGTGACAACGTGTCCTTGCCTTAAAATGCATTTACATTTCTCGCCGGAGGTAGTTTGGTTAGGGGAGAAAGGCGGGAAATACATTCATACGATTGTGCTCAATTTAAACGCGACGCAAAGCAGAGGGTTGAAATATTACCGTATTGCATATCGACAGTGCACCGTTTCCTTTTCGCGGGGAATACGACGAAGCAAATTTTTCAATCTCTCCACGGCATCTGTACACCATCGGAAGAGTGTCTCGAAGAAGTTTGTAGTTGCACAATGTGGCGTAATTAATCTTGCACTACCCATCCCCTACCATGCAAGGGTGAGACAGGTTTCAAGCGAGTAATTTCCTCTTGGCACCCGGCGTTCATACATTTCTGTTGACAACGCGGCCATCTATCCGTCTGTCTGTCTGTAACTCTGTACCACACCACGCTAATATCACAAGCATGATAAAAATAAACTTAAATGATAATTTAATAATCGGTAATTTTTTATTCAAATCGAAATAGTGAAACTAGGGAAGCACTATATTGATTATCAATTTGAAGTACATCACGTTTCACAAATGCGAGCTTTTGCAGATACTTCCTTTTTCTAACAAAACTCTTCTTCGCGTTTTATAATCTATAGTGATTTTAACGATATAGCATAATCATAATTTTCAGTCGTTTGCCATCCACTATCTCTCCAATCCTCTTCCATATCTATTTTGAGCATTCTGCATCCATTTGACTTCTCGGGGACCATTCGAGTACTTTCCGCGTCCATCTGCCATTCATTCTTCTCGCTATATGTCAGACCAACTGCCACTTTGCGTTGGTCAAAAGCCGTCTTCTATCATAGCGGGATGTTGAATTTAAAAATGTTCATTCTTCTGATACCGCTCAATTTTAGATTCATTCTTCTTCTTTACATCTAGTCATGTTCACCAATTGTCCTAAAGCATGTATACTATAACGATATCATCATCATCATCATCAGTGTTGAAGAAGATTGGTTTGTTTGTGCCGTATAATTACATTAATTTTTACAAACAATTCGCCTACTCAGTGAGCCGTTAGTAATTTATTGGTAATTTTTCCCGTTACTGAGACTCTCAAGTTATTTAATGCCCTGGCAACCGATGATGTGAAATTTTTTTAAATCACTTATCCTCGCTTTGTATCATATCTTAAACATAATTTAACTAGGATACTGAGCGGGGAAGGTGGTGGTGATTAGGTTTATTTTAATTATGAAGGTAATGTGTATCTATTATAATATGGGTTTTTTACTTTATCCATATCGGATCAAGTATTGTGATCGTGCGAAAATTCTACCTCGAGATTTTTACCGATTTGTATCGGGTATCGGAACGTGTCTGTATTTCTGTGTATGTCTGCTATGCGGATATGTGTAGAATCGCTATAACTCAAAAACCGTTAATCCTATCACGTTGAAACTTTATATTTTGCCGTCCATTACAATTCGCAAGTCTTTAAAAATTGCCATCAACCGGAAGTGGTACTTCCCCTGGAAAGTCACCTAATTTTTTTTTTGTTGTTTATTTTTATATAATTTGGGTTTTTAGCCTGTAAATAAATTAATACATAAATAAATGATACTGTCAACGGATGTTGACTAGTATCATCATCATCATTTTCCGTTCAAGCCGTTCACCATCCACTGCTGGATGAAGGCCTCTCCAATCCTCTCCCATTCCCGTTTGTCTTGAGCAATCTGCATCCACTTGACTCCACACATTCGTCTCAATTCATCAGCCCATCTTCCACTCGGTCTACCTTGCTTTCTTTTACATCCTCTGGGATACCATTCCAGTACTTTACGCGTCCATCTGCCATCCATTCTTCTCGCTATGTGTCCAGCCCATTGCCACTTCAACTTTTTCACCCGTACTGCTATGTATATCTGCCATTTTGGACATACTTCTTACCCATGTATTTCTTTTACGATCTCTTCTTGTTATGCCAAGCATACATCTTCATATGCTTCTCTGCGTGCACTGAATCTTACGTAGCATTCTTGAATTTAACATCCATACGTCATAACTGGCAGTACGCATTGGTCGTATGCCTTCTTTTTTTTTTTTTTTTATTTTATTCTTCCAAAAGCACTGCATCCTGGTTTCATTCTTCGTTTTATTTCTTATTCTTTACATCCAGTCATATTAATCAACTGCCCTAGGTATAGATAACTATCAACCATCTCTACAATATGATTATTTACTGTGACTACGCTTTGCGTGCAAAATTCATTAAACATAATTTTAGTTTTATTAAAATTAATTTTTAAGCCTACTTTCATACTTTCGTTGCTTAATTCTGTTTAATCTATTTTGTAAATCTACTGATTTACATGCAACTAAAATCTTAGATGGCTCAAATGTCTTCCTTTAGTAATAGTACATATTATAATGATATATAATACGGTTAAATATTGAATTGGAAAATGTTTTGAGGCGTCGACGTCGGTCGCGACACAAACGTCCATGTCACGGTTGGACTAACAGGGGCGTGCGGACGTCTTCGTCGAAAAACAATATATTGGGTTGGTGTACAGGGGCGGCACGACCCGTCGAGTCGGTCAAGTCGTGCGGAAAGAAGGAAGCGTCATACGATGTGCGAAAGGCCAGCCTTTATCGCCCATATAACGGACCGGCAAACAGGCGTGACGACCCCTCTCCCGCGCTCTCAATCCTCCATATAAAACACGTTCAATCGATACATACATACATAGCCATACCATATAGTAAGATGTCTCCATTCCCATTTTATACACAAACAAAAGGAAACGTCGAAAGTGTCTGTGAATCATATCACTCTTAATTTTATAATCATACAGAAATTATAGCTGGAAGAATGGATGGCAGATGGACGCGTAAAGTACTCGAATGGTATCGGAGAGGATGTGAAAGAAAGCGAAGAAGACCAAACAGACGATGGGCTGACGAATAAAAATAATGTGTCGACTCAAGTGGGTGCATATCGCTCAAGACAAACATGAATGGGAGAGAATTTTATGCCATTTGATTTGAAGAAAGTGATGCCATTATAAAATAACATAACTAGAGCAATACTTATGAATACCTATGTATATAATGCACATTCAATATGTCGAACAACTTAAAGCAGTGGTCGGGAACTTTTTTCTAGTTTAGAGTCAAATATTGTAAATAAATGTAAATGCTGCTCATTTGTGCACTGGAAAGTTGTATGACAATAATTATCTTCATGATATTACTTACAATTATACGTGTTAGACAATTGACTGCTGAAAATATAATACAGTTTAGTGCAAAAAACGATTTTAAACCTTTTTAAGACCACTTTGTGGTCTTAAAAAGCATTGAGTGACAATGACACCTGCAGGTTTTCATACAAAGAGCCGCAGGTTGCCCGACCGCTGACTTAAAGTAAACTCTGTGGTGGGATACAATTTATTATTCGATTAACTTTGCAGTACTATGCAAATTAAATACAGTCCATATTTGAAAATAAAGCTGTTTTGATATGTTTTTTTCAGATACTGTGGTACTTTGTTGTTGACAGTGTTGGGTTTAATTAGGCAAGTTTTAAAAAACCAAACATAGTCTAACTTTACGCATGATGCTTTTGTTAAAATACAATTCAATTGGACCAACGCGACTTTGATGAGTATAAATATTCACATTTGAAGCATATTTATTCATGTAAATTCACTTTCACTTTAGTGAAAGTTCGCCTGGAAATTTTAATAGTTACACCGTGTATATACATATTTACCACATACGTATATGTACATTTAGTATGGTAATACTGTATTAATTTCTGTTTTATATATAAACGAAGAGAATAGAAGGGTTTCATACTAATTTAATAAAAACAAAAATGACCTCTATCCATGGTATAATATATGTATGTATAGTTACAGCGATGAGAGTATTTTGAAAGGGCAGTACGATAGCGAAATGATTACATTTAATGCGAACCCTCGCCGTGTATGTATGTATGTATGTACATACATATGTATGTATGCCCATAGAGAGAGGCATAGGTATGTGTGGGTTAGGTTAGGGAGTGGTTGGTTTGTGTGGGATGGGTGGTCCTTAGCGTTGTAGTAATGACAGTGGCGATCTGGTAGGGTCGTGATTGATGACTGGTGATTCCGTGTCAGGAAAATGTCAATGGATCACCGAACCAACTGTAAGATTAGATACATAAACAGCCCGTCACCGGTGACGGGCCCCACACACCGCGTAACTTACGACCGCGGATCACGGAAACGCACAGTTTATCTTTTATTGACCGTTCGAATTCGAAATGGGCGACTTATATTTAACCCCGAGATCAAAAAGATCCAAACCGAGGTAGGGGAGGAGTTTGGGGTAGCGGTATCGAGAATAGTAAATTGGGCAAATTTACAAGGCGAATAAATTAATTGGACGAGGCGGCGACACGACGACGGTGCCTCGACAAACTCTAATTAACCGAATCCGATGCAAAATCAATTTATCAGATTTGAACGGGTAGACGGTGCAAAGTGGCGACATCAGAGATGGCCATTTACAAGTGGGACATCAGAGATAGCTAGGTGGGGGAGGTTGGAGTTGTGGGGGGGTTTGAAAAGACCCATCTCGGATGCTGCAAAAAAGGACCTCGGAGACGGCAAAGGGGTGGGAAAAGGAATTCACGAAAGGGGAGTTCGTAGAGGAATGGGAGGGTCGGGACACGACTCTGCCGGGGATATCTCTGTCGTACCGGAAATGAAAAGCAAATGAGAATTGAAATAACTACACAGGTTACGCGAGATAGTGATCGGATAAGCGACGGTACACTTTGTGCCGCCATTACGATTCATCGTATGTGTGTTTGAGTCGAGAGAATCCTGTTTCTAAAACCAAAATGTAACGTGTGAGTTTTTAAAGTTCGTTTTTCTACATACATACATACATCCATAGATATCGATTTCCCGTGACGCGATAAAGGACGGCCGAATTTAGTTTGTTAAATACAATCCCCCAATGTTTAACATTTTAATTTAATTATCTTGATTGAATTTCGCCATTGAAATCTGAAGCAAATAATCCGATATGATATTATATTAGGTATTATGCTCGTTGTATTACTATTATAAATATTTAATGTTGCGTAGGGGTTTGTCTCTGGTATAATGATTCGGCGTACTGGGAATCTTCTAATTGAATTATATCGAATTAAATTTACGCGTAGTAACTGAATTTAGACTTAATCCGCTCCACAAAGCGCTCGAATAATCATTTCGAAAAAAATATCAGTAGAGAATATACGAAAATCAAAATCTATTGAAATTATTAATCACATTAAAGTCATATTTTACAGACACAGTCTTGAAAAAAGTTAAATATTAGAGTCAAGGTATAATTTATTAAAATAGCTAAAATACTATCGAGCTGGCATCATCGTGAAGTTTAGTAATCACATACAAAGTCTCTCCGAACTCGTTAATTTGAGGTGAAGTATCACTGAACAACATAGATGCGGATTAGGCAAGTTTGTTACTGACCCACTCACACGATACCAAATTTTGCACACGCGTAGACATACAATCAACGTATAGAGCAGAACTTGGGAATTCTTTCACACGCACTTGGTTCACTTTTGCGCGACACAGTTCGTGCACAGTTTCACACCTAGTTGGAGAGAGTGTGACCGATCAATAGTGAATATATCGACCTTACGTAATAAACAATGTACAACGTCGAACAAGAAAGATTTGTTCCGGGTCTATGGACGAGGTGTGACAGGGGAAGGGAACCTAGAGGGGGATGGGGGGAAGGAAAATGGGGAAAATGAGGGGTGAGGGGTTGAACCGGAAGGGGACCCCGTTGCCGACGCATCACCTGGCGTCTTGCGGAAGTGGGACGAGACGTACGGAAGCGGAATATTATTTCTCGGGTCTTGTTCTAGCTACGTCTGTACGCCCGAGGATTTATTGGAGCCGGTGACCCTTATAGCGAGAAATAGGGTACCCCGAGTTTTGCACAAATGTGCATAGTGATATGTTTATAGATCCGCGCTACCGCCTAGAAATATTCGCCGTATAAATTTGAACGGGGCTACCTATTTTATAGATACGTATATAAATATGAACGGGGTGAAAAAGGGGGCGGGGATGCGAGAAAAGCGCGAAAATTGTATAGTGCCGCGTCCCCGGGAAAATTGCTCAGCGCGATACGCGAGGAAAATTGATTGATACAGGATAAAAAAATAAAGTAAAAAAAAAAAAAAAACGTACGGCGATACACACAATATATTTAAACGCGCTTTTCGCTTTTACTTTTACTACTCTATCTCTCGCATACTATCAGATGAAATTTCAATATGAAACGTAATAATCCCGTTATATACATAGATCGATACGTATTACGCAATGTGTATGGAAAAGTAAAATACAACGAGTGTTTGTTTTGTGTGTCTGAGCATTGCACAGTTCAAACTCAAGTTTATCGAGTGTAAAAAACATTTCCAATGTAAAGATATCATAATCGTTTTAAAGTTAAGCGGGGCAATCGCTCAAACAAAACTAATTCGATAGCTTAAGAGATAAAGCTATTCAATATGAGCGCGTGTCCAAAAGGGATACACGAGGTAAACGCGTGGGTAATGTCCTTTGGGATGTGTAACCGTAGAAGGATTATATCAGATTGTTTACATTATGAATGTACAGTGTATATACACATCGAGCAATAAACAATAAAAGCGAACCGTAGAGAACTGTGTATAACATTTATTATTTCATTCGAAAAAAGAACAATGATATATTTAATAAGAAGAAAATGGCGAGACTTAATTAAATCGAGACAAACAATGCCCGAACTAAGTACAAAAGGAAAAATTTTATTGAAGAATATAAAATTAATTATGTTTATTAAAATCAAAAATCTTAACTCTTCATCAAATTATGGGAATATTTTTTATTACGGGGCTTTCGCTCACTCATTGATAAATAATTAAATGCTTCGACCTCAGATTTTCAACTTTAATCAACATCTTCATAATAATTTGACCGGCTTGTGTTGCGAATTATTAAATTTTGAAAGCTCTCCCTCTCTCTTGTACTGTTCTGATGTTGTGCACTCGCCTGTGTATCGAATGCAACACTCGAATCTCGGTTAAGTTTTGATTACCGCAATTGTTTGCCGAAATCTACAGCTCTGGACACTCTATTCAGCTTTGAGGTCTCAACTCGAGACCAATCCCGCGGATTATTTGACCGTTCAAACATTCCCTCTCAAAATGCGATCCGTATAACTAAAATACAACATCTCAAGTATCTGCAGACGTTCGGGCAACGTTTCAATTTTATAAACAAATGGAGATAGACCATGGATCAAAATTGTAACGTGCATATTTGATCGGATGTAAATTTGCCGCTGAATATGATAGTACAACCTAGGCTATCATCGTTTCAGAGGTGAACCTTATACAGGTATAAACTTCATTAGGGAAAATGTTTATGTGTAAAACACGCTGGTTTACACGAGTACTCTTGAGTGTTTCTTTGTCCAGGGGCGTCGCGGTCGGTGAGCGCCCCCAGGCTAGGGGCGGTTCCGTAATTTACCGCCGAATTTATAATTACACAGGCCGGTTTTGCGCGGTAAATGCCCGCCATTACCGGAAAGCCGGATTTTGCTCATTAATAAAACATCGCCGGAGAGCTCCGGCATGTGACGGCACACGTGCTCATGTTCAAATATAGGTACACATACATCCCCCATAGGAAACCACCCTTTGCTCCAACAATATAATATAATTATAAGGAACAGCGTGTGTCTTGAATCGATTATCGTTCCAATGTTTCAATTATAAGATGAAAAATATGGCACAAGAGTAAGCTGCCGCTTCTGGTAAATGGATTTTTATGGATGACTTCAACAATTCATACACGCAATGACGCAAAAAATTACAATTTTCATTAAATTCTTTAAGCTATTGTTAGTACGATAGCTTTGTATGTCATCATCATCATTTTCAGCCTCCAATTCTCTTCAATTCCTGTCTGTCTTGAGCAATCTGCATCCACTTGACTACACACATTTTATTCAATTCATCAGCCCATCGTCCACTAGGTCTACCTTGCTTTCTTTCACATCCTCTCGGATACCATTCCAGTATTTCTCGCGATCCATTCTTCTCGCTATGTGTTCACTACAACTTTTTCACATATTCCGCTATATCTGCCACCTTGGTCATGCTTCTTACCCGTGTATTCCTCTTACGATCGCTTCTCGTTATACCGAGAATACATTTTTTCACGCTTCTCTGTGTGCACTGGATCTTGCGTAACATTCATGAATTCAGCATCCACGTTTCCCATTCATACGTCATAACTGGCAGTACGCATTGGTCGTATGTCGTATGTTCATTCTTTCAAAAGCACTCCATCCTAGTTTCATTCTTCGTTTTATTTCTTCTTGCTTTGTATGTTTAATGAAAAAATGAGGTGATTTACAAAGGGAAATACTACTTCCGGTTGACGAAAAGTTTTTAAAACCTTATTGGATGTAATGGTTGGTACCAAACTTAACGCCTAACACAAAGCACACAGACATTTTCCAAAAATCGCGAAAACGTTACCAGGAAACGATACCTGATACACTTCAATAAAATTTTTGCAGTATATTCATATGGTACACATTGTGACATAACAATTATGAATGCCTTATCAATCATGAGATGCATTATCATATTGTTTAATTTAGCGTTTCCTAGTTTAAATGGTAGTGTGAAAAAGTAAAAGCGCAAACAAACATCTTCACCGAAACTCAAACCTAAATTATTGCCATTGGTAAGATCTGGACATTATTAAATTCAGATCGGCCGTGTTTTGTAAGAATTTGTCAATTTATCTAACCAATTCCACCAAAAATCGGTACCCCCTAACAATTATTCTTATGTTAACCTGTTATTGGTTCTGGATCCTTGTGTTCTTAGACCTGTTGGTTAACTTACTTTTCCGATAACAAAATCAAAACAAACACATTGAATACATAGTCATAGGAAAATCCAAGATAACTTTAATATCATATCTTATTTTAATTATTATTCAATACGATTAGTTGAAGTACGATGCTTTTAATAACAAAAGTCGCTAATGCGATAATAGATTATGAAGATAATTAATTACTTGTATCCACTGCGTCAGCGTTGCATTGACACGTCAAGTTTCTCCGACCATATATCATTTTCGTTGCGCATCGATCAAAACCAATGATAAATTGTACGGTGAGACTATCTTCGTATCTTACGTTTTTGGTACTGTGCGGTCCAGGTTCGAATTTCCCGATTAGGTCAAATTTTAATTAACACTTAAAAAGTTGGCCTGCATTCTTCGCTAACTTTCTCAGGCGAGAGTCGCTCTCGTTTGATATTCTCCGCTGTCGGATCTTGAAACATGCGCTGAATTTAAAGTTTTCCAGTTTTTCAGCGCGAGCAAGTAGCCGGAAGCGTCGAATTGAATCGGCTTGTTTTTCTAACGAACTTGGTTCGGTTCACATCTCAGAATATTTTAACCATATTCAAATTCAATTATCATTCACTGGATTAGTCCATTCGATATTTTACATTTTAATACATATGTATGTATGTATGTACATATATACATTATAATATATTTTTTTATATTATATCTATATTTATATATGTACATGAGTAGTACGTAATTGAAAAGAGCCTAGTATTATTTGGAAGGTTTGCGTTTTAATTAAATAGTAAAAACCAATCATGAAAGGATCCTCGTTCATGTAATTCTCTATTATGAAAGGATATGCAGCCCTTTTCATTTATTTATACAGAACCTATTCAATAGTGAAAATCTCACGGTTGTATTTATTTAAAGCGTATACCGTTAATTACACGCGAACGATTGTAAAGTTGGCGCACATAAACATTTTCCGCGACACGCACACTGCAGATACTAACCGGCATGCCTATTAGATAAAATTTTATTATTGCACAAATTACATATATACGTATATAATTCAGGAATTGTTTCATAAAATTTACGACACACTTTCCGTCAATTTATTTTATTGAAAATACGCCGAAATGCCTGAAATTTCGCCCACTGCGTCTCCCCGGCCCCCGCGAAAAGACAATTTAATAAGCGATGCGTATCAATGCTAATGGGGCAATATATTTCGGATGCGATTAAAACTTTTCATTGTGCCTCTGTGTAAGTTTTTCAAATTATTGTATTTGTATGTGTGTATGTGTGCGAGTTTAAGGGAGTGGATCTCTTGGCTAAATATCTTGGCAACGATTTCGACTCGAAGGAGTATGCTTTTGATTTTTAAACTGCCTCATTATGTTGTGGCGCATTTATTGCTGGTGATTTGGCTCAGTGCCGGATATATTTTATATTGCTATCGTGATTCATACACTTTTAAAAGGTTGTATATCCTATCTCGTATTCGTATATAAATAAGTTTAATTTAAATTTTCACGTAATAAATGTATACGACCGCACTTTAGTACCTTCAGATAAGAGTATACATTTGTTATGATACAATGAAATTAAAGCTAGAACTATAGATATTTGTGAAACGTACATTGCTTCATTTGTGTCAAATATACAGAATGATTCATATGAAAACGTCAAAAGCTTTAATTTATGTGTTTTTGCTCAGATTGCAATAATACAAATATATTGATAGGTATGTATATTTTAAAGTGTCAAAAGTATTAGATGTTACAAAAGGGATTCATATGGAAATGCATATCACATATGTGCATGTTCAAAATTCAGATCCCGTACGGGTGGTCACACTTTTTTCACCCACTCCACCCACCGTATAATATTTACAAATTTTCACTGTAAACCTGCTAAAAGCGTTATTATTAACGCTCAACGTCAATGGACGTGTTGCCCAAAATACGACCCAAGTTTTTTTATTTATTTATATATAAATATAAGTACATATGTACATACATACATATATATGTATATATATATATTTTTTTTTCGTTTTTTTGCTCACGAAAGTGATGCCGCTTTTATAAATGACGGCGAGGGGAATTTATCGCCTGGAATGTGTTCGAGTTTTCCTTTTTACGCTAAAAACCGCCCCCACCATTCATTCCCCTTATTTTTTTTCAATGTTGAATTAAGTATAGCGAAATCATCAATTTGATACATCGACGGCATTCGTTTATATATTTTTTTATCCTCAGCGAAATTTTCTAATGCCAACTTCAAGCTCCTCACTTTCAAAAGTGTATTGAAAATTTTGAGAATTTATTTAAAGACAGTTTTATTGCTGATTGTTTTCTTGAAAAACGGAAGTGTAGATTAAAATGAATTTACTATAATGTCTGACAGTATAATTGTGACGATGGATTTAATTGAAAAAATTGACGATGGATTAAAATTCACATCATAAATAAGCGGTTATAAATGAAAGTGGTTTAAGTCATTTTTTTGTGTGTTTGCGATAAATAGATGACATATGTTTGTAGCCAAAACTATCATTAATTCATTTTTTTCAAAATTAGACTTAAATCACATTCATTTATAACGGCTCATATATTAGTTGGTGTTATACTTAATAAATCGGGTAAAAGTATTGCAACGAAATGTATTGTTTTAAAATAATTGGTAATCGAAAAATGAATACTATAGCGATTGACTTAAATTAAAATAAACGGTTCATACATATTTTGACTGAAAATATAGTTATATAAAATTCAGTTTAACCATACATTTTTCATTGTTCGATTGAATGCAATGCGTCATTCAATGGAAAATAAAATAAAAAATCCGAACTGCCAATTACTGAATGCTACAATTTCAAAATTGTGGTTCGCTCCATTATATGGTAGTATTCAATAGGTGCTGGACATAATTGGGCCTAAACTGTTGGGTTTGAAAAAGTTGAAATTTTCCAAACAAAGCAATCAAAGTTTGTTTTGAACGATGCGGCGAATTAATTAAGCGTTTATTCACTATTGTGATCGGTCGAATGTTAAATATCATGCTTCGAGCGAGCTTCTTCGCGAGAATTTCGATACAAAGTTTAAAAGACGTATCGGGCACAAAGCTGGGCGAAAATTTCGGCTGAAATTTCGTTATGATCTCAGTTAGTCCATTCAGCGAACTTTCGCTGTGTGTACCGGGCCTCGTTTTTTTTTCATCTTCTTCTCGCGGCGTCTGCACAACTCGACATGGTTAGTAAGTCTCCTGTGGATAATCTCTTTGAAAATTGGGATGATGTAGAAATTTACAGCTTAGTACGGAAACTAGCGAAGGCATTCTTGTACGAAACGAAAAGTTTGTGGCAGCCGAGTGGTGTATAATAATGGCGTGCATCTGGCGCCAACGAACAGCTTATGGTTCTGCCACAATCGCCAACTTTAACGTACAAAGCCATCTAAAAAATAAATAAATAGATAGGTGTACTCTGGACATGACTTATAGTATGACAACACTATCAATCAAACGATTCAATATGATACAGCAAAATTTGGAACGTGTAACAGTAGAAAATGATGATACGATACTGTACTACTATTCCACTATCCATGTGCTTAATTCCGAATTTTGTGGAAAGTAGATTTTGATTCAATTGTGTATTAAAGAAAGTAATACATGTATGCTATTTATAGAAAGTAAATGATCAGTATCATATAAATATAAAAAAAAACTTTGTGAATATTGTTTGACTTTGTATAGTTTTATATGATAGATAAATTGGAAATGGAAGTTTATATACATGTAAATTGTTTCAATAGATCAATTATCATATTTTTTAATATACTCGTTAAGTATACATATGTTGCATTTTGTCAGTATCTTTATAAATGTAACATCGTTAAATGTGAATATCAAATAATGTTGGCGGTTTGAAAATGAAAGTCCTGCTTTCATAATATTACACTAGATGAAAAGCAGAATGTGTAATGATAAAATTCGAATTCGAAACAAAAAAGCAACGTGGGTTTTTGCGAACCCGAGTTCGGGTTCCAACCAAAACCTCCCCTCACACCAAAGTCTTCTCCTAGTGCGCGGGAATCTTCGGCTTTCAGGAATGTTCAAACAAAAGCTTATTAGGGTTAAGCGCAATATGTAGATAGCAGATTAGAGCCCCGGCGAGATCTCAGACCCGCCGAAAATGTGTATGTTTGCTCTGTATATGTATGTATGTATGCATGTGTGTGTGTGTGTGTGTGTGTGTGTGTGTGTGTGTGGCAATTTGTTGTCTTTCGGGATTGAATCGATTAAACTGATTTAGATTATTTTGGGCAGAGTCAATAGAGAGCGTTGGTGCGCATTGTTTGCGCAAATAACGCTTATATATAACATTAGCGAAAATCCTTATATATCATCTCGTAAATAAGAGATTTATTCGGAGACTCTGCCGAAGGGGGACGCGCACACTATGCGAAATGTTAAGCGCACGAATAAATACTAGAGTACTTTAGCGCACGTTCAAATTCAGTTGACCAAATTGAAGACAAAAGATATGCTACTATTTAATGGTTGCAAAACATAAACTTCAGTGTGTAATCCATCACGCTTTGGTTACTTTTAGACTATTCAAATATTAGAAAATTTAAATGCGGTAAATTTTGTATTGTATTTTATTTCTGATGGCGCGAGATTAGCCAACAATGGGACAACAACAACAAAAAAATAAAAATTAGATTTGGCGAATGCAACGAGTTTCTTACTTTCGACAAATTTGAATATAACACAAAAATGTTCGCGGCGAATCCTATCAAACTTTGAGTTTGTTTACGTCTTTTGCGTCCGAATTCAATGCAAATTTTCCCGTCTGCGGAAAACTCCGAGCCCTGTTCCGGCGGGAAAGTATTGTATATCAGCCGAGGAGGGGTAGCAGGTGCCAAATACGACTTTCATCAGACGCGAAACACCCACGCAAAATGTCTTGCCGAAAAAATAAATCGGTATTGGCGATTCAATAAAGCCATCCTCTGCTCTCCTCTCCTCCATCTTCTTCGACACACCACTTACGAACATTAGCTCGAACGGGACGCGTTAATATTTGAAAAGCTGCGGCATACTTGAACAAGTTCCAGTCACAACTACTACATTATAATATTATAAGGGTTTATATTAGATATAGTAGGCAATATGAGCGAGGTAATCTATGTACCTACAAGTATAATACTTTGGGTTTCTTATTCGAGGGTATACTGGCTCCGTGTCGCATCTATGTATAATGGATTGTCGTTGTTTTATCGATGGCTTAATTTTCACCGTGGGAAAATTTTATGGAGGATAAGCTATTTAATGAAGATAAAGAATCCCATTTCATAGTGCAAACAGTGAGGGTACCAGGTGGTTTGTGCGAGCACAAAAGCCTCAGTTAACCGAGAGATACTACGGTAGCGTTTTGATACGAAAACACCACGTACTCGCCATAGGATCTTTCACACGCAAAAGAATACGCCTATCTCTATATACCAAAATAAACACTCAGTATGGTCTTAAATATTATTGATAAATAAAAAGTACTCGATATAGTAATAATAAAATGCATGTACAATTCAATCTACCATTGTATGGAGAAATACTAATCCTAGTCACATAATAAGTTTTTTGTTTGAATTTCTAAAAGACTATTTAACCAGTCGTGATATTACAATATAAAATTTTCTATGTACATAAAAAGTTATTTACAAATTCAAAACTATTCACAAGTAAAACATGGATTTTTACTGGTATTTTTTCAATAAATTTTATATTGAAAATTCTTTGTATCCACGATGTGAATCGTTGTTTCGCAGTATTCATACACACGTTTGGCGGTTGTCAAACGGTGAAATTGCGTTAATTCATCGCGGATATCGGCACAATAAGCTACGATACAATACAAAGGTTTTTAATTTGGAGCTTCGATACTCATACACACACACACACATATGTTAGCACAATGGAGCGACGATACCAAGGTAAAAAAAAATAAAATAAGAAATGGTGCCCATTTATCACCTATTCGTATTTCCGGACATTATGATTTGGCCGAAATATTAATGCCATATTGTGCAAGAAATTGCAACTCATCGTATACGCTTCGGGGAAACTTATTAGAAGCTTCGCCGAAAGTACGTGCGTACGCTGGCTACATTGTTAAGATGATGCGAAAGTAATGAAAGTTTTTCTGTATATAATTTTCAATTGACGCTTGGTTGAAATTCGATGACAGTGCTTTCACACTACACTACACACTTGTACAATGAAAATGTCTACTCGTTAAGAAGTTTAAAGTCCCATTACATACAAGTTTCAACAAAAAGCAATTTTTTTTGTGATTACATATGAAATTATATTATATTGAAAATAATTCAATGTATCTTGTGTATGATATGTGTGTGTGTGTAATGGAGTAGACATTAATAAAGGCACGTGAGCTGTCCTCGACCGACATAAGTGCTCGGCGTGTAAGCGCATATCCGCATAACAGATGAAAGCGATATGAAATGTGACATTAGCAATTTGTGCCTGGGTTGTGCTCGTACGAACATATATGTACATATGTATTATATACCTGAGTATAGAATTGGAACCGATAGTGTCGAAATCGAGGGCTACATACACCACCAAGTCACGTTAACCTTTAAGGGTGTATAGCTTTCCACATTACTCCCGCCCATCATACATTCCTCGCTCGCATTTCAAAACCCCGAATATAATTACGCTAGAATTATGCAGATAAAACGCAACTAGGTAGTTAGTACACATGTTGCTCGAGGGCACATCGTCTCGGTCATGGTAAATCTTTGAATTTCCATCTTCTAAGGGCTAGACGCCCTTAAAATAAATGTCGGAAAAGTGAGAGTGAAATTATATTGATCGCAGTGTTGCGCTCTCAATAGGAATTCTCTCGTTCGGCATCTTAAATCGTTTACGAGCGATTCGATGTCAAAAGGCTTCGATCTCTTTTACTGTAACATCAAACGAAATCCTCAAAATCTCACTCTCGTCTATCGTGTGTCGTGATTTAATTTATCAGGTTTCCGAGAAGAAAAAAAAAAGAGAGAAATATTCGACGATATATAAGCAGGGAAACGTTCTAAATAAAATAACACTCTGTTGTCGAAAAGCTGTTTTCAATAATAAACGGATAGAAGAGTTACAATTGAACGCAAATAAAACTGTCTGGCATTATAATATCTACCAGTTTTTGATTCTTAAAAAAACGACACAAACAAAATTAAATTAAAAACTCAAAGGAATATTATATGTACATAAAAAGTATGAAGCAGAAGTAAATTACTCAAAATCTCAAAGTTAAATATTTGCATGAAAATTATGTATATTTTATCAGTCAATATTTTGTGTCGTATAGCATACAACATTATATTGAACTCATTTTCAGCTGAGAATCTTAAAGTTTTATCCCAATTAGCATCGCATCGTTGACGTCTGACTAATTATGCATTGTTCGTTCAAAATTTGAACATGAAAAAATGTAGTATGTAGTATGAATATTAAAGAACCAGCTACAACGTAGTGCAACGGTTGCTCAGTTCCGGTTTTCAGTTAACCGTACGACGTGTAATATAACGTCAAAGAGCCTGTCGTCTGGTTTTGGGTATTTTTCTCATAATTAGTTCCGAAACGCAACACACAAAAACATTGCAACACACCGGCTAAATAACAAAAAAATCCAGAATACTAAGACCTGGAAGCGACTGCAAAAGCTCACCATGAATAATACATTAAAAACATATACACTCGAATTGTATAAGCATTTTTACGTGCACCTTTGTATACAAAGGGCTTTCCGGTAAATTGTCGTACGCTCGCGAGCTTACTTGAAGCTCGTTTCTGCATTATTGTTTTGAATTCAAATGCAATGAAAATATTACGACTTTAAAGATCTTTAATTTGTCATTTAAAAAAGTTTTTTATGCAATGCAAAAAGATAATGGTATGAAAAAAAAATTGATAATATAAAAAATGATCCTACAAAAATGTGGAAAACAATAAAAACGTTAATTTCGGGAAAACAAAATAAAATTTTAAATGAAATAGATATTAATGGTATTAATGATATTAATGGTATTAATGGTATTAATGGTATATATATAAAGATCATAATTTGATAGTTAAAAAATTAAATGAATATTATATAAACAGTATTAAAGAGATAATAATCTCAATAGGAAATGATCCATCAATTCAAGAAGTGGTTCAGAGCGAGGATTCTGTTATACATAGTACTGGATAAATTTGATAAAATAAAAGTGGATGATTGCAAAAAAATTGTATTTGATATGAAGAATACTAGCAGTACAGATGAGATAACTTTAAATATTATTAAAGAAACTTGGGAATCTATCGGAAAACAAATAGTTAGAATAATAAATATTACACTTATTGAGGGTACTATATACCAAAGAAACTAAAAATAACAACCAACACACCTATTCCTAAGATAAAAGGCACAAAAAAAGCGTGTGAACTCAGACCAATAAAAATGCTTCCTGTAACTGAAAAAATAATGGAAGACATTGTTATCCGACAGTTGATTATATAAATAGGAATAATTGCTTGGCTCCTGAACAATCTGGTTTCAGGGAAAGGCATTCAACAGAGACAGCCATACAGTTAGTAGTGTCTAACTGGATGAATTCACTTGATGAGAATAGGAATATGGTAGGTGCAGTTTTTTTAGATTTCAAAAGAGCATTTGAAACAATATTGGAATACGGGGAATTGCACTAAAGTGGCTGCGGTTCTATTTATGTGACAGGCAACAAAAGATTTAGTTGGGTGATACGTATGTACTCAGACAAATTGAATGTTGAATGGGGTGTTCCCCAAGGATCAAAATTGAGACCATTATTATTTTTATTGTTCATAAATGATATAGTTAAGGTTGTAAATAAATGTAAGATATATTTATTTGCCGATGACACATTGATTTATATAGTAGATATGTAGATAATAATATTAATTTTATAATGGAAACATTAAATTTTGAATTAGGTAATTTAACAAGTTGGCTGAATAACAACAAATTAAAATTAAATGTAGAAAAAACAAAAGCAATGGTGATTAATTATAATAAGATTAATAAAACTGATTTTAGGTTAAAAGTTGGTGAAAGTAATATTGAATTAGCTAATAATTTCAAATATTTGGGTATATGATAAGTTAGATTTTAAGTTACACGGTCAATTTTTAATAAAAAAAAGTAGCTAAAAAATTAGGAATATTATGTCAGTTAAGAAAATTATTATCAAAAGGAACTAAAATAATAATTTATAATGTAATTGTCAGACCACATCTTATGTATTGTGGTTAATTATTAAATATGTAAATAAGTCAACTAGAGATAGATTACAAATATTACAAAATAAAGGTATGAGATGTATTTTAAATGTGGATAGGTATGGTAGTATAAAAAAAAGATTGATTGAATTAGATTGGTTGAATGTGAATATAATTTCCTTAAATTCCTTAATAAAAAATAATTTAATTATAAAAAAATGTTAGAATAAATAGAAATAGGAGAAGCATCTTGTACACAGGTGTTTTGGAGTATAATAGATTGCCGGATGGAATTAGAAGTTCCAAAACTATTGAAAATTCCTTCTTAAAAAACATATCTGTATAGGTGCTTAGTTAAGGATTATCTAATTAGCTTTAGCTACTGTATTATATAAAATAAATAAATAGACTAATTACAATTTATAAGGAGGGGTTCATATATACATACAAATATGTATGTATGTATGTATATTATATAATAGTGGGGAGCTATTTAACGCGTTACAAATTTTATGTATTTGAATTGAAAGTCTGTGATCAGGGCATATAAAGTTGCCTATGATTTGATTATGACTTGGGCTCCGTATAAATGGGCCCGGATCATAGGCAACTTTCAATTCAAATAGTAATAAATAATCACTTAAACGCTTTTCATCAAACGTGAACCTTCTTCTATGGAATCATTTAAGTTTTGTTTTATAAGGAAAATTCAATGCAATATAAAAAATTTGAAATATTACTAAATATAGATACTGCACGTTACTAGGGGTTTTAATTTAAAACATTATATTACGCTTGTGTTATCTATCAGTCAAATCACTTCTGCATGGAGCAACATGTAAAATGCGCGCATTTGCGGTACCCTTTACAAAACCAATGCATATTATTAATTCACAATCACATTACACTTAATTCAAATACGTCATTGCTTAGAGCAGGGTCTTCAACGTTCCACAGCCTTCGAAACCCTTCTAGTTTATAATATTCTACAAGGAATCCAAAATTTAGATAACAATTTAAGATAGTGTTTTCAAACTTTGGTTATCTACTCAAGTTCCACCTAAACATTCTTTGACATATCACAAAAAACCGTGGAGGTAGACTACCCTCGGAAAAAAATGTAGTCGCAGACCATTCTTTGAGAAACACTGGTTTAGAATGTGAAAAAAAAAATTAAATAAAATTAAGTTAATTAGAATACGTAAAAATATCTGCAAGATATGCCATTTTTTGAATCCAATCCGCTTCATTTAATTGACGCATGTTCAGTTAAAAACATTCTTATTTAATCTTTTTATTTACAAAATCTTGTCAACACTTTTCCACGAGATAACCATCGGACTTTCGTGTGAAGCAATAGTGTCTTATATAAACTACCCATATTTTCACATAATAATGTAAAAATTCTTGCTTTCAATGGCCTTGATTTGATAAAATTTATAATTTTAACACAATCATTAAGAACGGCTTTTAGTTCTACTAGTATTTTTTTTACTGAAAAGAGCCTGCTGATGAAGACAGCAATGGGTGTTTCTTATGTGAAGAATTTTCTGTTTTATGCGTGCAACTACGCCCTTCACATTACCACATTGCCTTGGCTCCGTCAGCACATACTTGATGACATAAATCCCAAAACCGTGGCGCTGAAATCGCGACTGCAGCAGCTGTCACGACGGCAGTTATGGATATTTGTTTCATTAAAAAAATTGTTGAATTTCTTCCCAGTAGTCTGTCCCATAAACACGGAGGAACCCTGCCAAACTTTTGCGGAACCCAGGTTGAAGAACGCTGGCTTAGAGGATGGAGCCTAGTTCACAGGTAGTGACTTTACTTTGTAAAGTGTCCTCATTGGATTGTAAATTTATTGATCGGTAGAGTTTCCCCGTTCGGACAATAGTACGTAGGTGTTGTTAGTTCGCGCGCGCAAATTACGCGCCCGTGTTTACTCGGATACGGCGACGCAGTTTCGATTAAGCCAAATTTCCCGGATAAACGCTAAATTCAATTATCCGGAGTATCAGTCGGCGAAACTGTGGGGGTTCAAGGGGGGGAGGAGATTCCATCCACTCGCTATCTCGGATTATTCGGACAAATGCCGAGTAGACGGCCTGTTAATTTATATGAGACTAACCGAGACACGGGAGACGTGGCCTCAGCGTTCTGATACTCGTATATCCGAAATGCGATTAAATTACGGATATAATGCTAAATTAATACGGGCGATCGAAATTTGAGATTTCATCTTTGACTGCCAAAAATATTGTATAGATATATGTATACACTTACCCCATATTTTCCCAGACTGTTCACAGTACACGATAGTATAGCTTCCCTTCCTACAGGATACGTCAGATTTCCTATTGGCGCTTCAAATTCCGGTTCGTCGGATATTTGACGAGTTGTCGGAAAAGTTTCTGCAAAACAAAAGAACAAAAAATGAATGAAAATCAATAAATTCTTTAAAGCTCGTTGATTTTACACGAAAAATGTTATACATAGTTGCATCAAAATTTTATTTGAAATGTACATAACATACATAGTGTTTTTTTTTCATTATTATTTTAGAATACTGAAAGTACATTGAAATTTTCACTTAATTTTTTCACATTGTCGATATTGTTTACATACATTACTCACATTGAAAGCGTTCATCAGTTTTCACCGCCTACAGTCAACTTAACCAATTAGTATGTAATATAAATAAATTCACGTAATACATTTATTTGGGCTTTGCATCAAAAGACAAAAATACCTACATATGTATCTATTATGTTTTTAAAATATTAATGAAAGGTAGCTATTGTGACTGGTTTTCAAAATGTAGTATGATTTATTGTCGTAGACGTATCGTACATATTCGTTGACGTAAGTGAATTACTGTGAAAGGTAAATGAATTGTAATGAAATTAGGAGTGACAATCGAGGGACATTCGTGTAATTTTTAATATACCTCAGTCAACATTGACATTGATATACGACCATTTAAACTGTGATATTTTAATTAATCCAAAAACTACACGGTGCCTTCGAAAAATTAATTTAAAAATTACCACGCTGAAAAAAAAAATGAACACGTAGGTACATACATATACAGATGTAGGTAGATGGCACCTACCAACTACCTAGTGCGAATTTTTCGCCGGAATCGCAAAGTGAATAAAGTCATAAGGGCTGTCACGATTTAGAGCGCTAATTTATTTTCATCAGCGCAAACAAAGGGGTCGGCTCCAAGTCGTTAAAAAATTTCGCTTCATATTCGACCCCTTTTCCACCTCACCCCTTTTCAGGCTGAAAAGAGTCGCGAGTTGACGAGTCGGCGAGTTTTTCAGGGGGTTTGGGTTTTGGGGTAGTGGATCGGTCCGCCGTCGACACACGGTTATTTAAACCGAACGTCCGTAAAGCTGCCACAAATCTCGAGCTTAGCCATTTTGAATGTTGAATTATTAAAGCCGACGAGTCGAAGCGCTGAAATAGGCGAAATCCGCGCGCTCTCTCGTCTATCGCGTCTGGATTTTCGTGCGAGTGGCCAACGCGGTCACATTCGGAATTAACGGCCGTCAAAAACCGCATTAATTCCAGTGTCGGTGTGAGCAAAAAATAATAATAAAAAAAATAAGAGATATTATACACGTATTATGTATTTATGTGTGTGTTTGTGTGGAATCTCGGTGTGTTTGTGTGGCAGAGCGTGGCAAAAGTGTCGTGCGCGATAACAACACTGTATAACGTGCCACGCTTGTCAGTTTTGCGCTGTGCGGGAAAATTAAATTTGTGTAATTACATTAAATATTAAATAAAATGTAATAATTTTAAAGGAATTTATTTTTTATTAACAATTGAGGACTATCTCTCTGTGGCAGGGAGTCAGATCAATTTTTTTCATATGAAAATTTTGCACACATTCTATACGTACATACATACATAGCTAGTCAAATTTATGCTAGCTGACTATGTATAGATGTGAAACATGGATGTTGAATTCAAGAATGTTACGTAATATCCAGTGCACAACAGACAAGCATGGAAAGATGTATGCTTGGAATGTACCTATATACAAGAAGACATCGTAAGATGAATACATGGGTAAGAAGCATGACCAAAGTGGTAGATGTAGAGGAACGTGTGAAAAAGTTGAAGTGGCAATGAGCTGGACAGTGGACATATAACGAGAAGAATTTATGGCAGAAATACTGGAATGGTATTCCAGAGGATGTGAAAGAAAGCAAGATAGATCAAGTGGATGATGGGCTGATGAATTGAGAAGAATGTGTGGAGTCGAGTGAATGCAGATTGCTGGAGACAGACTGGAATTGAAGAGTATTAGAGAGGCCTTTATCCAGCAGTGAACGGCTAAAAATAATGATGATGATTTCAACAGGAGTGCGTCTCTGGCAGACGACCGCCAGCGATCTGATCCATTTAACAATTCTGCTAACTCGATACTTTATTTTCCCGAGAGCACGTGAATCTACATAGACTAGACCCAATAACAGGTTAACATATGAATAATTTATAGGAGGTGTCAATTTTTGGTTAAACTGTCTCACAACTAAGTTAATAAAATTAATAATAATAACTAAGTTAATAATTTGATAAATTGGCAAACTCTAATAGGAGACGGCCAGTCTGGATTTAGCAATGACCAGATCTTGCCTATAATGATAATTAAGATCAAAAAAACTGTCGACAAAATCATTTCGATATACGGAATCGAACTTCAGACCTTCACTCAAGAGACTAACGCTCTAACCACTCTTCACTAAATATTGTTTAATATTAAATTTATTTTATTGTCAAATGGCATAGATACATTGAATTACAATAGGGCTCATCTTGAAATGCGTTCAATTTTGTAATGGAATTTCAAAATTTTCGAATGCGCCAAACGTGTCGATACGTTTAAAATACACGGCGTGTTTGTTTCCATTCTTTCAAGGGAGAATATTTTCATTTGGATGGTAAATATAGGACGAGCGAGCTGAGAATAAATTAGAATTGAAAAGCGCTAAGAATTCTCGTGTAGCGAGCGAGAGCGAGAAAGGAGCCCCAGATGTTTTATTTATTTATGCAACGACTCTTTGAATAAATTTTCAAAAATGAAACGCTTTGAATTCAAAACGTCAACAATAAAAAAATAAAAATTGTTTTTCGCTTCTCGATCGATCGAATTTAATTTTTCGATGTCTTATCATAGGAAACCAACAACTGATGGTAAACTAAAATTTTCTACACTTCTTTGGGTGTGGAATCTGGATTGCTATTGTAGTAATCTATGTAGTTGCGGTAGAATCGCGGCGTAAGTGTGGTTAATTGTCCCGTATTTGTCGAGTAGTCGTAATGTGCGTCATATTTGGGACATTAGCCGAGAAAAGTGGCGCACATTAGTCGCTGGGTTATATATGTATCTGCTCGTGAGAAAGACAAATTGGCCACGCACAATGCGTTTGACACGTCGAAATAGAGAAAAATGTGTCGGATCACTGACGTAGAAATGTGTCGTTGCGAATTAGGCACAGTTAGCGATACAGCTTCCGGACAAATCGCGCGAACTATGCCGGACATCCGAAATTAACCTAATTAACTGTAGATCGTTTTACGTATAAATAGCAATATAATTTTTTACTTAATACTAGGTAAGGTCAAATATTACAGAGACCGTGATCAATTTATATACTTAACTCGATACTGACGATATCATAATTTCACATTGTCCTTACTGCTATTGTATTCTGATGAAATGTATGTTATTTTATACTGATAGTAATAATGAGCCGGCTTACAATCGTGGATCTCGTTTAAATATTATAATGTAATCACTGAAATTATGGCGCCCAGGCTCGGTGGAAAAGATTAATTTGTATGCGGCGAGATGTTGTTAAACCGCGATGATGCTAAATATTTTACGCTTCTGTACATTAGGCGGATTTCACAGATGCAAAACCCCGTTTGAGTTAGCGAACGGTCTTGACTTTCATTTGCATATCGTATGCATAGTATGCGCTTGCATTGTTACAATGCAACATAGGATTAAATATTGTAGTGGAAATGCTGATAGTGAGCGCATGGCGTTAACTGGGCGCAGTAAGCACTTTGATATCAGCAATACACTTATAAAATATCAATAGTTTCATGAAAGATTTTTTGGAAAGGTTTAACTGTGATTGATCATTATTTACAATGTATGTATGTATATGTGCTATTAACGTAGACATTCGAAAAAAACAATTTTTTTTACAGAATAAAGAAACTTGCTAAAATTTGAATAAACATATAATGCATGGATACAATGTTGAAAATGATATCCTTGCATGGTTACAGTTGTTTGTGTAATAAATTTTAGAAATACATTAACTGTAAAACCTCGTATGCATTGGACTACATAGTTTCTATGTCATACGTTGAAAGTTTTAAGTCAGTAGGAGTTATGTACATACATATTTACATATGTACATATTTGATGCTGGTCGACTTTTAATTGAACCACTGGTTTCAATAGTGAATTTCATTGTGCTTTTAACTTAAAAATAAACCGTTTATGTACGATAGGTAGCTTTACAAATTGTACACAGGTCGGCATGTCTGTAAATCACTAGTAAGTAGCTTAGTTTTAGTATGGGACAGTTGATACGAACAAACGTATAAAACACACATGTCGTCAAGGATACTAATCGGTCTTTCTCAAACGTTTCACTGCCACATTTTATATCGATTGGACCGGTCGTATAACTCTCGCATCTCTCATTGTGTGTAGCTCGATTGTGTGGACAGCCAATAAAAAGTAAATCTCTTGCGGATCTTAAAAGCCGCACCGTCCCTTCCATCATGATTTATGGATGAGAGAGAAAGATCCAAAATCTACAGTATGGTGTGATAAAATTCACACTATAAACAAACATACATATATATTTCGTATGTATACATACATACATAAGTGTGATTTCGAAAGGGTGTGGGGGGGGGGGGGGTTGATTGAGTTGATTCGTGACAGCTCGGTACGAGTAGCTTCGCCCTAATAGAATACAGGGTGGTTCGGTAAAAAGGTACCTGTGTATCAATCAGAGCTGGTCCAGGGTAACCAGGAGCAGGTGCCCCAGTATCGCATTACCCGGTGGTTCGATTGACTTTGATGTATGCCGGCAATACGTCACGGACCGCGACCCAGACATTGACAGCGCACAGGAACGACCGATGACGAATTTTGCCGTCAAATCTAACGGCAACCGATCTACCCAGGTGACATACATACATCGCATTCCTCGAACTGGCCAAAATGAATAATGAGAATTTTAAAAACGAGGGATATCACACCAAAGATTGCATATTAAACTACCATTTTAAAAGTTAGCAGGTGAGATTATCAATTCTGATTTGACGAAAATATTATACAATCATTCCTCATATACCTCTAAGTAAAAAAAACTAATTACAATACGAAAAGATGAAATTTTTGTAATATACGTCAATTTCGAACGGAACTTATGCAGCAGCTTATTATATCGGCAAATATATACGGCGGGAATTTTCGTGGCGCGTAAGCTTTCCGGAAATCGCTTCTTCATCCAACAAGTAGGAGCCGCATTACACTATCCGACGGATAAATCCGCAAAAAGCCATCCAATAGAACCTTTATACTGTACCGATTTGAATACCCCACTCGGCGGACAAGTATTACCCTAAATCTGCGCCATAAACACACCGCACTGAGCCAGAAATACTGGGGATGGGGGATCATAATGAGTTGCCCCCTTCCTCTCCTCATCCAAACCCCTAAACTTTAGCACCCAAACCACCCAGCAGTTTTAACTTATTCACAAAATGCCCTCTAGGGGGGGAAAAAATGCTTCGCGGGACTCCACCTACCGAGAAAACACACCTGAGGCAAACGAATCGGTTACCAATTTCGCAAATGGGCTGAATATCTTTCTATTTTCCTGGCGGAAAAACGGGATGGGGGAAATCTCTAGCATTTTTCTTTTTGTATTTTTATACGATTATGTATTCACAAGAAAGATTTTTTACATTCAGATACACACAGAACCGCAGTTTCGAAAACTGGATGCGGGTGGTTCACAAACGGAGTGAGGGGAGGGGGTTGAATAAATAAAAAAAAGTGCGCCCCTTTTTTTCGCACATATTTTTCAGCAGTTTCCCTTTTTTTTTTTAGGCCGTAGGAGATGAGCCTCTGGAGGGAAAATTCTATTTTTTCGCCGGCTCATATCCGCAAAGTGAAAATGTGCCTAATTTATCTTTCGAGAAATATTAGCTTCGATAGCGAAAATAAACCAATTTTAAAGTCGCTCTCGCAAAGATTTCCCAGATGATTGGAATCGGTGCGGTAAATTTATCACAAACGAAAAAATCTGCCCCATACAATTATCTTTAATATCACATCATTTAAATATGTTTTGCATCATCTTTGAAGCTATTACTAAGTAAAACATTGATTGAAAAAAAATAACAAGACATGATCAGGGGAAAAAACTTCATACGAATCATATTGTTATAATTTGATACAATTTTGTAAAACGTTCCAGAATAATAATAATATATAGTCTCAACGCTTGTATATTAAACTCTAACTGACCCAAAACAATTCTCTTGTTTCATTGTCCGCGACACTTCGACACGAGTCAAGTATACTTTGTGTCATTTAGTCGCGCATTCTACATATTTAGCACTTACATTGCAAGTTGAACGACGAATGTGCGATAATGAGCATAGTTGCAATATAATATCATGCACAATAATGCAGTGTGTATTTTAGAGCGCTTTGTACAGTTTCTCGCTGTAATTGCAACGGTGCAATCCCCGTACAATGTGTCGCACGGTTGTAGTACGGTTTTATGAAGAGGTATGATGCACCAGATGACGACATTCATGGTGGACGTGTACAGAAACCGGAACAAGCTTCCACCGAACAAAGACACGATAATTTATTACGGAATTAACGGCATCGGACGAACAAGCCCCTCAACATATGTACATATACATATATATGTATGTATATATAAATAAAATAATTTCACCTATGGATATTCTTATTACAATTTGACTTGTTACGTATGGATCGCAAGTGGTGAGGTTGTGTCGTATTTCGACACGGTTGGCGTAACAATGTTAAATATGAAAAGTTTACATAATTTATTTTTATTAGGTTAGTCGGGAATGTGTTGAAAATTTCCCGTGCGTAATTTACTTAAAAGATTAAATTAAATTAAATCCGCCACGCGAGTACCTACTTTGCGAAATAAGCTTACGGTAAGTGCCGAATATTGTAATCGCGCGTGCATTTTAATTTTTTTTGTTAACGTTAATCGACTGTAAAGCCTAGTAAGAACCATTGTTACATGTTTGTTAAACAAACGATAAAAAAAATCAAGGGCGAGCAATTTAATTAATAAACTGTTGCTGATAAGCTACGTAGGAATGTTTAATTTGCCTCAATTTTAAGCTTTTAAAATATTCTATAAGATTTCGTCAGCGATTTTATCAACTTCAAAAATATTTAATCACTTCCAAAGAACGTCTCGTTTGAATAGCATTTTGACATGTTTTCTCAAATTGAAATTTTACAGTTGAACTTCAAACTAGGTATACCTATACGTATGTACAATATTACGATTTCACTTATCGATACGTTGTACCGCAACCATGGGAAGAAAGTTTAAGTTTCAAAATCACCTTTGCATCGCATCGCGGTGGGGTGAAAAGCGTTTTATTTTTACAACGCGCACAAACCGGAGCTTTTGCGAAAGGCAGCAAAGCTCACGTACCAAACGAGGCGAATTCTGTTTCGGAAAATGGACACACACACACATATACACACTAACACACACACGGAATAAATACGAATCTCATTACGGCCGTTATGTCGAAAGTTGCCTGGAAAACGCTTCGCAGGCACGTCACCGCCGCACAAATGGTGTCACGAAAGTACCGCACACGATCCGAGCCATATATGTACATCTCGTTCATTCTCCTCTCTTACTCCATAGCCACGTTTCCCTCCACTCCTGTGCTCTACATAATTTTAATGCCCTTATTAAGGGGCGGCGGTTATCATATTTTGCGCGCGGCCCTGTCCAATTCGTTGCTAGAAACTCGTATAGTTTAATGGTGCGACTTAAGTTTTCAACCCGTTATACGCTGTTCGGGAGCTTTTACTCTAACACTTCCCACGCAGCGATTCGATGATCGAAATGATTTCGATGCCAGGTATGTATGTGGGGTTAAATCTGAAGATTTAGTGCGGTACCATCTTCCGACGGTAGAAATCTTCCGAGTGGTTTTTCCGTTTTTCCGACCGATTAAATTCGGCCATTATACGCTTGTGTGGGATTTATGACGGGGCGCCGAGTGCAGTTCACTGTATAAAGGGCGGCTTAGTGCAACAGCGTCTTGTTTATTTGATATCATGCACCGCGTTGCACCGAGCCGGCATTAATTTATGTATAATGCATGAGGGAACCCACCCACTCTCGACCGACCCAACTGTATTCCGTGTTTCGCATTCATTGCTAAATAATATTCAGCCGCTCGTTTTGAAAGGATTAAAGTCTGGCGGTATCGCGACGCGCGAATTAGCGAAAAAAATGTTACATTAAAGTCATTTCGAGAACAAAAATTCATATGTACATATATAGTGGTGTGCATTTAAAAATTTGCTACTAGCGATAATAATTTGAAAATTCCTATGAAAAACTTCACTTATAGAACGTATACTGATAAAATAATATCGTATATATATGTAGGTACATACATATGTACATATAATGGTTCATTTTTATTCAATTGTGTGTGTTATGAATCACTCTGTTGTATAGTTAGGCTGTTATTTATATTTTGAGTAACATTGTTAGTATTTTCATATGCACAAAAGTACATATGAAACGCAAGCATCAAAGCAAAACCTTTTGTACATATGTACATGTACATACATTAAGCTGAAAAATACGCAATAGTATACAATGGGATTACGATAATGGCAAGGGAAAATATGTATGAAAGAGTCTAGTGTTTAGTAGCTAGCTTGTTCGTTATGTTATACATTCTCCATTAACGGGACAAGTTTTCTTTTAAAGGATCATTGTACGGAAAAGCTTCCTCTTTAGATTTTAGCTTAGTTATAAAGTGGACCAGCATACAGATATCAGATATAAATGAATATAATATTTTGTTTGAAATCAACTATTATATTGTCTGTGGAAAAGAAGGTGTTATATATTTTCCTATGAATGTGTGTTAACCTTATACTTTATATAATAATATTTGTGCCACTTTTCAAACACGTTATATTCTACGTAAGAGCGAGATATAGAGTCTATGTATGTAATAAATATACGAGATACCGGCTCTATAAAACCAAAGTGGAGTGTTCCACTTATATTGCACGTAATCTATCGATTTTGTTTCGCAATAACATTATGCAGACACTCCTTTGTGTCTTGCAAAAAAAAAAAAAGATTTTACGTCTTGCGGTTTAACAAACACAGGCGGAGATTGAACGGGCGTAAAGTGCATTCGACGTGAATGCATCTTCTCGAACGTGTGCAATGCCTTAATCAATCACCGAAGGCTTAGAGAAACACCATAGTTCATTCAGTGGATGTATTCGAAGTAAATTTAGAAACCACCCAGGGAGAGAGATTATTGATGATTTTACTCCCCCGTATATAGGATTGATGGTTGGATGAATTTAATAGGTACACAAGGTTACATTGTAGAATGAATCTTACCACATACATACATACATAAAAGCGCCATGACACGTTTTATGTATGATATATGTATATGTAGGTATAGTTCAATAAAAAGACAGTATGTATGTATATACCAGTTATGCAGTAAGTGCGCTCTCGTGTTTCCAATTATCTCAGAGATCGCGAAGAAATTGCAATCTGCCTTAATTGAAGATTTTTTACGCCGGTGCCGGTTGCACCCGATGATAAAGTCGTAGACTTCCGCACCCACTTCCGGTACAAACGTTAACCTCTTCAGCGCCAACAGCAAAGCGAAAAGAACAAGGGGACGGATAAAACGAGTGTACTCTGCCTTTGGGCCGTAACTACTCCAAATTTAATGTCGGCTAAATGTGCTTCGTTCTGCAAGGTTACAAAAAAAAATAAAGAAAAAAGGGGTGGAAAAGAAAAGCTCCAATATTTTAATCAACGTGAGAGCTTTTTTAAATAACAGGCACGTTCAACCAGGTGATTTAGTCACTACTAGCTTAAAACTTGCGACCTAAGCTGCCCCTTATCGCTTCAGACAATCCTATTCCTCTCCCGTCCCACCCTCTTTCGCTCCTCTTCTGTGTCCATCCTCCATTCTGGTCCTTTCCGAGACCGTAAATATTTAATCAAGCCGATATATCTGCGATTTCTTTTTGAAATTTTCATTTTCGTTCGTTCCCGTTGTGTCGAATATTGCACATTATCCTGACGAGAATCGAGCTCAACTGTGAGTCGCAGACTTTTTTCTTATTGGATTCGATCAAATACCATCTGAAATATTGATCGAAATCTTGCAAGTGGTCGTATCAAGATTTAATCATAAATAAAAATAGTAAAGTAAAAAGTTTCCGTCATTTTCTATGCATAATGAATTCACATTGACATATTTTTCAAAACTCTCCCGAAGTAAATAATTAATCAATGTATGTATGTATGTAAAGCAACGGTGATTAGCAAATAAGTAAAAATCACAAAAAAAAGCTCTTCCCGTTTTTGGGATTGTAATAAAAACATTACGATTGAACGATTACTATATTAGCGTGAGCGTCTTCCTGCTAGTCTGCCTGCCTGGCTCGTAACGATCACGCTAGCATTGCCAACATAACAAACAGAAACTTTTTTAGCGATGTGTTGGAAACAATCCGCTATCTGTCAAAGTTCGAGTCGAAAATGCGATTTTATGGTCATACACCCATTCAATCAACGGTACACTCTACAACTGTTGTTTCAAGTATTTTCCAACGGGCTATGGGCTGTACTGCTATTGTATAGTCCATCGCGCATAGCTGGGGGTTATGGGGCGGAGTTAGAATCTATCGCCATATGAGCCGTTATAAATGAAATTGGTTTGTCCAATTTTGAAAAAAAAATGATCTAATGATAGTTTCGGCTACAAACATACATAATATGTGATGTATTTATTTTAATCAATATCTCAAAACACAAAAAATTAAACCACTTTCATTTGTGAATATGACGGGGAAGCCAGATAAATGTGCATACCATAAAAATTATATTCAACATGAGTTACAATATTGTCGAAGGTCAGATCTTTCGAGATAGGACCCACATGGATGAGAGCTTTGATTCTTTATCATCTCTTCAACCCCATACACACAATGTCATCGACTGCGGTCGGTTGCCCTCATGCGATAACATTCCATGACGGGTAGGTATACATATGTACATACATACATGCACTTCACAAAGCAAACCCTAACCGCCCCCCCCCCCCTCCCATCCAATCTCATTCATCTCATTCTTTCAACATCCCATCAACCATTAATTCTGTAACGAAATAACAAGCGGGGCAGCTCTCCACCCCCACACAGCGTTTCACAATAATAACATTATCTTAGCGCGCCTGCGGAACCTCCCCCAGGACCCTAACCGGTGGGGGATGAGTGGGTGGGGTTTGAGTATGTAATCTGAGCCTAATCCACCCTTAAACGTGAGCTAATCAGCGCGTGATCCCCCCCACTCTAGCAGTGTCCGGGTATAGTTGTGGAAAATCTGCTGAGGAACTAAGTTTCTTTCCGCTGTAAATCAAAGCGAGCTGGTGTGAGCGGCATATTAACGAGCCGAGTGTGCGTAACTGAAAACGGAGTCTGAATACGTAAACGCCAAAACCGGACTAAATCTGGATCGGAGAAATGGTCGGCGACAATGACCCCGCTGACCGGCCGATGATTGGACCACAAAGTACACTCGAACACTGTGTTTTATTTGAAGCTTCTTACGTTTCGTAATTGTACCCCTTTGTGCGATTCCGAAGAGGATCTTAGCGGCCAGATTATTAATTATCTCTAGGCGTATTTATCCTTATGTGGCTGGTGATTTATTATCAGAGAATGACTGGACCCAAATATGGCCTATTACTCGCCTTTCATTTCCTCATACGCGAGTCGGGTTATCAAAGCGAAAATTCGAACGTGGCCAACACACTATTTCTTTCATTTATTTTTATAATTACGAGCGCGATTGTGCGAAACAACATATTTTTTCGACTAAAATAAAAAAAATGTTGAGTTTGAGCACGTATCTTGTACTATTTACGTATATCAGGACTGCGGAGTCGGAGTCGTGGAGTCGTTTTTGCGCATTTAAATAGCATTCATTTTTTTTTTTAAATACTTAATAATGTATGTACATATGTATGTATGTTCGAATCGAGGAGAATATTGCTTTTATGCAAGAGAACGTTGAAGAAAACCACAAAATCTCCACGAAAATATTCTGTATTAGTACGCCAGAGATATTTGAAAATAAGCCTATTCGTCGCATTGATTGGTGAAATTACGACTGTATTCATGTACCTGAAAATGATCTTAAACATTGTATGTATACGTAGAAACGAAAATGGGGGAAAAATATTCAATTTGACATTTTAAAATTTTTAAAATCGGAGTCCGAGTCGGATTCGGATTGTGGGAAAATGTCGGAGTCGCGTTTTTTTTTAACCACTCTACAGCCCTGATTTATACTACATTTTGGTATTGGTCGTGGTAACAATATTAAATCTTTGGTGACAATAAATTGCCAAATCCAAGCAAGAAGATGTGTGATCAAACAAATCATGTAATAACTTTAAGCAAGCTTTTATTTTTATTTTACATTTTTTTAATGTTAACAAATTTTCAGGTTTAAAATATTATTATTTTAGATTTTTTCCTAGCTAAATATGTATGTAGATTTGAATAACGTAATTTTCAAAGAATTATTGTATTAAAATTAATGTACATTCTGAAGAAATTTATCTTCAAAAGCGTCACAAAGTGATTAATGTGCAACGATTAAAATCTTGACCCCGAAATGTGTTTTCTTTTAGATATTGTTAGATTTCCGCTTCTATCGCTCAAGGTATGTATGGAATTAATAAATTTAAATCATGTCAATTAATCGAAATTTTAGAATATAATGCATGCAGTGGTTTCTTTTGTGAATGCAAGTTCCAGAAAATTTGTTATGGATGCTATTCGTTGGCACGTCTTCTCCCGAAGAAAGAAGCTTTGAAGCTTTGTCTTGTACCTAGGAAACCTCTGAGAAAATTATTATCAGTGGGAAGCTATGAATTAAGAGTAAGTTCGTTTACAATTTTAATTAACAATTCCAATGTGCATCTCATGAAGGTTATTGACTGAAATAAATATAACTTATTTTTCATGATTCAAAATGACTTACTTTTGAGAGATTTATTAAGAGACATTTGAAATTATTTATATGAAGAATTTGAATATTTTTTAATGATTTGATTTGTAATGTATTAACTTTTAATGAACTGAATAAATTTGTATTATTTGTTTATGATTTTTTGAATATGCAAAAATAGAAATCGATAGATAAAATTCATGTAAAAATAAAAAAAATGTTATTGGTTTGAGTCAATTTAGTCTGTTCTTTTGTCGAAGGAAAGGAAGTAGAAACTTTATTTGAATGAAATAAAAAGGAAGCTGTATCAGCTGCAAGTTGCAGCTTATTCCCGTAAATTGAATTAAATATTTTATACATCACAACGCACACGCCAGAGGCAATCGTGCAAGTTTTTCTTCAAACTTCAACTTTCCTTGCCTTTAAGTGCACTTCGTTGTAAAAAGCTCACCTTCTGACACTTGGACGCTTCGAATTGGTCCATCCGAAGCTCGGCGCTGAAAATGGTTGACCAAATTAAATAAAAGTTGAAGCCAAAAAAAAACAATCGATTCTGAAAAAAAAATCAAAATTTTATCAAACCATTAAAATTTGCAATATGGTTTACTTTTATGAATAGCATGGAGATTTATGATGTCACAGTTACGTTTGTTGAAAGAGAGTTAGTTGCACGTCTTGCACCGCGCCGCTGAGGTTAAGCTGCAATCCACAACACGGAAAACCTTTCATGGTAGCTGGGATGCACTCAGCATCCGTACAAAACGGCCACGCGACCGCCCCATAATATCGGATAAGCTGACAGTTTGTATTCTGCGACGACGTATGTGCAGAAAATATAAGCATACATATATGCACAATGTGACCATTGTAGGGTGTATATAAGCAATCGATTTAGAAACGACGATAGGTCGCATCCTCGTGTTGCCAACGCTCAAAGCACACTATACAACGTTTATATTGAGAAACCGAGAATGGTGAGATCGATTGATTTATAGTAAGCCTCTAACATGTTACATAGACAATATTCACATTGTCTATGGGATTCAATATATTCTAATTAACTTGAGCCATATAATTAAGACTGAATTGAAGTGATTGCAGAGTACAATGCTGTATATCTAAGTAGTCTAAGCTTATCGCGTTGTTATAGAAAGTTATCAAAGAAAATGTTTAATAAAGCATCCTTTAAGAGCAGCTGCTTCAAAAGCCGTACAAGAGTATGGAGAAAGGTTAAATTTTCGTTAAGTCTCAGCACGTGAGTCGCTTATTAGTCGAGTAAATAATATCGCGGTAATAATGTTGACGCACAACAGGTTGTCGACATTATATTAAAGCAGAAGAGTCAACAGCCGAGTCGGCCGTAATGCTTCTTAAGGTGACCCCTCCCCTAGCTTACCACCATAGAGCCGTGGGTGGGTTTGGGTGGGTGACCCATCGTGCAAGAAACAAACTTACAAGGGTCAAGAGGGTGTAAACCAAACAAAAGCTCGTGTCTCGTATTTAACCGTTAATGCCGAAAGTTATCGCCCGGTTGCGGGCCGCGCACCGTGTCTCCTCGCGATAACCGCGATTTATGAATATTGATTCTTACTTTGTGTGTAATACGACGCGGACACGGTTGAAGGCGATAACCGGGAAAAAATGGCGTAAATTGAACAAAAACAATAAATTCGGATTGTGTGTCGTTTTTCAGTTCATACTTCAACGATATCGCGTCGACGTATACGGAAATCGGTTGGGCCGATTTTACACGGAAATTTTTTTCTTTCACTTATCAAGTGAGTTTGTACGAAACTTGCGAGTAAGCTTAATTAAGCAAAGTCTTCGATTATTTGTAAAAGTCGATTTTTTAATGGTGACAGACTTATAATGCAATCAAAAGTAACGAATTGAGTATTGCTTTGTTTTAACTCATTATCAATGTATGTACATACCTATATACATATGAGTCAATATTGAAAACTGTCTAAGATCCATGAGAAGTTTTTACTTCAATGATATCGCGTTGACGTATACGGAAAACGGTTGTGAAAAGTTTTACTTTCACGTATCAAGTGTGTTGAACGAAGCTTGCGAGTAAAGATGTCTTCAATTCTTTATGAAACTTCATTTTATTAAAAGGTGACAGGCTAATTCAAAAGTTCATTCAATTTCAGTTCGTTCATTCTAAAGTTGCAGATTGAGTATTGCTTCGTTCAAAATCCATCATCAATTTATATCAGAGTCAATTAATTGTAAACTGTCGTAGATTATCCACGAGTTTTTAACATTCGTTACCAATGAATAATGACTTTAACCTTTTCGTCAGACAAATGGAAGAATTGAAATCGGATTCGTAGAATATTTCTACGTACTTAATATGTGTTCATATGTATGTATGTACATACGTGAAAATTTCTAATAATTTAAACATGAACTTTCATTTAGCAGGTATTTATTTTATTTATAAACGATAATTAAATAAAATAGAGTATACCTTTAAAATAATGAAAATGTTCCTCAAAATTATTTTCCGATCAATGGAAACCCCTGGTTCTCATTGACAGGGCGCGAAGTGACGTCGCGAGCGGTTTGAATAAGTGATGCGGGGGTGCGTTAGCGGGTACAGGGGTGTACGCGCGTTATTAAAATTAATAGGGGCATTAATAATGGCGAACACGAGTCACAACCTAACCCCTTCTCATTCCTCATCCCCCTTGAGCACCTATGCCCCCCCAAATTCGGCTCTGCGGTTATCGAGTCGCGGGAATCCTTTGATCCCGCGCCAAACAAGAGACTCGCCAATTTTGCGCGAAATTGTCGCGGAACGAACGACATTCGATCGATGCCGGTTAATTGACGCTAAACGACTCAATTTTCACTGACTTTGAACTCAATTACGGCCATGGAAAGTTTTCGATTATGTACGGAGAATTTTGTCGGATTAGTCGCGCGCCGGTGCACGTTTTCCCAGGGACCTTAATCTCTTTAAAAAACGGGTCAAATCCCATTACCGGTATCTCCTTATTTTAAAAGGAAAATAATAACGCGATGGCAGAAAATAGAAATAAAAAAAAGCAAACGCACTTGTAATGCTTCTTCACTTATTGGATTATCTTTCTTTTGTCGGGGCTATAAAGGGAGGGCGAGAGGGCCACATACAAAGAAGGCCCGAGTGTTTCGCTCGACGAAAATTGTGAAGCCTGCTTTTTTATTATTTTTAACTGAAGGAAAAAATTACCATTATAATTTTGAAGGTAATTATACCTGTAATATACTCTACATTGTATCGGAAAAATGCAAAATTTCTCCATAAAAAAAAATAAAGTAAAAATCCGTTATCGAATATATTTTTTAAATTCACAAATACCATAGTGACACGACAGGTTGCCCAATTCGTTACTACGGCCCACCCTAAAAAAAATTCTATTTCAATAAATATATTAACATTATTAACGTTTTAATAATATTAATAGTTTTTACGGAATATTTATACGAGACCGTTCCGCCAAAAAATGGGCGCCTACTATCCGTTATTCCTATGTTAACCTGTTATTGGGTCTGGATCCGTGTGTTATTAGACCTGTTGGTTAAATGTCCTTAACAATAGGTATATAAATATAACACATAAATAGCATAAAACGAAATCCACGATGATGTACATATGTACATATCTTTCTTTTGAAGATTTTCAAATTGCACTTTTAATTATTCGAATCGATAGTCTGGTCTGATCCTTCCATTACGGTTGTGTCGTCTGAGATTGTTGAAAGTGGTGCCGGCGGGCTGTCAATTAGAAGTGGAAAGTTGGTCGAGAACCACCCTATACTACAGAGATCGGCAACCCGGGCATCTTACCACTGCATAATCCACCAAGAAATGTTATGTATTACCATTTCAACACGCCATGCAGACAGTAACGAAAGTTATAAATTCAATAAGAGCTGCACCTATGCAAAATCGTTTATTCAAATTAATTTTACAATTTTACAAATTATGTGAAATTTCACGATTTTCTTCTTCACGCCGAAGTACGATGGACTTAGTAAAGGAAAAATGCTTGAGAGGTTTTTAAATTTATTACCTCAAGTGCAGAAATTTCTTCATGTCCAGGAATGAAACATGCTCACAGTTTGAAGACAAAACATCGTTACTTGATCTTGGTTTTATCACTGATTTAACGAATTAAATAAGAGATTATAAAGCAGAAATCATCATATTGCTCAAATGATAAGTGCAGTGAATTCATTCAAAGCTAAACTTTCGAACTTTAGAGCGCGAAGCTACGTAAAAACAATCTAGCACATTTTCCAAATCTGAAAAGTATTGTTGAATACATGCACTGAAAAAAGTGATTTTACATTTCATTTTGCGAAGCAATTAGATACACTTTTGGAAGAGTTTAGCTCGAGATTTCAGAAATTTTCTGAATTGGATTCATTTATTATATTTTTTTTAAATCATTTTACCTCTTCTGCAAAATTTTTTTTTTCTGCAAAATTTCTGATTTTTCTGCAAAAATTGCTACATATTTTGAAATCAGTAATGCGGAAGACTTGGAAATGGAAATCAAAAATATAAAAACTGATATTATTTTAAAATCACATCAAAATGATTAAACATTTTGGAATTTAGTTGATAAAAATAGTTATCAATTATATTAATTATTGAGAAATTGTGCTAAAAAAATATACTCCTACTGTGCTTCGACATATGCATACGAATCTCTTTTTTAAAATATTAAACATTTAAAATTCAAGTAGGTACCGATTGCGGCTAACTGATTTACATTTAGACCACTGCTTGAGAACAGGAAATTCAGATTATGTGCCTGATTATGACAAATTAGCTAATGATCTGCAATGCCAAATATCACATTGATATTTTTAAGTATTTAAGTTTGTAAATAGACCTATAATTAGGCTGTATAAATTATTATTGAATGTTGTAAAAAAATCTTTATTTGTTTTATATAATAATGTTTATAAATACTCTGGTATCTATTACACATGAAGATTATATAAAATAAATTTTTCGATTAATTAAATGTATTTTGAATTTATATTATGCTCACAACACCCCCATCTGGCAAAATTAAGATATAGTGCCCTTTGTCATAAGCAAGCCATTTTGAGTGCCCGTCCAGTAAAAAGGTTGCCGACCTCTGATACTACATATACTACACTGGTCGAAAGTTGGCCCGTGTCCACCTATTTCAATGTTCCGGGGGTCTTATTGCCCAAACTTGGCCGGTTCAAACGTATACATATCTAGGAGAATAGGCTTTGTATCAGGTGGCTGAGGCCTACGGGCCCATTTGTCTTCATTCTGATTTAATTTCGGGGTAGCAATCTGCGGATATATCGGTCGGATTAATTTAATTTGTAATCTTAGTCGCCGAGTTGCGCCACGATTGATGGGTACACGTTAAGTTCAGAAGTTCGCCACTCGCACACACGTACAACACTATATGTATGTATACCGACGTTTGTATAGAACTACGTATATTATTATATTATGGTTAAAAAGCAGGTCGACCCCGTAAACGAAACACGGTTTGCCGTATTTAACCGTGACAGTTAATTGCGCTAAAATGTACGTGTACGTTGTGTAATTTTTACTCGCTCGGATACGCTATGTTTTGTTATTTCAATGTGAAATAGCGTTTTGCGTTTATTTCCCCTTTTTCCCCCCCCCAGCAACTGTTATTTAATATTCTTCTTGTGATTTCGCAACGGCCGCACTATTATATACGGGAGAAAAATAATAATATTAAAGGTGCGCGTTTCTTAGCTCGATTTAAAAATACACGATGCTCAGTATCGCGCAAACATTGTGACTCGTTTTATAAAGTAACTTTATTAATTATAAATTAAAAAAGTATTATCAGGACAGTCATAAGATTCGTACAGTGTTTTAAAATGATACATTAGTTAAAAAAGTTCAAATAAAGCGATGCATCTAATTTAAATAATTATGTTTGCCGAGCAAAAGCGGGCATTCTAAAGTGCTCTGTACATAGTCCACACCTAAGAAAGTTTCTTCTTAATTACATCTATTAAAACTTCTAATGGCTAACGTATAATGCTATTGTCAACCTGCAGCTTATGCTGTTGAAATTGCAAATTTTCTGAATAATTCTATTAAAAATTTCGGTAATTTGAATTCAAACCGTTTAATGCGACATTTTTCGTATGAAAAACTTTTGCTAGAAAATGTTTTCATTCATTTATACAGAAAGTGGTGTGGTAAGCTTTGAAAGGAATTTTTGTATGAAAAAATAAATAAAATAATATTAGTGAGTCACAAGCTCGCATTTCGCTATAAATATCGTTGATGTGGAATGTCAAATAAATAATGGATTTTCTAGACGGAGACACGTATTTTTATTATATATGAGTCAGAAATCTAATAATACAAATATCTCTTAGGGACATTCTAAAAAAACACATTTATTTTACGTTACACGCTTTAGGGATTTTTCAGTTCTTTGAATGATCCTCACATATTTCCCATTCAAAATGCGATAACCACAAAACTATAACCCACATTTGGCCTGAATATATAATTCGAATCATAAAAATAATAATATTTTATAAAATAAGCTATAATAAAAAAAATTCCTTACATTGTCGCACACGCATTGAAGTAATTTAAAAACCGCAATGTTTACCTTGGAAACATTGTTTAATATTATTCAAATTCACCGATGTTTAAACAAAGGAATAAATTGTTGAAATTCCACAGACACACACAGCATCCGGTGGCGGTTTTGTTTTTTCTCTTTTTATCGAGCGAAAAATTAAATACGACGCGTGTGCCTTAAATGGCGCATAGCTGGGAAACCGTACACAAATTTTCGCTTTAATAAACACGCGAAAATAACAAAAACGCGATTTTTCTATCTCGCTTGTCCCCTCTCTTTTTGTTTTGGCCGAAAGCGTCACCGAGATGCGGCCTAAACGGTTTAATTATGCGGAAAAAATAATTTGGCGCGAAACGGACGCACCCTGAACATTTTTACGCGCGTGCCCGTATTCGAATAACCTTTATGAGGCGCTTCGTTACGAAATAACGATATCGATCGTAAAAGGAAACCTTTTGCCGAGCTCTTCGTTAATTTTATAACGAGACCAATTTGGGTGTTTAAAAGGTCAGCAGACGATCATTTCGACGGAGGAGGTGTAAAAAGGCAAACTCGATTCGCCCGCATACCGTAGCCTAAGATTAATAATTAAGATAGTAAGAAATTATTAAGGTTATGGAAGTTATAACTTTTGAAACTTGAGTAGGAAGATGGTGCGGGGAAACGCATATATTTTTCATTGTACGATACGTACAATTGTAAAATGTAGGTCACGGAGAAATTGTACCGTAATTAGGCACATAAATCGCCAGATGACTGAAACGTTTCAGGTTTGTTGTGAATTTTATTCGGCGGTGGTAAAATGCCGAGTCACGTATCAACCGGAAGTTCTGTCGCGGTAAATGATTGGGTATTTGCGCTAGTTTTGACCCAGTAGTTGGCCGGTGGAGTTTGCACGTACTCGTCAATCCGCGATAAGTTTTCCCCGGGATAACGTACATTTAATCCGACGCTAAATACAGATTTAAACTTGCCCCGGCAAGTGGAAGCTTCGTCGTTTTCATCGTCGTGGGAAAACCAATTTCCTTTATAAGCGCACTTTTCTACGCTAATTAACGACACGCTATTGCCGTGCTTTTGATTCGGCTGCCTAGTGTACTACCTATTCAATGTACGAATTGCATTCTCAATCACCGTTCGACGTGTAGTTAGCACGTTGTCGTCGCATCTAGCAGCTCACTTCGGATCTTCTTGGCTAATTGAATTGTCTGCATGGGCAAGACGATGCGACGTCTCCTTGGACGTTTCTCTCCAGTCCTTAGACTACTTACTGGAGCTTATACAGAAAATTCAAACGAGATAAACCAACCGGGATATCTACTCTATTCTATTTTTATTCTCTTTTGTATCAATAATCAAAATGTTAATTGACAAGCAATTAAAAATTCCACTGGAAATTAGTACTACATAGTTTTTAAGAGAGGCTCTAAATGTCTGTTTTTTTAGGTGCCTGTAAACGATCAACATATTCACGGCAATATATTTCCGGTAAACATTGCCGGTAATATTACTGCAATATGGTGATGTGGGCCGGAAATATAGTCGTGTTTCCCGACACTATTGTTCCACTATTGCTGGTATGGCAGTGTGTTGGCGAGTATTGTTGACATATTACCGATGATATCGCTCGGTATACGAAAATACGCAACAATATATGTTTCTTTTCTGCTCTTTCACATACGCGGATCTCTGTCGCTGAGGTGCGGACACGAAACGACACGAGTGTTGACCTTTGGTGAATCTGGGCAATAATAAAACAGCAACTACTTGCCGGCAATCATTGAGCCACACATTACTGCGACACATATTGCGCATGTGATGCCGAAAATGTTACTGGATGGTTGACGAGCAACATTGCTGTCAATATTGCTGACAAATTTTGATCGTGTACAGGGACCTTTAGGTTTAGCTAGTTTTTGGATATTACATACATATATTAGAAATTAATACACAACTCTAATGAATAATATGTTCTGATTGTGAATATGTGTAAGAAGAAAATTAACATTTTGGTCCATGTTTACATAATATTTGAAAATGTATAGCATAAGGTATTAAGTAGAGCAGGAAGTTCAACAACACATTGCCGCTTTCGTTTGACGTAAAAAAAAAAGAAACTAGCACAGATGGCAAAGAAAAGCGATTCTCAAAGGGGGAAAATTCTTGAGGATTCCTTTTTTATAACACTATCGCTTTTTCATCGCTCGACACTCGTCGTTTCGGATAGATTGTCGACCCTTAGCCGGATTAATGAGAGGACGATTCTGCAAAACAGCTCTGGCGCTAATCGCTCCACTAACCCATACATCACCACACTACACGACCCCGATTCGAAACGATTGTATCCGCAAGCTCGTACATACATATATGTATAGGTAGGTATATACCGATGTAGCAGAACTGCATTTTGCGATTTTGTGCCACAATCCCGAAAAACCCACGTCGCTTTTAATTGCCCGTTCATTAGGCGATTATCTGGAACGGGCCCGCACAAGCGCTCGTGCACCGGCCGTACCGGGAATTTCAACCCGATATCCGGGAATTTTCGCTTTTTTTCTATATATGTACATATGTATGTATGTATATACCGTCTGGGATTTTATTCGAAGCCGAAATCGTGTTTCGGAATTCGAGGGGAGCTACGCAAGCGGTTTCCGAAAACCGCATTTTATCGGGGGACGTGCCGCCGACGGAAACAATTGTCTCTACCTGGAAAATTTATATATGTATTTATATATATATATATATATATATATACGGATTTTCCGTTGGATCGTAATACTGCCAATGTAGCTGGAAGCAAGCATTCGTTAATGGCCTGGGTATTAGCCGATTACTCGGGATTGCTGACGCAGGAAGGTAACCAAACTACTACCGCTCTTATTCATTCAATTTCTTTTCCGAACGAATGCTGAAAGCCTGCTGAAATTTTTAGAGAAATTCCATGTAGGTATATATAGCTTATATATATATATATTATCAGTTTGTATTAACAATCTTATATAAAACGCTACACACTGCTCCGTAAAAGTAGTATAATTCAGCTATGTATGTATATATAATTTAAAAAGGACACTTAAATAGTAACTTTGTATGTACATACGTACATACATATGTAGGAATAATAAAAGTCTCAGGAAACAACTACAAATGTACAAACCTAGCAAATCAGATTGGTTATGGACGAAATTGCGCTTAAAGTTAATGGGCATCGAAGTAAGATAAAAAAAAATCATGAAATTGTGATCATGGGACGATACCTGATACGTATTAGTCAACATCTCAAGGTCGAATTTTCGCAAGATAACAAAACTTTATCTTGACTAAGTATATGGATAAAATCTATCTACATTTAATAACAACGAACACTCATCATAACGGAACTTTATCGTCGGTGAAAAGATAAATTTATTAACTATGCTTTTGAAAAACAATCGACTTTTTCAGCATTTGACGTAAAACTTTACGACGACGAAAACTCTTTAAGTGTTATTATGGTATTAAAATTACGGTTCCATGAATGAACAGAACATGATATAACAGAACACGAAGAATCAGAACCGTGACAAAACAGATCAGCGAAGAACAGAACCATGACAATTCAGAACAGGGGGAAAAAAAATTTGTTTTAAGCGTTTAATTTTAAACGACATATCGAGATACATAAATAAATGTATATTTTTCCCCTGTTCTGAAGTGTCAAAAACAGTAATTCGATTTATGACTTAATGAGTTTCATTTTTACTAGAGCAGCATAAAATATCATGTTTTTAACATACAATAAATACATAAAGTGTATCTACACTAAAAAAATTATATTTATGGTTAGATTCGTACCTTTTGCAACGGAAAAAAGTCACTGCCGAAGTAAACCAGACGTTCAGTTGTATCGCATTCAACGCTAAATAATTTATTCAGGAGCGTCCGAATTAAATGTATTCTCAAGTTTCCAAGGCGGGAGATGCCCGTCGTGGGTGGTATAGGTGGATTCTGCAAATGTATGCGGTGCGCCCGGGGGATTTAACCCTTTCAACGCGGAGGCGCTGACTCAGTCGGCTGACCGCATCCATCCGGTTATTATAATTCGAAAATTCGGCGCATCAATTCGCCAACCGGTGAAAACGCGACGCGATTTTCTTCGTCCGAGCTTCGGATCGGAACGGGTCATTAATTTTTCAATCGAATCTAAGTGCCGACCAACGTCAATTTAAATTATGTGGCGATCGGCTTTTTCTCTTATTTGATTTTTTTTTGAATTTACTCTGTTTTACCCCTCAGTTAAATTATTAAGCGAATTCATTTTACTAATGCTGTATACATACAAATTCACTTACTGCTCTTCGGGTTTTGTTTTCGTGGAATGACATTGATAAAGGTTTTTACTCCTTTTTAGAACTTTAAGGGATACGTTCGGTATAATACGTGTAGAGTTCACTTAAATTTTTGATTCTGCGATTATTTGTTTGAATTTGAAAAGTATTTACATTAAGCTATACAATTAGTATATTAAAATTGAGATAAACAATATAAAAAATTATATCGTAAAAGAATAATAACATTTAAATATGTATACATAATCGATATTTTTGTATAATGCAGGGTAAAAATTTTAAGTACCTACTGCTACTGTAATCAGATTCACAGCGAAATGATAGTATGAGCTAAAGTTGAAATCAAATATTATAATTCAAAAAAATGCTTTCATTCCTTAGGAAGCGACTTACTTAGAATGCCATTCAGCATACTAGCAATTATAAAAACGTCTTCAACAGCAGTTTGTGTCATCAAAAATTGATAACAAACAAAATTTGTTCAGCTGGATGTTTAAAGTATCTTTTTTTCGTATTGCATTATAATATACATCTATATTTTTCGCAAAATTCATACCATAAATTTACGGATACCACGTTTCTACTTTATTCTTATCTGATAAAGTATTGTGATCATGCAAAACTTTGACTGATTTGTTTTAGATATCATCCCCTGATCACGTTTTCATGATTTCTGGAAAATGTCTGAATGTCTGTGTACTTTTTAACTTTAACTTTTTCTCGAAACTATCAAGTTTATCAAGCTGAAATTTCATATCTATTATTTTCACGTAAGGTGTAAGACTTATTATGATTTTGGTCAACATCCGCCCACCAGAAGTGGCAGTTTACTCTTGAACGAGATTTCTTTTTTTTTTTTTTTTTTTTAGCCTTTTAAATATTTGGCATCTTCATAATATTGTAATATTATAATCCACAAAGCAATACCTAGTTATGAAAAAATAAATCATTAAAATCAGTCAACCAGAAGTTGGTTTTTTTTTGTTTTCTTGTATAAAAGTCAAAAATCTTGTTATTTTTTTTTGTGCACAGTTTTTTTTAAACTTTTTCAGTTTTTTGTTACTCTAATATACCTCAAATATATGGACAAAGTCATGGGTTGGCCACACCCGATTTTTTTCTTAATACGACTATAAAAAATGCATATTTTCAGTATCGCAAGAGAGAGTGAATAGTGAAATGAAATGTTGAATAGTGGCTAGTAATATACTCATGTGTTTGATTTTAGGGTTTTAAGTGGGCAAAGATACAATCTAGATAATTTATTCAAATCAGTATTTTGTTTTCGGTCTTGTTCGCATGAGTGGGATTACGTCGAGGAAGAAAATCGTGGAAATGGCATCGGAGTGCGATTTGATCGCAAAAGAGTGCGGAAAAACAGCGAGCGTAGGCTTTATTGGTCCCGCGCACGCCACGATGGCCTCAACAGATGGCCAATTTGCATAGCCGGGGCGGCTGCCACCAAGGAATAAACATTTTTTTGCCATTCGCAGGCACAAAGCCAGCCCAGGGGCTGCGGGGTGTGTTTGGCACTGGATAGGGTTGGGATAGAGGATGGGTATGAGGAAAAGCGCGCGTGCATCCCCGGGAAATCGTGTGCAACGTGGAAAAGCTCTGCAAACAAAACCAACTTAATTGCTGCCGCAGCCAAACTTTGCACCCGCTCGCTGCCTATTTGTATACACTCTACGCTAAATTGTTGTTGTCGGGAGGGAAAACGCCACTTTTCGCGCCCATTGTGTGTAAGGAATTTTCCGACGCTTTTTCCTTCCATTGTGAAAAAAATTATTTATTCAAATTTTTTCCGCGAGCGGCAAAGCCGATTACGCACGCCGAAGTAAGTGTTCGTATCGCGAAAGAATGCGGCAATGAGTAAAATTGCTCGAAAGTATTACGAAAGTCGGCAACATTCCGCCTTGATAATTCCTAGAACTCTATTTTCGGAAACCTTTTATTTTACCAATACGCATTTTTTTCCATTCGTACACTTTGCTTCTGTCTAATAATGAGTTTCGCGCGTCATCCGCATACAACCAGCGAATTAATTAATAATTTCCATCAATTTTACGACCGAAAACGTAACACACCATAAGCAAACGGGATTTATTAAATAATGACAGTTGTAAATCATTACGGTGTGGTACGGACGTGTGCAATTGTACGCGCTTTTTAACATTAATCGCGCGACTCGTTGAATGATTCATTATCTCCATTTTCATCAGGCAACAGGCTCAATTAATAATTATGGATTTTTTTATCGAAATGAAAAGAAAAAAAAAAAAAAATCCATTTACTCCGCAGCTATTTAAAGCTTACATATCGATTTACCGTTTCTCTTTCGATACATAACAATATATCGAAAGTGCTCTACCCCTTCCGAACAAAAAAAAAAAAAGTATATAAATAAAAGAGAGAACGCCGCACACAAAATTCATCAATATTATAAAAGCGAGCAGAGTGTTTCGGCTTCGTTACGTATACATGGACACGCGGTCAAATTGAATTTTTAACAGTTTCGACATGGAAATGTCGAGCTGGACCACGGGCTGGGCGTTGGTAGAATGCCAATGGCTTGTTATCGGTTGCACCGAATGCGACCGAAGCCACCGCGGGGGTAGCCAAGCCCACAGGGCTTAGCCCCATAAATAAAAGATCGGGTTAACCGGCGTCTTGCGCGTTGATTGTGTATTGAAGGAGCGCACCGGTAGATTTCTCCTGGGTCTATCGAACTATCTATATATAATATCTGGCTATGAGGTATTCATGATGAACGTACACTCATCTCGGCGAAATCTGAAAGAAAATATTTCCTACATAAAATTTTGGAATTGAAGCAGATATAATAGAGGCATAAAGATCAATTGAAAAGTCAAAGAAATATACGAGAGCTCCATTTTCATTGAAGTCGAGCGTTCCTTCGGGATGGCTCACTATCTATGTACGTACATATGTATGTACATATATTAATTGTATTTATGTAAGTGCAGAAATGCATACGGATGCACGCGAGAGTGGCACGAGCTGCTTGAATACGGAAAATGCAAATCGAGTTTTGTAAGAATAACGTATATAAGTTTAGGAATTTGCTTGACTGACCGACTGACTGCCTGGGTAGCCTAGCCACAGAACGCTTGCATACCCGGCACGGCACTGTACATACACATACGCTCATTCACATGACACAGGTTGCGCTCTGCGCTCACGTTACATAACCATACAACGGCATGTACATAAATATACACTCACTCACTCACAAACACACATGGTATACGTAGGTTGCGCGCCACATACATACATAACAATATTAACAAATACTCATTACACGGTAACCACCCGATGAGACTTTTAATGGGTTACAGTTACATAAGTATAGACCTATCTTACGTTATATTGAAACAATACTATTTGCTTAATTTATCTATGTATGTATGTATATGCTTAGGCGGTGAACCTTTCAATACAATAAGTGGTTTGTTTTAAAGGATTTTTACTATTGATCGTCTAATTTAAGTCATAAAAATGGATAAATGGATAGCCTTGTATAAATGAAAATATAGCCAAATGACTAATGAAATGCAGGCAGTATCTATGTACATACAATCAAATTTAAAAGCGTGATAATATTCAAAAATTCATTAGTGCCATATCCTTCACTAAACAACGAGGATGGGAGGGGGTGGTTAGTGATGTTACAAGTTAATTTATAGGGGTGGGTGGGGGGACCATCTTCGTAATGAGACAACTTGTTGAAATCGGGAAAATTGATTTTGGGATCGCGTGCCCGGGGCAAATAACCCATGGCGCGCGGGCCCATCTCCTGATTACCGACATTAGGCCCGATAGCCGCCCGATTTTATTATTGACCTCCACCCACTCCCCAAATACCCCTTCGGGGACGATGGGGTTATTAAGTGGCGTCACGGGGCACAACCGGCACCCCTAGCAACATAATCGACACCATAGAAAGTTCACCAGAGACTCAGCGCCTGGCGTGCGCCGTATTGGTTTAGGTCATTCCGTAAAATGATCCATTATTATCTGCCTTAGTTGGATAAGTCTGTTTGGGCGGGAATTACTTACTCGTTTCACTGTGTCAACAAAGTGGAAATATTTCAACGATGAGTGGTGATATAAGAGATACATGTAGTATATCATTGGAATACATCAAATTTTTTGTACGTTCACCTGGGGGCATATTTTTTAAAAATTTTACGTTGACGTAAATGTGACCGCAATTTTCGTATGTCGAATTTCAGCGAATTGCTTGAAAAGCGTGGGTTTTATACGACATTTATAGACAGTCAGAGCTGAAGGCAAACTCGTACGTACATATGTCGGCCAATTTTATTTTGAAACAACGCGCGAGATTGAAACTTTGCAAGGGGCGAGTTTTCAGCTCGCGAACGGGAAATCTTATCTCGGGCGATTTTCACACATTTTCCCGGGACATTTTTCAATATCGCCGCCGGCGGCGGTCTGAAAATTTACATTTTCCACTCGTTTATCACACTCGCCGAATATATTATAATTCACGAGCACGTGAGAGAGAGGCCCCCCCTTATCGGGATTTTCCGGGTGCGCGTGCGCATTTCCGGTTGTAGACGAAAACTGGTGGAAAAGCGCGATCAATCAACCACCGCCGGCCATTCACCGGCTGATTATGTATTTTGTGTGTGTGTGTGAGTGCGAAAAGCTAAAGAAAAATTTAAATGGGGCTCGCCTTCGCCCCTTTCACAATGGTGGCCATTGTTCCCGTGGCGATAAAAGCATTCCGCGATATATTTTCCAGCGATCAAAACACTTATCAGTCGCTCCCCTCCCCATCCTGGTTAAAAGGTTATCTTTTGATTAATTTCAAACGAAACTATTCATGTCAAAACGAATAAATAACCCAGTCAAAATTTTAAGCTTACAAATAACATACATACATACATAGATACTGTTGTTCAGTAAAATGTTTCAACAACTACGATAAATTAAATTGATATGAAACTTTATTTATACTACATTGAAGGTAAGCCGATTGAGCATCAAATACATAACCTGTTTATTCACGGATTGATTTTCGATACTATTGTTTGATTTAATTTTTGCAATAGGTATACTCTTTTATACATCTAAAAATATGTTTAGAAAGGGTACAAAGAAGGATTACAGGAATGCCATCTGAACTTCAGTCACTACCCTATAACGAAAGGTTGAATCGCACCTCTTTGGAGACGAGAAGATTGATAGGTGATCTAATAGAAGAGTATAAAATAATAGATAATAAAAAACCTGCTCACGTTTAATAAAAACGCACATCTTAAAGGTCATACTCCTAAAAGACAAATCTAACAAAATTGTCAGAGACTCATTCTTTTCAAATAGAGCGGTCGAAGTTTGGAAACGCCTCCTAAATCAGCTAAACATCTGAAAATATAAATCTGTATAAAAATCATCTCGACAAGTTTTGGAATGTATGTATGTATGTATGTATGTAGATGGATTTTTGTAATCTTTCAAATCTACTATATAAAATTCAATGTTGGTCGACGGGCCCCCATATACAACCCCTGGCCGAGCAACGCCAGGCAATTCAGCTAGTATAAAATATAAATAACTAAAAAATTAAAAAGGTACAATTTAGGTATATCAGGCCCCTGGGCTCCATCGGCTATGCCGCCTGCCCATGTATAAATTAAATAAATAAATCAGCAATATCCAAACAGAACAGTCTAATTTAATCTGAACGTTATGGTTTGACGTTATAAAATTGGCGATCAACTATTTATTTCTTGTCTAAAGGCAGTGTATAATCAGTCTTATTTATTTTTCAGAAAATTGTTATGACGTAGTTACTCCTTGATTAAGCATTAAGCGTAAGCGTTTGCCTCCCAGCCTGCTTGGATCATTGCGGAATAATCGACGGTACTCTATACAATTGTTTCACGTACTGTAAAACGGGCTATGGGCTGTGCTGTTATTTTACAAACCAGCATATACCAACATATGACGACCAAGTCGGCTAATATGAATATAAAAAAGGTTTTAACTTAATAACGTATTGTGGTGCAATTATGTTTAAAAATAGTTTCACAAAAACTCGCTCATATACATATGTACAATAATAACTCGCCCATTTCTAAATAATGTTATTATTCCATTAATTTGATTTGGCCTGAAGCCAGTGTTGACCTTTCTTTTGTACTGAAAATAGTGCGATATATGTATGTATTACCAATAATACAATAATACGACCTATGTAAAATGTGATGCGGTAATTTTAAACAGCAAAGATTACAGTGAAGATACAGTAAGTTTGAATTTAAAATCTAATATTCATGTTGAAACGACGTTAACGGTTTCGCTGATGAAGGGTTTTCAGTGACTCGCGCAGATGACAGGGAAAATGTCACGGCGACCTCACGGGAAAATGTCACAAGCGGAACGTCTCAAAGGCTCGAATTAATTATTTGCGGAACAAACTCACCCGCACAAGTCGAATTGCAAGCCCAGAAACAAAGAAAAAATATTCATAACTGAAGAAAATTCGCAGGATGCGAGTGTAACGCGTGCGGAAATTGCAACGGGGGAAAACACGCCGAGATGAAAATGTGATGAAAACGTTTCCGCGTCTCCTCTAGAACTCCTCTCGCGAAGTCACTTCTCGTTTACGTGCCGGTGAAGTGAACTAATTTTTAACTTTTATAATTATTTACATGTCCGTTAAACGTCCGCTTGATTTATGGCCGGAGACAAAACTTGCGCGGAAAAGAAAAACTCGCAGAAGTAAACGCGCTCGCGAATTAAATTTTCCCAGACACATTGTGCACAAACGAATTCCCGAAATGGCGGGGGAAAAAAGCGAGCAGATTTTTCCGAGCGAAAGAAAGAACATTTGAGACCCATTAAATAAGTTTTGAATCAACAGTTAAGTAGGTCCCACGAGAGATTAACTTCCCCGAGTACGTGGCGTACACGTTTGTCATAATTGCATTTACCTTTAAACTCGAGATACAATATTTAATAAAGGCAAACGACACACACCGTTTTTTTACTTACGGTAAATAAGAAACTTTTAGATTGACGGAATGAATTAAAAATTCTTTTCGACTGTCATGAACATTCGTAGAAATTTTCCCTGTTATTTCGCGATGTAACGAATACTTTTTTCGACAATTTAATTTGAAAAAATAAAAATAAACGTCTCTTAATTTATATCTCGGTGAGCGAAATCAACAAACAAACACAGCTAAGCAACCGAACCGACCCTCTTAATCGTTTGGCTTTTTGGGATTTACAGTGAGATTTTCCACGTCCGCTTGTTGTTAATCTGCGATGAATCAGAGGTCTTAAACACTATACCTTTTAAGCATAATAAACACTTCATTTGAATTTATATTCAATAGTGCATGTATAATAAATGAAAATATGTACCACCTATTAATTATGGATACTAAAAATACTATATCATAAATTTTCAATGCGGTCAATCACTACATATATTTTACTTCAAAGAATTTTAAAACATACTGTTTTGATATTAGTGCTGATTTGAATTCAAACACTACAGCTAGCATAAAAAGTCTTATTTGTGAGTCATCGTTATGTAGTGTCGTTTCGATAATGACGACAAGATAATGGGAATAAATGAAAAAGAGCAAAGCGATTTGTATTGCAGTGTACTGCAGATCCCTTTTATTTTTGTCTTGTGATTTAAATCGTGTTTAAATCTCAAAAAGCTACCGTCGACGAGGAAAGCTCGCGCGGAGATGGGATGGCCCGCGTTGTCTTTGCAGTCGCGAGTCACGTTTTCCTATTGATCTGACTGAAATTAAGTAAAACTCTCCTGATCTCTCGACGTTCCCGGCTCTAACGGGGAAGAGCCCCCGTTTCCTTGTAATAGAAAAACATAAATTCGGGAACGTAACGGGAATTTTAAAGCGGTCGCGCGGTACTTTGTCACGTCGCACCTAGCTCGAACGAGACGTACTTTACAAATGTTCGATAAAATCTATACCAACCGTACATTATATTTATAACACTTATAAATATCATACTCAATAAATATAAACCTTTATAATCTTAAATCAGTATTCACACTAGAGATAAAGAGTTCATTATAAAATAAAATCAAATCAAAAGATGTCCGTGATTTTATTATTTCTCGCAACTACAGAGCTTTCATAAGTAATACAATTCTAGACAGAACGATTCACAGTAGATAATACATATACTATGTATGTACAAATACCTTCAGTCACTTAACGAAAAAAGTCTAATTAACTTAGATCCGAGAATTAAAGCGTTTTAAAACTATATAATGTTAATTGCAATACGTTCAGGTATAAAACTATTGACATTAGGCTTCAATTTAGTAAATAACCTTGATATAACATTAAATGATTCAATTTATATTTTACTATCGTTAACGTATAAAATGTAAATTTATCATTTTTTATTTGAAAACCAAATCTCTCTTTATGTATAGGTACATTGTACATATGTACATATCGTACACCGGCAAGAATAGTGACACAACTCTAACCAACTAAAACCTAACTTAACAGTATAACGAAAATAAACTTCATTTTTTCACCGATTTAATACAAAAAATGAAGTTTATGAAGAATTTGTGAATCCATTATTGTAAGTACAGAAATGACACTATTCGAGCAAAAATTTGTTGTTCTGAATAGTGAATTAACTCAAATTCAGTAAATTTTGAATTGTGTCACTCTTCTTGTCGGTGTGCGATATGTACATATGTATGTATAATATGTATGTACCTATAGTATGTGAATGGAATTTTTGAAATATGAAATATGCATGAAAATGATAAGTTTCTGTGAATATGCAATTATGCATGTAGGATCTATACGCACGTATGCAGTATACATACATTAGTATCGTTCCTTGATTACATTTCCACGATTTCCGGAAAAATTATGTGCGTGTGTCTGTGTGTCGGTCCGTTGTGTGCAGAATCACCATATCTAAAAAAAAACCATTTAATCTACCACACTGACACTTCACATTTATCAGTTTATGTACAATCGAAAAATTATTTTTTTCAACCGGAAGCGGTACCTCCCTCACAAGTCACCACATTTTCTCGTTCAACTAAGCTCCCATTAACTTAGTTGACTTTATTGACATTAACTCCCATCCACAAGTAACTTTTCGCGCTCGCGCTACACGTGAAAACTTTCCAATTACACAGATATGTAGTTACTTTTTTGCTCGCGCCTCATCATTATAATGTTGACACTTTTAATACATCTTATTTTTACTGCGCTTTAAAGTCGACACAAAGCGTATTAACAGAATTTAATACATGCCAGTTTGTTGCCGAATCGCGAGGGGAGGGGGGTGGGGAGAGGGGGTGGTGGGTAAACAGGCGTTGTGTTAGAGTGCGCTTAAAAAACAGATTAAGCTTACATTGTGTTTCACGGTGGAAAATGCCATCGTAAAACGGCATCCTTTGGTGTGAGAGAGGGGAAACGGGGTGGTGAGGGATGAAGGAGGGTCGTGTTAACATAAGCGCCAATATAAAAACTTTGTAATTGTTTCCCCATAATAAATGGGCACCCAACGGGTTGAACCGAACCGAGTTTTCTTCAAACATCGTCATAAAAGTTCTATCCCAGTCGATTTCAGCTCAAGTGTTTTAAACTCACCCACCCCACCCACACTTTTACCCATTTACTCGCCGCTCCAAACAAAATTTAATATTAATTAAAAATTGTCGCAACTCCTAAATTGTCTTTGAAAAATTCATTAATTTTTTATTGCCTCCCTTCGCTCCTTCCCTTCGACTCTACCGCCCCTCTCTCCACCCCTTCGTCGTGTTTATCTGCCTTTTGTTCGGTCGACGAGATTAATGTATTACGCGGCAATCGGGAGGGGCAATAAACAACGAATTTGCCCCTTCACCCCTCCCCGTCCCTCTCTCAACCCCGTAACGACCCTATTGCAGCGTATCGAAGTCCCCTCGCATTGCGCTTCACAATCGTTTCGCACGAATATATAGCTCGAGAGGAAATACATTACTTTTTTTTTATTATTTCGCGTAAATTCGGCACAACCCTTTACTGGCGAAACTAATAAACGTCAAGTGGAATGGGCACAATTTGCATTCGAGTTAATTTATTAATTGAAAATTTCATTTACAGAACATAGATTGCCAACAGTGAATATTCAAAAGCGTGTTCTTCGATTCGGCAGATTTAATTACATTAGGAAGATTAACATTTATTTATTTTTTATATTGTAAAATTGGCATACTTACTACTTGCACCTTCAGATGGCAATTGGTAACCATCGGAGTGTCTTCCCCAATAAGGTACTATGACAGAAAGAAAAAAAATCTTTTCCAAAAGTAAAGAAACAATAGTTGCAATCAATGTTTTACTATGTGTAAGGTAATTACGGGGCAAATGGACACACTTTACGTTAAAGTACAAAACTATTCGGTGTCCGTTTGCTCTGTTATTACCATATTAAATTCATATGAGTGGTGTGTGTAAACTTTTTGCGTTATAATTCTAGCAATTAGTGTTGTACCGCACCGTTTCAAATACTCTTAATGTACCTCTTTAAATATAGACGACTTTCTCGGCGAGTCCTCAAACATTTATGAAAACAATGACGTTAATCCAATCGGCTGAAATTCGACAATAATTTCGTATACATGGCATTCATAAAGAAGTTTTTCGGTGAATTTAACGAAAAACGACCGTTAAATAAACATAACGACTCGCCGTAAAATTCGCATTTTTTAACAGCCATTGTTGTACAGCGACAGTTATCCTTTAACGGCACATTTAAGCCCAAAAAGCGATTACGAAATTGACAAAATTTAACTCTCCAATACGTGTACAATAATTTTATATCAATAATGAATCGTGCGATCGATAAAAGCATCGTCGGATTGTTTATATTTTTTTTTTGTACTATTGTGTGACGGGGATTTTATGTATTAGTTGCGTGTGTAGTATGCGAGTTGAGCTCACCGGAAAATTTCCATATTTTTACGCACACCCGTATACTTGTCGAGATTATTAAATTCCTTGCAGACGTAACCGCAACTGTGGAATCTTTCATATTAAACCCGGACTTGGTAAAACGCTCGAATATTTAACAACAAAGGTATTTTGCGCGAGTCGTCGTCTTCTTCGTCGACGCAAACAACGATTCTATTTTTATATATTTATGCTTTTTACATACTCTTTTTTTGCAAATTGCTTCTCGAATCTCAGAGGTGTCGTTAAGGCGCGTAAAATGAATAAGGCTGTGTGCGGCTACGTAAAAGGGTAACTTTTCCTTGGGAATCTCGCAGGAGCAAAGTGAAATATGAGCGTCGGCCAGGGCACGAACAATGGCCGAGCACTTGAAATCCCAAAAGGGGAGAGTCGTCATAAATAACTAATTGATTTAAGTGTAACCGTCGCAAGATCCTACAAGCCGGAGTTCTTTTGTTTGCCTGGGAAATTATCGACTTGTCGAAGGGGCTCTTTGGAAACGATACCGTTACATCTCAACCGTCGAAAAGTGTGTATATTTCAACACGGAAGGGAATCCAGAGTGGGGGGAGTCGTTTCTGAGTGGGTTGAGGAATTAAAAAAAGGACTTTTTCCACGCCGATGGCCGAACTACAACCCTTTTGGGTCGAACTCCTTCAAAGACTCGTCAGTCCTGTCAGCGGCAGGAGTGGACCCCCCGAACTTTTTTTTTTCGGCGGCGCCATTTTTCGTTGTGGGACTTTTGGCGCCTTTTTTTAGAGGTAGAGAGGATGGGGAAGGATTTGGGGTTGAGCCATTGTCCGCCCGTTCGGCCTTTCTTCTGTAAACACGAAAAAAGCTTTCGCTACCATTATTAGGTGTCACTGGACGACAGGCTAATTCACTCCGATACACTCTCCAAAATGCCTTCAACGTTTAGGCCCACTCTCTTTCTGATGCGAGATAAAATGGGACAATTAGAATGAATTCCTTTATTTACCCATATATACATTTAAATATACGTTGATATTCAAATACATTTCCCGTGCCGTGTAAGAGGAAATTTCATACTTATTATGTTTAATTGAAAAATTTGTTGGTATAATATGAAACTTTAGAGTTTTTTTTACTTGATCCCAATACGTAGTATATATGTAACTGTATTGTCATCTTGCGAAAATTCGACGGTGAGATTTTTTCCTATACAGAAGAGTATGCAGATTATATTTTGTGTTATTGTTGTGGCTATTAATATTTTGCTAGAGGCTTTGACGAGTACATATCAATTCAGAATGCAATGGAAAGTCATTAGAATATTTTTTTATGGGAAATAAAGAATGTTCTACAAAGTAAAAATTATAATCTTTGAAATTAGTTAGACGAAGAAGAAGAAGCCAAATTTAATTTTTATCAAATTGGTTTATAATTTCTTTTGTTTCATATATAAGGTTCGTTTACATTTAAAATTGTCTTCATTATTTAGTAAGTAACATTTAATGTAATCATTTTACAGTCCAGCACCTTGCTGTATGTTATTTTTTTTTTTTTTATTATTGTTATTATTTTTTCCTTTTTTTTCTGTAAAGTTATGCATCTGCTTTCTCATGTATTTTCTTTGTATGTATCTGCCGCTGTGGCGATTTGGGGAAACCTGTAATGCCACAGCGGTACATATTTTTATAAATAAATTAAACTGTAATGGTTGTAACAAATTGGACATGTTCATTGTGGGGGTGTTGGCTTTATATGAGTGTATTGAGAATAAGATACAAAAATAATAATCCTAGTTACACAAATGTGTTCACCGAATGAACGTATGTACATACATATGTACTATGTAGTAGTCGATTCAACTAATCTTCCCCGTTACAGGAGTTAAAAGATCACGGTTCGAGAGTTGGTTACTTTGGGTCTTTTGTGTATCTGTTACACACGTATCTGACGCGGATCGTGCCTTAAGTAAAGTCCTATTTCGGGGTGTTTCGGGATGCTGTCTGGAGTCCTTTGGCGAGCATTTATCACTCTTGTCACTGTGGCCGCTCACACGGGAGCCTGTCTTATCTGCGAGGCCCGCTTTAGATTAAGATGAGTTATTAATTGCTGGAAGTTTGCGCTCGGTTGCTACTCCGAGCGATGTAAATCATTCAATTCGACGAGCAGACGTCCTCATACACCTGCTATCTGCTATTTTGGCGGTTCGCGCACAAGCCGTGCTAAATTTTCTTTATCTACCCCGTACTCTTTCCGGTCTGCTGGGGCGGGAAAATTCGCGCCAGAAGCGCGGAACATGTTTCGGTTTAAATTACTCACAAAGTGCGGCGAATTTACAGCGTGCGCGAGACACCGTTTTCGTTTCGAAATTAAAACGAGTAAATTTAAATTAAACGACGCACGCCACTGAGCTCGGGGAAAAATATTATATGATGCTACCGACATGTAACATACATACATACATAGTACATACATACTTGAAAAAACGAACATGAAATCTAAACATTTGAATACTAGTATGTACATATGTATATTGCGTCCTAGGAGCACAAAGGTGACATGTCCAAAATTGTATCATTTTCAGCCGTTCACCATTCACTGCTGGATGAAGTCCTCTCCAATCCTCTGTATCCACTTGACTACACACACTCTTTTCAATTCGTCAGCCCATCATCCACTAGGTCTACCTTGCTTTCTTTCACATCCTCTCGGATACCATTCAAGTATTTCTCGCGTCCATCTGCTATTCATTATTCTCGCTATCTGTCCAGTCCATTGCCACTTCAACTTTTTTACACGTTCCGCTATATCTGCCAATATGGTCATGCTTCTTACCCATCTATTCCTCTTGCGATCTCTTCTTATTATACCGAGCATACATCTTTCCATGCTTCTCTGGGTGCACTGTATCTTACATAGCATTCTGGAATTTAGCATCCACCTTTCACATCCATACGTCATTACTGGCAGTACGCATTGGTCGTATGCCTTATTTTTTAAGCATAGCGGAATGTTAGATTTAAAAACTATGTTCATTCTTCCAAAAGCACTCCATCCTAGTTTCATTCTTTGTTTTATTTATTCTTCTTTACATCCAGTCATATTCACCAATTGTCCGATGTATAAATAACTATCAACTATCTCTACAATATGATTATCTACTGTGACTACGTTTTGCAAAGTTTGAAATGGTTACCATAAATCAGGAGAACTTTATATAAAATTTTCAAATGCTATATCATTGTTATTTAATGTACACAAGTAAATTATCCAAATTGCATGCAAAAAGTTCGGACTTGTCACATGTGTGCTCAAAGAATATTAGTAGAAATTTTGTATTTTGTAATGACAAAGAAAATTGTGACGTCATTCGAATGTGCCACTTGACTGCACTGATAGAATAATGTAATAGGAACAAAGTTGAATTTACAGTTCATTTTCGAAAAATCTTGGACATGTCACCTTTGTTCTCTGAGGACGCGGTTTGTACTATCAAATGATGCAAAAATTTTGATTGAAGAAGTTCAAAACTTATTGTTCCTATTGATAGCAAAATTGATATGTTTGATGCGTACTAATAGATTAATATGACTATTTTAGCCATTCAATAATGTAGAGAAATTAATATTATATTGAATTTTCCAATAAAATACTTTTTTTCAGTTTAATTTTTATGTGGAACCAACGATACAAGTCGCAAACGTTTAATACTTTAATGCCAAGCGTTCAAAACTAAAATTTCCTACTGTAAATGTGTGTAGTAAAAATGGAAACTGGTGTAGTATAGTGAATTTTATAGAAGCAGAAGGGTTATTTTGCATCTAGCTTTCAAAATTAGCTCTATAACATGTCGCGACGAAATCGCCGTTGAACCGCGTGCAGACCGCGGCTTCTGAATTTAAACTGCTGCTTGCTTAACTTTTTATTTAATTAAGCCAGAGCCGCAAGATATTGGGCCAAACTTGCCAAACTACCTGCGGCACGTTTCTTTGATGGCGGAACTCGGTCGCAATATGTATTCCCTTTATTAGCGCTGTTCACCTCAAATATTGTTCGGACGTATTTCAAATTTTCATACTTCACTTTATGACACGCTAATTTTCGCTGTCAAAAATTATTCTCATACGCTCGTACAATTACTGTCATTTTCATTATGCGTGCCAGCGGGAGAAATTACTGTCTAATTATAATAATTTCTTTTGCTCGGAAGAAGTTGCGTGCTGGTCACGCCGTAAAATTTTTCCTCACTCGTCATTGTAGACACACATACATAATTGGCAATTAAAATGATAAATCGGCTCAATATATTTCGGCGTTGAAAGAAAGCGGCCGAACAATCGCGTCGAGCGAAAGAAGTTATTTGCTAATTAGCATTCGACGAATTGTTTAAAGTTCATAATTGGCCCAATTCGTACGGACATCTTCAAGTGGGCGCTTTTTTTTTTTCCCATTCTTTCTTTCAAGGAAAAGGAAGAAAAAAATACTAGGCTAAGTTAGACAAAGTGAGCTTTTTGGACAAGGCGAATAATAAAGTTTAAGCCGGGTATTATTTTGCGTCGGTGCGTGACGCAATTAGTTGAGACACCTGTTACGCTACTTCCTCCAATTAATTTCCTCGTAGAAACAGAGAAAAATAAGTACACGTTACCCTGTTATTAAAAAAAATACATAATAAGTTAATTGTATCATTGAATATTTCATATCGAATAATGAGTCAAATTAGTATTGTAAATTTGACCAAAAACCAAACATACAACTTTACGCCAAGAACATTGGATAAAGTTTCTCATGCCTGTCTTAAATTCAATAAATGCCATAATGTCTAGGTAGAAAACTTTCCATTTTTAAAAATTACATATTAAATGAGTTGAATAATTCACGAGGAATTTAAAGTGTGGCACTTTAGTGAAAACTTAATATTTGCCCCTAGCGTTTGTAGATCTATTTAGCTTTCGAATTTTCGCATTGGTTAAACTCAACGTTTGCGGCAAAAATTGTAAATAATTTATGTGTATTTCCTCTATTGCATTTCTTATGCGGGGTAAAGAAGGCGAACATAAACAATTTTTCTATGCAAAAGTAAAGTATTGGTATTGAACTGGGGAAAAACAAATTTCGCATAAAGTTTGAATCGTTCGGCTAAAAAGTTACTTTCTTCATTCCAAAACCGCCGTTGTGCGAGTGGAGGGGGCCAAACATGTAAAAATTAAAAAAATTTTTTTACAATCTTTTGATTTATACACACAAGTGATAAATGTCAAGAGCAGCCGTTTCGGCTTCGCGGAAAAATAGCGGACCGACGAAAAAAGGAAAACTTATTTTCCAGCGCTACCGATAATACACGCCACGAACGCGAACGCTTTTATTTTCCGAATTTTTTCCAGCACATGTAAAAAAAACGAGTAGTTTTGATTGACACGATACAACTCGCATGGGTATTCGGCATTGGCTGCAATACTAATGGTTTGTTATTTCATTTGATTCGCAGCACTTAGCAATAGTTAAACTCAATACAACTAAACTAGGTGTACCGTTGATTTCTTTCGAGCCAAATTGAATATCGATTTAAATTTAATTAGAATTACGCAGTGAAAGGTAGTTAGTGACAGTAAAAGTGTCCCGCAATTTATATGGTGCACGTAAACGTTCGTTTTATAATCGTCGTTGCACATAATAAAACGTCATAAAGATTGCGAGTGATATGGTCGGTCGCTCGGCGCGATATTGCACGCTGAAAAACATAACTGCGAAACACGGCAATAGTGGCATATAAAAGTATACGTAGGTAATAAAATGGGCGAATTTTTTTTTTTAGATTTTATTACATCCAGTGCACTTTTTTTTATAAATGTACATAGGTACATCTATTGCTCGCTCGATATGTCATTACGTATTAAATATTTGAAAAATTCCAATCGTTCGTTATTTTATAATGTATGTATATCATTTTAGATGGCGGTTGTGAAATTTTAACTCGAGGCACACGTGTGGAAAATATGAAAAAAAAAATACAGGCTTAGATATAGGTATATAAAATGATTTCGCAGTGTCGCTCAATAGTATCAAAATTCCTATTAGTATGGAAATTAACAAATTTACATTTCATTGCTTTTGAGCTTTTGTGACAGTGTGATTTTCGCAAAATTGACAAATTTGAATTCTAATTTATTAAGAAGTGGAGAGAAATTCGAAATAATATATATACATACATATATAAAATATATGAAAATACGATATATAATAAATAATGGATTAACAGTGGAATTACTATTATTCATTTTTATGACTTATAGTAGTGTCGTTATCGTATTATGATACACATCTGTGTATATTGGTTCGGCCGTAAATTTTTTTCGGAATACGGATGGTGTAATAAAGCACATGAGCGTACACATCTGTAAGTTTTATATAATTTGTACATATGTACATACATACATATATTATAACAATACGGTTAATAGTCGAGAGGTATAATTATTGTATGTAGTGTGAAATCTGTATCAAAAAGTACTAACATCTCTCGTTTTGAAATTAAGCCAATCAAATTGCTCCTGTTGAATTTTAAAAGGTTAAATGAATTGTCGTCACTCTCTCAAACGCCATTTGGTCGCCAATTAACCGAGGAAAATGATTAAAATTTAACTTGTTCAGTGATATCGAAAGGCCATTTAGTCACTTGCTTTATGGGGGGCTGAATTTCTCAGATGCGTCTCAGCCGCTGATTTACGACGAACGGTACGAAATTCATTTTTCCCATAGAACCAAACCCCTCGTACCCCCTTAACCCCCCAACCAACCTCCTGCTCGCTTCCTTCGCTTTTCTCGGTTGTAAATTCCTCGTGTGCGACGACAATACAGCCGCTTGTATTATATTGGCGCGCTATATTACCGCTTTAAGGCTTATAAACTAGGTATTAAGTTGGCCGTATTACACGTTGCGGAGACCGATTCATAAAGAATGTTGCCGGTGCGGTATAGGGGTAAACGACGCACCTCCCCCATGTCAGGTGGAGGAAGGGGGAGAGAGGGGTGTAGAATTGTGATCCTTAATGTCTAGGGTCACTAGGGTGTATCTCGCTCATTTTATATACCTATACATAAGGCGGTGGGGGTTGGCCGCCTTTAGTTATTGGTAAATATTTTTGTTTAAGGGGATGAGGGTGTAGTTGGGGATGTCTGGAATTCCACCCGGTGAGATATTGGGGCGATGATTGAACCGGACGCGCGGGACCAATCGGCGCATTAATGAATTCATATTAACAAAGAACACATTGTATACGACGTTCGACTTTAATATACATACATATGTACATATGTAGGTCTTTTTGAGTAAGAAAATGATATATTATGTGACTGCTACTAGCGTAAGCGTCTGCCTGCCTCGGTCGTTGCGTTTGCGCTAGTCATTGCCAATATAACAAACCTGAATCATGGCAATACGCCGTTATCTGTCAAAGCTGGTTCGAGTCGGTAACTCTATTTTATGGCCATACACCCATTCAATCAACGGCACACTTTACAATTATCGTTTCACGCACTGTCAAATGGGCTGTATTGTTATTGTACAAAAATCGATACGTACAGGTTTGGAGGGGGGCTAAAATACACCGTCGTATGACGGGAAAAGCGGCTAGTAGATACATACATACATAGTTTTTTGTGTTCTATAGTAACTAAGTTAAATAGTGACAATGAAGAATTTTATGGCCATACACTCATTCAATCAACGGCACACTTTAAAATTATTGTTTCACGTACTGTCAAATTTTTATTGTACAAAAATCGATACGTACGAGTAGAGGTTGGGGGGTGGGGTTAAAATACACCGTCGTATGATGGGAAAAGTTGCTAGTAGATATGTACATACATATACGTATATGTATGTATGTACATATATAGTTTTTTGTGTTCTATAGTAACTAAGAGAAACGCAATCTTATTAGTTAAAATAGTGACAGTGAAGAATTAATTTCATAATTACGACATCGAAAACAAAATCGTAAACGGCTTTTTTTCCGGAATTTTATTTTCGTTTAACATTTTTGAAAGAAGTCGCCAAAGATTAGGTGCGTTTTGTTTTCGCCGTTTCGTCGACAGTTTTTACGCGTTCAATTCACTGTTTTATCGACGCTCGCTATAAAAAGCTCGTTATAACACCCTCCGTATCCGGGCGACGGGTCTTGAAAAAGCTCGCGATGAAAAGCTCGCCGTTTGACAGTTGACATCCCGCGAAAAAGAAACATTTCTTTCAACTGTCCGCATATTGTACACGAACATTAACCGCGTCTTATATATTTTGTATACAATTTCTGTATATACATACATACATATATACATATGTATGTACATTTATAAAAATGCATTTTTTGCGGCTAAACTAGAGCAAACCATAGTGGTGCCCACCAGAGGTTTCTTTATGTCCCCGTCTAAAGGCACACAAGTATGAAATTGGTTCTGGATAGGGATGAAAGGTAGGGTGTGGGGTGGAAGAGGTAGGGGGTGCTTTATTCAAGGCCTCATGCCTCGGTTAACTTATCATACGGGATGGTAGGCCAGCAACTCTCGTAAATTTGAGGATATCCCTCGACAGCATCATCCTCGGCGCTCGTCCACCCCGTGAGAGGGAGGGGCCTTTAAAAGGCGAACGGAAAAAAAACCCTGGCAGACGGTTTCCGATAAAACGAAATTCGCAATGTATGTTCAACGCTCACAAAGAGCGAAAACCGTGACGAAAAACTCCCGAGTGGGCCACAAAAGTTCTCGGGAGCGCACGCTACTCGGGAAATTGCGACGAAATCAACGCACATACATTTTAATAATGACATTTTAAAGACAAATGCAAATTATAAACATATAAAATTTTAACTTGAACCATAGAATCAGAGACCGATATAAAGCCCGATAAAATTCGACCATGAGGTCACTGTCAAAATTCGATAGTGTATTTTCGCTCTCTGGCTCGGAATTTATGCATGTTTTTCCACTCGACTGAAAAATCGAAACGTGTCATTTCGACGCGTGAATCCGCATGAAACGAAGCTTATTTAGGTGTTTTTTGAAATCCAACTTTTATGTGTCTATCGGACGCATGCAATCATTACGTTTGGAAAATCAACGTTTTTTAGAGTCAAAATTGAACTGCATATGCATACGGTATATGGAGTTTTCATTAATATTTATTTAATTAAAATACATGGCCAGGCAGTATAGCCGATGGAGCCCAAGGGTCTGATATAAATTGTACATACAGTTTTTAATTTTTTTTAGTTTTTCGAGATGATTTTAAAGAAGATTTATACTTTCAGAAGTTATTAGTTAATCCAATTACCAAAAACTGATTATTAGTGGTTCCAAACTTCAACCATTCTATTTGAAAAGAATGAATTCTGACAATTTTGTTAGATTTGTATTTTAGAAGTCTCAGAGTTTGACCTCTGAAATGAGGTGACATTTATACTTACATAGATATTATTTATTATTTTATACACTTTTATTAGATCGCCGTTCAATCTTCTCGTCTCAAAAGAGGTGAAACTCATTCTCTTCAACCGTTTCGTGTCTTTTTTAAAGTTAGGGTTCCAAACAGTTAAAAAAAAATATTCTAATATAGGATTTATAAATTTTTGACAGCAACTGGATACTAAAATTCTTAAATACACTTTTGATAATATATATGAATGAATAACACTTATTTACTAAAGAGTTTTTATGAGTTGACCGTTTTAGGTTTTTTGAGATAATAACACGCAGGGACACTTTTGGGACAATTAATTAAATAAATCAATTAAATAACGGATTTGGGGGTTTGTTCAGCCTAGGTGTAAAACAGAGCACTTATTAATGCTTAATGACAATAGTCATTTTTGGCACCATCTATTTATTGAGTTTAAGTCATTCTGTAAACTGTTTATACCCGGAGAGACAGAACTAAAAAGTTTAATGTCATCAGCAGTATAAACTATTAAATATATTTTTCGGAATACAATATATATGGCTTGCTTGGCATTCAACTCTTCGTTGAATTTATTGTAAAATCAAGTGAATATGTACATAAAGGAACACACCAATTTTCCGATACATGACGTAGTGGAAAACGGACAGCGTTTTAAATGGAAATCTTCCTCGGGGGAAAATTGTGCTCTTTGGCCTCTCCATTGTCGATATACCCCCCCCAACCTTCGAGCGAACTGTTTTATTATAATTTTCCGAAAATTGGCAATATATTGGGAGAGGGGACATTTGGGGCGAGGAATGTCTTTGGTGACCTCTGCTTTTGGAGTCCCCAACACCCCGCTTTTCGCTTTGATGTACGTTGAAAGCTTCGCCCCGAGGGTCCCTCAAATTGATCGCTATTGGAGTGAAACCGATTTATTTTTTTTCTTCTTTTCCTTCTTCTTCTTCTTCTTTTACATTCTGCACATCCATGTGCACGTGTGGGGGGAGTGGGGTTGAACGCACCCCAGACGGCGTATGACATATCTCGACATCGAACTGATTCGACACGAATCACGAATGTTTGGCCGGACCTAAACAAACATTATGGAAAATGTGTGTGGAGAGCAAAGAACGACAAGGTTATGGGGGGGGGGCTATCAACAGATTTTCGTCAGAATTTAGGAGGTCCCCTAAAATTTTGGCGAAAATGTTTACGTACATGCGGCACGCAAACAAAAACTCTCAAACCCTTCCCGGTACTCAGAAAGTGAACACGGGTCATATACATAAATATAATATTTTGATACAGTATTATAGATCGCAAGTCACATAAAGTAAATGTTACTTTAATCTATCGCCAACGCTATTTCAATATTCAATAGGAAAACAAAGAAAATTTATTATTCCACGTTCATGTAATATGAACTATTACTTACATACATACATACATATATGTATGTATGTACGAGTATTTTGTATGTATATGTATATATGTACATACATACGTCAATTTGTTTATTTTTTCAACTAATTCTTTAAAACTACATTGTATGACATTTATGCAGAGTTACACTTTAATATGGATTTCACAATACCATAGCAACAATTTCTCGTGCGTTAAATACGAACAAGGTCAATATTTTTCAATTTGTATTAAACTTCTCTTTAAAATACAAAATTATATAATGCTTCTAATAATCAATTTAATAAATGATTTAGCTAATTGTTGGCGCACGTGAATAAGAAATCAATGTGTATTATAATCCATTTTCTAAATAGCCGGTCATATTGTACAATATAAACGCGTTCTTTGCGTGTCCGTATATAAATTTCCTTCATTTTTACGATGAATATAAATTATACATAGTTGACCCATTGACCGCAAGATTGGAGAAATTAATTTAATTATTGGCCGTTAATTATATTTATACGACTTAATAAATATACAAAATAAAACCGGTCAAGTTAAGCGTGTATGCATGCGCTAATGCACGAGAAGTGAATTTAAGTCGAGCGGATTGCTTGCTGAGAAACTTTGCGCCAACTGCGTCAAAGGAAACCTATGTGTGTGTGTTTCTTTTTATTTTATTCTATTTAAGTTTTAACCCTTTCTCGGTGGTGCAACTTGAACGTAGACATTTTGAATGCAACGCGACAGGTCAACGTAGACGACTGGAAAAAGGGGGAGGCGTGCAATATGCCCGCGTTCGCGGAAAGTTTACGTAATAATGTAAATTTTTACTTCCGGGTAACGTGTATCGCGCAATTCGAATTTCGAAACGTATTTCGGTACTATTTCTGTTTACTTTTGTTCACTTGGCGTGTTTAGACTTCGAATATAAACAAGCACGAGCCGTTCGTTGGGTCGTTAAGTCTCGACATTCTCCGTACAAGGGACGCGAATAGATCGCGAAACTATTTTCCGGATTTTCCGAGCTCTTATTTACAATGGCAATACACTACTCTCCTTGGATAAATTGTGAAATTTTTTTGTCTCTCTAAGCATAATTTGATTTTATTTGACAAATTTTTTTTTGTATGAATTGTTACGGTAATATCGCTCGGAAAATACGTCCTTTTCCGTTTCAATGTCAGGAATACTATTATATAATACAATTCAATTGAATTGATTTGATCTCTATTAAAATACATATATACTTTTTATAGTTTTTTGTACTATTATTTCGTAAATTTTCTGATGTTTAATTTGTAGAAGAATAGCGTTGCAAAAATGTTAATACTTAATGATGAATTCTGTTATATTGTATTAAATTTTGTTTCCTTAAAACGTTTGTTATATTAATTATTGAATATTGGTAAATTAAATTTTGCTTCCTTAAAACGTTTGTTATATTAATTATTGAATATTGGTAAATTAAATTTTGTACTTAGCATTAAAATTAACATAATTACATTTTAAAATATCTACTCACCTTGAAAAGAAAACATGGGAAGAAAGACGATGATGAGTTGAACAACAATATGAAATATTTTCGAAAGTCTCGTACAAGAAAAACACTTTTCTCTCGTTTTATTCATTTTCACATTTGATTTTAACTAAATATATTTCAAATTACTATACATATATGTATGTATGTATGTATGTCTAAATTAATCTTTACAAATGTTAAAGTTTTGGCACAACATTGTCGCGTTTCACTAACGTCCCTCTCTTTACATTACCGCGACTATTTTACGATGTGTTTCGAAATAAATCACATGTTTTTAAAGATTTTTAAAATTTGATGATAAAATTGTACGCGCGTCGAATGCGAAATTCATCTTCCTTCATCGAAGCGTGCGTCGATCGATCTGAAAAGCAAAAAATTAATCATATTAGTACATTAGTAAAGTTTAGGGCGTCATATGTATGTACATACATACGTATGTATGTATATATGTATGTATGTAGTTCGGGAAAAGCTTGGCTTGTGAAAAAAACAGAACGCCTCTAGCGTTTATTCTCGCCGGAAGAAAATCGGACCCGATTTTATGATACCTACATCTGGTTTCCAGGCCCCGAAGGAAACTTACTTTACACACAGTTTTGGCTGTGTACTTTTTACGGTAATTTATTGCCGGCCGGGTCACAAAGGGCTAAGAAAGATATATGAAAAGCCTCCCCCGCCGCGTTCAACTTCCGAGAGGATCGCTCTTTTTAGATCCTGCCAGAGTCCTTTTAAAACGCGATTGCTCCCCCCTCTTACCACGGCGATTTGCGACATTGACTTAATTACATGAAAACTCACCTGAAAACTAAAATCTCACATAATATACTGTGTATGTACATATATGGATACGCATATCTTCAAAACTTAATCTAAACATGCTCTATTACGTATTCAGAGGTACTTAATACGTATTTAATTTATTTTGATATGTTATAAGTTTATAGTATAAATTATATTATACCTTTATATTTTTTAGTTCGATAGGAGTTTTTTTACCAAAATATTTAATATCTAACTTTTTTTTTTTTTTTTTTAATATTTTTTGTATAATTATATTATATGCTATGTTTATATTCTATGTACACACATCTATCTAATGTTTCTAAGTTTTTATTGTGGTTTTAGGATACTACATATATATGTACATGTATATATTGTTTTCCCTGCATGAAGATCTGGATTTATATCTGTAATGTCTTGCAGGACGTTTTTGTAAATAAATAAATAAATAAAATAAATAATATTATAACATAGTCGTAATACTAGAGGTAAGAATAAGCTAATAATTTAAAAGATAAGTTAAGAATTTAAAATTAAGTAGATCTAGAGGAAGTATATTTTACAGGGGTGTTGTTGGATAGAATGGACTGCCGGAAGGTCTTAGAAAAATAAACCAAATTAACAGATTCCTGGTAGCATTAAAACAACACCTCTGTACAAGGTGGTAATAGATGATTAAATTTATAATGTAATTTTAGCTTTAAGTTACTTTTTGTTCCCAATTAGCTTTTCAAGCTACTTTATGTAAACAAATAAATTTTACGGTAATTTCTACAATCCTAACAAGTCATATAAAATAAGACCTTTTTTCATACAATATTGAATATTTTCCATACGGTAAAAGATATTGCCGTCCAATTATCAGGCACTATTCTGTTGTATTTAATCGTATTTTAACGTGGATAAAGTCGTTGGTTGGTCGCACTGGCTGTTTTTAAATTACAGCGCTGAAACGTATCGAGAAATGTTATACTTATTACACGTGTGCGTCAATATTTGGCGATAATTACGCGAACGGAAGCGGCCGTAAAATAAATCACCCCTTATTTTCTGTTCAAAAGGAGGGGGGGGGGGGGGGGGGGGGGGTTCAGTAAGGGGTTATAAAGCGCGTTCAGAATCGCAATGTTAATAATGATATTAGAATACCGATAAATATTCTGCGGCAAAAGCGAATTTCGTTAAATATTCGAGCGGCACGCAACGGTATTAGCCCACCCGCCGCTGAAATTTGTTTTATTAACTTTCCGGCGAACTTATCTCATTTTATTTATTAATTTTCCGTTTTGACCCGTTGCGTTACTCGCCCGATGATATTTTCTATATGTGTATGTGTGTGTGTGTGTGTATTTGCGTTTTGCTCCTATTTTTGCCCCGGTTTCAAATTATCCGAATCGGCGGCCGTACACGGGGTAAAATATAGCGAATTAAGTCCTCAGCGCAGACCGTTAATTTAATTTACATATAAAATAAAGCGTATGGTTCGTTAATGCGCGCATTTTACTTTACTGTATGCGAATTTCGCTACAATTTACCAACATTATTTATAGGTTGTTTTGAAAGTCAATACTCGACTCGATACATTTATTTTTGGTTAAAATTTTTTTTTTTTTTCACTGTGATTGCAAACCCCCAGCCATGTATTGGATTACGAAGAAAATTAATGCAAATTCACAATTGTATAACAAAACGTTTCGTTATATTATATATTATACAATTTAAAAAAAAAGCATGGTTTTTCATTGTTAAAAATTTTCTTAAAAACAAAATGGTCGCAAGCACTGAAAATAAGTATAATACTCTTTGGTTATACCTATACAAAGATTTCCCGCTACGTATGTACATATGTCATTCAACGCTAAAAATATTTTTCACATGAAACCCAATCCAACAAAACATCGTCCTCAAAGTGTCACCAAAAATACCTTTCAAAAACATAAATAAGATCATTTTCTACAAATGTTTCCAATTTGCTCGGTTCTTCGGAATTCATTTTTTTTCTTGTGTGTTTTCCGTACAAATTAGCGTACAAATAATGATCTTTTCGATTCGCGCGTTCCCTTTGATGTACAGCTCATTTTCGTTGACTTTTTGCGCGGCAAACATTCAAAGGCCAAAATAACAGACAAACACACAAATATGCATAAGTTCATATGTATACTATGTATGTACACTTTACGCACACATAGTCAACTTTCTCGAATACACCATACATACATACATACATACATATGTGCATACACGTTTAATACGGGCACTTATCAAAGGGAACTTGTTTCGTGTGCGTTTTCCTTTCATCTCTCGTGTACCAGGCACAAGTCGACAAGGGCGAATTTTCCACGGTGATAAAAACGTAGTTGCTCTCTTATATATGTATATATATATATATATATATATATAATAATAAATACGGCCGCCTGTCGGTAATGAGCGCGTAAAAAAGTTCTGAAAAACATAAAGCCCGCGTGTCGGTCCACCCCCTATTCTTCCCCACCTTCACCGAATAGAGCTTCCACCGAGTAATTTATTCAAACAAGTCGTTTATCTCCGCAAAACCTCATAATTACGAACAATAAAACCTACTCGGCTCGCGCATAATGTGCTCATATTATTTTATAAGGAGAGAGCGAACGTTCCGCGCGGCCCCATGCTCCTCGCTCCCCCTTCACTATATTACCGCTGAAACTTTTCAGACTTTTCTTACGTCGAAAAAGAGATTTTACGGTTGCCCCCGAGAACAAGGGTGTTCGCAAAAGAGGCGAGCCGTGTCGTAGAATAGCACAGTTCATGCGATAAACGTTCAAATTTGACCTGTATTTACCAGTAACCCTTTGTGTGAGCCCGTCGAAGTTTTTCGCCGACCTTGTCAACTTTGTGCTTTTGCCCACGCTTTTGTAGCAAGTTTACAATTTAGAATGGTATAGTAAAAATTTCCACGCGAAGCTTTTGTGCGCGTTGATAGTAATAGTGGTAACAATTGCGATCGTTTTCCGCTAAGAATTCGTCGAGTAGTTCAAAGCGACAAAAATGTCAGTCCACACTTCCGATTTTTTGATTAAAATTATAATAATTTGCATGTCCAACATTATTAAAGTATCATTAAATGTAAAATATAAAAATCTCATTTATATTTTTGCAATGTTTTTTTACTGTAAAGTAATCAAAGTTTCAAGATTTTAAAACTAAAAATTTGTATCAAAATTGTACTAGTAAAACTTCCTTATTAAAAAATTATCTAAAGACAAATCTAACAAAATTGTAACTCATTCTTTTCAAATAGAGTGGTCAAAGTTTTGAAACCGCCCACCAAATCGGCTAGTAACTTCTGAAAATATAAATCTGTTTAAAAATCATCGACAAGTTTTTGAATATAAATGGATTTTTGTAAGCCTTTTGTAATCCAAATATAAAATTAAAAACTGTATAGGTATATAATTTATGTATATCAGACCCCTGAGCTCCATCGGCCATGCCGCCTGCCCATGTATTTTAAATAAATAAATTTTGGTCAAATCTAAAATTTTAAATCTATTTCGCATTAAAGTGTATTAAAACTTTAAATATCATACAACATTGATCAAATATTTAGATTAGAATAAGTAAACGGCAAATTGGACAATATTTATATTTTTTGTGATATTTTATACATAGTAAATTATAAAGATAAATTCATAGGTTTGCAAAAATGAGTGAAGCATTTGTATTTTGTATTGAGTATGTAATAGAAATCAGACAAGTAACACAATGTTGAGAGGAGTAAGGAGAGTGTTTCGGCATTAGAGTGCATTCGAGTTTAAGATGCTGTTATCTGCAAGTGCGCTTGCCTTTTGATTGAGCCAGCTTACCTGTACTACATTTGTACTCGCAACCGTCTTCTGCTATTGCACTTGCATCACTACTATGCACCGCGTTTGAATAAGACGCTTTCTCGAAACGCATTTGGCAGCGTATGCCACCTAACAAAAGGATGCCAATTAGAAGCATCTTTCAATGGAATATATTGTACGGCGAAGATCTATTATTGTACATTTTAATTTTAAATATTAAACACACTTTTACATACATTCAGGATATTAAATATGAGTATCATGCACTTTTTTTTCATTTTCGGTCGGTGCGGAAAAGAAAAATCTTGAAATAATCACCGTCTGTAGATGAGGATTCGGGATGACTTATTTGATGTCACAATCATCGCGGATAAAGAGGGATCCGGGGCAGACGAGTTATTTGATGGTGCCATTAGGACATTTGTTATCCAGATATCAATCTCGTTGGATATATTCTTTAGCTCTGCTCCATCTTTTTTTTTTCATTTACTTTCGTGACGACGCCCTTCATGCTCCACCGGGCGAAAAATTGACAGCTCCATCCGAAATAACATCTTATTTCCTTTGTTGCCGTATAATGGCAGGTGGAAATAATAGATTTATTCTCAATATTAAAATTTACAGAAGAAAGAATGAAAAAAATTACAGTGTATATAAAAGTACTGCTTTTGAAAGAATACTGCACAGAAATCAATGATCATCACAACAATGAATGAATGTATGTATATTAACGTTCTTTTTAAGCTCTCGCTATTATACTTTTAAAATTGAACCTTATCATTGGTGCACTGAATCGCATTATGCTTAGTAGAAATACATTAATTTAAAAATAATATCTGAGCAATATAATTTAACGTGGTTTTTGGTTATTTTCGAGCGGGTCGGTGGAGGTATGAAGCTGGATGGACTTTTTGACATTAGCACAAAGGAGTAAGACCATCGTTTCGCCATCTCGTAAAAGGTCCTTTTCGGGGCGTAAAGTGTGCGGAAATAATGTGTGCAGATAACGACAACTGGCGATGAGGACGACCGTGCATTTTATTTCCATCCCCATTCCCGTTACCGTCACTCGGTCCATCTTGTGTTCTTCTGTGTGCCCCACCCTATCTACCCCCTGTGCTTTCCAGGAGACACTTGAGCTTTTCCTTTGATAACGAAAATTATTGCGTCCAGTTAAAAACTTACACCATATTTGTACTTTTTGAAAACTTAGAGGCGTTGGCGTAATTAGCATCTCTGCAGTTAAAAAGTTTTGAAGCGGGGTTTCATATCCGAAAGGTAGTTCAAAATGGACAGTATTTTTTTATTATTTTCATAACATTCCCCACCATAATTAATTTCTATCAAAAGTATTGCACATATATGTATGTATAATTAGCATAAAGTACAAAATCTCACATTCTTAAAATATCACAATTCCTTCAAATTGTTATTTAAAACATGATAACAAAGTCAAGTTAAGCTCATTACTGTGAAGAGAACTATTTCAAAACAACTTCAATCTTATTTTGGCATCCATGCTAAAGTTAATATGTAGTTGCTATAAGACAATTTGTGATTTGTATATGATAATTTAATTATTTTAAGAATTATATCATTAGAAATAGTGATATCCACAGTTATTGTACTAGAAATAAGAACCATTTAGTTGTAGGTAGAGTAAGGAAAACGAAGACAGCTGGTGGTGTTTTTCATAGGGGTGTGTTAATGTATAATGCCCTACCCGAGTGCGTCAGGTCTTCTAAGACCATAAATGCATTCTTGCAAAGTGTGAGGAAACACCTCTGTGAGGGATAGTACCTATAGATATGTATGTATAATGTATACTACTACATAGATTTATGTAGTTGTTATATGTAATAGATGTAAGTTAATTTAACTAATTAAAGCAGCGCTTACCAATTTTTACAATTTAGAAGCATTTAAAATTCAAATTATTTAGGTTATAGATTTTTTTTTTGTACAATTCAATTCAGAAGTGGATACAATAACGAACGCACTCATATTCCGACATGAAATTAAACATTCTCTAGTTAGTTCGTAGTACAATGGGAAGACCGTAACATACGAACTGCGCAATCCGCTCGGTCACTCGTTCGTTCGACGGAGCTTTTGTTATACAAACATCAATTTCAGTGAATGCATTATTAGTAATATCAATTTACCGAAACGTTAACTTTCGCCGCACTAAGCCCGAGTCGAACCAAATTACGACCATTGTTCGAAACAACGATTAAATATAGCATTGTTACTGCGTCATAATCGAAACGTCGATACTCGCACAATAAGTGGCGTCAGCACAATCTGCATAGCGATAGTGTAGCTTTCCTTTTTTTTTTTTTTTTTTCTTTTTAGACACGAGCCTTTCCCCTTCCATTCCACTTTCTCCCTGTCTTCATTTCGTTTCATGGGCCCATTAACGAACGAGCCGGCCCTGAGCCCGCTCGTTGATATCCGAGGGTGAATTTCGCATCCCCCGGTTTGTCGCCTCTATAAGGGCCGTTTGATACGGGGTGTATCTTTGATTTTACGCTCTCGTGAGTTTAACAGTTGACGTTGGCAAACTTTAGGCAACTGTGTGTGAGCACTGTGGGTGGGTGAGATGGAATCCCATGGGGTGGAAGGACCCCCTTATCCCCATCCCCGTATCGACATTAACTGTGTATTATGCAACTATCGGCACTAATTGGAACTATAATCGGGTCAACGGGGCCGGCGTCAAATATTTGCCTGCACAGCCTTCGAGGCACAGCTCTTGTGCGATAAACAAGTTGTTTGCACGACTAGTATACCCTTTACCTTTCACCCATAAGCAGGGGTGAACCTTCGTGAACCTGTGATCGAAAACCTCCCCCGTGCTTTGTCCCCAATCATTAGAAATTATAAAAGTAATGAGTTTCATGAATAATAGTCTACATACATACATACATATCGTCACTGTATAGGCCAATTGCCGTAACCCTCACTTTTCACCGAAGTGACATTTTGATGGAAATGGATTTATTGCATACATGAACTGACCAAGTATCATAAATCCGAAAAATTATTTCATAACAATATAATTAAAAAATAGTTTTAAAGCCATTTGTAACTTTAAAAAAATATTCCAGACAAATACTGTAACCCTCTAAATGTATGCTAGTAGTATCACTATGTAGAAATGATAATGAAACCTGTTATAAAATAATTTTATATGTTATTACAATAAAAATTATTTTGATTTTTTTTGCATTACTCTTACAAAGTGCTGTCATTTTTTATGAAAAACAATTAATAGTTAAATATTTACTCATCATATCATTGCGAAATTTTTAACAGAGCTTTATAGTCTGCTTTCAATCAAACATGATTGATAATTTTGATTAATATTAAAATAAATCCAATGCCTACAGTTTTTTCACTTCCTGAACAATTTAATATTTGAGGGTTACGACAATTATATATACATACATACATACATATACATTTTTTCGTATGATTCCTGTTCCGACTAGCGATTCGGAAGTAAAATCGTCACGTGTGTGTGCAAAATCTAATTCAATCGGCGAGATGAAACAAGTCCGGCAACGCTTGATTTTCGTACGATTTACCTTTTAATTTGAATATGAATGTTAAAATCGTTACGTGTGTTGGTAAAATGTACTGTTCATATTGCGATCTGAGGATTGTATCGTGGTTAAAAATATATACATATGTGCAACAATTCCAAGTATGTACATATAGGTACGATAACAAATAAAACTGGTTTATTTTTAAAAATCGTTTCAGCTCTGTGAAAAATCGAAACGGAGTAAAAATTTGAAAGTCGGTGGGCACGACACGACACGAATTGAAAAGCTTAACGATTTACATTTTTTACTATTGGAAAAATCGTATCGTACTAAGGACAGTAGCAAAAAACGGAATGTGAATGAAACGTCCTTAACATAAAGAGGAATATTGACAGTTTGAAATTGTGCTAGCTACATACATACATACATATATCGAATCAAATTGTATTAAAAGGTAATTTCGATTGTGCTGAAGAGTGATGGTAATCTCTCGGTGCGCTTAAAGCACGATCACACATCGAACGCTGAAAAACTACTTGGTGGCAACGATTTGCGAATGCAATGCCATTCTGGTTCGGAAAGGGTTAAAGTTAATCGCGTATGCGTCGCAACCCGTTCACGTGTACGGGCCGCTGCGTCAGTCAACGAATAAAAGCAATACCGTGTTTCGGGATGGGGTTTATTTAGAAGGGGGTGAGAATTGGTGTGGGGAGGTGAGCATAAATAAAACATTTTATCCCCGGTTTTCCGCGATAATCGACATTCAATCATTAATCAAGATCACGTTATGTTGTGCCAATATCATCGCAGTTTTCGAACAATGGACGCCCCGCGGTACACTATTCCTACAAGAAACACTACCGAATTTCTTATAATACTCACCAGAATGAAAAAGATTCGTAACCAGTTTTGTAGACCTTGCATCCATAGAATGAAAAGTAAATAAATGCTCTACGTGTTTCAAATTAAAATTTTTACAATAGGAACTTGTCATAGGTTCAGATTTGATGTGTGATACGCTAATTGCATCAAATACTCGTACGTTTCTTAAGGAAGTATGTAATATAAAAAACTGATTAAGGTAATCAAGCAAGATACGAAGATATAAACTGGTGCCCAAAATTTCAATATTTATATAAAATAAATCAAAGTCGACGATATGCAGAGCACATATTCAGAGTTTGGCCGTATAATACAAGTAATTGTCCAACGGTGATAGCCTCAACTGTCACAAATAAATTATTAAAGCAAAAGCAAATTGAAAATATTGGAATGCTGCGAGTGAATGATTCATTGCCTTGTGTCACATTTGATTACACTGTACAACAAAAAAAATCACGTTTTTGAGTTACTCGAGCGGAGACCCAAAAATTATCACTAATTCTGATTCGCCGCATCCGAATATTATAATGAAATTTGTTGGTAAGCTCTTGTTTATGAGATATGAGCGTTTAAAAAAAATGGACAATTTTCCCATTTTTTTTTTTTTTTTGCGGTCTGTGACAAAAAAAATTAGTACTTTTGTGCTCAAAATGAGTATTGAAAGCAGTAGTCAGATTTTTACATATTATGTTACAGACCGTAAAAGTCTAAAAAAATCTAACCAACAAATTTCATTATCATATTCGGATTCAGTGGGTCAAACTTAGTAAAGATTGACTAGTCTCCGCTCCGGTAGTTATTTTTTGTTGCACAGTTGTTATTAATCAGCTTTTAAATTTCAATCAAATAAAATTGTACATTTTTATATTGAGTATAAGCTTGCGTACAACAATGGAATGAATGTAATGTGGATATGTTTCAACGATGAATGAATTGTTATACCTGAGCGGCGAAATTCGTCTAATATTTAGTTTTTTTTTTTTATATGTATGTATGAAAAACTTTACTTTAAGTATGAAAAGTGACCATTTAAAGCGAAAAATACCTATTGCTGAAAACAGGGTTGAAAATTACATTAATTGTCGACACGAATACGCACTCCTCGTTCGGTCGGCATTCCGACCGCGACGCGTTAAAAAATTCACGCGATAAAAGAACCCTCGCCGCATATAGAATGACCACTCGAGCCAGACGATCGAAAGCCGATACGTCGCGACGGGAATTCCCGGGAAATTTCGCAGGAATCCTGGAATAGGGGGTACCCTTTGTCGGGAAAGGTGATGTCTTGGGGAGAGCTCGAGCGGTTCTCCGCGCGCGTTTCCGCGATATACTTGTTGAATAGAGCTTTTGTAAACTTTGCGTCTATTTTATATTGCGGTCAATACCTCTTCTACGGTTATGAAGTGAACCCAGCCACCCAGCCACCCATCCAGCCACCCATCCACCCTCCACACATGCGATCTCACCCCTCGTTTCAACCCTCCCGTAGACCGCCCGTTAATACGCTCGCTCGGGACCCTTACGTACGATATACGACCGCGCTATAATAACCTTGTGAAATATTTATTTTCAATACGAGATGCTTTCGAAACGACGTCTCGTTAAGACGCTTTTTCGCACCGTGCGAATATTTTCAGACGTGACGTCTATTTATCGGGGTATTTGCTTTCTCGGTTTGCGGCGAAAGTATTGTGTGTGATCACTCTGTACGGGTGCGTGTGTGTTTGATGTTGAAAATTCATATGGTACCGACAGTTTGTTGTATATTTGATATCGTATAAAGTTAATCTTTCGTTACCACTTTTGGTATGATATTAAGGTTAAGAATAAGTTTCGCGTGCATTTTAACGTATTGTGTATTTTATTGCATGGAAATGTTTCGGCTTATTTTGGGAACATCTACATATGAAATAAACATACATACAATGAAATAAATTTGTATTTTCATATTGTATACCTATTAATAGAACTAAAATTATATTCAGCTATATATGAAGAGCCAACTATATATTTTTGTAAATTGTAAATGTTTTAATAAATTTAATGTACATATGTAATGCAATTTTTTACTCTTTTTAATAAAAAAAACTTCTCCTCCACCGCTTTTAAGCTTATACACCGCTTCAATATAATTTGAATGCTTACAAAAGTATCAGTAAATAATTAGATGATCCATGTGATTGATAAAACCCTAAATACTACAGTTTACTTAGTTTATATGTAAATGTTTTTTTTTTCACAATAAAGTATTGTCTTTTATATAAGTAAAAATTCATATACATATGTAATGACAAAATTTCTAATAAAAAAAAAAAATTATTGAACGATGAATTTCGTAGTATTTCTATTAACTTATAAGTCAAATCTAAGCTTGTCTACAATCGTTTGCTACGACCTTGTTATGTAGGTTTGTAATGAAGAGGTTACAGTGGCTTAGCAACCATTACGTTGGTAAACCACTTACACGATAAATACCACCTACCCCCATAGTACATACATATCTTGAAAGATACAACCAACACACAAATGGTTATAATACAAGCTTAATCCTCATTTTGATTAAATTAATTCACAGAATATAAGCCTGCACATTTTATAATTACGAAATATACGTGCATATGCACGTAGACTTTCAACGTGTAAAACGCGATATTAAATATTATAATTTGAAAGTCGTTAGACTTTAAGAAGATTCTTAAATTAAAACTCAAAATTTTCATGTCCTTCAATACATACATATGTATGTACGTATATGCTAAGAGAGATAATTTTTGTATCAGATAAATTGAAACTTTAATAAATATTTACTACTTTTATTTAGTCGATTTAATTTAATTTAATTAATATTTGCAAATTCATATCTCATTACTTTTAATCTAATTTATTACTTATATAGTGCGTGCCAGTTATTATGATCAAAGATAAAAAAATATAATTAATATAATCGCACGCTTACTCTTATCGTATGCTCATTATCATACGGCATATTATTTTCAGTATGTATAGGTATTAAACATATTGTGCTATGTATATATATATTTATGTATGTTACTCAAGGCAAAGCTCGAAACATTTCAAACTAAACTTAATTCAAGTATTTACAGCTATCTACAATATATATATATATATACGTTTGAATCAACTTACTTAGACGTACAAAATTTAGACGAAGCCTGAACACTCCAATTTAGTTAAAGTTGTTTTTTTTTTTTTTGCTTATTTTTAATTTTAATTTTTTGACAACTGCAAACGCGTGAAATCTATCATGCAATGCACTCTGCGGAAACCAGAACAAATTTATCGCGAAGCGTCGCGAACCTGTCGTACGATCGTCATCGTGGGCCAACAAAGCTTTCGCGGAGCTTTCGACGAGCTTCCGGATAACTTCCGGTACCGGTGCGGTTCGGCTTGCGTCCGCGAGCGTACTGAGAGCGCGCCCGGGCCCCGACAGACAGACGAACCCACCCCTGGGGTTTCTAGTACCCCATTCCATGGTTTTCTCACACCCCCTTCTCGAGAGTACCTCACACTATCCTACTGTAGCGCACTCGGCCACCCTACTGAGCGCACTTTTGTCACGGGCTGGACCATCCCCTTCTTCGTATTACTTTCAGATTACATTGTTGTCGCTAAATCGACAGAAGAGTATGAAAAACCATTCCAAATATCTTGAATTATTGTAAAGAGTGGCTAAATTAAGTATAAGGCCGAGCGCACAATGGGTACATATTCGTACGAATTCGTGTCGTATGTATTTTGTTGTCCCTCACACGCATGTCAAGGCCATACGTGAGAGGGACAAAAACATACGTACGACACGAATTCGTACGGATACGTACCCAGTGTGCGCTCGGCCTGACTCTGGGCACGTGTGGTATGATCAAAACTGTTAAAGAACTGGTTTGATGCTTTTATTGTACTACGGCAACTATAATATGATCGGTTACCTTCACTTCAATACAATGTTTGTACACGGAAATAAGTATTTCAAGCTGTTTGATTTCACCGTTTTTTTATGTGTGCCTTGGTAAAGATGATACTCTTCGGTAGTTTTCTTCTGTAGAAAGGGAGCCCAATACCGATTTATCGATATATTTGACATTTTTTGTGATATTTTGTTATTTATTTATTTATTTATTTATTTACAGGCTAAACGCCCAAATTAATTTACAAACAAAAACATACTAAATATTACATATTACATACTGATAATAAAAAAAATTATAATCAAATACTAAATACCTAGCTAAATTGAGCTTAAGATATGATACAAAGCGAGGATAAGTAATGGAAAAAATGTCCACATCATCGGTTGCCAGAGCATTAAATAGTTTGAGAGCCTAAGTAATGGGAGAAACTGCCAATACATTAGACCTTACTAACGGTTCGTGAACGAATATAATTATTCGGCACAAACAAGCCGATCCTCTCCAACAATTGAGGATTCCAGATGAACCCACGAAATAAAAAAAACATTTGTGGTTAAATTGCTGAATTTTAACAAATAAGTTTACTGAGATAAAATAAATACCGGTTTCGGTAAATATGTAATCATAAAAATTGATAAGTTTGAACTCACACGAAAATATCGTATGTATGTAGTTATAAAAACTGTCTCAACTTAATCAAACGAATTGAAATTTTTAGCGATACTGATTTGAATTTTTATAACTTTCAAATCTTGTCAATAGCTACACATAGTAATACACAAAGCCGAAAAGAAAATCTTACGTTATTTTATTTTTATTTATTTAAAAAAAAGCTTTTTATTGTTCTTATACTATGTTCACAATACATCTTAAATCTATTTTAATAGCTACTGGTCCAGTGACCATTATCTATTTTACACATTGTTCATTTTGTTAGTATTTATAAGGATTCTTTTATTTTAATGTTAGTGTTTAAAGAATAATAGGAGAAAGAGCTCAAAAACCTATTTACAATTCTTATCAAATGTTTATAATATATTTTACATAATTAAATTAAATACTTACTTTTTTTAGAGTCGGCGATCTAAAGAAAATTATGTTTAGGTAATTTGTGTTTATACCTAAAGGGTAAAGACATCTTGCTATAATCACCGAGACCTTTCACTAATTTGTTAGTGTGGTTATTGGTAATTCTATCATAGAATCTACTGGTTAATCTGTTAGTGACATCTACGACTAATGGGATGTTATACTGGGAATGTAGTCTTTTAGGTTAGTATATATGGGCGTGTTATAAATGATTTTTAATGATTTATTTTGGACTACTTGAAGCTTTGATTGGTTAGTATTGGAGGCATTATTCCATACGGGAGCAGCGTACGTTAGTAAGGGTAGTATGAGTGCGCGATATATTTTAATTTTATTATGTAGTGATAAGGCACTATGTCGATTGAATATAGAGTATATTGAAGATATGGCGCGAATTGCTTTGCATTTCGCCGCCTCTATGTGGGGCCCATCTCATTCTCTTATCGAATGTAATTCCTAAGTATTTTATTTGTGTTTGCCATTTCAGACTTTCTCCAGATGGGATTTTCAGATCTGAATTTGGTTTATGTTTTCGTACACTAAAGAAAATCGCGTCTGTTTTGTTTTGATTAATTTTAATTTTCCACTTAGTGAAGTGGTCCGTCAGTGTCTTTAAGGCTAGTTCAAGGTTTCTGCGAATAGCCTCTGGTTTGATACTGCTTGTGAAGCAAGCAGTATCATCTGCATATATAGCTATGTGACAGTTTTTTTGGATGGGTATGTCATTAATATATATGGCAAATAAGAGAGGGCCTAGCAGACTTCCCTGTGGGACCCCTGCTGAGATTGATTTCGGTGAGGATATTTCAGTATTTACGTTAACCACTAACTTCCTGTGAGTTAGGTATGATCTGATGATATGTATTAGGTAGTTCGGTACTTTGTTAGTAAGGAGTTTATGAATGAGTCCATCGTGCCAAACCGTATCGAAAGCCTTCTCTATGTCAAGACATACCATTCCGGTACTTCTCTTCATATTGAAGTTCTTCGTTACGTATTCGGTTAGTCTTGTTAATTGTTGGGTCGTGGAATGTCCGTGGCGAAATCCAAATTGTTCGTTAATCAATTTTTTGTCTAAAATCTTAAGTAAGCGAGTGTAAATGATTTTTTTCTAAAATTTTGAGAGAGTACAGAGTAGGCTAATGGGTCGATAATTGGCTGGGGTTTTTGTGATTTTTATCAGGCTTCGAATCGGAATGACGTTTGCTGTTTTCCAGTATTCTGGGAAATATCCAGTTAATAAGCAAGAGTTGAATATTTTAGATAATGAAACTAGGGCTTTAAATGGAAGTTGTTTGATTATAACGTTATCTATTGCATCGCGTCCAGGTGCCTTTTTTTTTTAAGTTACGAATTATATTTTGGATTTCACACGGATGGACCAATTTTATATTTTTAGTATTATTAGTAGCATTTTTAGTGAGGGTTTTGATGGACTGGTTGACTTTGTTATGCGTTGATTTGTGGTGGTAGTGTTGTGTGAGTGTGTGATGCTTTTGAAATGATTTCGATAAGAGTTCTGCTTTGTCGCAATCTCGCGTCACTGAGTTCACTCCATCATCTAATGGAGGAATCGCGATTTTTGTCCTGCGAATTGATTTTTAGCTAATTTCCAAAGAGAGCCATCTACTGAGTTTAATTTTTCTAATTTTTTTGACCATGCTTCATTTTTAATTTGTTTGATTCTAATTTTGATTTGATACGTAAGTTTATTAATTAATGTTTTTAATGCTGGGTCTTTCGAAGTGTGTGCCAGCTCTTACGGAGTTTATTTTTTATGTTTTATTAGATGTGCAACAAAGTCAGTTATCTCCAGTTTGTGTTCAATAAAATGTGTTTTGGTATATGGAGATGTTTGGAGTGCGTTATAGCGTCAGTCAGTTGCGTAATGGAGTTGTCAATGTCGGTTTTGTTTTTTAAGCGTGGCAGACGATAAAGTCGTGTGGTCTTGTATGTATGATTTAAACTCTCGCCAGTTTGCACTCCCGTAGTTCCAACCGAATTTAGAAATCTCCTCGGGTTTCCCGTCGATTGTGAAAAAGATCGGGAGGTGATCTGATGATAGAGCCTGGAGGGCAATTGGTGGCGATACATGTGGGGAGTTCCTGACTAGCACGAGGTCTAGTGTAGATGCTTGTGAGTTATTTGTTGGAAAATGTGTGTGAGTGTCTGGATGAAGTAAAATTGTATCAGTTAGCTGAATGTGTTTAATAAGAGATGTGCCTTGTCGGTCAGTATTTACGCAATTCCAAAGCGGATGTTTGGCATTAAAGTCACCAGCTACCACTACCGAACTACCCATGTTAAATATTTTGTTAAGGTCAGTTGACAATAATCTTTTTTGGGGAGGATTATATGTAGATGCTATTATATGAGGGGTATTGTTAATTGTTAGTTCAATTGCAGTTAGTTCTAGATTGGTTATTATCGGGGTTATTACGCGAGAATGTTTAAGTGAGGATTTTATAAAAATTGCAACTCCTCCTCCGTGCTTTATTTCTCGGTCTTCCCGATAACAGCTAAAGTTAGGTAGATTAATTCGTACATGCGGTTTCAAGAAGGTCTCTGAGATTAAAATAATGTCAATATTGTACTCACCGATCGCCGACTCTAGTTCGCCAATCTTATTTATAAGTCCGCGAGCATTCCACGCGAGAATGTTCAGGCGCCTCCCATTAATCGAAGACATCGAGGTATTCAACCAACATAAGCGCCAGCTCAAGTTTGTCAGTGCAGCCGCTGGCTTTGATGCGAATCTCCTGTAGGATCTTTATCATCTTTTGGAGGGATGCAATGGACGTTAGGTCTGTTTTAGACTGAGTCATGTTGGGGATGTTTTCGGATGGCTGTGGTTTATTTAGGATAGTTGGGATTTTGGGCCTTAATAGAGGAGTAGGAGAAGTCGGTAATTTCGGAAAGTTTGGCATCGTTAACGGCCGGGGTTTTTTGCACCGCTGCTGGGGCTTTCCATGGGTTGGCTGCTGGCGCTCGATTCTTCCGCGCTTCCAGCATTTTAATATATTCCTGTCTTCTTGGACAGTCCTTGAAATTGGCAGGGTGGGGTCCTTGGCAGCCGGAACAGGTAGCTGGGGTTTCCCTGTCTTTTTTGGGGCAATCCATGGTGAGGTGGGTGCCAACGCATTTTACGCATCTGGCCGGACGATTGCAATTTTTTTTTGCGTGACCAAAATCTTGACACCTGTAACATTGAGTGACAATTTTTGCATTACTTGTATATTTACTGACACTGACCTTTGTGTAACAAATGTACCGGATTTCCTTGATCTTATTCGGGAGGACGGTCGGTTCGAAGAATACCAAGTACAACTCGGTAGCGTTGCTCCTTGGTTCCTTTGTTTTCATAGGGATGACTCTGGATACTGGGAATCCCTGCTTGGTGATGTCTTCTTTGATGTCAGCTTCCGGTAGTTTTGACAAGCCGCGGATTACACTTTTTATTATTTTATCCTCCTTCCTGGAGAAAGTGTGGAACTGTTGCTCCGGAGCCAGTCCATTTCGGAGTTTGCAAAAGTCTTCAAGACTCTTACATTGAATTTTGACATTATTGTTTCCAATATATGTCATGTTGAAGTCTTTTGCAAACTTCCGAATGGATTCTGTCATGCTGCCGTGAGTGCCGGATGCTGACATGATAATTGGCGGAATTCTCCCTCCGCTCCTTGGGCTATCACTGACTTCAGGGAGTCCTTCATATCGGTTGTGTTCTTTTATTGGGGTTTGAGTAACATCTCGTGTGTCGATTTTGGCAGTCTTTTTGGGAATCTGCCAATCCGTTTCCATGTCAGTATTAGTATTTGCCTTTTCAGACAACGATAAAGTGTTTTTTAGTCGTTTTTTTCTGATTACGGTGGTTCGACGCATGTTGCCAACATGTGATTTTCTGGCGAGTGGTTTCGTAATCGTGTGCGCAGGTAAAGTCCAATGCAGGTACCTGGTGGTGAGCGGAGCGACCGTCCACCACGAAAAATCGTTAAAAATCCAACTCAACTACTAAGCTATTGCTGTGGTGATTATGTTTAAACTTTAAAGGGTTGAAATTTTTGCATAGGTGTTGTGTGTGACATTTTCGTGCATTGTTTCCGCGAACGCATTTCTCGACACTTCGATAATGGAAGTTCGAGTTGAATCGAAATTGGCAAGTGACCTATTTATTATCGTCTCTTCCGATTCCGCGCCTGTACCAGTAAGTTGTTGTAACACTTGGATTGCTTCGATGCTTTTCGTTGCAATTGAAAATTTTATTTTTGCGTTTTGTAAAACATTCCCACGTTAGTCTAAATGTTTCGTATCTTCATTATAAATTGTTCGAATCGTGTTATTTCATTTATTCCTCTTTTTCTTTTGGATAAATATGAAATGAAATGATCTTTTTCCCTTTGAAATCTCTGTAAGGATACTAAAAATAAACGGAAAACAACTTTTTGATCTTAGATTTACGCTCTTATTGCTCTCCTTTATTACACGAAATTACATGATTATTGATTTTCTAAAGCTTTTGATGACATAATTTTCAAAATTCCTAGTTAAACATAAAACATAAAATGATTCATTATTTTATGATTTCAGCATAGATAGGCTCAGGTGCTAGTTGAGTTATAACACAAAACCAAATTATTTTGTAATTTGCACTTTAAAATCGATACATTGTACTACGTAGAACCTTTTAATTTTTTTTGTAGCGTTTTATATGCATTTTATGAATGTACATTTTGAGCACTTTTACTACGAAGCACCTGAGGCAATGAACGAAAAAAAAAATACGTGTATTCCCTCGACTTTTTCCAATACTAGTTATATACATGTACATAAAGTTGAATTTAACCGTGCTATCGATTTTGCCTTCGCTTCTCTCTATTGCATGAACATTAACGACAAAAAATAAAATAACAGAGGAAAAAAAACAGCTCGCACCGTCTAGGTAGATATCTAAATTTCATACGCGTTAGTGTGAAATATTTTGATCGCGCTCTTGTGTATTTTGCTCACAATGTGTCACTTCTTATTGATATTACCCTCTAATTTGCTCGTCTCTTCGGCACAAAGTCCTGTAATCTTCTCTTTACGTATTCCGCAGGCAACAAAGTTCATTTCACATGAATTCGCCCGCTGAACTGAAATTACGTTATTTGACTAATGAGAAGTATTTCATTTTCATATATAAACTGGAGCTCCGCTCAGATGGAATAGCATTGCCGAACAAACTAACATACCTATATACATACAATATGATACATTATTATTGTCAAAGCGTATATACATACATACACCTAACGTAAATTTTCAGTCACCGTTGCAAACATTGCAAGCGACTCTTTGAATTTGTACAGGACATGTTCTGTGAGTAGAATGAACGAATTGAAGATTCAGCTGTAAATACATCGTTAAATTATAAAGTTTCGCCCACCTACAGTGATTCAGTTTGCGGAAAAGCGAACTGTTGGGGTGGACGCTTTTAATTTTGCATTCGAGTGACGGTCTTTTTTTTTAGCTGTTTTTTTCACCGAAAAGTATACGAGTTGGAAATATGCAGACTCGTATAGTGTTTACCAAAGAGGCGTCTCTCTTTTATAGAATGGAAGCCGGTCACAAAGTAACGGCGTGCGACACAGTCAGGTGAGCTTCGGCGGGTCACAAAGCTCAAACCCAGAATATTATATGCAGGGTAACACTGTGGCGAATGTCGACGAAAAAACACTCCCAACATAACCCTGTCTCCCCTTCAAATGTGACGAAAACGTCATGGGTGGAATAAGCGATGGAAGCCTTTAGCGAACTCGATCGAGGGTTACCTGCCGATCAAAGAGAAATGGGTTGCGGTTCCTCGGAATAAAAGTTTTTCTTTTATTCCTCACCCCTCCTCTCACCTTTTCACCTGCCTTACATTTCTGCCTAGAATACTTTTGTCTACTGCCTGCATTCAAAATGTCCTCAGTGCGTGGCAAATAAATAAAAAAAACATATGTCTTGATAAAATAACAGCTTTAGACATGTACGTCTTGGCGTGTAAGATTCAAGTAGTCATACTGGATATAATAACAGTAGATCCGCATCCGAAATATCTTTTTGAATTCACATTGATAATAATCCAAATTGCTTTTACATAATGTAATTGTTGTGTTGGGAAATCCGTTCAAAGAATATTCACGTAGGTGCGCCACTTATCAAATTCATGCGAATTTGAGTGTACGCAATTTTTTTTTAGAGTAGGGTTATTTTATTTATTTATTAAAAATACTTTTAGCCCAAAATAATAAACATATATGTACATTCATATATATGTATATATATGATATATATATAAATACTAGTGTAAGCCCGTTGAATATCAACGGACGTGTTTGACGTAATGGATCACGTAACAATTTAGCAAAGTCACAAACCTACTAGGGATTGATATTTTCAAATTATAGGAGGCTTTCCATCACCGGTGTTGGTTGAATGCGTTAGCGCCAACTTACAAATCCCAGCCAAAAAAAAACGACGTTCCACGTGTTTTTTCAATTAAATTTTAATTTGTGTTATCAGCAGACGTACAGACAGACGGAATTGGGCTATTACATACATATATATGTATGTACATATATATAAAAACAACAATTTGAATAATTTTATTGATTTATCTTTAAAAAATTGCAAATCTTTGTCACACACAAAATATCTCATTTTATTCGTTAGTATTTGCATTTTAAAATGATATTTTATGAACGTACAATGTTATATAAGTCATCAAAAAGGTGGTTCATTACTGGATGAAACTTTTCGATCGCAAATTTACTATTCAGAATAGTCGACACACTTCATGTAAACGAGATTATTGTTTTATGTATACAAAGTGGGATAATAATAGCATCAAAGTAATTAATATTTACACATTATAATAAGTGAGCGCTTTGTGTATCTGACGTGGAGAAGAGGTGACTTCTTCTTTGAGAGAGAGGCCTTAATTAAATATTCAGCGTGAAATTTGGCGAAAGTGGAAAAAGCAGAAGAAAAGCTGGAAGAAGGGATGCCGACAGAGGAATGAGGGGTGGAAAATATGGGGGATGGGGGTGAAGGGGCAGAGGCTGCGACAATTTAACGAATTTCTCAACCGTAATACCCGAACGCCAAACTAATTTGCACAAACCTGTGTTTCCTGTTTGTACAGAATTATGCCAACCCCCACGCGCTCGTCCCGAGAATTGTTTCTTACACGCCGACGCAACTTTGTAATCCTTTACTATTGATCAATAAATTCCTAGACTGATTTTTTCCACGTAATCTCAATGTCCACTTGAACTTTGACTCTCATATAAATGCTAATTCTAGAAATATTCTTGCAAGTTTAAGATAATAAGAATATATTTCGTATCAAGAATAAAAAAAAATCGGGGTGTAGCTGTGTCGAACACGGTCGTAGGTTTTCCGTGAATACGTCTGCGTTAGCAGCTAATATTTTATTTGGAATAAGAAAATTAAATGAAAACATCGAAATACATACATTAATATGTTTACTAATAATCGGTTACAATTTTATTTATCACTAGCTGACCCGGCATGCGTTGCAATGCCCGATACCGTTCCCGTTCCATATCCCGATCCCGTTGCCGATCCCGTTCCTGTTGCCGTTCCCCTTTCCGTTGCCGATCCCGTTACCGTTGCCGTTCCCCTTCCGTTCCCGTTCTAGATCCCGTTCCCGTTCCCGATCCCTGATCCCGGTCCCGATCCCGTTCCCGTTCCTAGTACGTTATCTGACGCGTGAGCAGGCCCGTTCCTGTTCCCGTTCCCGTTTTTTCCCAATTCCAGATCCCGGTCCCATTCCCGATCCTGATCCCGTTCCCGATCCCGTTTCCGTTCCCGTTCCTAGTACGTTATCTGACGCGTGAGCAGGCCCGTTCCCGTTCCCGTTCCCGTTTTATCCCGATATTTTTTCCCAGGAACCATCCCCGGCATGATCACAATAAGTCCTGAAAGTTTCATTGCGATCGGTTGAGTGGTTTAGGAGCCTATAAGAGACAGACAAACAAACAAACAAACAGACAGACAGACATTCATTTTTATATATATAGATTGGCCTGTGGTAAACAGTGGCCGTCGAGGTGCTCGCGCCGTTGTCTTCCATGCACGCCGCGTCGACTTTCTGATGTTCCCGATACCGTCTCACTCGTTCTGTCACAGATATTTTGCTACTGATCGATAGATGATTAGACCTTCTTTCTGATGATATGCGTTTTTGTATTTCCTATTGGCTTTTTGGAAAGTATGAGCCGACATAGTGAAATTTTAGATTTTTTTTCGACTTGTTTTTGATTTCTCACCAACAAATAATTTAAAAGGTTCACTTTTTTATAATTTAAATCGACAGATCTTAAAGAGATATTTCTTTAAGTCGTAAAACCACTTTGCTAGCACGTCAGAATCGTGAGATATACTGCTTGGAAATATCCAAAAACGTCCAAAATAGCCGTTGGAAGATACGCCCTTTCCCCCGCACCTCACGCATGCTGAGTACCAATTTAAGGTTGAAAATTTATCGTAGACACCCGAGCAAAAAAATTAACATTCATGTCAATCATGTTATTAGTAACGAAGTTATAGTGTCGGAATGTATGCCCATCCAAACGTAACATCGCGTTTCCGTACTGGTCCGCGTATAGACGTATTCACGTCAAAAATTACAATCAAATGCTATTCATCAGAATCATAGCTTGTGTTAATACGATACGATGATCTATTTGTAATGGATGGATTTCGAGTTAGTGCGAGCGATGTTGAGGGGTAGTCGGCGCGTTTTAAAGCGACCACGGGGTAGAAGGAGCATTATATTTGAGCACAGGGGTCGAAACACTTGAATAATGGCCACTTCTTAAACAAACCCTTGGACAACTTCTGGCGAACGGGTTGTTTGCTCAGGACCCGAAGACTTTCTGGCGACACGCTACTACTAAGCCCCCAGCAAAAGTATTGTAGCAACCCTACGCAGTTGTAAGAACGCGACTTGCAATTAATATTACACACACTCGCCATTGTATCAACACACACATTACTTAAATTTTGTGAAACACTGAGATTCCCAAAAATAAAAATTCAAATAGTTTATTTTTATATATCACCAAGTTAAAATGAAAATTTGTGTATATCAAAGTTTGAGAACTGAAGGTGTGAATGTAAAGTAATGTTTAAATTATTTGAGTTGTTGATACTAAAGCTTTTTGATATAGAAATTAAATTTCTCCGACAATCGGTCGTGTAAAAATTGGAAACGCTATTAATGTGATGTTAATAGAGTACTACTAAAATAATCCTATGTTTATTACAAAATATTTATTTGATTCTTTTTGAAATAAATGAAAATGAAACTATTTTAAAAACTAATAGGATTGATTATAACCGCTGATTTTCGATAAAAATGAAAATATATTGTACATACAAAATAATGTCGAATGAATACAATTTTGTTGTAAATATTTTCGCAATAAATATGGCATTTTTATACCCGATAGTGAAAAAGTAAAACTGAAGCTTTTAATTGAATCACAGTTTCCTACGAAAAAGCTACGGAATAAAGTATTGGGGCGCACTTTGCTGAAGCACACAATGGTCGAGATTGTGTTTGTCGACAGAACCACCCCTCAGTGTTTCAACAGTGGACGTATTGTGCAAACCAACCCTCGTCGTCTCAGCTAGCACACATAAAGAGCTGCAAAAAAAAGACACTAAAAACAATGGAGATACCTCCTGTGATCAGCATGACAGCAATTTATCGCATAAATAAATGAAAGCTCGTCGGGCGAATGCCTTTTTCAGCGATCAAAGAGCTTTCAGCGCCGCAAGACGAATACTTGATAGGCTTGTGTCATCTCCGTAGCTTTCATGCGAACGGAGACAATCTTACTCTTCGATAGTTTCCGGTTTAGTTTCAAACAATCATAGAAACAAAAATAAACTGGCCAAACAGTTTATTTTTATATAATATAGAAAGAATTTCCCATCTCAAGTACCCAAAAGTATCTCGTATACTTAAAATTTACTGTCTATCAGTTAATTGTTTTTTTTTTTAATTGAAAGGTTATTTGTATTAATAAACTAGTGTCAAACTATAGTATAAAAAATATGATAAAAAGTTACGTTGTGAGAGTAGACTGCCACTTCCTGTAGGCGGAATTTACCCTGTCAATCTTTAATGTCTAAAATTACCAAAACCAGGTGTCAGCTAGGTAGGCTTATTCGTCAACGAAAAAAGCTTTTTGAACACATACATACATATGTACATACATACATAAAATTGTGATATAAAGATTTTCAAACACAATTTAATTAATAGTGTTTGTACAATATTTCTATTTAATTATATATAGGTTTTAATAAAAGCTCTCTAGATGTTGGCAAAATCGATCGGAAATATTTCACATGTGACTTTTACACCGCTATTTATATGATATGTATGTATGTATGTACGTATGTGTGTACGTGAAGCGAGTGTTGAGACAGTAATTATCGGAAAAATTGAAGTACGCCTTTCGCTCGCCCAAGCTCCTCTTTTCCTCTCGCACTTGTGCTTTCTAGGGGTTGCCTATCTCGTTTCGTCGTCTTATGGGGTGGGGGGTGCAGGGCTTTGCTGCAGTTCGGTGCAGACTGCACAACTGCAGTTTAAAAAAAAAAACGAGCCGATAATGGCGGCCAACCGCACGTTTATATTTCATCCATGTGTGACACAGCTTTCATTTATTTTTAAGTTACTAAGAATTTTATAAATGATTTATTAAATCACGATTTTGATTGCAGTGTATGATTTTAATTGAGCATAAGCGTCTATGTTTCCTATTTATGTAATAGAACAATTTTTTTATTGGTATAATGCACTTCTGTGTAGCCGTCACATTAATGCACATCTGGACGTTGGTATCAAATGTCATTGCGTATACAAAAAAACGTTAACAAACGAACATATTTCAATGTAAAACAGCTTCTCCTCAGTGACGTATTTCAGCAGCAGGGCTTTATTGAAACTCTCGGCAACGGGCGACTTGCAAAATCGTTACACGTAGCAATACTTTTCCACGAATCGACCACCTTTTTTTTATTTTACACTTTTCGAACATTTCCCCCGCCGTGTTTTAACACCGCAAGTAGCGCAAAGCAACGCTTCTCAATGTATTTGAATAAATAATATATCTCATATATGCAGGTACACGAGGAATGAAACTAGGATGAAGCGCTTTTGGAAAAATGAACATCGTTTTTAAATCAAACATCCCGTTATGCTTAAAAAGTAAGGCATACGACCAATGCGTACTGCTAGTTATGATGTATGGATGTGAAACGTGGATGCTGTATTCAAGAATGTTACGTAAGATTCAGTGCACACAAAGAAGCATGGAACGATGTATGCTTGGTATAACAAGAAGAGATCGTAAGAGGAATACATGGGTAAGAAGCATCACCAAAGTGGCAGATATAGCGGAACGTGTGAAAACGTGGCAATGGACTTGACACATAGCGAGAAGAATGGATGGCAGATGGAAGCGAGAAATACTGGAATGGTATAAAAGAAAGCAAGGTAGACCGAGTGGACGATGGGCTGATGAATTGAGACGAATGTGTAGAGTCAAGTGGATGCAGATTGCTCAAGACAGACAGGAATGGAATAGGATTGGAGAGACCTTCATCCAGCAGTGGATGGTGAACGGCTGAAAACACATTTAATGCTTTTGATGAATGTACCTGCAAACAAGTCGCATAAATTCATATTGATACAAAGTGTGTACAACAAGCTCAAATGCATACAATGTTTACAATTTCAAAGTGGAACTTGGTTATTATGACTATGGGTTTGCATAATTTAAAATTATGCAAACTACATTCATAGAAACACGCGTACCAATATCACGTGATTATTTCCGGTCAATTAGTTTCGTAAACAGAACAAAGTTGAAGTTGGCGCTTTGAAGCTTTGCCGGTGTTTCGTGCATGGAAAAGTCCGATGCAATTTCAATGCATTTAACGGTGCGCTTTGACGCCGCTGCAAAAGGTTAATTTGAAAACATAGTATTGAATGTTGAACCACACTGTAGCGGCGTGTTTAACGCAATGCCGCAACTGAACACTCCTTAGGATATCGTTGCATTGTTAAAGAGGTGTGTGTGCACGATTAGCCCGAGCAGGATAAGGGTTGTGCGAGATTGTTTCCATCATCGCATCCGGGTCGGCAAACAAAGGGTTGATATGCGCGGTCGATTCCTTCATTTTCTCCACCGCCGCAAGATGGAAAATTTACAAGTGATGGACCGCATTACATACGTGTTGCTGATGTTCCCACGCCGACTATATAGTACATTCGCCTCAAGTATGAAACAAACGAAAAAAATAGTAATCGAGTGGATAATTGACGAATTTCATACTAATCAATGTTAATAATACATTATCACTATGTATGCATATGTATGTGTAGTAGCGCAGGAATGTGCCTGGCTGGTTGGGTAGTCTAGCTACGTAACGCTCGCATACCCGGGACGGCACGTACATATACGCTCACTCATTCACACGACATGGATTGCGCAAAGTGGTCACGCTACATAACTTCACTAATTGTTAACCGCGGCACGCAGATTGTTAACCACTTGATAACACTGTCAACGGGTAGTTACTAGTTAATGCATAATTAAATCAAAGTAACATAATTAATGTAATCTAATTACAAATATAACAAGTATGTACAATATATATACATACATACCGTTATATACAATTATATATTGATATGTACATACATACATACATTTATACAAAATGATTCATGATCGTTGATCAAAATAGTGCTTATATTGTAATTTTCATTCAATTTAATAATTTCACTTTAATTTATTTGTGTACAAGCGTTGAATTGTCTCAAAGGTGTGCCTCTTGAACGAAACGTACTATAGTTTCCGTACGGTGGATCAGGGAGATTTGTCTACCGTTGCAAATACAAGACAAGAGAGAGGAGAACAGGTAAATATGATTTACCGAGACATTCATATATTTCTGGTGAATTGGGTCGGGACACGTGGCATTTGTTATCGTTTTCGTTTTCGAATTTCCAAACAAATTCCGACAATACATTAATTCAATATTTCACAACGAAACGCGTTATTGATTACGCTCTATACCTATATTTTACGTGCAATAGAAATACTCTTTTTTTTTTCTCAACATTAAAGGACTTTTTTCCTACATTTCAAGTTAGATAAATGTACAACGCGTGACATTTTATACGGACAAATTGGTCGAAAAATGTCACAGAAACTGTCAAATATTAAATACGGATCTCAGTGGTGAATAAAATATGATCGTAGTAGTACGTACTGCGTACGTTGATGCAGTATAATCAGTTCCGCGAGTTAGTAAATTCGAAATTGAATCAGCTCGTACATACATACATACATATTACATAGGTACACTCAGAAAGAATTTAATTAACCCATTTCAAACGCACATATCGTAAATTTAAATTTGGAAAATGAAATTGAAAATAGTCAAAGCTAGCTATCGCTTTGCATCGAATGCGATTTATCCAATGGCGTTTAGCTGTAGTATGTATGTATGTAGTTAGATATATGTATACCCACGCAATTCCCATTTGAGCATACGTGACTGAGATGAATAGCTTCATTAATAATATCCAGTATGTCGCGTGTTCTTTAATCAATGCCCCCTCTCAATACCCGGCAATTGGTTCAAATTAATGGAACGGGTCGCGAAATCGCGAGATTTCCCCCTGACGAAGCGCAATTTTCCGCGACTGCCTTTGTTTTTCCGATTTTGCCGCTTTCTCCCTTTAATTGTGTCTGTCGTGTCTTTTTTGTGCGCGCGGCCTTACTTTTTATACGTGCTCCCTTTTTTAAGGAATCATTATCTCACGTCACTCAATACGGCGACCGCTCAACGGTGTACAATTTAACGTGGACTTTTGTTTTGATCCGCCAAAACAAATGATAACATTTTCTTATATATTTGCAACATCAAACGAATTCATCAATTTGTTTTCTGTACACTTAAAAAAATCCGGTGCGGCAAACACGCAACTTAAAATCATTTTTTTTTTTTAAATAAATCCACGCCAATAGCTCAGTGGTAAAGAATTAGACTCGTGATCGAATGTTCGTGGTTCAATTATATTACCTCGACTGTTACCTTTGCTACAACTGTTAGTAAGGTTGGGATGTTATTGTGTTATCGAAATCCTAATTGGCTCTCTCCTGTTGCAATTTGACTTTCTGCCGCAAAACATTTGTACCTTTGAACATTACATATATCAACCCATATAGTCACTGTCTTTTTATCCTTTACTTTCTTTTCCTTTCAAAAGGTGACTTTCAAAAGTCTTTCATTTCTTACTTACAGGTTTACAAACAATATATCATGTTAGTAAAAAAAGTTATTTACATATGTATGTACGTACATAGATAAATGTACCCACGTATGTACATATGTACATACATACATAGGTACATACACAAATAAAATCTTAAAGTTTATTTACAATATTATATTCATATATATGTAAATGTTATTTTGTTTGCATTTACAGCATTTCATACTATTTAACCGACGGATGCCGAATATTTACAATTCAATGTAAATATGACTAGCATGCACCATGCGTCACATTGTACAGTGACGCGCTTTGCATGCCGTAGCACATAATGCAATTAACTTCACAAATGACGCGATATCCTAGATTTTGTAAATTGAAATTGCGGTGGCATATTTTATATACCGAATGTTATAATCGAGTCAATTATATAAACGCCAATGTTATACAAATGTTGTTAAAAAAACAGAGCAAAAAAGCGAAAACGTGCACATTTACGAGCTACAAAGCAAAATTCGAAAGAATAATTTCTTATACACGTACGTACACATAAACAGACCGCATGTTATGTTACGTATTGTAAAGGTAAATTAGCAGCTGAAAAGTTAACGAGTTTGACATATTTTAGTTACATCAGCTGGTCACTTTATTACATGTAAATATCTTAAAAAATCATCTCGACAAGATTTTGAATATAAATGAATTTTTGTAATACTTCAAATTTAAATAATTAAAAATTGTATGGACAGATTATAACAAACCCCTGGGCTCCATCGACTTTGGCGTCTGCCCATGTATTTTTAAATAACTAAAAATTCACTATGTATTAAACTTGTATACTATATACATATGTATGTATGTATATACACGCACTTACGCTTTATAATGTATTAGTTGGAAAGTAGTTCACTTTCATGGGGTTATATACACATTGAACGTTCTTCGTAATGTGCATGTTTAGTGTATAAAATATCCGGTTTCGTAGAGGGTTGTAATTCGTAGGAAATCGTCTTTTGTGCGTCCTGCGTCCGCATAAGCAAACGAAATTTCCGATGACAAACGTCATATTAACCCGCCGAGTGACGGGGCGCAGTTTATGCGAAATAACGCGGAAAAACGACAAGTGAGAGTGGGGACATGAGGAAAAACTGAGGAAGGGTGGGTGTTGGAAAAACGAGGGGTGATAGGGGAGACTGGGGACGTTCGATACACGGCTGCACCGAACGGCGTATCATTTATGCGAGAGATAACGGACATCTTTGGTGATTTATGTCCCCGTCAGCCCAGATAGCGCCACTTTCGCCTAATATGAAATGAATAAATGAAATATGGCGTCGCGTCCATTTCATTCGATTTTTATCCCGTATATATTGTACATACTTATGCTGGATCGCCTCCAAAAACCATTTGTATCGGATTCGAGATCTCGGAGCGGCGAGTCGCAACGCTGCTGCCTGAAGTGGCTCCTCGTAACGTTTATTCGACGATTTGTCAATTGGCGATTTTATGTCGCTAATAAAATAAAAAGCGTTATTTGAGAAACACGGGCGAATATAAGAGAGTAACGGGGAAATACAATAAATAAAATATAACGCGTGTGTGGATGTATTGTGATATCATTGAGCGTATGTACCTCTATATCAGTGTTCGGGAACCTTTTTCGAGCTAAGAGCCAAATTAGGAATAACATTGCAAAGTTGGAAAGCTTGGGAGCCTCAACATATTATTTTAGGATTATACCTATGTATTCAAAATTAAATTAAACGTTACTCATTTATGAAATGGACAGCTGTAATAAATAAGTTATGATATTTCTTTATTTTTGACAGTTTATTACTAATACGTATAGCAAAGTTTAATCTGGAAAACGACGTTAAAGCCTTTTATAGCCATGAAGTTATGGAAATAGGATTCATTTTGATTTTGTGCAAATTGTGTGTCAACGTTTTGTGTTTCACGCAAAACGTTGGATGACAGCGAGAGCCGCAGGTTTTCATACAAAGAGCCGCATGCGGCTCCAGAGCCGCCGGTTTCCGATTGCTGCACTATATTGTTCCTTTTAAAACGCTTTTTATATGAAAGTTTATTTATTGTATAATTACATACATATGTATGTACATTGTTAAATATTGTTAAAAAATCAACTATGTATGTAAAAGGAACATATTTATTCGATTTTGATTATCTACTATGTATATTTGTATATCAAAGTAAAAATATATTTATAGAGATATAACTTTTCTTCGAGTTTATTGTAATATAATAGTTAAAATTTTGATACATATTTTGTTACCTAGGTGAGTATTGACTAATCGTGCGCATTTTAACTAAAATGGTCACTTACTGCTATAATAATAATAATTCGTGTTAAAATTCAAGAGGTAAAATTTCTATGAGGCTATAAAATAAACGTAATGCTTTTTTTTATATAAAAATTATAAAATTCCCTGAAAAGTATGATTTCATTAAAACTTGTTAAAATATAAAAAGATGGTGTGGTTTTCAAGTTGGTTTTTTTTTTAAATTTAAAAGTCACCGTGACATTTAGGCACGGCCTTATCGATTTTCTTCACCTTTCGCCACATTATACGATTCACCTATACGTTTTCACTCAAAAAAAAAAACAATTTTTTTCCGACTGACAAAAAAGGTCGCAAGACTCGCGAAAATCCGTGGATCCGGACGACGAAATTCGCTTTGCGGTCTCCTTATTATTCCAATTATATTTGGTCCGGTTTTAAAATGTAAATTTATGCATCCCGAACCGGAAAAGAGGAGGTTGGAGGAACAGTGGGTGGTTTGTCCTACCCACCTGCAATGGGAAACATTTACATTTACATACATTTTTTTTTTTTGGGACAATCTAGTTGCCGGTATCCGAATCGCGAAATTGCTTTCGAACCGTAACACAGTTGGGCGAATGGCGCCATTCGGATAACTAATTACAGTTTTTCCGGCAATTGGCCGCTTAAAACCGGTCAGAGATGATGTCGAAGTCGACCTGCGGGAAAATTTACACGGAGATTAGCTGAACGAGAGGGGAAAAAATCGCCGTGGAAAATGCGTCGTTAGCGGTCCACTTAGCCGCCCATCTGTGTGAAAAATGTCGCTGAACTTTCGTCGCACACTCGGAAAAGTCACAAAGCAGACGGTCGGTGGTACCCACGTTAAAAGACGAAGGGTGTATCCGATTGGAAAACTTCAGATTTATACAGTCGGAAAATGCTCGAGGACTGTGCGGTAATTAAGTGACACTCGTAAAGAACGCAATCGTCCAAATCAAATAACGACTATTAAATTTATGATTGCAGAGTAATATAAATACTACTATATGAGTAACAGTTTCATGTTATAATTTTAATAATTCGATAAAAAACACTAAGAGAGAAAGCAATTTTATATATTTATCTGTATCAAGTATTGTCCCTTGAACTAGTTTTGACTGATGAAATATAATTGCCTATATTTTCTGTCTGTAGCTATTTATTTACTAGCCGATTTGCCCGTCATGTGACGGTGAATTCTATTCCCACCCATGCGCGCTGATTTGTACAATAACAGTACATCCCATAGCTCTTTTTACTGTTTGTGAAACAATTGTATAGTGTGCCGTTGATTGAATGGGTGTATGGCCATAATATCGGGTTGTAGACTTAAACCGGCATTGACAAATAGCGGCTTGTAACCAACACACCACTAATTTTTTTGTTTATGTTGGTAATGATATTGTGACCGCAACGACCCAGGCAGGCAGGCAGGCAGACACTTATGCTACTATACATAGTGTAATAGGTATAGCGTGAATGGGTCAATACATACAATGTACATTTACATGTGTACATACATTTGTTTATGTATCTACATATGTACATATATCCATATATGTATATACATATGTGTGTGTTTCTTTATTTGTCTTTTATAATTTTCATATATTATATGTAGTTTGATAACTTTTTATCAGCCAGAAATTAAATTTCTTTTCATATGCTCCCAATTTATTATTCAAAAACTATAGATCCATTTTTCACACGAAGACAACTTCACTTTAGATAGTATTTTAATTATTTATTCTCAATTGATTGGATGGCAAATTGTATGGTGGAAGCAATATTGTACTTCCTTCTACTCACAGCCACGGACACGGACGACTTATCACGGAAGCTTCGAGCTTAAAAGCTCATTGCTCGTTGTGCAGCGAAAGGTGCGTGATGCTATTTCATATATTGAATACTAATCGTTCCATCTATCTGTGCCGCTCACGAAGAGGCCTCTTTAATAAAATACTTTATTACCGGGTGAAATTCCTCAGGAGTCATGCGAGGGAATATATTATCCCACCATGAACCCCCTGTGCTTCATAGAGAAGGGGGGGGGGGGTCGCGTGCATTTTTTATTTGGCGATAAACATAAATACCGGTGCGACATGCGAGATAGGCAGATAAATCAATTTACAACGGAACCGGTCGGTTCCAACTTTGTTTTTGTTTTTTTTTTTCATTATATTATAGGTATACGGATGTATATGATTCAACAACGACGCAAATAGTCGTAATTTCCCCGAATTTTTCGAAAACGAAAATATTTCGAATTTTCCCCTCCCGACTCGCGTTTTTCCGACTTGCCTTAAATTAGATTCGCGCAAACGGCCGTGTGATTTAACCGCGCATAAAAGTGTTTCCCGCGCTCGTATGTAAATTCGCCGCAAAAGTTTTCCCGAAAAGCTCGACTTTAAGGGTTGCCTTTGTCCGCCGGACCCGCGCAGATTTATATCGTCGGCAATCTACAATTGTAATGGACCCGGATTTGCGGGACCGACACGTTCCGGAAGTCCGGAACGGACTTAAATACGTCTGCACTAAAAGTGCACGCAAACATACCGACCGACACACGCGCTCTAAATAATTGTTACACAACGTGCATACTTAACACGTTCGTTATTGCATTGACTCGAATAAAAAGCGTTCACCACGCCTGAATTCGAACGATACCATCATCAGTTACTATAATACTTTTTAAGCTAAAAATAAATTAATCGGGTTATTTTATCGCTTCGCCGCACACACAACGCGCATTTATTACCCGAATAAATTCACTCAAGTGACAATGTACGAAAATGGAAGATCCGCTTTCGATAGAGCTATAAAACCGCACTAGAATTTATAACCAATTCCAACAATTATTCCACAATATCGATCGGTGCTTTACGGCTGAAGCGGAACGACAGAAATACTGTGGCTTTCCGTGCTAAAACAAATCAGATGCAAAATTACTATATAACAACTGTACAGAATGATACTTTTTATCATTATGTACATATGTATGTAGGTATACTAGTCAATGCTGGACACATAGCGAGAAGAATGGATGGCAGATGGACGCGAGAAATACTGGAATGGTATCCGAGAGGATGTGACAGAAAGCAAGGTAGACCGAGTGGACGATGAGCTGACAAATTGAGAACAATGTTTAGAGTCAACCGGATGCAGATTGCTCAAGACATACAGGAATGGAAGAGGATTGGAGAGGCCTTCATCCAGCAGTGAATGGTGAACGGCTGAAAATGATGATGATGATACTAGTCAATGTCCGTTGACAGTACCATCGGGTGGTTGATTATCATTTATTTACAGTCTAAAAACCTATAAATATAAAGTTTCAACGTGATAGGATTAACTGTTTTTGAGTTATAGCTATTCTATGTACACATATCCGCCTAGCAGACAACAATACAAATCAGTAAAAATTTCGAGGTTAAATTTTCGCACGATCACAATACTTGATCCGATATGGATAAAGTAAAAAACCATATTACAATAGATACACATAAGTCTCATAATTAAACTAAACCTAATCACCATCACCTTCCCCGCTCAGTATCCTAGTTAAATTATGTATGTTTAAGATATGATACAAAGCGAGGATAATTGATGAAAAAAATGTTCACATCATCGGTTGACAGGGCATTAAATAACTTGAGAGCCTCAGTAACGGGAGAAACTGCCAATAAATTTGACCTAACTAACGGCTCACTGAGTAGGCGAATTGTTCATAAAAATTAATGTAATTATACGGCACAAACAAGCCAATCTTCTTCAACACTTTAGGATTCCAAATGAACCCAACGGTATAAAAGAAACATGTGACGTAATAATAACATATTTCTTCCAATCTCAAGTGACTGCATGCCAACCATGCCTAGAATAAATTTACTAGGGTACAGGTATGGGTAATAAACATACATCTTGAGATATATATGTATATCAGAAAAATTTCTTCTGTACCCGTTCAAGCATATCAATATATATGTATGTAGGTACATATAAACGTTCACTTGGGGACCAAATAACAAAGCTGAAGTCAAGCCTTGACAGGACTAATGAAAAATATAGACATTTGATAACTCCTGTATGTACTAATGTTATAAAGTACATACATACATTAGAGTTTCTTATTACAAATGCCAAAAGTTTAATAGCACACTTAGTGATATTAATAATATGAAAAGTCATCTTTGAGTCGTAAATTTCTATGTATATTTCATGAACTCTTCCCAGACGTTCATTTGATCAGATTTGAGCGAGTACTGCAAACTCTTTTGTTTGAACGAGACCATTCACAGATAGAATCTATGTATGTATGTCCATATGTAACAAAACAATAAGAATCATTTATAATGGATATGTAAATTTGAAAATTTATGTATTCTATAATTAAGTAGTTCAAAATGTATCAAAAATGTAGTAGGTAGTTGAAAAATGCAAGCGTTTCGCGCCACCCGTGCCGTGAGTGTATGTGTACGTGCCTTGAGTGTGTGCGAGCGTTCCGTGGTTACCAAGGCAACTAGCCAGGCAGACCCTTGCACTACTATAATATATATATGTATATATTATGTCAATAATAAACACCCATTGATATTCTATCTGCAATAAAGTCGTTGTTTATAAATATTGATGCGTTCAAACGTCATGCGTTCAAAAATAGGCTAATTATGAATGATCAGGATGAAGTTCAGGATTATTATGAATATCATTGTACAGTAGGGTGGAGCGACATTGCAAAAATTAAAAAATCAGCATTGTTATACCCACCAAAAGTTTCGTTGTATCATTCGTATGTCTTCAGGTCAAAAAATGAAAATTTGCCTATTAATTTCGAAATCTGAAAACAGAATACAAATTTTTAGATAACATCCTCATAAAATTACCCTAACTTTATTGAATATTATAAGTAATTTTTGTAAAAATCTAATATATTTACGTATTCCTTGAATTATTCAAATAAGTAAAAATTTGTGAGTGCGGTGGAGGGAGGCATAAGAGTAAATATAAGTATATACGAGTAAAGTAAGTATGAATAGTACAAATAAATACTAATTTTCCAATTAAAATTGCTATTTATAGAGATTGGAAACAATCAATTGGAAATTTTCATACAAATTTTCATTTCAAAAGTGTTAAGATAAAAGTGCTGGTAGAGACCAGAAAAACTTTTTAAATTAAGCAGATTTTTTTGGACAGAAGAGGTATGATGTAAAGGCAACTATTTCAAAACGAATATCCCCAAAAAAAAAAGTTCCACACATCGTCGATCCACCGTATTGTAGTGTTTCTTGTTGTATATAGTGTTAATAGTGCAGTGCTTCCCAAACTTTTTAGTACCGCGACCCACGTTTTAGAAGGACAAACTTTCGCGACCCACCTAGTTTTAATGGACATGATGGGGGTGGAGGGGTATTTAAATTATTTTTAATACTTAAAAATATCCAGAGTTTTATTTATTCTTAAATAACTTATAATTAACGAAAACAAGCAGCTGGGATAAACCTTATAGACTCCGTAGACTCGTCCAGTTGCAATGAGAAAAATGTTACTAACTCACCATCTCAAAAATGTCTCACTTAACTCTATGGATCAGCTCATCTTCTGCCCACTGGGTCATTTCATCGATTCTGCGTGCAATCGTATTATAAGCGAAATCGTTTCGACTTCTATACTTCTTTCTTGCTCTTATCATCAAACATAATTCCAACCGTGTCTTTTATTGGTGGTAGCATTAAAGTCTTGGCAATTGTGTGCGGCTTACTAACTTGCGCGATTTGCAAACTAATCTGGTTAGAGGCGTGGAGAGACTTTCCATTAATGCTGGTGTAATGCGAAAGCTTCAATTTCGACGACTTAAGCTGTTCCAGTTATCTTTCAAATAATTCTTGTGGCTTTTTTTTTTAATCCGGATGCTTCGTCACAAAATGCCAACGTAATTTTCTCGGACGCATCCTATTCTCTGTTGTGCCGTCTTTTTTTTTTTTTTAATTTTGTTCCATATTATTTTTACTTTCCCATTGTTTCATATTTTATTTTTAAATAATTTAAAAAAAAATCACATTCTTTGGAATGTGAATTTTGAATTTTTGGCGACCCACTAAAAATCGGCTCGTGACCCACAGTTTGGGAAACGCTGGTATAGTGTATCATTACGAACATTGTTTGAGTATTTGTGGATTGAACCGATTTAAAGTAGATTAAAATTGAAAATTAGTGTTTTACGAGTCAGAATTTCAGCAGTCATTGCTTTGTATTGCAGCGCAACAATAGTTTCAGCTGAAACTACCGAACAACTATTTCGCTTCTTCGACTTTAATCGCGATAAAATTACCCAACTCGCGCTGTGCATTTTCTTGTCAGATTACATTGAGCGATCTCACACTTTTACACCCCAAAACTTTTCACACAAAGACCGAAACTTTTTTTACTCTTCTTCTTCTTCTTCTTCTTCTTCATCATCGTGCTCCTCGTTTCGATGGCATTCTTTGTTGGGGTCCTCGAGCTCGTCCAGACCGCCTCCACCTCCTATGATGATTAATAGTAATAAACGACCCAGCGAATAATGAACGTGAGGGATGTGTCCTCTAACCCTGAGGTCTCGCAGGAGCGGCCCTGTCTCCTAGGTAATTCATCTTAAAATTCAAACATTATTAACTGAGGCTACTGTGAATCGCTTCGCAGCGAAGGCAAAGACAAAACGAGACCCTAATGCGAATCGATAATATCGTAATAAAACTTTTACATCTCCCCCCGATGCGAAAGCTTACCTAGCACCTGATAAAAAAAAACTTTTTTCATTATAGCATATTGAAAAGGAAACTTTTGAAAAATTAAAATTAACGCACGTATTGATATTGAGTGACTGTGAAATTCAAATCTATTACAAGGAAAATATCGCTTTTGAAAAAGAATGGTTTTCGGTGCAATTTATTGCCGTTCGATTGATCAAAAAAAAATTTTATTTCAAAAGTAAAACTAATAGGTTTTACGCCCGACCATTTTTATGACTCCAATGAAAACGGTCTGAACGTTTGTTCCAGCTTTTTTTTGCGTTCAACCCCCCCATGTTGCCTCCCTACAATTATTATTTTTATTGACTGGGCGGGTTGTTGGAAGAAATTTAGATAGATCTCGTAAAATGAAATTTATGACAGTGCAGTTGAACCAACATCAATTAACCGACCCGAGTACTTTATATCCCCAGGACGCCAGTTTTACCCCGTGAATACCAATACTGGGTAATTGAGCCAAATCGCGCTGTTCTGAAAACGAAGTTGTTGCTAAAATCGTGTATGCAATACGAATTTTATTATCGCGTAAAAATATTCAATAATATGTATGAAATGCGCACCAGTCGAAATACCGCTCTGAATATTCCTCGGACGAAATTTTAAATTGTAACATTCATTCCATAACAAAAAATAACGAAAACATGTTTGAAATCGTCAATAGAATATAATAAATTCAACTTCTACGATCGACAATCGCTTCATACATTCAATTAATGAACCGAATGTATTACGATACGACAGTATTACAATGCTCAGTAGAATCGATAAGTTTTTCATGTCTGCGTTCGATCGACGACAACGAGGAACACACTGAAAGTTCTCACTGGTAAATTCTGGACACGATGGTCCGTGTTTTCGTCGACGATTCAACGTGCATTTTAGACCGACTCCTCTTTAACCTAGATATGTAGGTTCATACAACCACATAAATGTCTGGTTCCGCCGGTTTAGCTCGGTTCCGGTTCGGGAAATACCCTTCCTCCCAGCTCCGGTTCAGTCTTGTGGCATTTAAAGATTGAAAAAGCGCCCGCGGTTCCCGGAGCTACCAGTTCGATTCCCGATCTAATGAAATAAATCTGAACCTGTGTTCCCGAGAGCGGCGTCCGTAATTCAGTCTCGCTAGACGGACTCCCGGCTACACCAACTTTTGTCTATTAATGCGGGATTGAATGCTTTACAGCGCCAGTCGGTCGGGGAAAACGAAAAATGCGGGGAAAGCGAGGGAAAATCCGAGCGTGAGAAAGGAAAATGCATTGGGGCGCGCACCACCGATTGCGATTAACTGGGAGGTGTGTTTTTAAAAATTCATACCGCCAAGGTGCTACAAGATAAACGATTAACGGAAGCGGTATAAATCTACATGCAACCACTACTAGGGGTGTGTTGAATAAATTTTTGTTATTTTTTTATAATTTGACATATAAAAATGGATTTTATTCAAAAGCATGTTTTCTTAACTATTAATCACACTAAAATGTAGATTTTATCGATTATTATTATTGCTTAACTATTTATTTATAGCCTTATAATATTGGATTCACAGAATTACAAAATTAACAAAATTAACGGAAGACACTTGAGCCATCTAAGATTCGCTGACGACATATGTACATACATAGTTACATATAGTTGCATGTGACTCACTAGATTTACAAAATAGATTAACACAATTAAGCAATGAAAGTATTAATATAGGCTTTCAAATTAATTTTAATAAAACTAAAATTATGTTTAATGAATTTTGCACACACAGTGTGGTCACAGTAGATAATAATATTGTAGAGATAGTTAATAGTAATTTATACCTAGGACAATTGGTGGATATGACAGGATGTAAAGAAGAAGAAATAAAACGAAGAATGAAACTAGCATGGAGTGCTTTTGGAAGAATGAACATAGTTTTTAAATCCAATATTCCACTATGCTTAAAAAAGAAGGCATACGACCAATGCGTACTGCCGGTTATGACGTATGGATGTGAAACGTGGATGCTAAATTTAAGAATGCTACGTAGGATCCAGTGCACACAGAGAAGCATGGAAAGATGTGTGTTTGGTATAACAAGAAGAGATCGTAAGAGGAATACATGGGTACGAAGTATGACCAAAGTGGCAGATATAGCAGAGCGTATGAAAAAGTTGAAGTGGCAATGGGCTAGACACATTAATGGCAAGAACAATTAATGGCAGATAGACGCGAAAAATACTGGAATGGTATCCGAGAGGATGTGAAAGAAAGAAAGGTAGACCGAATGGAAGATGGGTTGATGAAATGAGAAAAATGTGTGTAGTCAAGTGGATGCTCATTGCTCAAGACAGACAGGAATAGAAGAGGATTGGAGAGGCCTTCATCCAGCAGTGGATGGTGAACGGCTGAAAATGATGAATATTGGATTCGAGAATCTTGGACTTATAGTGTGAATCCAATTGTTGAAAAAAGTATATGAATTTTTCATAAAATTTTGATTAAAGTTAAGAAGTTCATTAAGTTCCAAATGGATCGTCTCCAGTCAGATTTTATCACATAATAATAAAATCGATACATATTCGTATAATCCAACCCAGCTTATAATTTCTTAACACAGTCCTCGTTACAAATTTCTAGTGGTTATATGTAGTATTATAAGTACTATAAATATACATATGGATATGTATGTAGTAAATTTCGACATACATACATACATATACACACAAGGGTTAATATCGCTTTTCTGTGAATGCATTGATACAGCTGATTGTCGTTTTATCTGTCGCCTATTTATTTACACAATATTTAAATTCTATCAAAGTTAAGTTTTTTCAACGATTATCATTGTCAACCACAAAAATGAAATACAATTGTATATTTCATTGTAGTTATATTCATCGGATCGCAATAAAATGTTGTTCAAATTACAAAGCAATAACTCGAGTCTCGTATGTACGTATGCAGGGGTATGGGTACAATGTTTCGCTCTCAGTTCTGTAGAACCCATTCCGCTACATTTATCTTAAAACCACCCTCTCCTCCGCCACGAATCCTGGAGTAAGGGTTGAAGTAAAGGGGTGAGGATGCAAGCAGGTCTCAGAGATGCAATCACTGTGTGAGCAATCCCGAGCGTTAGTGCACCCCGACACCTGCAACGGGACACTGCAACACGACACACAGCATATTTAATACACAATTAAATTCATAATACCAAATTAAAGGGTACGGATGTATTTATGGTTGAAAGTTGATCGTTTAAAATTAATTTAAATGTGAAAATGCGATATTGTCGCATTAGCACTCGCATTGTATTGTATGTGTTCGGCTTTGTATTCTAAAGTGAACTTAATGTGATTCATAATTTTATAGCATTCAACTGTTAATTAATTCATACAATAAATCACTCGGTGCATTACCATTCATTACCATAATAACATTTGAATATCGGCGGGTGCATTTGTGCAATTCGGTACACGCGACATTCCGCGTGAACCGCTCAATCCTTTCGGATTTTAATTTATTTTTTTTAATTCTGAAACTTTCACGCTAACAAAGTACTAGTCGTTTACTCGAGAGCTGGAAAAAAAACCCCGTCGTCGTCGCTGCAACACATGTCGAGACTTTCAACTTAATTTAAGACATTCGTTAGCGAACTTTTACAAAACAAAGGACGTTTTAACGTAACGGGGAGAACTTTTGTGGATATTACGCAAAACGAAACGACGCCGTATTTTTCAGCATTGGCGCTCTTTTCGACGGCAAAAACGAGAACGTGTTTGTTGTTTCAAGCAACCTGGACGAGATGAAAAATGAAAAAAAGAAAAAAATCGAAGGCAAAATACAAAAAGTATAACACACAAAATACGTAACGGAGTTTTGTGTGCGTCTTTGTGGAAAAAAGTAGCAAAAGAAGTAGATCGTATAGAAAACATCGGGTCAAAGAAGACGAAGAGGCACCACAGGGCCTCGGGGCGCGTGCATAACCAGCTCTTTGTTTTGGAGCGTGATTTAAAAAAAAAAAAAACCGCACTTTATGGATAATTCAAAAGGATTATGTTATTTATGAGCGCGAGTTCAGGGGTCGATAGCGTGCGGCCGCCGAGCGATTTGTTATTTTTTTTCTCTCCAGAGTTTCTTTCGTTCGAAAGGGGTTATAAATTGCGGTGCGCCAAAGTCGCTCGAAAGAGTCAAAACAAGATAAACAAATTGTTGATAAATGCAATATTAAAACGTTTCTAATGTTAAACCGTCTGAAAGGTGGGCGTTCGTTTATTTGTTCGTGCGCAAAGAGAATTTATAAAAAACCACACTAAACATACGAACAGGTGTAAAACTTCTTATGTACATGATTTTTTTACAGGACTGAGGAGTCGTTAAAAAAAGCGACTCCGATTCCGACTCCGACATTTTCCCACAATCCAACTCCGACTCCGCTCGGTAGCCAAATTGAATGAATGGACGAATGAATTGAAATCGGACGAATGTCAAATTGAATTTTTTTCCCATTTTTGTTCTTATATGTATGTGTAAGACCATTTCCAGATACATAAATAAAGTCGTAATTTCACCAACCAATGCGTCGAATAGGCTAATTTTCAAATTGCTATTTTTAGCTTCAACCTTTCAGACTCATTTTCCGTCCCTTTTATTAAGATTTCCGGTCTTAAATTAGCTCGTTCGTCTCTTCTCTAAAGTCAGCCTTCAGCTGCTGAATGGTTATTGGTTTATTCACATTCACCCCAGACTTTGAGAAGCCCCACAGAAAGAAGTCGATGGTCAAATCAAGTAAACACAATTAAAGGTAATTAGACATTGAAAAATCGCGATGTTATTCGATCATCAAATTTTCCTCCATAAAAAGAGCCATACATCGACGGGCTACGTAATCAGTGCACTATCATGATTCATAACCCAATCCTAATGGAACCACACCTCTGGATTGTGTTTGTTGGCCCCTCAAATGTTGACAACGTCTTCTCGTCGAGATTTTGTGGTTTTCTTCAACGTTCTCTTGCACAAGAGCAATATTTTCTTCGATTCAAACCGAACGACAACTGAAACATCTAGAGATTTTGTTTTTGTCCTGGAAATGATGAACCGATCGAATAATTGTTGGAGTACTAGGTGCGTCTCGAGCGTGAATGTCATGAAGGTGTACTTGTTGAGTTAACCAACAATCAAACGTTTGTTTTAAAAATTAAATTAAATTCGGAAAAGGGAGTCGGAGTCGCTCGATTCCGACTCCGATTCCGACTCTACAGCCCGGCTTTTTTATTATAATAAAACATTTAATGAAATAATATGAGCTTGTCTATTGAATGACTAATTAAATCTGTGCCGCAGTTTTGAACTAACGTGTTTCCATTTTCCGTGTGCCGATTTTAGTTTTGCGGTGTTGCGCGCAACTAGTGTGCGCCGTAGAACTTTCCCCAAAGGAAAATGAGACTTTCTCGATTCTACGCAATGCATCACTTCGTAAACTATCGAACTTGATAAGCCCACAATTTATGTCACCTAATATATCACGAATTATAGCCGAACAATGGCAACACTCAATGCATACTTGTATGAGCGCGAGCGACTTTGGCCGTGGAGAATTGTTTGCTAACTTAAGCAAGTACGGAATTCGAGGAATTAATGAAAAACGTAATAATTTAGTTTCATAATATATTTTTCTATTAAAAAATGATATAAAAAGTGAATTTCATGTTATGACTTTTTCAATATTAACATTACTTTCGTATTTTGTTTTAAAATTCCACGAAACTTGATATGAAAATATTCTTTTTACAAAGTACTCTTACATATATGTATGTATGTATGAGATATTTTGAAAATAAATAAAAACTTTTTATGTACATAGTTACAAAGATGATAGAAATTTATGAAAAATCGCTGATGTAAGTTCATTTGAAGAGCTTTGTGATAAAATATTCAATTATTACATTTCAATACGTTTTGACATTTTTTAACTTATTCAGAATCACTAAATACTTGAAGACGTTATGTCCATAGAACTTTTTCTAGTATGTTAACAAGGCGTAGGAAACAAAGGTTATTAATTATTAACATTTATCCAATTCCATATAATTTTTTTCAATTAAAAGTAGAAATTTGAATTTCTTATATTGAAATTTAAGTACATATATAATTACGAATGTACTCATGAAGAAGGATAGGTAGGTAGTTGGACAAAGAAAAAAAAAAAAAAATAGACATAAGCAATGCATAAGTATGTTCATACAATAAAGACTGTATAACGATTGCCAGCTAGTTTCGCCACTAAGGAATTGCTAGAATTTTGCTTGCTAATTTAGGGTTTCTAATTAGAGCACCAGTAACTTAGTCGAAGCACAAGGAGAGAGAGAGCGAATAGAATAATGCTGGCGAAAACGTTTGGGTCTGCGAACAAAACATCTGGTCTCGAAATGGACGTCGAAGTCTGAGAGTCTGAAAAGTCCCACTCCTCCAGTAAATACTACATCAAACAGACCGATCGAATTTCATCAAACGTTAAAATTTTACTCTGTTTTAATTCGTCCTTTGCCTTTTTTATTTTTTTTTACTTTTCCGTGGTCTAGTTGTTTCCTTTATGCAAATTGAATCAGATGCGTAAAGTTCGGGTCCCGTGAACGCGAAATAAAATTAACGGGAAGGCTTAGTATCCGAGTGCCTGGGAATAATGAGGCATTATCCCGGAATTATCCTTTGGCCATGAATTTTCAGCGAGTCGTTCCCTTTAGCACCTGCGGACGTTCCATTTTTTATGGCCAATAAAAGGCTTGCAAATTAGCATTACAGTGATAAGGAACCATTTCGGGACCGTTTAGTGTCCCTCCCCCCCTCTTCCCACCCCTACCCTGGTCAGGGTTCGCAAACCGGCAAAAGAATAAAAAGCGTCCCCCAATTTATATTACAAGAGATGAATACGTGGAAAATGTGATGAGATAGGGGAGGAGAAGGGGGGCTTGGAGGGGTCGAATGGTTACCGGAAAATGTGCCTACTTGAGGAAAATTACATCATACGCTCATATTGCGCTAACGTTATATTGGTGCTTGTGTATTTTGATAAAGCGAGCTCATACGTATTATCGTAAAAGGAAATTTTAAAACGAAAAATCAGTATAAGCTTATCCTATATATACAAAAGTATAAAGCAGGTCAAAAATTTGCCGACATACAATGAAATGAAGGCATTCAAATGAACCTCACAATTAATCAGTCATTATTTATAATAATGAAATATATTGAGGTTGTTCTATATGTTATGAAATGATGCATTGTATTTTATACATTTGTGTGTACGTTGAACTAAACATTCGCGTCTGGTTTAAATTGAGTCACAAATATAAATAATTCAGTTGACCTATTTACGAGCGAGTAGGAAAATATGGGTACGAAGCAATAATTGTCCATTTGGCGGTATAAATTTAGGGAAAAAAAACGAAACCTCTCAAAATGTAAAATTTTACTACAGATCGCTACAACCCTGGAGTGAATTTTATTTTTTCGGTTTCTCCGGAAGCTGAAGGTGGAATTAAAAATACAAGGAAGCTTTTGCTCGAAACGGCCGTGTAGAGCAGCATAATGTCGTCCCTCAGGAGGCAATAATTACAGGGCAGGTGGGCACAATATGGACGTGGATTGACGATGGAAGGGATCGCTTTACGAGCCACGGTTTGAGAATGCGCTTAGAGCGCTCGCTGGGGTGACTCGGTCGCGAGAGCAATCAACGGGATTAGGGACTCCATCAGATTATATCAAATTCGGCTAAGATACACGGTGGTTAAGATCGAGCGGCGCGATAGCGTTAATGAAATTTGTATATGAATTTGCTATTAAAAATGTTTACGCATGCATATTACCGCATAATACCCAATTGTGTAAAATAAGCCTTTATTAACTAGAACCTTTACACACAAATTGAAATCGGAATTAAAAGCTTGTTAAATGATATTGTAGATAACATAAAGTTCTCCGAATAACTACTTTTCGCAGATGATCTGAAATTGTATAGAGTAATTGAGTCTATTGAAGATTCTATGTACAATTGGATCTGGATTCGATTGCTGCCTAGTCGACAAGAAACTGTTTGCCTCTCAATGTGCAAAAATGCTGTTCCTTAAGATTCTCCAGGGGTCTCCCAACCAAATAAAGACTATTGACTGTGTCTACGACTATGTCTAACTTGGATTCAGTGGACAGTTTTGAAGACTTGGGTGTCCTATTAATGTCTTCGTTGAATTTTGGTAGGCATATTAAAGCTGTATGCTCAAAATAGTCAAAAAAGCTGGGTTTCATTTTAAGGGTGAGTAAGCCTTTTCAATCTGTTATAGTACTAAGCATTCTTTATGAATCACTAGTGCAAACAGTTTTGGAATTTTCTTCTATTATATGGAGTCCTAGTGATAGGACCCATATATTAATGCTGTAAAAAGTTCAGAAGAAGTTTCTTAGGTACTTTTGCATGATAGAATTTGTGCGCTATCCTTAGATGTACCCAACTGCCTTCCTACAGGGTGCCCTGGGCTTTTACTCGTTGGAGTCTAGGCGGCAACTATTCTTAGGAAAACATTTCTACAAGTTGCTTATTGGTTTGGTGCAGAATCCTCAAATCCTACGAGAAATGAAATTGTGGGTACCGAGCCAATTTCGTAATTCCAGACAGCATTTGCCTCCACCTGAGGCACGAACCAATATGGTGTCATCTTCTCCGGTGGCTAGAGCAATCAATTTGCTCAATCGCGTAACTGTCTCGTTTGATATTTTCTTTGAAAGTTACAGTTGCTTGACTGATCAGATACTAAGGGTCAAATGATTTTGTGTACGTTTAAAATTTTTATTTTTTTTGTGTTTTTAGTGGAATTTTTACTGTGTTTTATTATGTTTTATTTTTGTAATTTTCCCACCATGACGATTTGGTTAATCTGTTATGTCATGGTGGGTGTTTTTGTAATTAAATAAATCAGTGCGTGAGTTAGTTAATATAAAGAAAGTAAAAAAGTTTTCGTTTGTTGTACATATCGATTTATTTGTACAGTGTGTGAGCGATTTGTGGTAGTGAAGAGAATAGCTACTGGAAAATTGTAGTGCAACACTGCACACATCTCGCAATTTTTCATCGAACGCCAATTGAATAGTTGAACGGAACGGTGAAAAATGTAAATTCGACTTTTGCGGCGTGAAATCGTCGCGCCCGCGCCAGGGCAATTTTCCGAGCGCGAGATTTACACGCGGAAAAGCGGAGGAAAACCCCGCGTCGCTTGTTAAAGAGTTTGCGCGCGCGCGTGGAGACCCGCATGTTTGCGAAAGGGTTTAAAATACGACTTTTGTTTTAGGCAATTTTTAAAAGCATTATTTTATTTCGGCAAGGGTGAGAAGGGAGTCATAGGAGGACTCACTGGGGAAGGATAGAGGGAGGGTGAGGAGTGAACCCTCCCGGGAATTTATCGGGCGACCCTCGGGCCCCCCCAACTCTATCCGTCAAAAAAATGGATCCATCCTTTTCGGGGCCGCGATTTTTTCCCGACCGGCTTATTACGATTCGACTTTTACACTTGGGGCGGGGGGGGAAGGGGAAAAAATTCGCTAAAAAGTTTCATCCGACCCCCACCTCTCTGTCTACGCCTTGCCCTCGTGTGCCTATGTATATTTCACGCAAAACTCGAGAAAATCTCTACGTGTTCGTATTTGCGTTATACGATCATAATTCTGCATAAATTATTATCTTTACTTATATGTACATATGTATGTATATACGTACCGACATAGCAAAGTGATACTTATAATCCTATTATCATATTAAATTATATTGATGTGCATAATAGATGTTTAATTATACAACTTTGAATGCATACAAAACAAATGGATAAAAAGAGGTACCTTCCATAACACTTGTGTATATGCATGGTAAAATATTTTGAATATTATTCATATGGTGTGTAATTATTGTGAATATTATTCATAAGTGTGGATTAAAAGTTTCAGATAAAATATTCTCGTACAGAAATAAATCTAAAGTTTGTTGCTCGGAGGTAATTTTGACTCGACGAAAATCATTGCAATTATTTTTATTTTTTCAGACAGTATTCGTTTTAATAAAATCGTACAGTGTAAAGGTATCCCAAAATTCACGCAAGAATTAATTTTGATATAAAACAGAGGTTTTTAATTAAAAATTGTAATTTTTTTATCGATTCATAAAGTATACAGTATAAGGTTATTTATGGAGTAGCATAAATAAATAAAAAAAAAACAATTTACACATCTCGAAAGTTCACATGTATTCGAAAGTTAATCACACTTTCACAACTCTTGAATTGAACAAAATAAAATTGTTGCTCTAAATAGTCTTTCTTTTTTATTCACAAATTATGCTTTGTCGTGACAATGTGCACTAGTGAATATTTTTGAATGAATCAAATCACTGGAACTTCACCGATACAAGCATACTGTTCAGGACATTAGCTTACGTTCCACTGTAGGACACTTCTTGTTGGGAATGAACCCTGATATGCTACTCCATACATAACCTTATACTGTATACTTTATGAATCAATAAAAAAATTACAAGTTTTAATTAAAAACCTGTGTTTTCTATCAAAATTACGTCTTGCGTAAATTTTGGGACACGTTTATATGAAATTGTTCAATTTTATATTTTATTACGCAAAATTTTACTTTTAAACATACGTACATATAAACAGATTCAAATTCAGATTGAATATTCGTTGGGAAATAATCGCAATTGCCGTTATGAAATGAAGTGAGACAGTTAACTGTGAACGAAGTTAATCGAGAGTGGACTTGAGAGAACAGAGGAAAGTTTCAGATCAAATGTCGCCAAGTTCCGGTAGTCCATTTCTAAGTTATGGTTACTGTCGAGTTAGAACAAAACCAGCTGAAGGTGCTTTCGGCAATATGATGCCTACCGCTAATGCCTTTGTCAGATAACGATATTATTGCACAAAGACATTGCGGTCATTGATGTAGTTGCGATGAATTACATCGCGATATGAAAGTTTACTCATGTTTTTCGAAACATTATGTGAATAATCACAACTGGAATTATACACCAAACTAAAGCACATACTAAACATATATTTTTTATGAATGTTAATAGCTTTGAACCAAATTTATTTAGTAGTATAACGGTGATGCTTGAGAGAGTTCCGTACGTTGAGTAATATACGCTGGCGATATTGCCGCGCGGAAAGGGTTAATCGTATGCACCGAAAAGGAGCTTTTACGGCAGGTCTGCGCTTTCTCAGTCGAGACGGTGGAGCTTTCGTCAGGTTCGCCACGTAAAGGTTAACGGGCGTGACAGATACGGGATAATCCGCGTTATACGTAATTAAGTAACGCGTATTCGAATTTACGGCTCGGAAACAAAGGGCGGGTGGGGCAATAAAGGGTTGCTCGCGTCTTGCTCCCAGCGGTGCAGTTTTCCATCTTTTGCAAGTGCAAAGGATAAGTACGACGGTGGGTAGGTATGTATGTACATATGTAGGTATGTATATACATACATATATAGAGGTATACGTTATGGCTACAGCTACTTAAAATAAGCGATTACGCGAACTCGAGATACCCCAGTGACTATAAAAAATAACAAAGGGTTGTAACTTGTAACGTTTCTCCGAAGTCATATTTTTAAATAAAGAACCCGCTGTCTGCGTATGCAGTTTTTGAAGCATCGTAAAATGAATGATGAAACGAGTCGTGTTTCTTTTGATGCGAAAATTAAAACGCAGCAGTAAATTTTAATAAAACATTCAACATGGAAATTGAGCTTTTCCTATACATTCAAATTTTATGATATTTTTCACTGTATACTGAAGATTCATATACATACATATGTAGATATTAGAATATATGAATCGTTATTTTTTTTAAACTTTGACTCGTTATTATCATCCGATGATGAGAGACGTTATTATATTATATAATTATATTTCAATGTGCTCAATGTAATTTTGCATGTCATAATTTTTTTGAAAATCAGTGCTACATATTTTAAAATATGATAGTAAATGTTATTAAAACAAGTCAAATTTACACGATTCATAAAATTGAATGTTATCAAGATAAATATTTAAAAGTTACATCTAAAAAGGAATGTTTACTTTAAAGTTGACAAATAATAAAATAATGAATTTATACGTTGTTTCTACTATAATATTTTCAGAATGGTTTCTATCCAGTTGAATTTGAGCTGTAAATACAATAGTATGATTTATTTTTAAACATTTAAACAGACTTTTTTACAGTAAGCTTACAGATCTCTATATTCGTCAACTAATGACCTCCACTATTCCTTACAATATGCACTAAGAATCACAGACAGAAGAACAGGTCTAAAAAGAAAAGGATCCAGACCCAATAACGGGTTAATACATATACGAATAATTGATAGGAAGTGCCAATTTTTGGGGAACCATCTCACAACTAAGTTGCAAACCGGCGGCTCTTTATATGAATACCTTCGGCTCTCGCTGTCATCTAATGTTTTGCTTGAAATACAAAATTTTGACACACATTTTACACAAGATCAAAATGAATCCCATTTCCATAACGTCGTGGCTATAAAATGCTCTAATATCGTTTTTCAGATTAAACTATATAAAAAAATTTAGTAATAAACTGTCGAATTTTAAGAAATATCACGGGACATCTTATTTCTTACAACTTAATGATTAATGAATAATATTTAATTTAAATTTGAATATATAATTAGAAAATAATATGTTGCGGCTACCAAACCTACCAATTCTGCATGGTGTTCCCTAATTTGGCTCTTAGCTCTAAAAAGGTTCCCGACCATTGTTCTAACAGGAAACGACCGATCTGGATTTAGTTATGAACAGATTTTGCCAATGACGATATTAAGGTTGTAAAAACAGTAAGGATAATCATTTTGACATAGATACGGATATTGAGCCACGTACCTTTGCTCAAGAGATTTACGCGCTAACCACTATCGCATTGTATGTACAATTGTACATATTGTGGCAGTATTATAAATTGGGAAGAGGTAATAGAGTCTCCTCACAACAAATTCATAGACGAAGAGACTATTTTACAAGCTATTTTCGATGAAAAATTTTATCATACAAGACCGTTCCACCCTAATATACATAGAATATACACAGAACGACTTGTATGACATAAAGCGCAAGCTAATTTTCTCCCCACAATTGAAGACATTTCACTTTGAAAAAGCAACATAGACTTATAATATATATAAGGACTGAATCGGTTATACACTAATGTTCTCCAGAGCTAGGCAACAGTAGTACTAGAAGGGTCCCTCCTCTTAGTCGCCGTTTCGCAAACTGACAGTAGCTTGACGGAGTGGCAAGGAGAGGCCCCCAATTTCCCGGTCCGCGGAGCAGAGAGGGCCGGTCCCCAGGGGGGCCTCCACCATCGAGGGGCCCCACTCGAATATACACCGGGAGTGCGCCCTCACACGTCGCTTCAACCCCGAAACCGGTTAAATTACCGCGGCGTTTTGTTCCGCGCGATTTTTGCGAATTTCGCCCGCAAACGAGGCAATTTAAAAACATGCGTTTCGCACCGTGTGTGTTCGCCATTGCTACGTTCGCCCTCTCTGAATGTTATTTTTGTCGGGGTCCTCTCACTCTCACTCCTGTCTCTCCCGACACCCCCCCCATGTGGGTCTCGATCGTATCGACGGCGCGGAACCGATTGATCCCTCAACAAGATAACTCGATTGCCCGACTCGTTCGCAATCGAGACGTTTTGACCCTTTGAATGTGACATTACATTTGGCAAATGTTAAACAAAATGTTCGAGTCGTTTTAAAATTCCAAATTATCGGGGGACAAATTCGCTTCACTATCTAATTCAAATTCATTTCTATGCAGAGTCATAGAATGTACACGTGAGTGGTGACCATAGTGAAAAACATCTGGAGAAAAGGTCAGAAAAATTGGTCTGAAAATGTAACTCGATCAAACTATACGGTTCCGTGAATAAACAGAACATGATAGAACACATATTTATTTATATAATACAGTAGCTTAATTAATTATGATCCTTAACGAAGCACCTGTTCAGAGATGTTTTTTTAAGACTGCCAGTTTAAGACAATAGTTTTGGAACTTCTAATTCCATCCGGCAGTCTATTATACTCCAAAACACCTCTGTACAAGATGCTTTTTTATAAGAGAGAGCAAGACATTTTTTATAATTAAATTATTTTTATTCCTTATATTATAACAGAACAGCGAAGAACTGAACTATGACAATTCAGAACAGGGGAAAAAAAAAACATTTATTTTTGTCGCATCTATTTATTAATTAAATACATATAAAAAAAAATATAAAAAATATGTAGATATACATGTGTGTACAATATATATATATATGTAAATAACGTGTGAAACGGTTGAAGTGGCAATGGGCTGGACACATAGCGAGAAGAATGGATGGCAGATGTACGCGAGAAATACTGCAATGGTATCCGAGAGGATGTGAAAGAAAGCAAGGTAAACCGGTAGTAAAGTTATGCAAATTGGCGCGTTAATTAATTATGCATTCGCTACATTAATATACGCGATTAGCGACTCGACGGGGTATAAAAGTCAAATTAAATATGTGCAGACGGACACAAATTAATAACGAAAAAAAAAGGTGATGATACCTATACTGTATGTCCCTAAATATGAGATGACATCCATCAGCATACATACAGGCGTATAATAATACCATGGATACGTCAAACACACTAAACGATTCATACAAATCTGAAAAAATGTACAATATCTACATACGAATTTTAATGAAAAAATTGAGTTGTGTTTTTAAAATTTAGCAAATATGCAAGTACATGTATATGTATGTGTATTGGGTTAAAATTGAAGTGGCACTGGCCTGGACAAATAGCAAAAAAGAATGGAGGGGTGATAGACGCGAGAATTGTATTCGAGAGGATATGAAAGAAAGCAAGGTAGACCGAGTGTTAGATGGGCTGATAAAATGAGAAGAATGTGTGGAGTCAAGTGGATGCAGATTGCTCAAGACTGCCAGGAATGGAAGAGGATTGAAGAGGCCTTTATCTACCAGTGGATGGTGAACGGCTGAAAATTATGATGATATATAAACGCATTATCTACAAAATACTTTTACCTTTGATTTTTTTTAATCTACTAACTGTAGTTATGGCAAGCATCCTGTCGAGGGTACCGCACGGTGGTAGATGTGACAAATTTATCATTGGCATTGAAATTAACTGCGATGGTTTTTGATTTTTTTTAAATTGCAAATTATACATAGATATTTGTTTTTTTTTAGTTATGTTATGATTTTGAACGCACAATTATACAAAATATGAAAAATACCGAAAAAGTGTTGGAACTATTTTATTATTAAATTAAGCTACAAAAAAACTCACTGAAAAGTTGGTTCACTTAATACTTCAGAGGTGCGTGCTTGAAAAAGACTGGGAACCACTACGAAATTTGACAATCAATTTACATGCTATACAGGAGACGTTTCAATAATTTCGTATATACAAATTAATATTATGTTATTTCTGTAAATAATACGGGTATGTATGTACATACATATATCAGAAATTGGATAATCATTTTGCGGGAAATTAAATTAAACTAATATTTACACACACGCAATACGTTGCCGTTACACAATCATTATAATGGATATTTATGCGAGGTAAAGTTTAATAGTACTTCCACCATAAATCAAAAGCGCTTACATTGATTTATATTAAAAATTTAACAAAGCTACAAGCTTCTGCTTTAATTAAATACATGTCTATAAATTTTAGTAGATGCTTAGATTTTTTTCTTTGACTTATTATTTTCTGTGCTGGAAAATAGCCCTAATAGAACTGTAAATGTACCGTTAATAGTTTATAATATAACCATTCATATCTTGACACGTAAACGTACGATCGTAAAACGGTAATAGCGCCCGAGAGCATCCATACACCCTCAGTTTGCGAAAAGATCAATAAACGTGCACATCCCGACTGAAAGTCATGTACTATACACATAGAAACACACATACATATGTATGTACATGTACATAGTACGAAAATCGTGTATATTTCACTTTTATCGTACACGTCGAGGAAAATTTTTGTTTTCCTTGATGGAATTTTGCGGTATGTCGTGGCGTGACCCAAACCGATGACCTTACGTTTCAATCAAACGTATTGGTCTGTGGATTATTTATGAAGGTGGAGCGTACAGAATGCGAATGTGCCATGAATTCCACCATCAGCACCATCGATCTTGGCGAATATCGCGACAAGCCGAGTGACGCTAAATGGATTGCTTTTAGAGCACATTTTCCACTAATACAAGCGCGCTTTCCACCGATTTTCCCCCATTTTCCGAACGGTTTGCATGACGACGAATGCGCGCTAAGCATCAACCCTTCCAACGATGGAAATTTTCTATTTTTTTATATACGGGCTTAAGCGATGTTGTTTACAGACATACGTGTATGCTCTTACTGCTATTAGATTCCCCATAAAATACCATTAAGCTCACGTAAACTTACATTTTCTCCATATTTTTACATTTACATATACTGTGATACATTTGAAACTGAAGAGAAGAAATATTGGATTTACACAAATCTTTTAATTTAAGATGCGGAATTATTATAGCTCGCTTAGAACTTCTTAGATAGCTATTCAAATTCAAATGATGTTACGAAATATAGTGTACAGTGGCGATCAATGAAAGGTGTCCACCTCAATATAAATCGCTATTTTGTTGTATATATGTATGTATGTAGGTACTGATGTAAATACATACATATGTTTGCTTATATGTATGTTTGTTGTACATAAATATTAAAATTAATGTATTTATGATATTTTAAAGTCATTAAAACTTTAGTATAATTATATATATTGAAATTATCACCTTTCCAGAATCCTGTAAATCAGTGATTCTGGGAAAAAATTTCGTAGTACAATAAAATTTTTTTTTCTGCAAAACTAATTTATTTATCTTTAATATATTTATAAAACTTTAACTTATATTATATTTACAATTGCAATAGTTATACAAAATACACATACATTGGCCATTCCAATGAAAAAATGCCCTTTTTTGCAATAAATTCTTTCACCTAAATTTTACAGAATAAAATTAGCTTGATATTTTTAATTTTAGTTAATACAAAGCAGTGGAAAAAAAACAACTTACGGATTTAGCACGATGGCATGGTGCTGAATCGTCCTGGAAAATGAATACATAAAAATAATCGGGAAAAATTCTACATTAGTAATGTTGCTTTGAAGCTTACCTTGGTAAGTTTAAATCAAAGTAAAAATAAATTGAAAACACATTCGCAAAGTCGCCGTCGATCAAATTTAAACTTTTGACTTGAAACGAGTGTAACTTTTGTATACACGATGAACTGGATCGCATCACGATATCGGTCTATTAAAGGACAAATAATAATACAGCATTTGAACGACCCCAAAAAGCGATGCGGATATCTTAACTTTTAAATTCACAGACATGCGAAGAACATTCAATATTAACGCGCAAACTAAAACGTCTAACTAACTTCCGTGCTAAATTATAACGCAACTTAGTCTTAGAATATATGCACGTCTGTCTACTAAATAATTACTCAAAAATTAGTCGTAAGTTGTGAACGGTACGAAATTGAAAAATAGACTGCGAAGTAAGAAGACACACACTTATACACTCGTATGTGTACATATTTTGAACTTGTTAACTTATATGTAGACCTTGTTGAATTAATGTTTTCGCGTCGATAGCGACTATTCCAGGCGAACCATACAGATCGATAATTCCGATGGTTAGACAGTTGTCAAACAGTATTACGTACAGGTGGGCTCAGCTGGTGATTTACAGACTCCACTGTGTGTACTTGTGTTCATCTGGTGCTAGCAGTCATTGTTCCAATTTGAATCGCGTTGTCACAGTTAAATCGACACGAGATCGTCAACGCAACACCAGTAAGCCGACCTAATTAACACTTCGATGTTTGGTCTCTGGATAGTGCAATTGTCTCATAAACAGTAGTTATGTATATTCATTTTTAATATAATAATAGTATAGTGCCAGTCGAAAAGTGATCTAAAGGCTCCCCGTTTGACGGTCGGCTTCGCACGAGCCGAACAGGTGCACGTTTTCGCACGAGAGTGAGCATTAAAACGATTTTTATTGTCGTGAAATAAAATTCATTTTTATATTCGACTTTAAAATTATTTTAACGCTTCGATCCTCTCGCGTACGTGTGCATATTTTAAATCGAATTTCAAACATCTGCCGTATATTTTAAATTAAAATCCGCAAGTACCCGCGACTCGCGTGAGACTTCTGTCGAAATAATTTCACTTGAGCTTATGAAACAAATGACACATATTACGAAAGGGGTTTTGTCGTTTTAGATTTTAAATGATTTATAGTGATTTCAAACGAGTCGTTTGGTTGTGTCGTTAGAGTTGCTGGTATTAATTCGACGAAGAATTGTATGTAGCTGGCAAAACTTGTGCATTAGCCGCGTCGGGTGCGGTGCGGTTTGAGAAGCTCTTATAAAGCTTGCGGGAAACTCGAAACTTCCGGTCCCACAGGAACTACCTGAAGAATTGCAGTGTCCGACCAGAAAAATGTGCACACGGCTGTCTGGAGATTTGCCCCAGACCGCCGTTTTTGCTCAATTCCCTTTGTGTGTGACAACGCGATGAATTGGTATCCAGATGTGAAGTAAATTGTCAACGTCTTTTGCGAATTCAAAAATGTCGAATACTTACAGATATATTTTTTAATGTACATAATTTGCTTAACTTGATGTTTATAAAATTATTAAGGAATATCTATAAATTAAGTGTTCCGTTATCTAATTAAAATTCAAATTAAGAATATATTAAATATTGTGTAATAGAAAACTCTCGTAATAAATAATTGAGCACTCTTAAAAGCCATATTAAAAATTAGCTGTACAACATGAAAACCATTATTGACTAAATAAATATTTAATAAGTAATAATAAAACGTTCAAAATGGAATGTATTTTTACTTAGTATTGTGGTCGTGCATAAATTCGACCTTGAAATTTTAACTGATTTGTACATATCAGGTATCCCTGATCACGTTTTCATGATTTCTGGAAAATGTCTGTATGTCTGTGTACTTTTTAACTTTTTCTCAGAAACTATCGAGTCTGTCAAGCTGAAATTTCAAATCTATAGTTTTCATGAAGGCGTAAGAGATACTATGAATTTGGTCAAAATCCGCCAACCAGAAGTGGCAGTTTACTCTTGAACGATTTTTTCATTTTTATTTTTTCGGCCTTTTAAATATTTAGAATCTTTATAATATTGAAATACTATAATCATTATGCTAATTAAAATCTGTGAAAAAAAATCATCAAAATCGCTCAACTGGAAGTGGGATTTTGTTCATGTAAAAAAGTCAAAAATCCTGTTATTTTTCTTTGTGCACAGTTTTTTGACTTGTTCAGTTTTTGGTCACTCTTCATATTCCTGAAATATATGGATAAAGTCTTGGGTTGGTCACACCCGAATTTTTTGTTTGTTTTTGGTTTTATTGGAGGGAAATTTAGCCAGCAAGTCTAAGACCACAAAGATCCAGTTAACACGTTAACATAAGAATGATGGATAGGCGGTGCTAATTTTTGGCGGAAACGTCTCACAACTAAGTTAGATAAGTTGACATATTCTAACAAGAAACGGCCGATCTGCATTTAGTAATGTTCAGATTTTGCCAATGACGATAATTCAGGTCGAAAAAATTGTCGATGTAACGGGGATATTTTGCTCAAGAGAACTAACGCTCTAATCATTGTGCTATCGCCCGGCTGCTTAAAAGTTATTAAATTATTTTTGAATTACTTAAAAATTAGTCCAATAGTTAACGTGTTTATAGTTAACGAAAATTAAGCAAGGACACAGTCGAAGTTAACGATGTCAAATTGCCTTTACGTAATATAATTAAGACGAAATTTTAAGGCGACTCGCTCTCAAATAAATTCGGTCCTTAAATTAAAAGTTTCGACTTCCGAAAAACCCCCGTTGTATATCTACCTATGTATGTATGTATATCTACATACATCCGTATATTGTATATATGTATATATTTTTTCTGCTTAGTTTTTCTGTCGTAAGCTCTACCCGGAAAAGTTTGTTCAGGGGTCCGTTCACGAGCGCACCTGGTCCGTCTTCCTTCCGGGAAAAACAAAGTCGCAACTTTTCCTAGCGGTCTTCACGTCCGGCGAGTGGACATCGGGAAAAACCCGACGAAATTTCCCGACCGAAAGCACGAATTGCACAATGTTTCAAGTCGCGTTAGCGTTCGTGCTATATCGAGTAAAAAATAACTGCCATCTTCGGCTATTAAATGAGCACTGGCTCGGAATATATACTACGGCCACCGACGATAGTAACGCCCGCTAGTCCCTCTTCATTTTTTATTGGCGCAGTCAAATCTCCACGGAGTGCAACCGTCGTCTACCTTTTTTCTACTTTTTTTTTTAGTTCTTTCTGAAGCCGCTTCGGGCATTTTTAGGCTGAATATCTTTATTGTGGATTATTCGTGGGCAATTTAACAGCGAGCCGAGAGCCGTGCGCTGATACGTTTCAATTTACTTGATAACTTTTAACGATCTCATTTGGAGCGATTGATTGTAGGGCAGAGTATTTCAAAAGTTGCATATTCAAACACGCAATTAAGTGTAATTTATTTGAAATAAACTTTATTTTATCTATACAGGAGAATTACATTAAAAATCTCAATTCAGCAAATTGATTATAACGGTTACCGTACTAGTACAAAATTCTAGATTTTTTGAATATTTATTTTATGAATACAATGTACATACATACATATGTATAATGATAATATTTCATTAAATATTGAAGCTGCTGTTAGTACACTATATTTTAGTATTTTCAGTGTGTGTCGGTTCAGTGTTCTTCATATTAATTCAGCACATCTAGTTCCGTGCGTAACGTGAAATAAGGCAGTTTTGCATTACAAAGGGCAATAAGAGGATGCTGGAAATCGGCGGGAACGAACCAAGAAAACAGGCGGCCATCATAACGTCGACCCACCCAACTCAAACCAACCCCTATATTCAAATAAACTTATTCGAATAAAATTATATGCCTCGGAAAGGTGAACGCTCGCCCCAACGTCCGACCGTAATGAGAATAAACCCACACGCGCGTACGAATCCATCGAAAATAAAAGCCAGAACCAATTTAAACATATCATTTATAAACGCAGCCATATTTCAAAAGCACTATTCAAATATAAGTGGATAAAAGTTGGAATTTTTAAGAGACAACCCCTTAAAATGAAGCGTCCGTAGTAAAAGTCAACAATACACAAGCTATTTTTTTCGAGTTCGTTTATTGTGAATTTTCATTATGAGTGTTTATATGTGACTTGACGAGGGTATGTCTGTAGTACTGTTCAGGTATCAAAATCGATTGTTTTGTGGTATTCGTGTGCGACGGTATGCACATGGAGTGTTATGAAGTGTACGTGCGATGGGTGGTGTCAGTTAACGCGACCCATTATCCGGCACGGAGTACAAATAAACGCGATAAAACACCGCTACCGGAAAATGGGATAAAAAAATAATATATAAAAACCTTTTCGCTACCGGCCGGAAAAACGAAATCGACTCTATTCGTCGCTCTGTGTATCTCTCTCTCCATATTATAGGCGGCCACGTTCTCTATAGTCACGCGCGTGTTTGATGGTCGCGCGCGAAGAGATCGTCGGATTTGCTGCTGCTGTGGCTTGTCGTAAAACGAACAATAAATAACGCACATTATATTATTCTATATATAGTAGATATGATTATGCCACTCTCAAATATGTGACAATGTAGAATGCGGTCTGAGAATCCTTAGTAATGGCGTCCGAAGCGGCTTAGTCAGTTCGGTCAAGTAACGTCGTCAGGTCAAGCGGTTGAATCGCGTAATCAGCTGCTGCGGTCAAACTGTGCACCAAAAGTGCATTCCGGTAATTATGCAAGCTTCGAAGCCCGTTCGGCGACGTTTGACCCCTTTTAATATTATATAAACCGTAGGAAATCATGTTTAAAATTCATTCAATTAATATTTTTTAAGTCAATTTTGAAGCAAATGTGTAACATTTGACTTGAAAAAAGTTCCACATACGTTATTTAAATTAAATTACTTGATTTGAATCACATTCATATTATAAAAAATAATATTAATAATTCAACTTCATTAATTTGGAAATGTAAATATCGTCAAAAATCAGCAACTGGTAAAACTGTTCGTATGAAAATGGAACAATTTTTAATATTAGGTTCACTTTGTGAACTGTCAAAATGATCGTTTTATTTAATGGATTTGAATAATTCACCAAAAAAAAGCATGCCTATTACCGATAGGTAGAAATAAATAAAAAAAAAAGTAAATGGTCATATCATATACGTTATCTGATGCGGATTATTCAAAGTGGTATTGTTGAATTTATGTGCGTGATAGGTATATCTACTGTAAAAACCTACCTGAATATATGTACATATAATAATTATATTTGAATAAATTAATAATAATTAAGTTAATACGGTTGAGTATATTGCGTACGCATGCCGATCTGTATTGATTGAAATTAGCGTATTAATATTATTGATAATATGTATTGCATTCTCAACTACACAAAGTGGAATATAACCCAGTTCAAAATCGGCTTTATGGTGATTAAAAGTTATTGTAAATCGGGCATTGTTTTTTTATTTCCTTGGTTTGGCTTTTTTTTGTTTTCGCGTACAATGAGCGTCTTTGAAAAAGTTTTTATTTCATTTCTTCGTCATTATGATGATTTTTTATTTAATATTTTCCGATTCTCACCTCGCCAATATAGAGACACAACGCCGGAAAACTTTCTGCGCTCAAAAGAGAGAGATGAAGGAAGGGCAGGAGGGAAAGGATGGCAGGGCGGTCGGAAAAATCCTTTTTTCGATTTTATTTTACATTTGAGCGGCCGTCTGTTATAACGCAATCCCGTTGGCAAACTTTTATTATTTCTCCCAGCGACGTCTACGGTGAGGGGGGTTGGGCAAGAAATTGAAAACTTATTTGGCGAGCGACGCGGGGACGAAGAAAAGTGCTCGTGAAAGTCCATAAAAGTGAAGGGCACTCGAATGAAGCATCAGATGTAAATGTACTGGCTTTGTACTGGAAACTGGACAAAACAACCGGAAAGTTTGTTATTTGATCCCCTGCCTCATACGGTCGGTCCATACGTACAACTTATGCAAGTCGGCCCGGCCCGCATCACCCACGTGTAAGTGTATACGTGATTTATTTGTATATACATATATACGAATCGGGGGTGGTTTTGTCGAGCTTGCAATTCTCGTTAAACGAGTTATATCTATGTATATTTTATGGAGCGGCAATTTAAAATTTTCTTGATGGTAAGAAGCTTATGTCTTTTGGCGCGCCACGTACCTCATTGTTCCATTAAACAAGGCGAGACGCGGTAAATTTTCATTTTATATCAATTCATTCACAACATTGTGATTCCGATTCGCAGTGTATTGTTAACGTAGTCGTTCCTGCGTCGATTTTAGCAAACATTGTCTGAGAAAGAAGCTTATATTATATAAACTGTAATACTGTATTAAGAAATTTACATAATATAATGTATGTATGTACATATGTACTTGCGTTATGAAATCTTGATAGAGAGCTTTCAAACTGCATATGTATATGTATGTACATACATATGTACATACATATGTACATACATATGTACATACATATGTACATACATATGTACATACATATGTACATACATATGTACATACATACATACATCACACAGGGAAATTTTATAACTACATATGTAAATGTTAATGAAACTACGTAAACAATTTATTAACATGGGATCCATTCAGAAAGTGAGTATATGATTTGTTTAAATAAAATGGAGAAACTTCACTTGGAACACGTCAACTGCTTTTTCCAATACAAAAAAGTGCATGATAATATTTTATTGACTTTTCAAAAGTACGGAGATCCATCTCCGTATGTCCAAATGATTTTTTCGTCAGTGTTTTCGACTTTAATTATCGTCATTCGCAAGATCTGGACATTCCTAAATCCAGATCGGTCGTCTCCTGTAAGAATTTGCCAATTTATCTAACATAGTTGTAAGACGGTTCCACCAAAAATTGGCATCTCCATTCATTATTCCTATGTTGACCTGTTATCTTGTGTATCCTTGTGTTCTTAGACCTATTGTTTAACTTTCCCCTAACAAAAAAAATCAATTGTACAAATTATATGAATTCACTTTGTTATAAATTTCACAGTATGATAATTATTGTTGAATATTTTACGTTAGTGCCAAATCGAGTGAATGAATTAAAATTTGCGCAAAAAAAAATATAATTAAAAATGGGTTTTGCATTCCAACCACAAAGCCACAGCGTTGTTTTAAAACAGCGAGTAAAAAAAACTGATATAATAATTTTTCCAGCTTCGTTGACCCAAAGAGACTGCTCCGTGAAAACATCCGTTAATTATACTAATTCACAAAGAGGCCAGGTCTCGAGCACTGAACAGAAAATGTTCAGAAAAAGCGGTACCTAATTCAATAATCAAAATTTAGCCAATTGCGGAACACTCCTTGCAAGGGAAAACGGACGCCTGGGAAGCCTTCGGGGGGTCCCGGAATTAAAGCTCCCTGACCGTATCCCTTCAAAGGGCCCCAGAACCCGCAAAACTCCTCACCGGTGCTAATGATATTTTGAACGGGAGACTAAAGCAAACTTTTTGCAGACCACCCCCGCTTCGCCTTCGGTCTCCCCTCACAGTTCCCTAGCCTAGGGCTCGGAAAGCTCGCGCTACCCGGAAAGCTCCGCGTGGCTTAGTAGCGAACCGACAAAATAACTTAAAAAAGGGAACCATAAGGCGGGATACTTTTACACGCAGAAGTAAGAAGAAAATAAGTTTTCGGTTCGCAGACTCTAAATTACCTTAACCCGTAACGGTGCCAGTGATGGGGATGAGGGGGTGGTGGTTCTGCGGGGAGTGGGGAGGTGAATAGAAGTCAGGGGTGGCGCAAACCCCAACCCGGTGATTAATGGCTGGTGGATTTGTTTTTCCTGTGCTCAACTTTGAATGCATTTCCAATTTTAACCGTCTGTTACTCTGTAAGACGTTTGACTTAAAAAAAAATAAAATAAAAAGTCTAAAAATACTGTCGATTTCCTATAATGAGACTAGCTAAGTAGAAAAAAGTGATCATTAATAACAACATTACATATAATGTATCTATGTATGTATGTATGTATATTATGTCTTTTGTTTTGGTGCATCACCATGAAATCAGTTTCACAAAATGATACCAACACGTCGTGGTTGGTATCATTTTGAAGCTCTATTGGTGATTTTTCTTTTTTAACATTTTTTTGTTCATAGTAGAAAAATGCAGAGGCTTGAGATTAAAGAGACACATTTGCGATATTTTATGCTATTTTTATTTGACAAAGGATTTATGTCAAAAGAAGCTGCCCAGACATCGTGAATCCTCGAAAGTGCTATACATAGATGGTTTCAAAAGTTCAAAAGTGGCGATAGGAAATAATTGGACAAACCGAAATCAGGAAGACCTCTTAAAATCGATGATGACACCCTGAAATCATAGGTGGAATCCGATCCGCGCAAAACAATCAAGGAATTGTCACAAGACCTTGGTTGTCCGTATACAACAAGCACAGGATCATTTAAAAAGGCTCGGGAAACTAATTTGGGTGCCGCACGAACTCATACCAACGGCCATAGAGCAACGCATAACAATTTGTTCATCTCTATTGTCCAGACACAAAACGGATCCATTTCTCAGACGAATTGTTACTGGGGATGAGAAGTGGGTCCTTTACAGTAATTCTAGGAGAAAAAACAATGGTTGTCATCGAAACAGATACCTTTGCCTACTCCTCACCCATCATTGACGTTAAAAAATGTGTTTGGTGGGATGTTTTAGGAATAATTCATTACGAATTGTTGAAACCCGGTCAGACGGTTACTGTACGGGGTGTATTGTGCCCAATTGGAAAGATTAAAGGCGGAGCTGCTTAAAAAACGATCAGTTTTAGTAAACAATCAAAGAAGAATTTTACATCATGATAATGCAAGATCACATGCAGCAAGGATTACGCAGGAAAAAATAAGAGAGCTGGATTTGAAAGTTCTGCAACATCCACCGTATTCACCTGATATAATATCACTTTCAGACTGTCACTTATTCAAGTCGATGGAACATTCACTTCGAGATAAAAAAATTACAAATGTTGAACAAGTCAAAAATCACTTGGATTCGTATTTTAATAATAAGCCGCCAGAATTTTACGAAAGAGGTATTAAAAAACTACCTATTTTGTGGAGGAAGATCATAAGATAATAATGAAAAATATTTGTATGGTTTTTTTTTAAATAAATTTTTTGTTGCTTTAAAAAAAAGACCTAATTTTTTACTAATTTTAGTTTTACCTAATATTTAAACATATCTACTGATATTATTGATAATTTGACTAGTTAATAAATAATCTTGAAACGTATGTATGTCTTTACTGCTATCTATCTGTCTATCCCTGAATTTTATTTTTAAATGACTCTTTCTCTCCAAACGACCTCTTCTATCACCACTTACAATATGTGTGTCGTGAGCTGTGAATCACTCCATATACTTGCTATATATGTAAATCAAAACCATTATGCGGTCTTCTAGAAAGTTGAAGATAGGCTCAGTTTGGGCGTAGGGCTTCTCCGAGTCGAATATTTTACACGGATCGAAAAGAAAAATGGCGCAAATGTGCGTCACGATTCGCACGCCGTCCATCGGCTTATCTCTTCGGAGACATCTATCTGCGACAATAAATTTCATCGCAGGATAAATAGGGGCTGCAAGACCACGCTTTTCCGACATGGCAAAGAGAGAGAGGAATGTTAGCAACCTCTCCATTTCCCTCATTTTCGACTGGGAGGTTCACATAGGGAGTGAGGGGGAGGTTATCGTGTGAGGACCGGAGGTTTTTATGAGCGCGCGCCCCTTATCGCCGTCATTAATCTCGACGGCGGGCATTCAGACGCGTTCGGGGGAAAAACCGGCAAAAAATAAACACGAGAGCGGCTTCTCTGATTTTCCATTGACCCGCCGTCAATCAGCGAGGACAATATGGCGGCGTGCGACCGGAAACGGAAACGAAAACGAGAGCTCGCCCGTCAAAAGCGTCGGCTGTGTCACGGGCGCACTCGAAAATATGCCATTTTTAACTTAAACGCATATATAGAAAGTTGCATGTGCGACTAATTGGCAATTATCTGGTAGCTGACTGTCGCTTAAAACACAATGCCTGCCGGTGTATCAATCGATTCCGATATGTATGTAATGTGAGATTCGCTCAACGGTAATAAAGCTGTGCGAACGTGAATACTGAGAATTATTCATGTTCAGTGGATTTTCATCGCCGTTATACAGTAAATTATTAAATTTTCATAACGGTATACATACTAATTATACCTGCTACTTTGCTACTGATTTCGATTTATAATATAAATAGTTCAGTTTTGTAGAATAGTTAGTTTGGAGTACACACGAATCTATATATGTACATAGGTGTCTTATATGCGTGTTTGTCTCTCGTGTTAGTGGCGGCGGATTGATTCGCCGCGGATCTTTGTTTGTCCACGTGCCTATGCACAGACAATGGATTAAGTGCATGACGAGAGCGAGACGCGGATCCGGAACTCGAGAATCCGGAAAAGTTAGAGCTGAACAAACCGGAGGCTGTGCGATAGTCATCCCGGCCCGGCAGGTAGCTGTCGCCGAGCCGCAATCCCGCGGGAAATTAATGTTAAATGTTTACATTATAGTTCCTGCAGGAGTCTATCTCTTCCTGTGTCGGTGGCCTCCTCTCACACAATACGCCTACTCCCGTTTAACCGGCAATTTTCCCGACTGATCGGATTAACGCGCTTCCCTTGGCAAACATACCGTTCGCTACCCGAATGTTTTCAAGTGGCCTCTCTACAACACGTACCTACGGCACGTACTAAACAATCGTATTGTTGCGATGAGTGTGTGTGTGTGTGTACGTGTATCCAAATCAAAATTCAATCTTGGATTATATCTATCACAATTTCAGGCATTCGAATTTCACTATACGTTAACTTCAATCTGGATTTCAGTTGATAAAACAAAATATAAATACATATATTTAATCTGTGCGGCGGCCGTGGGCTGGGGAGTTGCTCTGATCCGCGTTAAGTACCTGCGGCGAAATCGGCTTCCAACCCATCAAAATCCCGTTACGATATCGAGAAATCTCGAGAAAAACAGTCTTGACCCGAGCTAAATTTAATTTCGAAGAAAATACACTCGGTAGAAGAAAATTAGCAGTGTTTTTCGAAAAAATCTGCTCGTTCTTGCTGCAAAATCAAAAGTAAAATGTTATTTCGGAATGAATCAGAATATATTTGAATAAATTTTTTAAATCAATTTATTGAATGTAAGAAATATGCATTGTGTTATGTTATTAATGCAAGGAAAATATATTTTTCTTTGAAGATACCGTCAATAATGAATTTAAAAAACTTTGCCGAAAAAAATGTTAATTAATTTGGAAACTGTACGCGTCTATTTATAACCTCTTTGTTATTAATATTTCATTATATTTTATTCAACGTAATATAATAGCCGAGATAAGAAGAACTCTTAATTATATTTGCGTGAACAAAAATTATTTTATGTAAAAAATTCTATAAAACAATAACAGCAAAATTTAAATAATTTATTAGAAAATTAGTCATACCTACTACCGGCATATTACATATGTACATACCAACGCGTTCACTATCTAAATATACATTCATATATGTAGTGTCTAAGGATCGTATTATATAAGTTATAATATTGAGTATATAACTTATTACAAGGCATGCGACCAATGCGTACTGCCGATTATAACGTATGGATGTGAAACATGGATGCCAAATTCAAGAATGCTACGTAAGACCCAGTGCACACAGATAAACATAAAAAGATGTATGCTTGGTATAACAAGAACATATCGTAAGAGGATACATGGGTAAAAATTATGACCACAGTGACACATATAGCAGAACGTATTATATATATAATAGCCGAAATCCGTCTGTCTGTCTTTCTGTCTGTCTGCCGATAACGCTCGCTGAGGAAAAATTATCAAAAAACCAGAAAGAGTGTGGGATCGAACCCAGGACCCCAGGCTCGAGAGAACTCGCACTAATGCTATTCGCTATCGCCCTTGGTCAATTTAGTCCTTTTTTTTAAACAGGATCGTGACTGCTAATAATACACAGATAGCGCTATAAAAACTATTATATTTTTTTTGTCACTTACAACCGTGCGATTAATTAGTGGGGATCTCTATTAAAAAAGCGCTTTACGTAATTTAAAATTCAATGGGCGTTGATATTCAACGGGCTTACACTAGTATAGGTATAATATCCCAAATCCATCTGTCTGTCTGCTGATAACACTTTCCGATGTAAATAATTTAAAAAAAACCAGAACGTCGCGAGCGAGTAGGATTTGAAACCGTGACGACCAGTTCGGAAGAGCTTACGCATTCAACCAAACTGAATAATAACGGGCCTGGTACAATTTGATAATATTAATTCTCAAACGGTTTGCGACTTTGCTAAATTGTTACGTTGTTGTATTATAACGCGCCATCTATGCAACAACTATAAAAACTATTAAATTTAACATTATTTTTCAGTACGGGTGATGAGAAACCGCTCCGTTGAAGTTCAACGGGCTTACACAAGTTATTATATAAATACTCAAATGAGATTATGTTAAGTGACATGAAAGTTGATCTAATAGAGAAAATAATTTTTTTTTTTCAAGCATGATTATTTCAAACTTATCGAATACGTGAGCTATTGCGGGAAATAATACCGTTATAAATGTAAGATAAGCTCGTGTCAATTAGATAGATATCTGAAAGATGAAAATCTGAAGTCGCTACGTAATAAATCAATCGATGGGGAACGAAAACCACATTGGTCGGTTCTCAACACACGTGGAATTAAATTCGTTGCCGTCGAAAAAGATTCGAAAGCCAATAAGAGAGTGTGTGCGGGCCCTCCGGTTACAATACTTCCAAATCGAATCCATTTATGTATGAAGTCTTCCCCCACTCGTTTCTCCTATCGTCGCCCTCAGGGGTGGCAGGGGTGTGTGTTAGAGTTAGGGGATGATGGGGATGAGAGAGGGAAGGTAGAGGCGGCAAACTAAATATTTCACGGTCCGAGCACAAAGCCCCGGCGGTGTTAAGCGGTAAACAGATATAGAATTTTGCAGGTAACACCGAGAGTGTGGGATAATTTCAACTATATTATCTTTCTTATTGGATTCGACCTTTCCAACCCCCCCGGGAGGGACCGCTCCATTGATGGAATCACAAATGCGCCCTCCGCAAACCTCAACCCTTAAATGACGGCGCCCGCTATAACTAAAAAACAATTAAAATTTCAATAATTACCCCGAGAGATTCCATGTAGATAGATGGTTATATAACGAATATGATAATTTTATGGTAAAACAAGGTACATGGAATACACTCCAGTTTATTGTAATCAGTTTCATAACATGTGTTTGAATGATTGTAATCGTGTATATGGTGCTCGGATTAAATTGCACACGAAAAATCCGCACATAAAAATGCGCATATAGAAAAATGCGCACATAAAATCTATCTAAAAAAAAAATATGAATATACATATGTACATACGTATGTACATATGTATATACATACATTGTTTGCGGAGAAAATAAAAATAAAATACAGTAGACTCCCGATAATCCGAGCTATGGTTTTTCTTTTTAAAATACTACATACATACATATTATACATTTCTAAAGCAGAAAATTATTTTAACATATTTAATACTCATTATTTATTAAGAAAATCTGTGATTTTGGTTTGTGTTTTCCAGGAATCTTTTAATGATTTTCTAATATTAGTTCGAATTTTACATTTTTTTTCAAATTTTCCATCCAAAATACATTTTATTAATACAATTAAAATCATACACGGATAGTCCGCAAACTGGACAATCCGCACACGGATAATCGGAAGTTTACTGTACTACAAAAAAATATTTACTTCATTAGAAATATTCAAATTTAAATGTGAGTATTTTTCTATGTGCGGATTTTTACGTGCGCTTTTTTTCAATGTGCGCATTTTTCTATGTGCCCATTTTTCTGTGTGCGTTTTTTGTTATTTTTTTATTATTTTGCTATTTTCGTGTGGACATTTTTTTGTACGGTTTAATCACCGAACCGTTTATATGTAGGTACTATTTATGATTCTGTGTGGCATACTAGATTTAAATGATACGACTTATATATTTGGAAAAACAAAGTAGAAATTAAAAATTATATGAATTATTTATCTAATTTACTTTGAAACGAGATGTAGTTTGCATTTTATTTACATAATTTAATAAAAATCAATTTTCAGATTCTCGTTAAAGTTCATATGAATATTTTTTTAGCCTATTATTTTCCTTATCTGCCCTACAATGTGAACCAAAAGCGGTAAATCAATCTGTATAAAGCTTACGTGAATATTTAAAGCTTGATTAGCAATATCTATGGTGATTTTTATTTTCCATATGCACCCTCAATTGTGCATTAAAAATAATATTTTGAAATTTACAATATTATAACAGAGGAATCATTTGTATTCAAACGAGATATGATGTATCTTTGTATGTGTATGTACATATGTATGTAAGATTATTTCACGATTTTAGAAAGAAATATTGCTAAATTTATGTATGAAATATGAAAGCTGCGGTACTTTACTATTTTTATTTTTTGCTCCTCTTTTTCTCGAAAACGTGTAGGTCACCAAGGGCAAAATCAAAAAAGGGCAGGCTCCGTTCGTCAAATCCTCATTGGCCATCCTTGAGTGGGATGTTGGGTTTTGTAGGTCGGCCGCACCGGGAGAAAAAAAGGGTTCTTCCACTTTATTAACCTCGGTGCGGATTGTGATTTATTTCCGCGGCGCCGTTACATATTTATGAGCTTATTATTTGGCAATTTCCACCGCTCGCTCACTTGACATCTGGCGTCTCGGGAAACTCATTTCGGGGATTTTCGCCGCGGAAAATTGATTTCAGACTCGTGCGTCTCGTCGCCACTACTATGTATGTATGTACATATGTATGTACATACTGCCTACGACCCGATCGTTTCGATAACGCTCGTTCAATTATTGTCATACATGTTTTATTCACGGGCTTTTGTTTCAATGGGGATAACACCTCCAGTCTATTATATTTAAAAAAATAATAATTTGCTAATCTCCCTGTCCCCAAGCGTGCGCGCTAGTTTGTACAATAATAGTACAGCCCGTAGCACGTTTGACAGTGCGTAAAACAACTGTATAGTGTACCGTTGATTGAATGGGTGTATGGCCATAAAACCGTGTTGTCGACTCGAACTAGCTTGTTGCCAACGCATCCCTAAAAAGTTTTTGTATGTTATGATGGTTGCAGAACTAGAAACGTGTTGGAATAGGCACTATCGCAGATGTAAGCAGCCAGGCAGGCAGGCAGGTAAACGCTTAAGCTAATATACATATATGTAGATATATACAATATTATCATCATCTACTGCTGGCCTTTCCAATCCTCTTCCATGCCCGTCTGTCTTGAGCAATCTGCATTGAGTTGACTCCACACATTCTTCTTAATTCATCAGCCCATCATCCACTTGGTCTACCTCCTTGGCACATCCTCTCGGATACCATTCCAGTATTTATCGTGTGCACCTGCCATCCATTCTTCTCGCTATACATACATATGTATATGCAGCCCATTGCCACTTCAACTTTGTCACACGTTCTGCTATATCTGCCACTTTTGTCATGCTTTTTACCCGTGTATTTCTTTTACGATCTCTTCTTGTTATACCAAGCATACATCTTTCCATGCTTCTCTGTGTGCACTGGGTCTTACGTATCATTCTTGAATTTGACATCCACGTTTCACATCCACACGTCATAACCGGCAGTACGCATTGGTCGTATGCCTTCTTTTTTTAAGCATAATACACTAGTATACAAACAAAAAAGTTATGGAGGTTGAGTATATTAATGTATGAATATAGTGATTGCAATAGTGCAATAAGTATTACAGATCACGAATCATTCTGTATATAAACTGATCAGTTTTGACAGTTAGCGAATAGTTGCCTACACACCGCTACAAAATGTTTGTTTGTTATGGTTGACAATGTTAGTGTGACCGCAATGATCCAAGCAGGCAAGCAGACGCTTATTGTATGTAATATATACACATAATATTTTAGTTAAAAGCCTTTTTTTTTTAATTAAGGAAATGATTATACATAAAAATATTCAAAATATTTCAAGTAAAAATAAATTGAAAACGCGCACTTTTCGCCACTCGTATGTAAATGAGTGCCGAAAAGTTTCCTCGTATGTAAGTTTTCCCGGGAAAATCCCGTGCGCAGCGCGCCGAGTCCCCGCCACCTAATAAATATAAAACTGATAAATAATGTCGGGTCAAATCGGTCTTTGAGTATTTTTCCCCGCGTATTTTTTCAGACACTTTCGCCTCATGCGTCAAATATGTTAAAGCCGCATGTTTATACATGAGATCGCTCGCGCACATTCCGCGCCAAAAACAAACCCCCGGAAAAATTGGCGCCGGCGAAAAAAAATCCTCAGAATTCCAAATTCCAGGACCATCGTCCCGGATGTCACGTACGCCCGAAAAAATCTTCCGCGGGATTTTTATTTTATTAAATAATCGATTTGAATACAATCCGCGGCGCGAAACGCCAGGAATTCGCATATGTATTTGTATCGACGTTGTGCATGCGACGCTCTAATTCCGGTCTCTGTGTGTTGTTATTTTATTTTTTCTCTTCGATCCCTTTCAGGAATTTCCGCCATTTACATAGCGTGTATAGTATGCTGAAGTCTTGCATGTACACTTCGGAATATCTCTACGAGTGTGTGCGTGTGTAGGTTTAATAAGAAAGATGAATATTTACCTAACGTGGTTAGTGAGATAATCTTTTGTCGGAGATAGGAAACGGAATATTATTGTACTGCTACGTATTTTCTGGGAAGCTCTATTATATATTTATCATATTTGATACAAAACTTATACATTATTAAACAAAATCGACATAAGTGGCCAGCCAGCATCGATACTATTCTTTGTTTATTGGAATTGATCTTTTCAATAAATTTTTAAATCAAAACAAAACCTTATGTATCCAATCATAATTGGTAGATTTAATAAAAGTTGTATGTGTATCAAAATATAAGTATTTGTGTATTTGAAGAATTCTTGTTGTATGAATTACTCACTTATGAAGTTTTCTTATGTGATTTTCATGGGAAAAAATTCTTCCTCGTGCGGCGATTGTTGTATACGAGTTTCGCGAACGAAACATATTAACAAGAATACTGAAAAATCACTTTAATCCGGGGAATGTTGAAAGTATGTGACAAGATTGGGTCCCTTGTCATGTTGCTCGGCTATATGGGGAAGCGAACGAGAAAATATCTCGCGAATTTTCTCTGGAGGGGTAAACAAGAGTGCGAACGGGACGAGACCAAATGAAATTTCATCGGAAGTCGGTCGTTATCGTGCATCTACCAATATCGTCAATGTTGACCTAGAAGTAGAAGAAGAAGTTACAAAAACGTAAAAGAGGAAAGAGGACGACAAAAAAAAAAACGAAACGAAATGGCCAAATTCGTACGAAATACCTACATAAATCGATTGAGTGAGATTTGGTACAGTGCCGACACTGGAGGCTATTTTCACTGGACTCCAAACTTCCAATATGTAAATGAAATCGTAAAGCTTGGCCAAATGTGATAATGGAGAGTCGTGTTTATTGCTTTTCGGCTCTGGATAAATAATTATCATTCAAATTGCGAATAAATCGGATTACTGTCCCGAATTTGTAGCCCCGATTATGTCCTGTGTGATTAATTATTGTTAGACACATTTGTATAATTTAAATCAATGGTCAAAATCATCCGCAATAGTTCAATTTACCATTAACAATAAAATAAAATGTATTGTAGTGAGCATTTTTGCAATTAAGTACATACATACATCACTTATAAAACGCAATAATGACGTTCAATTACTTTGTAGCCCTTTCGATCCGTACATTCGCACAATTTAACCAATGCAATCAACATTAAGGCGCTCCTTATAGTGCTTTTGATTTTTATGCGCAATATTCAGATAGTATCATCCTCGTTAACCCCTATATTGCCGTCGACGACGACGTTACAATAAAATGTGAAAGAGAGGCGGCTCGCGTGCTTAACGTTTGCTATGCATGAGATTGCAGCGATAAAATCACATGTAATCGCGCCAAGAATTTCGCCGAAACGATCAACGATGACTAAAATATACATACAAACTGTGTATTTTCGTGGGAAAAGTGCACACGTTTGCCGGTGTGCAATTTATAGTTTTGCATAGTCTAGTTGGGAGTGTCGGTGAAATCTTTTATTGGCAACCGTACCCGTGCCCGTAGCAGAGTTGAACGCTGACCGATAGAACAATCAAAAGTTTCGCCTGTTAGCGGAGACTTGCTCAGTGCTGCGGTCGAGCTTTCACGTTTGCTGAAAATACAAATAATAAAAAAACTTGGGAAAATAAAATCAAACTTAAATTTATTCGTACATTTGAAAGTTTATTGCACTATCGTACGTCGGAGCGATAAAAGATTGAATAAAAGTATACGGTACAATGCTAGACATTCCGGAAAGACAAACAAATCGTTTTTCAATACACACAATAAAACTAATGTGGAAAACATGTGACATTGATTTAAAATCGAAAAGATTTTCAACCTTTTTGTTCAGTGCCTTTATACTTACATACCTACATATACAATAAATATAAATTTAAACAAACAAAGAACACGTTTAATCATTTTCGGATTGATACATTTTGTATATGATTTTACCTTATTATCAAGACCTACAGGATTGAAAGTACTCATCTCTCGTATCTCACATTTAAAGGAGTTTCAATAGGAAAGAAGAGATCAATATATTTTTAAATGTCTATATTAAATGAGGTTAGATTGGGTTAGGCTGGTTTAATTTAAGTTTTCGAATGGACTTGTTTTTCAATATGTTTAAAAATGTTTATATTATGTGAGGTCAGGTGAGGTTAGGTTAGGTTCGCCAAAACTAAGTTTTCATTTAAACCTCATTATTTTTCTATATTTAAAAAAAAATCACTACATTAGGTGAGGCTAGGTAGATCAAAACTAAGTTTGCGTTTGAACCTGGGTCTTTTTCGATATTTTAAAAAAATGTCGATATCAGGTGAGGTTAGGTTGGCCAAAACTAAGTTTTCGTTTGAGCCTAGTTATTTTTTTAAACATCACTACATTGGTGAGGTTAGGTTAGGTAGTCAAAACTAAGTTTTCGTTGGATGTTGGTTATTTGTCAATATTAAAAAAATGTCTATGTGAGGTTAGGTTGGCCAAAACTAAGTTTTCGTTTGAACTTGACTATTTTTCGATATTTAAAAAAAATACACTATATGTATGTATACATAGGTTGAGGTTAGGTTGGCCAAAACTATGTTTTCGTATGAACCTGAATATTTGTAGATATTTTATATTAGATGAGGTTAAATAAGGTCAGGTTGTGTCGGTCAAAACTACGTTTTCCTATGGACTTGGATATTTGTAGATTAGACAAATATAGTAGATTAGCAAATATCGACTTTAAAAAATGTCTATATTTGCATTGTCCTCACTTTTTTACACATCTCCGAAATGTGTACCCCTCTATAAATTGGAAGATAAGGCTTTAATTTTTTCAAAACATTAATTAGTATAATGATGAAACCTGTTATTTTTATCCTACATTCAATATGCAAGCACATAAAATTGAGAATCTTTTTATTTTATATTGTCTACATATATTTACACATTTCAAGTATTTAAAAGACCACGTAAACTCCCAGTGACAATGACGTAGAACGGCGGTTATCAAAGTCACCGTCTTTTGCGCCCCCTTCAGACTAGGGGGGCGTAGCCTCACCCCTGGGGGCTCCAGGTAGCTTCTAATGAGCTCGCACATGACAGCAGCCCCGGCCAGAAGCGGAACAACGACCTAATCTGTTTACCGAAAGCACTCGCAGAGCACTCCCTCGCCAATGCAACAAACAACAACGCTTAAATACATATAAAATTCATTACTTTTTTTTACCTTGCTCTGCTGTGCCGCATCAATTAAGTGGTTCAATTACGAAACGTACCTTTCTGTTGTGTCAATATTGCATTAAAATATGCTACTAAAGCGAGTTTTCCCGCGATGCACCGCGATCTCGAATTCAACGTGGGGATTTTTCCGGAAAGCTGCGACCGTGCGAGCGCTGAATTCCGATCGGAAAACTCTGAAACACGTGTATTGAACAAATATAATAAAGCCCAGATGAAAAATCGGCGTGTTGAATTCTTTCGAATAATAAAAAAGGGTAATTTTATATTGACTGGCGTCTGTTGTAATGTGATCTGCCACCCCCCGAAGTGATTTCAAAACGATTCTCGCGAAAAAATTAATTATTTTTTGCGAGACTGATTGAATTTTTTGCAAATTATTTATTGGATGTTTTGATTAATCAATCAAAAATATATTATTACAACAAAAATTGATGAATTTTCCTTAAAATAAGTTGATATAATGGATCGGCGTAATTACAAAGAACTTACATATTTAGATAAAATGGAATAAATTTATATTTATGTTTTTTTTCAATGTATTAAAAATACATTCATTTACTTAAATATTGTGTAAGTGAACGTATAGAATAGTACGTATGGCTACAAAAAAACGGTTAACCTTTCCTTATTATTATCATCTCAGATTGACATCAGTTGATGTACTTTTAACTGTATATAATTTCATTCGTGTACCTATGCATATTCAATTGTCGCTCTATTTATTTTCATATTAAAAAATGTTAACGGCAACTGATCGCGCACGTCTTGGGCGAGTAACGAAACCATGCCGCAACAGCGCGTCTTTTCCGATTAAGCTTATCGTATTTACTATGAAATTCTCGTAATTATTTTGCACTCAACCGGAAAAATATTAGCGATAATCTTTGAACAAGGGTTAAAAGGGGGCGTTTGTTTTAATTAACGGACGAGATCGCGCGTTAATTAAAACAAATCCAGGTGCGCGGGCGCGACTGATCCGGCCCTGGTCAAAATTAAAATCTCCCGTTATTTAACGATACTGTCTGCAATTGCACAAGGAAGAAGGGAGAGTGAGTCCTTGGAGGGCGGCCGATGGTATTTTCATCCCGTTAAGGGTCCCCGAACGGAGAACAATGCCTTGTAATTACGGGGATTTGTGCCCGTTTATTTGTATACAATACGGTCGAGCGCCATACTATTCGCCTCCATTAAAAGAAAACAAAAACAAAACGGAGAAAAGTAATAATAAAAGAAAACCGACCGAGGCTAATGAAAAGCCACCGTGAAAAATAGTGATGACTCGAACGTTTTCTACGGTTACGTACAACGAATTAGCATTCATAAGGTTTTCCAACGTTTTCACTGCTTCTACATTAAGCGCGCCAGTGAAAATTATACACGTAAACTTAAAACATTCTTTGAACAACAGAGATTTTTATAATTGACTTTAAACATACAGTACTTTGCTAGTATTTCGCTGTTAGAGTTGTAATAGACGCAAATGCAATCCCATCGTGAATTAGAACACAATATGCTTTATAACAATTACCGTCAAAATCGTAGAGTCGACTCAATTTCAAATCCGGTCTCAAAGTTTAAGCTTTGCCTCTCCCTCTCTCAGTCTAAGCTTTAGTATTATAGTTACTTACTTGGCATACATACGTTTCTTATGAGAGATCGCACTGTTGTGAAGTTTGCGTCAAACTTGGTCTAACCGACGAATGCAATATTTATTAAATTAAGTAGAGCAGAGTGCGGTTTAAGTAACTATATATTTAGCTGCAACGCGATGGGTTAATAAATAATTTTGCACGTCGGCGGGCGGCGGGTCTCAAGTTCTCCGCCCGAGAAAGTAGTGCGGTTTCGCATCGAGCTTTCTAAAACTTACACAATTTTGCATAATATAGTTAAAACAATTCCTGCAAAAGATCACTTGTGCACTACACTCGTAAACTATAACTTTCGCCCACGGGAACCGAGCGGCTGCCGCTAATCTTTTACTATTAACGCGCGCATGATACATTGCGGCAATGAAACGGACAATAGGTAAATGATCACTTTTTTAGCAAAAAAATACAATACTTTTTAAATTGATTTCTTGAAATGCTTAGACGTGAGCGGTATGGTATACCTTTACATACACTACACTCAACAGAGACTTTGTGAGCAACAAAAGATAGTTTTTTTTTTTTTTTTAATATTGGCGTTACATATAAGATAAAAACACGTCGTAGAGGGTATATAGGTACATACATACATATATTGTAATATTTTTTCCTTGATAAAATTAATTTTTTAATGGCGTTATGAATATATGTGTTTAATGAATTTTGGACGCAAAACGTAATCACACACCATATTGTAGAGATAGTTGAAAATTATTTATACCTAGGACATGACTGGATTTAAAGAAGAAGAAATAAAATGAAGAATGAATCTAGGATGGAACGCTTTTGGAAGAATGGACACAGTTTTAAAATCCAACATTCCGCTATGCTTAAACAATAAGGCATACGATCAATGCGTACTGCCAGTTATGACGTATGGGTGTGAAACTTGGATGCTACGTAAGATCCAGTGCACACAGAGAAGCATGGAAAGATGTATGCTCGGTATAACAAGAAGAGATCGTAAGAGGAATACATGGGTAAGAAGTATGACCAAAGTGACAGATATAGCAGAACGTGTGGAAAATTTGATGTGGCAATCTGCTGGACACAGCGAGAAGAATGGATGGCAGATGGACGCGAGAAATACTGAAATGCTATCCGAAAGGGTGTGAAAGAAAGCAAGGTAGACCGAATGGAAGATGGGGTTATGAATTGAGAAATATGTGTGAAGTCAAGTGGATGCAGATTGCTCAAGACAGACAGGAATGGAAGAGGATTGGAGAGGCCTTCATCCAGCAGTGAATGGTGAACGGCTGAACGTGATGATGATGATGAATATATGTATGTATGTTATCCATTATTTTGCCATTAATAGGTTAATAAGTTTCCCACATGCTCTGGAATACCACAGGATTCCAATTTGGGTCCATTGTTGTTTCTTATATTTATTAATGATATCCATACAGTCATTTATAATTCCAATCTGTTATTGTATGCTGATGATTTCAATTGTTTCAGGTTGTCAGAGCGAAAACCGCGGTTCTCGCTCTGAGGTTAACCGGTTAACCGGTGTCCTCGCAGACTCGCCCATTGCTCGAGCCATTCAATGCCTCAATTCACTTGCGCAACATTTGTATATTTTTTGCGCTACGTAACATCAGATCGCCACATTACTCACGCACTTTAAATTTTAATTTTGTTTGCCGATTTGCTGATTTTATGTTAACTTGTAATTTGATTCTATTATTATTATTATTTTATTATTTGATTTTATTATTAATACTTGCTAATTATTATTTAATTGTGTTCAATTTAAAAAAAAAATAATGTAATTTGATTATATTTAATTTTACTACCAATATATTGAATATATGTAATGGTGTTTTTTCGTGTGTCGCCATAGTGACGAATTGGGGCAACCTGTAATGTCACTATGGTATAATTTTTAAATAAATAAATAAATAATGAATCACACACTCGGCATAGGTTTTTTGTCGACTGGTAATAATTTTTTGGATATCCATTCTATGTAATTTACATAGTCGTCCGTCATTTTTCTACAAAATATCGCGGTACATCAGCGGTAAAGGGGTGAGTGTGTTGGCAGGGGTGGGTAGGAGATGGGCCAATTACGCGTGACGGTAAATGCGGCCCAGAGCCGTAATCCGGGATGAGGCCAATCCGGAATTAAAGCGGCGCGATAATCCTAGAGCCGGCGCTGCTGTTTTCGGATTTGTCACGCCTTGCCGGACCAGGATGTCGCACATAAGGCGACGCATCGCTGCGCTCCAAAACGGCTTATGCGCCATAGATTAGCGCCACTTCAAAGATGACTTTAATCGCGTTGACAAACTTCTGAACGTTTGTCTATTAATTATGTTTGAGTTGATACATTGTGTGCACTCTTCCGTTGTACAATTTAATAACCCAAATCTAATTTATTAAAATCCAAATTTGAATGTTATGAACTTTATATAGTACATACATAGTTATTCATATTGTAGAAATAGTTGATAGTTATTTATACCTAGGACAATTGGTGAATATGACCGGATGTAAAGAAGAAGAAATAAAACGAAGAATAAAACAACCAACATTTCGCTATGCCTAAAAAAAAAGGCATACGATCAATGCGTAGTGCCAGTTATGACGTGTGGGTGTGAAACTTGGATGCTACGTAAGATCCAGTGCACACAGAGAACAATGGAAAGATGTATGCTTGGTATAACAAGAGGAATACGTGGGTAAAAAGTATAACCAAAGTGGCAGATATATGTAGCAGAATGTGTAAAAAAAGTTGAAGTGGCAATGGGCTGGACACATAGCGAGAAGAATGAATGGCAGATGCACGCGATACATACTGGAATGGTATCCGAAAGGATGTGAAAGAAAGCAAGGGAGACCGAGTGGAAGATGGGCTGATGAATTGAGAAGAATGTGTGGAGTCAAGTGGATACAGATTGCTCAAGACAGACAGAAATGGAAGAGGATTAGAGAGGCCTTCATCCAGCAGTGGATGGTTAACGGCTGAAAATTATGATGATGAGATACATACATAGTTATGATCATTTTGACTAACATACGGTCTTAAGAGCACAGAGGTACCTACATGATTTTGCGAAAATGAGTTGTGAATGCTTGAATTATTCTATCGGGGCAGTCGAGTGGCACGTCCCCGAATGAGGTCACAATTTTTTTGACATCAACTAATATTCTTGGAGCACACAAGTGACAAGTCCGGACTTTCCGGCATGCAATTTGAATAATTTCTTTGTGTTAATTCAATCACAATGAAATATAATCTAAAAATCAATGAGTACAATGTGTGCAATTATCATTTTTGTATAATATTCCCCTGATTTATGATCAAACCTTAAAACTGCTGCCGTGAACACTTAGTAAAGTTTACTATTTTGGACATGTCACCTTTGGGCTCCGAGGACGCAATATGTCATTAAATATTTTATTTTTAATGCAATGTTTAAAATGGGTTTATTACAATGGTCAAAAGCTTTAAACTTTCCAGTCTGTCTATCCATTTTCCGACACTTTTTTTCATTGAAAGTTTTAATTGTTCTTTCTTTGTATATAACTTTTTCCCACAACTTATAGGTATCGCTATTGTTAACTCACTAATATTTCAATAATAAATACTCATTGATGATCAACAGGCAATACGCTAGTATAATAAGTACTATGTATTACACCATTATGATTGATTTTCTTTTTAATTGAAATTGCGCCATAATTAAATTGAATTTTGTTTTAATGTTTAGTCAATTGATTAAACATTAAAACAGGATATTTTTTTCATTATATCGACATTATACTTTGTTTATTTAAAAAAAACTTCCAATAAAAAAAAATATTCGTCTAACAATTTCACCTTAATGAAATACAGCGCTTTTAATTACGGCCCACGGAACTTTTCCTTCGTTTTTTATTGTATTTTCTGTGGCGATTTTTCCATCAAAAACTCTGAGCCATCCCCTTTACTCGAATTCTTAATTCTTTATACGTAATTTGTATTGATTATTATCTAAAGGAATTAATTAGAGAATTCGATTACCTGCCAGATTACGCGCCGAGGTTACACGCGCCGAGTATCTAATTAACAGAGTCGCGTAATTAGCTACGCAGCCGGTTAAAATGCGGTTACGGATAACCGGATATAAATGCTTTATGGTAGTGATTTTATCCGAAGAGCCGAGCTAATCAAACTGGCAAGTAAACGTCCCGCGAGATATTCCACATAATCCGGTTCATTTACAAACGACACTCTTAGTACTTGTAAATACATATGTATGTACATATGTGCCTATAAGTACAAATACGTAACTGTGTATGTTGTATGTGCGTCGCGAAACAGTATACGAACATTATATTGTGGTAATATACCGACGGTAAATTACCATGTTGACCGTCCACAGACCAAGCTGGGTAACAAAGTTCGAGCTAATAATGTACCAGGTAAAACTGTTCATTGTGAGCGGAAAAGTTCTCTTGGCGTGTAGCGCTTTAAACGAAGTTCAATATATAGGTATTATACAATAGATGAAAATTGCTAATTTTAATTTTCTACCTACACACATAAAATATCCATATGTAATTAAGTCACTAAGTTTTAAGATTATTCTAAGAAATAAAACATAAATATATACGAGTACATATACGTATTTGTACCAAGTTCAAAATTTATATTTCAGAAATGCAAATTTTTATGATTCATGTTTAAATTTGAACACCCGACTATAATTTACGAATATATACACTCCTAAGTCAAATAAAAACCTATATGATTATATAATAAATACTGTATGGATTCTTTTTTTGAAAACAAAGATTTACATATTAAGTAAGATCCAAAATAGGTTCCATACAAACATACAATGTACTTGCATTTCATATTCTCCACTCTAACTACTCCTAATTCCTTGTCTAGCTACAATCCCATCCCACTGGAAACTACAAGAGTGATAAATTATATAATCTTTCCTTCTTGTACATATAAACTCTTAAATAATTTGGTTGACAGTGCATATCTCCTTTTTTAAATTTCCTTGAATTGACCTTTCAGAACATTCCGCAATCTTAATCTGTTCCGCAGTTCTCAACTTAAAATTTCTCTCATAACTCATTCATTTATAGAACATGTAATACCTTTAACAAAATTCCAATCTTTATCGATACATCTTTCAACGTATAAAATGATTGTATACCTACCTTTCCAATCGCTAATTCCATTCACAACTAAAATTTCTCTCTCCCCTTATATTATTATTCTATATATATGTACATATATATATGTATTTACTACTGATATGTCAAATTTAATTATAACAACTATTATTTAACCCATAATTTTTCTTCTTCATATACTGTATATTTTTTTCTCCTAAATAAATAAATATGCATTTACAAAATTACCTTAAGTATTAAGTATTATAATTTTAATGAACTGTTGTTATGTATTGATATTCTGTAATTTTAGGCACGGATAGCGTTCACACGAACGTATGATATTACAATCAATTTCGTATCCGGCTAACAAGTCCTTCTTCGGAGCATATTTGCATCTGGATTTGGAGCGCCACTTCATCATCAAAATAACCTTATTTGCCGTCGCCAAATCCGGATAATCCGGTATTCCGACCGGTGATCCTGTCGCTCGGAATCCGTCATTGCGTCAACCCTTTCGCTGCCGAACGACACTTCGCCGCCATCCCCTTTTTCTGCATGGGAAACGGGCGGATAGGGGGTGGTGCTGATTAAACACACATTTGTAATGCAAATTTATTCGCCCCCCGTACCCCTCCATACCCTAATTTCCCCCCATCCTTTGCCTCGGTACGTATTTCATTTGGCAACGTGGATTGCAGTCGAGAGCTTGGAGATCGAGAGGCCTTGAAACTAATCTTGAGAATTGATTAAGGCAGGTAATACTTAATCAAACTTTCCTCATTTTCCTCCGTTGCCTACCGCAAAATACCGCTACGACCTCATATTACATGTACGTATATTTTTGAAAAGTTTTTCCTCACCCTCCTCTCACCCATACCAATTTTCGCCCGCTCTAATACGCACGAATTTTGACGTATTCCATTATAGAACTTTGTCAGGAGTCAAAGTCTATCGTGCACTTATTGATGCACAGAGTGTTCCTGAAATAACATACACGTACATACAAAAGTATTATAAATTGTGATCCTCTACACAAAGGAATTTTTCCTTTGTGCATACATTTTTTTATGAAAACAAATCTGATTTCTGCATGTGAATATTCGAGCAAATGAAATGTAATAACAAGGGCTTTGTATATTTAATAAGCCGCGATTTTTTTTTTTACGTAACACAATAACATTTTCGTTTAATGCGGAATCTTGCTTTAGACAAGATGAAAAATTCAAAGTAAATAATGCGAGGAGTAAAATAAAATTTAATGAAAATTCCGCGGAAATGCTCCTGACGCGAAAAATGTCTACCATTGAAACAAGAAACATTTTTGCCTTTGTAAATTGAAATTGATACATTGCAAGAGAAACATTTGTTATTTTCTATAGTTATATTTTTTTATGTTTGTAATTTAGTGGTAGTATTGTTTGATGGACGATTTTGCCGATTTGAAACGTAATTAAATATTATATTTAGCAATTTTATAGGCAGTAAACGATCTTTTATGGGATGATCGGTTTAAGAGCGATATATATATCGAGGGGATTGCATATTTTGAGGCTCTATCAAACGTTGTCTGGCTGATATTAGGCCGAAAGGCAATAACGGCCGTCGATCCGTACGTCGTCTTCGAAAAAAAAGAAAAAAAATGCGAAATATTATTTTCGTATCAGGAAAAGATTTGAATAATCGCCCGGGAATAATGTATACACTTATAACGAGATCGTAAACCGGGTAGAGAGTGTATATCGCGAGTGGAGAGAGCGCGAGCGCGCGCGCGAAGTAAGAAGTAAGTGGCGGATAACGAGCCGTTATTAGCCCGCCAGTATCGGATGGCGTTTTGCAAGTCTAATCCGAGCCGCGAATTTTCCCTAATTTTCCTTCGAAGGGAGGGTGAGAGAATGGGGGTAGGTGCGAGGGGTTCGTCTTCGTTTTCACGGTTGAAATTATGCAAACACGAGTGTCTGTTGACGATTAACTCGCGCATTCGCTTGGTTTTCTTCGTTTCGCAGGCAAAAAGTCACCCCCTACTCCGCCATTACCATAACATGCAAATGTCCGGTTGAATTATGACGCGTGAACGCCAGGGACGTGCGCGAAACTTTGCCACTTTTAGTTCCCGGGGCGACACTGTTAACCTTTTGCGGACCGCGCGCCCGAAAGTGGACCCTATTTTTTGTATACCTGCCGTAGCGGCCTCCTAGGTATCCAACTATATAATTCAACAATTAATTTCAATTTTTAAATATTAACCTTTACCTTTAACCTTTTGAATGAAAATTCATCATAAGTATTCCAATTCGATGTAATTTAATACCAAAATCCTTTTAGCGGTATACTTGAGCTTTCAAGTGTTGCCTCTTTAACGAAAATTTTCAGTGTAAGTTTTCTGAAAAAGATAGTTGCAGTAGTTTTTATGAAGTGATCGAAATCTAAATGTAATACTTTTGTATATTCATTTATTTATTTAAGATAGCTTAAAAAGTTAATTACTTAAATTACAAAATAAACTTATTATCTACTAGCACTTGTATGTACAGAGGTGCTGTTTTAAGGCTGCCAGGAATCTATCAATTTTATTTATATTTCAGAGAACTTCTGGCAGGCCATTATATTCAACAACACCCTTGTACAAGATACTTCTCCTGGATCTACTTAATTTTAAATTATTTAACGATTTACTTATTCTTACCCCTAGTATTATGACTATGTATATTATACCCTCTTATTAAATATTCTATCGAAATATTTTGGTAATAAATTCTTATCTAAAAAAATATATGTACTAACAAGCACACTTAAGGTTTCATTTACATTTGTCCAATTCAATTCATTCAACATATGTACATATATCTTATACCAGTTAATCTATTGACATTTAAAATACTCCGCATAACTCTATTTTGTAGTTTTTGCAATCTAGATATCTTTAATTAACCTATTTACTAAATTTAAAAATGAACCACAATATATAAAATGAAGACGAACAATTCTATTAAAAACTAATATTTTTTTTTATTTCTAGATAGTATATTTCTTAATCTACACAATAATCCAACTTTCTTTGCCACATTTTTATTAATCATCTCACCGTGAAATTTAAAATCGAACTTATTATCAAGTATTACTCCTAAATATTTAAAACTATTAACTATTTCTAATTTTCTATCATGTATGTATATATATATATATATATTTAAATTATATCCAATGTGTATTCAATAGGATCAAAGTCTTATTTTACATACGCATACAATCATGTTGTTGTCTAAACTCGCAAAAACAGAGTAGTAGTGGCTCTCGAACTCTTTTATCTCAATGTTCCACAAAACGGATTAAAACTTTCAAGGGCATCCTCGAACGAACAACGAAACATTTAAATAGAGATATATAGCACTTGTCAAACTTTTCGCCAATAAATTAATACTTATGGACAACATTGACGACAACACTTCGAAAGTAAAACAAAACAAACAGTTCTGAATATTTTCGCATCGTTGATTGTGTTCAATATATGTAGATACAAGTCATATTTTAGTACTTAAACCGAGAAGGCCAATTATGTTTTGATAAGCATGTAAATAGTCTATTACATTTTTAATTGAATATAATGCTTGGAAACGGTTAAATGCGGGTTGAAAATTCTTCGACAGCCCTGGCTAATAACGTATGCAATCCAAAGAAGAGAGCAGTTGCGAGCGTGCATCAGACAAGAGGCCACTGAAGAGGACATTGTGATTACTGATCTCGTTGTTCAACTGCTCTCAACACGGATAGCTTCACGCCTCGCCAATGCCATTATCTTATTACACATACACATACCGTGAGCTATAATGCTCATACTGCAAAGTGGAGTTTTCCTCGAATTTATAGGGAGTGTCTGAGACTTTGGCAGAGCTCACACACACACACGCCCACGGTAGAAATAAGTGTTAAAGTGAATGAATGTCAAACGTTGGGATTTCGAAGAGCTTGGTTGATTAGCGGTCGGGTCAAATACGATTTGGGGTATAATTCAGTGGATCAACAGGATCCGCGGTAGCTATTGTCGCGTGACGCGTGACAACCGGACAGCAACTAATGAAATTCCCTTTGACAACTGCGTACCGGATGCCGCAAACACTCCGGACATCCGGAATGTCGTTATGAGAATTACCCTAATCGACGATGAAGTTACTCGCACGTCATACAATTGTTTGAATCGAATCAACCGAATCGCGAATCACGACGCAGTTCCCGTCTAACGATGATCTCATACAAAATGTATCGTTTAATTATTCCGTCAATAGCTCCTTTTAGCACGGGCCATTCATATCATATCTGTTCATATTATACACTCGCTAAATTATGCGATGGAAGTTTAACAATCGCAGCTTAACGTGTGATATCGTGGGGCGTGTGCCCGTTTCGTGCGTTTTCCGCCCGGGGAAAGAGGCGCGAATAAATTCGCATTAGGTGTTTGCGTATACATATGCAAATCAGTGAACACCGCCGCCGGTCATTTATCATCATCAGGGAGAATTTTTGGCATGCTTCATCCAAATTCGACGAAAATCGCCTCCCCCCGTTTCGAGGAGTCAGTCGGTGACTTTGTGTTTCTCGCGTCTGCCTCTGCCGGCTGCTGCAAGTCATCCCTCGGAAAAGGTTCGACCCTTCAAGAGGGGATGCTGATTATTTCGGTGGAGCAAAAAAAAATTACAATTTTCGGGACTTCATTCAGTCGAGACTGAAAAGTTTTGGGTTTGTTTTTTTAATTCTTCTCGGTAAACTTTCGAATGAAATTTCATTATAGACTACGAGCACTTTTTTTAACACATTAAATTTAAATATCTCTTACTTCTACAAAAAAATTATTAGACTGCAAGATTTTAAATTAACTTCATAACTTATGTATGTATGTATGTACATTTTATATTATTTTCATATACATACAACGTATATTGCCATCTATTGAATTTTACTAACACTTTAATTTTAATAATGAAACAGATTTTAGTTTCATCGTTGTAATGTCAGCTATATTAGCCAAGATATAAACCATTTAATAGTTTTAAAATTCTAACACAGGTGCAAATGAAAATAAATTAATACAGTACATACCTATGAATTTATTTTTAATTGTTTATTTAAATTAAATTTAAAGGTATATCATGATAATAATACTTTTTCAATTTTCATTTTGTCATTAATACGATGAATTTAAAAAGAAAGCCATTATGAAAATGTAGTTCAAATTTTTGTTATAATGGTAAAAACTTTTTTCGATAGATGTCGGTACAATCAAAGTATATTTATGTGATAAATAATTATTTTGCACAATTGAAAATATAAAGTTTTTTTCATTTTAAGCTAAGATTTGATAAATTAAATGGCTTTGATAATTTATTTCTCGTTGAAATCAAAAAGTAAATTATTTTTAACAAAATATCACGTTGAAACGTATATATTAGGTAAAGCGAAAAGAAATGTCATTCTTTTTTTAAACGAGTAAAAATTTATTTTAACAAAAACTATACAATATTCCCTTAAATATTTTCCATCATTAGCTATAATCTTCCTCCACAGAATAGGCAGTTTTTCAATACCTCTTTCGTAAAATTCTGGAAGTTTTTCATTAAAATATGACTTCAAATGATTTTGAACTTGTTCAACAGATGTAATTTTTTTTATCTCGAAGCAAATGTTCCAATGACTTGAACAGGTGATAATCCGAAGGTGCAATATCAGGTGAATATGGTGGATGTTGCAAAACTTCTAAATCCAGCTCTCTTATTTTGTCCTGCGTGATCCTTGCTGCGTGTGGTCTTGCATTATCATGCTGTAGAATGCGTTTTTTTGTGCGGGACCCAAATTCCTTGTCTATTTTTTTTCCCGAGTCTTTTCAAATGATCTTTTATTATACGCGATATTACACTTTAGTTTTATTACTGTCGACCATGGACAGCCGATGTCTTGTGATAATACCTTTATTGTTTTACGAGGATCAGATTCCACTAAGGAATTTAAGGTGTCATCATCAATTTTCAGAGGTCTTCCTGATTTTGGTTTATCCTTCAACACCCGGTCACCATTTTTGAATATTTTGAACCATCTATAGCATTTTCGAATATTTAATACGTCTCCATTAGTATCGCAGATGCTCTGGGTAGCTTAATTTGGTTTCAATCCTTTGTCAAATAAAAACAGCATAAAATATCGCAAATGTGTCTCGTCGATCTCTGGCTTTGACATTTTCACTAAGGGTTAAAAAAAAATATATATATATATAAGAAAACAGTGAGAGAATTAATAGAGCTTCAAAACGATACCAACCTTGATGTGTTAACTCGACGGCAACCGGAAAGAAACTGGTTTCAAACAACGCAAACAAAAAAAAAATGATATTTCTTTTCGCTTCACCTATTACATTTACCTATACAAGCTGTTAGTCGAGGATGTAGCAGTAAATACATTTTTAGATAACAGTTTTCATAACCTTAAGTCTTATTTTCCTAGTTGTGACCTTAGCAGATTTCAACATCCACATATAAAATATGATATTTTGACAAAAGTACCAAACTCATATGTAGATGGCATAATTTATAACGTCAAATCGTATGCAATTTCACTATGAAATATGTAAATTTTAAAAATACGGATGTCTCAATTATAAAGATTTATTTTGAAGTCAATATAAACCAATTTTATATATTTGGTTGTGTTTTTTTTTAATCCAAAAAAATTGTTTTGTTCATCATAAAATATAATGAGCGTTGAACTTACATTTTTTCGGATATTTTATCATTAGCGTCGCTTTTACTTCGAAAATAAATTTTACAGTACAAAAATAAAATAAAATGAAATCTCAAAACAATATATAGCTAATGCGTATATGATTAACAATGGAGTGGAGAAAGGGGAACTTTTTTATTTAACATCGCTGTAATTGCAGGTTTTCCCGGGAGGCTGGAAACTTTTTAAAAGGTCGATATTTTTCAAGGGAACCGTCAAACCAGCTCTCAAATGAAGGAAAATTGAAATTTTAAATTTAAACGACGAAGGGTTATGATGGACAGCATCAATTAGTCTAAAGTTTTAAGGGCTTTTATGGACAAATCCCCTCAATTATATTTTTATAAATAAGGAGAGCATACACACTTATCTATCAACATATGTACATAAAATGCTAAATTCCAATTGCAAATATTCTAGTGAATGATTTATATAACAGCATTAAAACATAGTTGAGTGTATGATGTATGATTCAAAGCAACATGATATGATATGAACAAAGAGATAATTTGATTCAAATTTAACCACACTGAAGCGTAGCTTTAACCCAAATTCAATTAAGTTTAACAACTTTAGTTTCTCTAGAATATCATTTGAGTACTATTCTATCATATGAATTGACCGCAAAATTTTGTATTTATATGTAAGTAGTACTTGTATCTATTATTTAAAAAAAATTGTAACCGTAGAAACATTTTTGTTATATTTCAGACATGATATAAAAATTTATGAATGTACGCTTTCCAACATAAGCAACAGTGACAAATGTATAATGAAAATATTATAGAGCGCAGCCGGTACATGAAGTGAGTCCTGGGATGCAAGTGACAGTCTCTCTCGACAGAGAAAAATGTGAAAAGAGGCACCTGTCAACTTGTCGTCATGTCCGGGGGTCTTAAAGGGTTATAAGGACATTCCGCTACGGATACTCCAATATCCACTATATTTCACAATCCCTTAAAAAAAATCTTACACAGCGAAAATATACTTTCGACACATTTCACAAACTTGATGATTGACGATTTTATTTTTTTTTTCGAAAGAAAACACTTAACGGAATATTCAAAGAATATATAAACGTATTGTATACGTTGAATTTAATTGTATGGAAAATAGATGCAGAATTCGATACGTGCATGTAAAGAAAAGGCAGCTTAGGGCTCATTCAAACTTTTCCCTTGTGAGTTTGCGTTATCACAGGCTCGGTGTTAGAGAATGCACTCCAAAGCCTTATTATATTGAGAACACTTTGAACATGAGAATACAAAACTTTATCGTTGAAATTTTTAAAACACTTCTTTCACCAAAGAATATTCCATTTTTCTGAAGCAGACATAATATATACATATGTACATATGTAGATATGCGTCAGTAACGTGTCAGTCTTTTTAGGCTTACATGCCCCCACGTTTCATCCCTGGGGGAAACATCGGTAATATTTTACGATCCTCAACACCGTGTTCCGATTTAAAATCGTGAGCATCCGGTGAAGTCATTCCGGTTCGACAATATTGACAGGGTTTCCCGGATACGACGGAGAGCATTTCCGGTACACGTCTCAGACTGTGTTCGACCGAGAGCTTTCAAATGTAATCCACATTCACATACATCGCTCTACAAACGAGTATCGCTAAATTATTAATAACAATGACGCTTTTTAGCAGCGAGAGCACTTCCATGTCTGTCCCGAAGGGGAGTTCATAATTTTTTAATTTTGCGAATGCCACATAGTGTCTCAAATGGGCTATGGGCTCTAAGTGAACTTTAGTGCGATGAGCCCTACTCGTGAATTTTTCATCGTTTCACTCTCTCTCTCTATGCCTGGAAACTAAAGTGCAAACGTTGAATAATTTTCTTTTCCACTAAATAATTAATACGTGTATGAACGCTTTAGGCATTCCGTAATTTAAAAACACATTTACCATATGATTCATTCCACAAGACAACAATATTACTGTATGAGCTACTTTTAAGGTTAATGTGTGTCATTATTTGTCGAGCGCATAAATGGCAATAAAAAGTGATCATGCTTTGAAATATTCTACTTAATTTAGTCGTCACTGTACGTTAGGATTGAATCATCATTGAACAGAAATTAAGTACAACATTAACCCTTGAAATGGATGAAGTGTAACATTATACGTAATGTGCTATTAAGTATCGCATCACTTACGAAATTCTTTAAAATAGTAACATGAACATTTACTTCTAATATGTTTTTAAAGACTTCCCGTAATTAAAGCGAGTCTAATATCAGAATGTCAGGTAAAATGTACAATTTCATTTATCATGTATTTGTATAACATTTGTATACATTTTCATACAGTGCACACTAACGTGCTCTCATAAATCAGCGTATCACTATGTATTTACATTGTCCTAAATAAAATCCATCTGCAAACAAAAGGAATTCAAAGCTTTAAGTTCTAGAATACAAAAAGATCGTATTACATACATAAATTTCAATCTACAACATTACAATGAGATGTTGAAATAGTACCTGAGAGAATAAAAAGGGTCTAAGGTTCATTTCGAATTGGCGAGATATGGAGATATCCTAAATAAGATAAACACCCTCGTATATAATATATAATAAAACTATCTCAAAATTGTGCTACATATGTATGTATGTATAGAACTAAAATATCTACGAAAAAATAAAAATGTCATTTTACGAAGCGTATAAGCGCTTCTCAAATGTGAATAAGCTATCTAGGATACACTCGAATATGGGCCGTATACATTTGCGACGTTCCTAAACGTATTAAACGTTTTTCGAGGATATGCGAGAGGAAAATTCCTAGAGGTAACACACAGCATGTGCGTCGATCGCCGAAAAACCGCAAATAGTTATTCCTTGGAAATTTTCAGCTGAATCCCGTGACCGACTTCGCACAAAATCGATATGTAACATCAACTGTAACTGGAACACTTTATTTGCTTGAAAATGTATTTCGTTCTTTTATTGTTAAACGTTTTATAATTGAAAAACTATTAAACGAATTTTATTTTAACTTCGTATCAAATTAAGCAATCAATCTTCGCGTCGTTTTTTTACCATATTTTTTACGGAGCAAAACTTATCGACGGATCTTAAATACTTTTCTCGCTTTACTCGATATAACCTAACCCATCTCAATCACATGCTAACATCTACCCAAAGATTATCCTCCTTAAGCAGCCGGAAAAATAAGGTTGAAATGGGAAAAAAAGGGGGTTAAAGTCAACTTATCGAGAAAATGTATTCCATCAATGGTTTTCCGACACTCATTCATATGTATAAGAATTTGAATATTGAATTCAATCAAATTCTGTAGATTTATAAATAATGATGTTTTGTTTTTACAATTCTTTTACATAAATAAATGTAGGACATATAGGACAAACTTTTAATCATCATCATCATCATTTTCAGTCGTTCACCATCCACTGCTGGATGAAGGCCTCTCTAATCCTCTTTCATTCGTGAGCAATCTGTATCCACTTGACTCCACACATTCTTCTCAATTCATCAGCCCATCTTCCACTCGGTCTACCTTGTTTCTTTTACATCCTCTCGGATACCATTCCAGTATTTCTCGCGTCCATCTGCCATCCATTCTAGTTATTCTGCATCATTCTGCCATCCATTCTATGTATGTGGCCAGCCCATTGCCTTTTTACCCATGTATTCCTTTTACGATCTCTGCTTGTTATATCGAGCATTCATCTTTCCATGCTTCTCTGTGTGCACTAGATCTTGCGTAACATTCTTGAATTCTTGAATACGTCATAGCTGGCAGTACGCATTGGTCGTAAGCCTTCTTTTTTGGGCATAGCGGAATGTTGGATTTAAAAACTTAAACTTTTAATGGCATTCGTTCAATAATTACAATCGCGTATTTAAATTTATCTAGTACTGGATGTTTATTGAATGAATAGACATAGAGAAAGACGAACAGACATTTCGAAATTTGAATAAAAATAAATATTCAAAGTGCCGTTCTCACTTTAAGTGTTATTTCTCTCATTTTGATTGGTCGGTTACCGCTTTGCCTCTGGTTAGGCAATAATTATCGATGACGAAAGGAGAGGAGGAATGAGGTTTGAGGGGTTGTCGCACAGCCACTGGAACGGGTGCAGGTGACGGGGAGATTGCCATTGGCGTCGGGTGAAGGGAAATTAATTAGTAGCTATTTAAAGGGGCCACACCGTGAAAGCATTACCTCGTACCCACCCTATAGCTACCCGTAAATGCCCATGGCGACTAATGTACCTGTTTTCCGGCCGCATTTAATTAACGATCTCCGCATTCGCGCACACGCGCGAAAGGGTAGAAATTTCCAAAGCTTTCAAAAAAAAAAAAAAAAAAAACGAAACGAAAATTCACAAGACACATATGTATATAAAAATCGTCGAATATATTGGTTTTAATTAACAATCGACTATTGCCAAGGTTTTGACGTTTCGTACGTGTAACCTGAGCGGCCACTTAACACGGACGTAAAAAGGGTTTGCACGGGGCCGCAGCTCGGGGGACTACAAATTCAATTACTCCTCCCACACACTCAAGATTAGAGCTCGGAGGCAGTGAGAGGGAGGAGGGCGACGGGGAACAGATCGAATGGCTCGTGTGTGTGTCCCATTCGAAAAATTCACGTATTGTTAAAGTAACGCGCTTGCGGGTGTTCGATTCGCCTTGTTCCATTTATTGCGCAACCTAAGCGAAAACTCACTACTGACATGGCAAATATGCTGGTTTAACTAATTACACCAATTAAAAGTGTAATTCAAATGTTGAACGTTCACTTGAAATCGTTTTCACAAACTAGAAAAGTAATTTCGCACTCGTTTGATTAAAGTTTGCTTCGACATATGTACATATGTAAGTTTAAGTTGAAAATGCACAGTTGTTAGTTTTACGAAAAACTTTCTCATGAAATTAAGACGGGAAGCACTTGCTTTATAAACTGCGTTTGAAATTAAATTTATTCAACAGAATTATACTTGTAATGTACATACATATGTATGTACGTTTTACGTTGCCCTTACTACTTGCAATTAATGCAATTGATTTATGTAATCTTCTTGTACTTTATAGACCTGTACTAATTGCCATGCTGAGAAGTGTAATATATTAGATGCATAGTGGTATTTTATACACGTGAAGAACCTGACGACATTGGCGTTGCTCTTAATGGCACCGAAGCGAACGCCTTTAATTGAATCAAATTCCGGTCACGTGACATTCAAGGCAATCTAATGGGACCATATTTTACCACCCCCGGCTAACGAGAAATCACCCCTCCTTTACCACACATATAAGAAACTCATCTACATAATCCAATCAGTATAAAAATAATTAAATAATCAATTTAATATCAATACGAACAACTCCTACGAATACAGAACGAAATGTGTGTAATTGGGTATTAAATTAAAGTACACGGTTATCGAAACAATCTTTGGATGTGTGTGTATTATCTGCGCGAGTAGTATTTCCGTATAATCATCGCGCATTGTATCGAAATGGCAAAGGTTGAAATTTTAGATATTTACCCTACACGCTTCCTCTCGTGTCAAGGGGATGCTGAGAGTGGATATCTTCCACAAAAGGGGAGAGAGCACACCCAGGCCACCCATTGTCGGATAGGGATGGCTTTACTCCACTTGTGTAGTACTGAGTTTGCTGGACCAACAACACAGTATCGATAACCGTTACCCATATCAAATTACCGATTGACCCATATAGCACACACATCGACACGGCGAAATTCACGCGAAAAAAAATACATACATATATACCACGCATCTACACACACTCGGGGAGATTCCATTCTTGTGGTGTTTGTTTGCTTTCGTGTAAAATTCAAAGGTAACCTTAAGTGGTGAATCGTGTTTCGCTAATTTTACAGTGGGAGAGGTTCCTTTCGTTTACCTCGGGGAAAAAAGCGTAAATGAACTTGGAAAGCGTTACAGGCGGAGTGTCGTCTATTTTTGACTTTGAGACCGGAAGTTTAGCGTGTGTGTGTAATTTATTTCGTTTATTTATTCTGCGTGTTGTACGTAGCAGCTATGTTTAGTTTGCCGGGTGAAAATGTGATTTTCTTCTTCGAGACAAGATAAACCAAACCGTTCGTTCGCTCGAACGAACAATTCCGTTCTACCTATGTATGTATAAATTTGTACACGTTATTTGATTTAAAACGACGAACCATAAAAGGTGAAAATGTCGAAAGCAATTGTGAATCGATTGTGTTCAATCGTGAACCAAGTCTTCTCAGTGATAATCGCAAAAGATTGACATAACAACGTTATTTGATTTATAAATATGTAGTTTTGAAAACTAGCTCTTTTATGATTGAATCAATATAATTTTGTATCATAAATATAATAGAGGCTTAACACATAAACATGAAAGGAAAAAATGTAATATATAATACTAGTTTGTATAGTCATAGTTATATATTTGAATGTACCTATATTTGAAGTGAAGCTTCTGATAAATCCCAATCGTTGATTCTTCGCAGACACAATTTCACGAATTTCAATGTCAAATTTTCAACATTGCGTTAATAATTTCTGTGAAATATTTCACATGTTGAAAAAGTTAAAATTGTATAACGGGTGCTCGAGAGTGAAAAATTCTTCGAATTCGTTAAATAATTGAAATAAATTCAAACAATTTATAATACTAGGAACTTATGCTACGGCCGAGCCAAATTATGAAACTTTTCTGAAGCCGCAAACGCGCATAAAACTATTTTTGAACGTTTTCAGCGAAAAGTCGCTACGCTCAGATAATAATTTTCATTATTGCCCTTCGGGATATTTGCACGCCGTCGAATCGATAGAGCGAAGCCCGCAGGGCTTCGTCTTGTATTTGTTAACTTTTAGTCGGCAATTATCTCGATCGACGTAATTTGCAGTTGTAATCAAAAGTTGAACATAATTTCGCAATATTTAAGCAAGCCATCTATTTACCATTGAATTCTGAAAATATTTATATATAGAATCGTTTGAAAATTCACCGATAGCGAAGCGTATTTTTTCACAAAGGTTGCGATGTGAATATGTATCGCTTCTTGTTATTTGATACGCATTCGATGGAGAAATAATAAGAAGACTGTGAGAACGTTCATTTTTTTACACTTTACATGAAACGAGAATAAATCATAACGTCATGCTTGAAATACGCCGAAGAAGAGAGTTTTTATTATTTATTTTTTTAACGCATTTTGAATAACACAACACGTACACAATGTTCCGAGCTCGTTATGCAGAGTGCACTTTGAAATATTTATGATGAAAATTGTAGATATTACAATACTTCTTTTTACAATTTGAACCACTCGTTATTGAAAACGTAACGTAAATTTAAATCTGTTCATATTCAAATAATCACTATACAACTTTCTCTATATATTATACCAAAGGAATCTTTATTGATATGTCTATGCAAATTTGAGTGAATAATAACAATTTTAATAATTTATAGATTAAAACCTTTTTTGCTAAACACCTAACATACCTATGTACGTTCTTAAGTGCTATGGGGAGATATGTGACTATTTGTTTTGATATTTTAATACAATAAGTCTCGAAATAATTTAGGTAATTTTATGGGTGTACAATTTAGAAGATTGAAGATCAAAATTATACCGAGGCAAACCCTAATAATATTTGCAAATAAATGTGTGCGAACCTCATAATTTATTCAGTAATACAGGGTCGAGGGTTTCCGATGGTGCGACGTAAAATCTACTCTAGGTAAAACACGAACCCTTAAATTTAACGGCTCCGAAATAAATTAAAACGTCTAATAAAATGCAAACGGACTGATTAAGTTAACTGGAGGTGTATTTCAAACTGTCATCTATAAATTTGTCTCACTGGAGCTGACGCCGAGCCCTTAATTGCTCAAAGAAATTAATGCGAAACGACGGTCCAAGAACCGAGAAGGCTTGAAATGAAGTAAAAAAAAAAAAACAGGAGGGAATTGCCCTACGCTATAATTTCCAGAATGCGATGATAACGAAAACGTTTTTCGAGACGGACTAGGGGGAGGAGAAGAAGATTACGATAATCGTTGAAGACTTTGATTGCGCAGCACATTTCATTGTTTACCGAGGGAGTACAATAAGGGCCGGTAGGGGGATCTATTTGTTATTTTGGATAGCTTTCAGAATGCTTCCATTCATCTATTTTCACGTACGAGAAAGGCTTTAGCGGCAACAAAAGGTTACCTGAAACATTTTCAATCAAAGAAAAACTATACATCGAAGGATTGTGCTAAAATTGACGTAACAAAAATCCAATTTGTTATACTCACGCACTCAATGTAGCATAAGTATGGAAAATTATAAAATTTTCACAATAAACTTAATCAATATAATTCCAAATATATAAATATACGAATGTAAATAATTTAATCCATCAAATTTGACTTTTTTGGATATAAAATCTTGAAAATGAGTTAGATAAAAAAAAATGCATGAAAGTAAACCCTAATTCACATATTTATACATATTATATATTTTTTCGAACACAAAAAAATATTCAAAATAAATTTATGTAATTTGAAAAAGTATTGTTTTATTGTAGTACGATGTTTTCTGCACCAAAATGATATCGACACTTTCTTACAATATTCCATCTGTGGCGCCAATTACTAAGAGGAATTTTCCCCACAAACAAGCGATAAATTTGCCTCGATCATTCGTCACAACGATTTCCCACAAATTGGCGATTTTCAATATACGATTATACGCGTATAGTCGTTCAAATTCAACAGCCGCCGTCAGACAGCTTTAATTCCAATCAATGAACATTCCAGGCAAATTTAATTTCATGCGTATAAAGGTGGGTACGAGGTCGATCCTGTTTATATTCATTAGTTCGTCTTCGACCCCCCGATACCCGTAATCTCGCTTCAATAATAATTTCAATATGTTTAAGAAGATGTTCTCGACCCGGAAGGCACTTTTCAGATAATAATTCAAAACACGAGCGCGGGGGTTTGTTATTGCCGCAGGATTTATTGGGAGTCGAGGGAAATTATAATTCGTGCAGTACACCGGATGTTAAGGGATGCTTATGAAACCTTAATTAAAATCGTTCCTGTTACAAAATAAGCTCCCAATTTTTTTTTTGGTACAATGTCGTGACCCTTTTCCAATGAACAAACAAACGATGAATACCGAATTCGTCAAGTGTTTATTCCACCGCTTCTTTACGGGCTTTATTCCATGTGATTCCAAGCGTAAGAAAATTAATGTAATTCAAAATGAGTAAGATGAATTTGCATCAAATCAGGAATTGTCCTTAACGATTAACTGTTGTAAAAGATTCAATGCCAGTCATGTGAGCACTGAATCACATTCAATAAGAAAACTTAATGCTAAACTATATTATATATTATAAGTTCGTTCGACGAGTAAATTGCAAATAAGCTTTAGGGACTCTTCTTGTACTAACAGGGTTATAAAATATCTACTTTGATTAAAATAGGATTTAAATTCGTGACGCGTGACTTCTACATTACAAACATTTACTTTGAATGGATTCACCATTTAAATCTATTAAGCGTTTTCAAAATTTTGAAGTCTTACAAATGATATTGTATAATGAATTTTGCACGAAAATCGTAGTCACAGTAGATAATCATATTGTAGAGATAGTTGATGGCTATTTATACCTAGGACAATTGTTGAATATGACCGTATGTAAATAAGAAGAACTAAAACGAAGAATGAGACCAGGATGGAGTGCTTTTGGAAGAATGAACATAGTTTTTAAATCCAACATTCCGCTATGCTACGTAAGATCCAGTGCACACAGAGAAGCATGGAAAGATGTATGCTCGGTATTCAAGAAGAGATCGCAAGAGGAATACATGGGTAAGAAGCATAACCAAAGAGGCAGATGTAGCGGAACGTTGAAGTGCACACATAGCGAGCAGAATGGATGGCGGATGGAAGCGAGAAATACTGGAATGGTATAAAAAAAATCAAGGTAGACCAAGTGGACGATGGGCTGATGAATTAAGAAGAATGTGTGGAGTCAAGTGGATGGAGATTGCTCAAGACAGACAGGAATGGAAGAGGATTGGAGAGACCCTCATCTAGCAGTGGATGGTGAACGGCTGAAAATGATGATGATGATGATGCTGACAAATAATCTAGTAATGGCTATTCAGAGCCCATGTTGAATATTCATCAGACGAAAATAATAAACCGCTAAAATAAAAATAAAAAGTACATTGTCGTCAAATTTTAAAGCTGCTGTTCTACAAGAGATGGAATTCCATTTAAATATGGAAAACCTCTTAGGTTTAAATACAATTTAAATCCTCCGTAAGCCGAAATTCGAATCCCGATACGCGACAATTAACAAAATCGCCTAGGCGAGCACGGCTGAACAATAATCGCTTAGATTGCGTAATAAAAACGGCGAGCGGCGCTTAACGGGTCAAACGGTCGGGGTACCTGTATAGTACTCGAGGTACCCTTCGGATCGGCTATTGCGTCTCCACGCTAATATATCGCCGCAATATTGGTACTATGGCGGGTATATTCGCACTGGGAGAGGCTTCGCCCCCATAGAGATGGAGGGAAAACGGGAACACCCCGTGTCAAAACCAATGTCGATGGGGGTGCGAGGGAGTAAAGGGGCACTGGGGTAATTTATTTTTCAGCGCAGCCGTTGGGCTTTAACGATTTAATTTCCATTCGGTCCTTGACGGTGACTGGAGAGGCGTGTGCACCTTTATACACTCAAATGAACCCAACACAAATTTATACAATACTCTCGATTCGTATACATACATATAACATTGTCATATTTTCGTGATGGGGAAAAAATTCTCCAACTAGCTATAGCCCGGTGTATATGTATGTATGTACATTAGGGTGGAGCGACATTGCAAAAATTAAAAATTGGCATTGACCTACCAGAAATTTCGTTGTATCATCCGTATTCTTGTAAAAATACCGAAAAAAATCTGTGAATATGTCTTCAGGCCTCTACCTGAAGGCGAAAAATGAAAATTTACCTATTAATTTCGAAATCTGAACACAGAATATAAAATTTTAGATAACATGGTCATAAAATTACCCTAACTTTATTGAATATTATAAGTACTTTTTGTAAAAATCTAATTTATTTACGTATTCCTTGAATTATTCAAATAAGTGTGAATTTGAGAGAGTAAATATAAGTAGATATATACGAGTAAAGTAAGTAGGTATGTTTAGTAAAAATAAATACCAATTTTCCACTTAAAATTGCTATTTCTAGAGATTGGAAACAATCAATTGGAAATTTTCATACAAGTAAAAGTATTAAGATAATAGTGCTGGTAGAGACCAGAAAAACTTTTTTAATTAAGCAGATTTTTTTAGACAGAAGAGGTATGATGTAGAGGCAACTTTTTATAACATTTCCATACATTGTTGCTCCACCATAATTTACATACATATGTATGTCATTGTTTCTGAAATGGTTCAATCGGTTTCGATTCGAAAAACTGCATTTTATTTAGATGGTAAATTATCTTTTAATTCCCACATTGATGCGGTTGTCAATAAAGCTTATAGGAGCTTAGGATTCATAATGAGTATCCAGACCCTTTAAGTCCTTTGATACTGTGTCTCTGCTATACAATGTGTTTGTAAGAAGTCACCTGGAATTTGATAGTACTGTATGGAATTCGTTTTACCAAGATTCCATTACTAAACTGGAAAAAAATAATTAGAAGTTCGATGCGTACTCTATTTCCAGGTTTCGTCTTTTCTCTTCTTCAATTCAAATCAATTCTTCCAATTCCCATGATTATGTCCCTTTGCGGTCTAGGAGGACAGTCTCAGATCTCTGCTTTGAATTTAAGCTATTTAATAATTTATCAGATAGCCCTTACTTGCTAAGTAGGATCCTTCTCCATTGTTCTCCTAGATCTGTTAGAAATCCTCCATTGTTGCATTTGAATCTTTTTTCTACTAATTATTCGCAAAACTCCTTCATTCGTAGATCCTGCTCATCATTCAATGAAATTCCTGCACATATTGATCCTTTTCACTATTCCTTGCCCTCCTTCAGATTTTCTTTACTCAAGTTCCTTTCCAGTCCGAACTTCTAAAGTTCCTTTCTTGTTATAATTTTTTCTTTGTTTGTAACTATTTTGGCTGTATTGTATTATGTGGAATTAATTTTATTTTATATTGTACTTTATAAGCTGTATGTTACATGATGTGAAATAAATAAATAAAAGGCAGACACGTTGAAACAGTGTCAGAGAGTCGTTTATTTGGCCACCTAGGATCTTAGGAAGTATGTATATCTGCGAAGTGTGGCTTGGAACAAAAAGACCGACAGACGATATTTAAATTTTATATGTGTACATTTTTAGATAGACAAACTATCGTTCGCTTTGTTTAAATGCAATTAGACTAATAGAACGACCCACTCACGTAAGCTTAGTGTATAAAAACTGAATATTCGATATCGATTTGTTTGATGATGATGATGTTAGGGTTCCAAATGCAAGTCGTTAAATCGTCGCCCCGGAATCGTTTCGCTAAATTACCGTTGCAGGGGTAATCAACTTAATTCGGTTCGCAGTCTTTGATCTTTTTCTGTCTAGGTGGGTGGGCGGAAAAGGTTCGCAAACAAATGGTCTCGAAATAATTTGAATTCATTCGAATCGCCCCCGATCACGTTAGCTTTGACGTGGAAAAACCAATGTTTTACAACCACGTTCCATAACCATACATTCGACACTCAATTTTGTGAAAATGTTCGTTACTTTTATATCTGCAGACAGACGTATACACAATATATTCCCGAACAGAAGAATGTAACGCGAACACTCGACATTCCGATCAGAAAAATAATCTAAAATAGGTGGAGTGGAACTCGGAAAACTTTATTAAGACCCTTGAAACTTTGCCAGTTCGTATTCTCGTTGCATTTTTATTCTGATTCAATGCAGTACTATTTTCAATTGAATGACACAATAAAATTAAATAATTAGATATCCAACATCCATGAAAAATTGTGTTGAATTCATGCTCCAATTTAGTATTGTAATAGTAAGTTGACTTTTAAGTTTGTAAATGTAGTCATAGGATGGAGGGCTGTTGGAAGGATGAACATATATTTTAAATCCAGCATCCCGCTATACTTTAAAAATAAGGCGACCAATGCGTACTGCGAGTTATGACGTATGGGTGTGAAACGTGGATCCCAAATTCAAAAATGTTACGTAAGATCCAGTGCACACAGAGAAGCGTGGACAGATGTATACTCAGTACAACAAGAAGAGATCGTAAGAGGAATACATGGGTAAGAAGCATGACCGAAGTGGCAGATGCGAGAAATACTGGAATATCCGAGAGGAGATGAAAGAAAGCAAGGTAGACCGAGTGGACGATGGGAAGAATGTGTGGAGTCAATTGTATGCAGACTGCTGAAGACAGAATGAAATGATGATGATGATGATGATGATAGGGGTAGATAGATTTTCGCTGTTTGTAATAATTAACTTGCCATAAACAAATCTGTATGTTTATAAAATATAGGTCAATGACACCCGATGACACTGTCAACGAGTATTGACTGGTTATACAATAGATGTTTGAAATGTAGGAAAATAGTCATACTAAGATTTCTAAGTATCACATGCGGAAAGGTTCACTAGGGCCTGAGTGTAGGTAAATAAAAGTTGTGTTTCGAGATGAAAAATCAATTGTAGTAGATTAATGCGATGATAACATCTTTCGTACACGTATAGTTGTCCATACGGTGGTTTTCACGTATCTCGCGCACCACAGTTTGAGAACGTGACGTGTCTACGGAGGCTGAAGCATGACGTGACGTGCGTGTCTCAAGGCATCGCGCAAAAGGTTAACTCATTAATGCCTAGGCGAAGGCGCACGCGTTGGTATATTCGTTTATTTATTTACTTAGTGGTCTTTGTTGCTGTTCAATTCTCTTTCGTCTTGCGATTAACGAGCTTTGAATCTGAGATAGTTGAGGATTTCCCAAACGCGGCGCACAAACCAATGGAGATTAATCGTTCGTGACGACTGGATAGACCAGTCATGCGGCACGAACGATGGAAGAAGCGTAAAAATTCCGAATGAAAGTAAAAAAAAAAAATTGGAAGGACGGAAGGAATTCAAAATTAATGCAAATGACGCCAGAGGACCAAAGACAAAAAGAAAAACCGACAGACATCGCTGTGTAGACAATCGTCGCGAAGAGCGGTCAAAGAAAATTCGAATTCGCACAAATTGTTCAAAGTTTTCCCTTTTTTTTTTCCCTCTTTTTTCTTTTCTGTAGGCACACATTAATATTCAACATTTGAAAAGTAGAGTTTTATTTTTGGCAAAATTTTTTTTTAACGCTGTGCTGTCGAGCTTTTCCTCTTCGCTTCGGTGATTAATGTTTGGTATGTTTGAATATTAATCGGTACCAACTTTATGACAGAATTTTAAAAGAATGAAAAGAATTTTATGACCAACCAATTTCCATATCATTCAAAAACATAAATATATATATACCTATGTATATTTCACGTACCTACCTATATTCTATATTGTGTGTATCAAATTCTAAAATTCTCTGTAATTGAGATAGATTTACGATAGATATATATGGGTATACCTGTAGTATATGATTTCTACATTTTCTGGTTACTCTATCGTAAAAGTTATGTAAGTAATTATATCGCTCAAGGGTTACAATAGTGGCACAACTCAAAAAATTACGATTTTGGAGTTAGCACAAGTCCCTCCATGGCAAACTAGTCGTCTTTCCAGCGACAGCGATATTATTTCGTATTCAATTAAATATTTTTGTGTATTTAACCTCTAGGCAATTTACGTCATAGTCGTAAAATGTTGTTTATATAATGAAATTCAAGCAAAAAAATATTTTCTATAAATAAAATACGATATAGCTTTCATTTCAACTTGGCTTCCTTAAAAAAAATGATATAGAAAACGAGCGTTACTTATTCAAAAGAAAAAATGAGGAAACGCAAGAGGATGTTTACCCCGTTTTTCCAGTTAATGATCTCGTTTTTTTTTCGCAGACTCGATTCCCCCATAAGAAGACATCCCTCCCCTATCTCATTACAACCCTTTGTTTTCTTTTTTTTAACACACTCACATATACCCCCGAGGCGTAAGCATACACCCGTCATTTCTCACCCTTTGATGAGACAACCCTGATTTATCTATTCGTCATTCGAGAACATCGTATCGAGAACGAGGCGTTCGTTCATCCACGCTTTTCACATCCCTCACATGCCATTCGAGTAATATTTACGTATCGATCTCGGCCACATTTACATATTACACATGTATAAAATGAACCCTATGCGGAATAGTTTATATCCATCTTTGCCAGTTAACTCACAAGGTTACACTTTTACCGACGAAATCAATATAACCGAGATACGTGTGATAGATACACGTATTTGGAATAAGACGGAGCGTTGATGTGACACCCCTGACAAACATTCAATTTGAATCGTCACGCGTAACGCGTCACATCCGGAGTATCAACATGTCAAATCTGCCCCTTTGTATGAATATCTTATTAACAATACAAGGGATCCTAATCACACTTTGTACACAATACATCCTTATATCATTTTCGAGCACTATTGAATTTCTACAATATGTACAGACGCATCTATTTAAATATTGGCGAGTGATACTTGATTGATTTCGATGTGCATTGTTACGTGGCTCGCGTGTGAAACTTTTCCGCATATGGCAATATGTATGTATGTATGTATGTATATTTGAAAAGTGTAATCAAACTAGGAGGGGTATGAATTTATCAAATGCTCGTTCGGCGAAACAAAGTTGCAGATATTCCATTTTAAGTTTTGCCCCGTAAGAAGTGTTTGCTGGTATTCGTTAATGGTGTTTCGCAACCGAGTGAGGAAAACTTTTCGCCAATGTGTATGTATGAATGTACACACAAACATTGAATTTTTAGTGTGGAATATGTGCACTCATCCTCTCACCCGTTTCCCGTGTACACGCCATTAAAGTTAAATTTGAAATTATTCCAACTGTGTATAATATAAATGAGGTTTACACGTTTTTGAAGCGTATAAGATAAACGCGGAAAGGTTAAATTTAATTACTTGAACTTTGTGGCTTATCCCCCAATTGCAAATTTGAACACATTCGCTTGTTGTCTTTTGCTTACTAGATGTAGGAAGTTTGGCAAGGAAAATATTTAACTTGAAGATAGACAGGTAGATATGTTATAACTTGATGTTAAGATTCATATATCAAATCAAATTTATATTCATATACGACATAAAGTATTGAGATCATACTGAAACTTCCACTCTATATTGCAACTTCACATATTGACGCAATGGTTAAAGATACCTGTAGATAGTAGTATATTTTATGATGTGCCGTTTTTACGTAAACGTATACTGGTTACGAATGTCGATTAAGCGCGCATTTATAATATTAAAAAGATAACACGAAACATCCGAAAGGTTTACAAAACGGAAGCAACTCGTAAGGCTGCTTAAATGTTGCGGAAAATGCGGAAATTACTTTTGCGCAAGAAGAAAATTATCTTCCTTTGTGAAAAGTGCCTATTTCTACGCACACATACATACATACATACACACGTGTCAGTGTAACTTTTATTTTTTTTAAATAAATAATTAATGTGAAAAAAAATAGACACCCACACCGTTCGACCTGACTGATTAAAGACAAACACGTGACCCTTGCGCGAGCTTTTCTTTTTGTTCAAAAATAGCTTTACCGTGTCCCGTTCAATTCACGTTTTAAGTGAAATTGGATAGTCGACCTGCTCGCACGGGAATAAAAGTGTCCCGCGTAAAAGGTGGACACACTACGCGTGACAGCTTTCAATATGGAGTTGCGCCGAAACTTGTTGACCTGTGTTTTAAAATTGGCAACATAAAATCGTCGAAACAGGGCTGTTCAATAAACAATTACATCGAACGCGTTTCGAGATTGTAATAATACTTTTCAAGAACGCTTACGAGAAAATTTGTTTATAATGGTGGCGACTATAAGTGATACATGCATTAAAAAACACTTTATATTTACATGAACACTAATGACTATCATATTTTTATGAAAACAATTGCGTATATCGAATGAGAAACTGTTCAAGCAATACCTTCACTTTTTTGTAATTAAACATCAACACTTATGACATATTCGATAAGATTTACATTATCAAAAGTATATCATTTACATATATTAATCATCATTTTCAGCCGTTCACCATCCACTGCTGGATGAAGGCCTTTCTAATTTTCTTCCATTCCTGTCTGTCTCGAGCAATCTGCATCCAGTCAATTCATCAGCCCATCTTCCACTTGGTCTACCTTGCTTTCATTCACATCCTCTCGGATATCATTCCAGTATTTCTCGCGTCCATCTGCCATCTATTCTTTTCGCTATGTGTCCAGTCCATTGCCACTTTTTCACACGTTTCGCTATATCTGCCACCTTGGTCATGCTTCTTACCCATGTATTCCTCTTAAGATCTCTTCTCGTTATACTGAGCATACATCGTCTCCTGCATGAATTCTTGAATTTTTTTGATATTTATAGTAGACCAAAATAAGCTATGAATTACAAAATGCCTTAGTATAATAAAATTTATAATATGTAATATCTTAATGCGAAGTTCACGTTGTATCACTCAATTTGACCGCTGATGTCTAATTGTTAGTTACTGTCATGATTTACATTCCAAAGTAACGATGATAACGTTCATTCAATAATAATTGAGATAGTTAACGCATTTTTGTGTATAAAAAGATTGTGCGTTACGAAGAAAGTGCCCGAACGAAAGTCAAATTATAATTTAGTAAAAATTCATACAATATTCTCACTTTCTTATCATATGAAGCATCATACAATTAGATCTAATTCGCATCGCGCCATTCAAACGTCAACGTACATATGTGCTGTGTAATTCCTATGACATTGAAACATTGCACTGCCTATTGTAGACGGTCTGAAGTCGCTGTTGGTATATCAAAATTCATTATATTAATTGGCGTTACTCTTGGATACAATTTAAACGACAATACGTTGATTTGAGCCGCTCATCGGGTTCAATCATTGTGTGGAAGCTGAGCAACACCCTTCAGCCTGAAAAGGATCACGTATCAGCACGTTCAGCTGAAAACACTCGTGCGTCGAACAAGTAGTGTGCTCTATCAATTGTGGAAGGGGTCCTTTCAGATCGTGGAACAATAACCCCTTCACGTCCGACAACCGATAGATAGATCAGACGCAGACTCCACATTCGTCGCTGTCCCGCGGCTAATTATATTGCGAAAACACACCCACACACACACTATAATACAGTTGATAAGTAGGTGTATAATATACACGTTTTCTAAGAACAATAAATTTGTATATGTTTTTTTGGAACGGGTTGAAAGGCCCTGGAATTTTCCGCGAACACGATACGTAGCCAATGACAGGCAGTGCGCACAATTCAAGAAGTGCGTGATCGTTTGATCGTCATGTACATATTTATGTATATGGATACACAAAACCGATGCAGTTTTGTAAAGTGTGATTGTATCGTTTTGGCAATTGTTTAATGAATGCAACTCTGTACGTTCTCTTTTTTTGCGACTGTGCGAAATTTCACTCTCGTTGTTGGTTTTAATTGTGCAATATTGCATTTTAATTGGTGTTCGCTTTAAATACTCGATCTAATCTTCGGTGCTTTATTGCCGTCGACTCTCCCTAGGGAAAGAATTATTACGGTGCAAATGCTAAAGTGCCTTACAATAGTGTCAGTTAATTTATGGTAATTGAATCCGTCTTACTAGACTAGAGCAAAGTGGATATAAAATTTTAAGTATTTTCAGAAAAAAGTCGTCGCTTTAACTTAAGAAAAAAATCCAATTCAAAACACATTATTCTTTCAGGAGATTTGTCTGAGAAGGCGTTTGCGTAAATTCATTATAGCAAAGTTCGAAGATCTGAAAGGCAAAAAGTAGGAATGGGGCCTTACATTGATAGTAATTGACAAAAAAAAAAAAAAATTAATACTTCATCTTTTAATACAATAAAGTAAAAGCTAATATACAATAGAGTGGCCCTCATTTGTGTGATTAAATATTGTAATTTCTATTTTACACGGTTCAAATTTCGATCGATTTTAAGGATTAAAGTTTTTACCCAGAGGGCTCAAAATTATTGGTTAAAATTAAACCGACTCTCCATGACCTTGAATTATCCGGTTATCAATAAATTGGCTTCGCACAACAAAATCCCGAAGAGCTTCTGGTTAAAAAATCTAATTACTAAACCTTAAAATTCGTTGTGGTTTAAGCTTTGTAAAAACTAATTACAAAATTTAATCACATAACTGAGGACCACGCTAATACACATTTTTTCAGAAAACGGTCCATGGATTCTCTGTGATTTATTTAAATATTTTAAATTCATCATTTAATCAGTTTGAGTAAGTATATAAGCTTGGATACATATTCGTGTAATACGTATGCAAAAAAAGTATTACATTGTATTACGTAATTTTTTTTTTTCACACATTTACCTAAATTTGTATTTAAGAACGTATACAAAATGCACAACTCACGCAAATACACACAGACACATCTATTATATAACTAGTCAATACCCGTTAACAGTGTCATCGGATGGTTATCAGCCATTCACCATTCACTGCTGGATGAAGGCCTCTCCAATCCTCTTCCATTCCTGTCTGTCTTGAGTAGTCTGAATCCAATTGATTCCACACATTCCCATCGTCCACTCGGACTACCTTGCTTTCTTTCAGATCCTCTCGTATACCATTCAAGTATTTCTCGCGTCCATCTGCCATTCATTCTTCTCGCTATGTATCCACTCCAACTTTTTCACATGTTCTGCTATATCTGCCACTTTTGTCATGCTTCTTACCCATGTATTCCTCTAACGATCTCTTCTCGTTATACCGAGCATACATCTTTCCTTCAGCACCCACGTTTCACATATATACGTCATAACTGGCAGTACGCATCGGTCGTATGCCTTATTTTTGAAGCATAGCGGAATGTTGGACTTAAAAACTATGTTCATTCTTCCAAAAGCGCTCCATCCTAGTTTTATTTCCACTTGTTAACACCCAGTCATGTTCATCAATTATACTAGGTATAAATAACTATCAACTATCTCTACAATATACTTATCTACTGCGACTACATTTGCGTGCAAAATTCATTAAACATAATTTTAGTTTTATTAAAATTAATTCTTCAACCTACTTTCCTACCAATCTACATACTATGTATGTACATATGTACATATATTTATTTATTTATTTAAGGTAGCTAAAATTATAAAATAAACTTATTATCTACTAGCACTTGTACAGATGTGCTGTTTTAAGGCTGCCAGGAATCTATCAATTTTATTTACATTACTGAGAACTTCTGGCAGGCCATTATATTCAACAACACCCCTGTACAAGATACTTCTACTGGATCTACATACTTAATTTTAAATTCTTGACTATTAACTTATTCATACTTCTAGTATTATTACTATGTACATATATTATACCTTCTTATTAAATATGTATCAAAATATTTTGGTAATAAAGGTTTACGGTTTCGTTTACATTCATCCAATTCAATTCGTTCAACATATATCTTATACTAGTTAATCTATTGACATTTAAAATACTCCGCATAGCTCTATTTTGTAGTTTTTGCAACCTATCATTAATTACCCTATTTACTAAATTTGAAAACGAACCACAATATATAAAATGAGGACGATTGCAAACTAATAATTTTGTATTTCTAGATAGTATATTTCTAAATCTACACAATAATCCAAATTTCTTCGTTCCTTTTTACTTTATCCTAATCGGATAAAGTATTGTGATCGTGCGAAAATTCGATCTCGAGATTTTGACTGATTTGGATCAAGTATCATCCCCTGATCACGTTTTCATGATTTCTGGAAAATGTCTGTATATCTGTGTGTCTGTGTACTTACATATGTGTGTATGTGTATGTATGTGTGTTTTCTCCGAAACTATCAAGTCTATCAAGCTGAAATTTCATATCATTATTTTCACGTAAGGTGTGAGAGCCATAAGGAATTTGGTCAACATCAGTCAACTTGAAGTAGAGTTTTTGAATATTTCCGAAACTGCCCCATCGATCAAGTTGAAATTTCATATCTATAGTTTTCACGTTAGCCGTAAGAGATACTGTGATTTTGGTCAAAATCCATCTGACAGAAGTGGCAGTTTACTCTTGAACGATTCGTTGTTTTTTTTTATTTTTTTCGGCCTTTTAAATATGTAGTATCGTCACAATATTGTAATGTTGTACTACTGAGAGAAATTGCTAGTTAGGAAAAAATGAATCATTAAAACCAGTCAACCGGAAGTGGGGGTTTTTTTTTGTCGAAAAGTTTACCACAGAATATTTCCGAAGCTGCCCCGGCTATCAAGTCGAAATTTCATATCCAAAGTTTTCACCTTAGCTGTAAGAGATACTGTGATTTTGGTCAACATCTGACATCGCGCGCACTCAACATAGTGATTTCATGATATGTATGTATTTTGGTCGGTGTGGTGGTATGCATCCGTTTTATTTACTTTGTATTCCTCAAATATATGGATTAAGTCATGGGTTGGCCACATCCGAATTTTTTAATAATCATTTCACCGTGTAATTTAAAATCTAGCTTATTATCGAGTATTACTCCTAAATATTTAAAACTATTAACTTTTTCTAATCATCCATCATATAGACACATCAGTCGATCTTAAAATTAAATACACTCATAGTGTGACGTCACACCCTCTATTGTATGTACTACTCAACGTTTAGTTGCCATGAATTAGTACACTTTGCAAACAAAACTACATAAGTAGGTTTATCCAATAAATTCACAATTAGATATTTGGACAGTATGACACATTGGGGAAGGCCGTTCCATCGGAAAATTTTACAACAACGACAGACTTCCGAACGAGCGACAACTGTACCGAACCGGGCCGCAAAGCCTGGAGGAGGCTGCGAGGCCGTACCTATACTCAATTCAGTGCGGCACGGACCGCGTTGGCGTGTGGACACGTCTTTAGTTTCGTGAAAACTCATCCAGTTCAGTTTTCTCGTGGTCTGTTGACATCGCGGTCTTTTTCCCTGTGCACGTGCGACACACACATACACACATGTTATACCAACACAGATACAACTAGTATACTATCTCACCTGAGCGGCTAACGTGCCGGAACTAATTCGCAAACTTTCGTCTTCGTTGTCGGGACACGTGTCGAATAAGTTTTAATCGTGCGTGTGCGCGCGTTGACAAATATCGGGAGTTTTGTTTTGTTTCTTTTTTTTTTTTGTCATCGAAATAAAATGGGCAAAAATCGTGTTTGTATTCCTTCGCGCTCCGCAGTATAGTGTCGAATGATTTTTTTTTTTTTTTAGTAAATTTGTATGTTGCAATTCGTAAACATACGTAAGTAGACACGCTTGCGTTAAATTATACTCGTATACGTATCAGGTTGTTTAAAATATAAAGTCAAAAGTCGTTTCAAAATATGTATAATTTTCAATAAACAATTGCGAATTAATTGACGTTAGTTTGATTACAATATTTTTTTTTTTGATTGCGCATTTTCTCGCGAAAACTTTTCGTTGGTTCATTTGCTAAGATTGCATTTTAAATTAGTGTTAAGTTGTGGCTTAAATTAAGTGAATTTTCAACTTGAGATTTTGAGATTGATTTTAGTACTCGACAACTCTTGCTTGAAGTTTCAATTGAATGTACATACATACATAGACGTTAAACAGCTTTGTATTGATGTTTCATATTCTGGATTGTTTTAATGCTTACTTAATTATTATAGATTCTTAAGAGTTTTGCGTTTAAATTTACTTGATTGTTAGTTTGAAAGTTTCGTCGTACCGCCGATCTACACGAGGGGGGCGCTAGTTACGCCTTTAAATTTCAATCTGTAGCCAATTTAGACTACTTTAATGCGATTCGACATACACATTGGTAAATGTGGAATGTGTAACGAACAATAAAATAAAATGTTAATAACTATGATGAATGTGGAACGTGTCGGGGCACCGTGACGTTGCGTCCTTGCCTCCGCCCGGTTCACTGTGACGTTACGAAACTTTCAATTTCGTAACGGACAACGTCTTTCGAAACTTTCAGTTACGAATTTATGATAATTATTCACTTTTTACTTATTTATTTATCATTTTTTTTCGGTATATCACATTTTATTTCACCGCATTACTCACACACTCATCTCCCCGTTTTGTTTGACGTCATTCGACCGTTTGTTTTTTTTATTCATCTAGCTTGTGTTTTATTGTGTTTGTTTTTTTTTTTATATAGTTTGAGTTGTTTGTGTGTGTGTGTGTTTGCACGTAAATTTTGAACGTCCATTGTCTCCGCAGTGTTGTTACGACGGATTTCATTCAACGTTTGGAAAAGTGCTTCGGGAGATTTCAACGCGCGAGTTTCGCAACCCGATGTGGTAAGTGGAAGACTTTGATAGTACCTCGATTGTCGCACTCTTTTATCTCTTTTAGTTTTGCCCCTTTTGTTCTTGTTTTCTTCGGTATTCGGTCTTGGCTAGGCGAAAGTCGTGCCCACGGAGGAAATTGGATAACTTTGCCATTTGGCAATGCTATGGGTTGGTACGCGTCGAAATGCAGTCGACTTGCATTGCGGCAAAATTCGCATTTACACATTCGTCGCGTTTGGCAACCCTGTAAATTCCTGACGAAACGCTAACGAACCGTTTGAACACACTGTGATTCCGGTGGCTTTTGTGGACTTCGCCACGTTTCACTACCTTATAATGATGTTCAAACTTAAAGGGCAAAGTTTGACGAACAAGAAAGTATTACAAAACGTTGTTCTGCTCGCAAAATCGCTTCCTCATATGCCCAAAATAAACTTCCACTTTCAATGTGTAACACTGACGATATCTCAACGGGATGCTTACAACGAAATACATACCAAAAATTAATAAAGTAAAATCAAAACGAGGTTCAGATAAAATTTCAAGGGCCGAATTTTATCACTATGTTTTCAGCTTCATAGAACCGATTGTATAAAGTACGACTTTTATTGTAAAATCAAAAGAATCCGTGATAGAATTCAAGTGATTTCATGGTCAAGCATTCGTGCAACAAAGGACAAGGAAAAATCCATTGTGAAATTCAAGGATATCCTGTTTCAAACGCGCTACTGAAAGAGTAACAATACCTAAAAATTCGTCGATCGAAGACACTATAAATTTTCATTATAAAATCATACACTTCCTCGCGATAATATAGACGTTCTTTATCACATTATTTTCGTAGTAAAAATTTTGCGCTAAAGCTTAGTTTAGAACTTTGTACGAATCTTGTAAATGAATTACAAGTTAAATTTCCCTCTACAGATACTGTTCCAGATAATGTATAAGGTCAAAGTTTAACGTGAAACAAAATTTAGACTAAATTCTAGTAAATACACATTACAGTTAATTTCATAGCATACCTAACCTTACGATCAATTAGTTGAATTAAATTTTTTTTCATCACTCTTTGGCCTTTGCGTTGAGCGGCCGCCATTAGAGCATTGACGTGCCGATTTCTAGAATTGCACTTATCGGTTAGACACGACGACAGACTTGCAAGTATTTGAACTGTAATGTAAATAGTCACCACACACACATATAAAACCACATTATTATTCAATTAAAATCGCAACGCTACGTAGTTTTCGTTCTCGGTCGTACAAAAATTGACAGTAGAGGCCTTGATCGAACGACTTGCATTCACTTTCGCGTCGGTCTCGGCTCTGCTCAAGCCCCAGATTGCGGGTGCGAAACTCATTCCAATGCCTCAGTTTTTTTGCACTAGCCTCTAGTGGTTTTGCCACCGTCGACCCACGAAGGAATCGGACCCTCGAGCGTAATTTTCCCCTTCAGAATTTCGATCAAAATACCCGGGGTTAGATGGCGTACGAGCGATAATGGAAAGCCGCTTTTAGTGGTTCGTATTCTTTCGCGTTTTTATTGCAAAATGTGGCGCGAGAGATATGTGCGTGTACGTATTAAAGAGGCTCAGAAGGATCACAATATGATTGAATATTCTGTTGGGTAGCGAAAAGTATAATAAAAGAAGAAAAAAACTTCGGGGCTGTTTACAAGCGTTAAGAGCATGCGGTGTTCTTTTGTATGAGATTTTTAGAATTCTTCGCGATATTTAAAATTCGTATGCAAAATTATTCGCGGAATTGCATTCGTACTGCTATTGTTCGCCATAATAATAATAGTTCTATTATGTTCTTGTCGATGTTTCTACGACCGACCGGTTTCTACGATCATTATGCACCACTATATAGGCATTGCAGTTCGGAATTCCACACTGCAATTATTGATATCAACATTCGTTTTTAATTGTGATGAATGTTTTTTTTTAATTTTAAATATGTATTAAGAACGTAATAAATTATTACAACAATATTGATCGACGAAAAATACGAAATATACAAAATATACGAAAAATACGAAATATACGAAAAATACGATAATAATTTATCGTATTTTTAATAATTTAACTGAATTCGCTAAAAATCAATACATCGTAACAAATAAAATCTACAAAACCTAAAACTAAAAGTAGATTTTTTTTTTACTTTATCCATATATGTAAGTATGTACGTAATATAGATTTTATATTTACAACGAGTCTTAATCTTTTAAGTGCTCATAGTTCACTCTTAATGAACTGTAATCTGAGTCGACTTGTTCGCTCTAATTAAATGCAACGACTCAAAAGAGAACAAAATGCGTACCCTACGACTGCGAATTAACTTTAATATTACGCCTCTGTAGTTGGTCCCAGAATGTATGTATATATGTATGTAGATATGTACCACTCTAGTTTTATATAATGCCATTTTCATAAATATACTTCTCGTGTGCATCATCAGCAAACATTGCGCGGCAGCTGAAATTGAGCGTCGCCTCGGCAATTCGCATGAATATTATTTACGTGTTGGTGCCAAAGTAGTCCTTTTGCACCCTTAAAGGTATGTAAATATCCTCTCGACACATAGCAGCACAGCTTCGCAAAATTAACGAAAATATTTATTCTGCGTGTTACCTTTTTCCGGGGCGCAAGTTTCGTTTACAAAGGTATAAAGTATTAAATTCGCGTCGAAGGATATCAAAGTGTGCTTTGCGTCTAATCCATTAGCCGCTCTTCAAACACGGCCTGAAGTTTATAGCTGGAAGCGAATCCGGAGGATAACCGTAACGTTCCCGTTCCCGTTTCAGGACGACCCGGAAGCTTAAAACGTTCGCGATTTTCCTGGGCGCATCGCAATCTACTAGCTCAAACCTTTTAGGGGAAAACTATTCCGATTTATGCATCTGTTTCGGACGGCTGGATTTCAAAGGGATAGTAGGTTTGTTTTCAGCTGAAATTCACGTTGAAACTGTACATATACGTGACATTGCTCAGTGGCCACCTTTCGTTATTGACGTTTAATTAATATTGTTACGAGCGATTTGTATTCAACATTTGCAGACGATATATTTTTGTGACGTTGGACTCTCAATACAAATGCTAATGCCTACGACGCTCGTATAACGAGCACGTTATTAGCGAGGCTCGTACGTATGTACGTACATATACATAGAGTGTGGCACAATGCGGTAAACGCTCCTTAACGAAATTCATATTTACTTTCCAAGTCAAATATTGTTACGGCGGTGGAAAAGTTAACATATTTGAACGAGCAAATTGAGTGTTTCCCGCGCGCGAGCGGAAAATTTGATTGATACTGTTATTTTAATTCAGATCGCTTCTCAAATATTTGACGCATTTTATATCTATGTGTTAATTTGTGTTTGTTGATTGTTTATTCGAAAGCGAAAGTCGAAAGTTGAAATATAACGAGCGCGGCGGCCGTCGCGCTATAAAAGGTCGGTTTAAATTATTGTCGGTATCGTATTTGAATTCGAGTGTCCCTTTTGATATTATTTTTGTACATCGTATACTGTATTTTTTCGCTGCATCCATTTATCTTGCTCTCCGCCGACCGCAAATACCCTTTCTATGTATGTATGTGTGTGGGTATGTGTGTTTCGTATCGAATCTGAAATCGTCGAGCAACACAAAAAAAGTACAATGCTAGATGCTACGTCGGGATCGGGAGATTTATTCGTTGTTGCCTTTTGAATACACCCCTGTCGTTTTATCAGCAATGGGATGGGCTTTTTGTCGATGCCTGTGAAACCTTGCAAGCCAAATGTGTCCAATTTTGCTATCTGCTCATTAGTTTTTTTGTTGTTTTGTGTCCTTGTTTACTTCTTTGTATGAGACTCGACAAAATATTTAGTTGTTTTAGCAAAGATACTTCATATGATCCTGCGGGTCTTGGGTGATATTTAAACGCAGTAAAAAAATTCATACACAATGCTTCGTTTCGATGAATTCGTCTAATAACAGAAGGTGTTGTCAGTAGAAACAGATTGAGTATATTCAGGTCAGGAAAAAAAATATGTACATATAAAGGAAGTTGTTTTATTGTTTTAATACATATAAAACCTGCACCCGGGAAACGCCAGGTAAATTATACATAAAAATGTCAAGAATGTAGCAGGCGAACGGTACACGTACGTCTTTCGAATCGAATACGACCTTTAATAATGCAATAATACAAGCCAGTCGGGTTTCGCGCTTCAAGACGCCGACGCGTTCAAATATTTTCTCAATGACAAATACGTCGTCGCACCTGCTCGCGATGAGACTCTTCTATGACTAACAGGATGCTGCGATAATCAATCAATTACAGGTGAATGAGATTTTTCGCGAAAATGTGGAAAAATTACGTACTCTTGGTGGAAATATCTTGTCGGGAATTCTCTCCGACATGACAGAGGCATGAGAATCAGAACGCTTGCTCGCGTATGCAACTTTATGTTCACATCGGTCGATGTGTCAACAACCTTTCCGATACGATGGAATTGTTCTGGGTGCTGTATGCACTCTTAGTTTTATATGTGTATATATTTTTTCCATTTAATATTCATGGCGTGGATCGCAACGGAACTTGGTCGTTCTGCTCCCATACGCCGTTATGCGATGTGAAGGTAAAAACTCAGTGAAATTTCGAAAATAATTATAAGGAATGACAATACATATCTAATTTTTCGATTTATGATAAAATTGCTGTATAAATTTCGTTACTTGAAAAAATTAGGTCAAAAGCACGACTGTGCTCTTTTCTAGTGTTCAATTTTCATTGAGTAATCTAAGCTTTATATAAACCTACGTATGCTTAGTGTAATCACGTATTATTCGTGGTTACAGACATGTTTCTAATGTGCAAAAAATTAACATCAAAGTGAGGCGTAATTATTTATGCAACGATCAAATTGTACATACAACCCATCTTGGTTGTTGCTTAGGAATGAAAAAACTGGATATTCATCTTCCAGGTATATGTTTGTATGTGCGGCGGGTCAACGATGACTCGATGACTACTCGTTTCGAAGCCAATTCGAAGGTCGACCGTTTCAAAAGAGCATCGTAGAATATTCGTCGAGTTTCACTTTCTTCCATTTCCATTTTTTCTCGTCTTCATTTTCACTACGAACGCCGGAACAATCATCCGAATGCAAATTCGGCGAAACGGGGTCATAGCGTATCGAACGTGCCGAAACGGCATAAGCGCCACGCTAAACCGGTGTGAGATTTCCGCTCTTGCAGTATTGTTTCATTTTTCAAGGTCAATTATCGGCTTTTTGTTCGAATTATTCGTGGCATTTGGGAAAATCGTGTTTTTTTTACACCATCGTCATCATCATCATCATCGTTGAAAGATTTCCCTTATGATGCGCTCGAAATGTTAACGACCGTTGCTACATTATTAAATTTGGGTGAGTCCATTGCGCTTGCGAAGATCTTTCGTTAACTATGTCGTGTCTGTAGATGACTATGAAATTTAATATTACATAGTACCTACTCTGCGCTAGCTCAATGTCTTGATGATTTCGATTAAAGTTAAATTTTAACGAGTGATACAAACGTACCGGATGTGCCTCACGTACTCATGACGTAATTTCAAAGTTGTTTCATTAGCGCTGCACAAAACTTTGCCTTATGAAAATACTTTGTTGATTTCTCTGTTATCATAAGCCGCAAAATCTAGCGAAACAAACACAACTTTCTCTGTATATTTATATAGTTTTCCATTGCGGATCAATCGATCTGACGAAAATTTATCGAAAAAACGAATAAGAACTCATCAAAAATGTCGCCATATTAAATTGAAGGATTGCTCATAATGATTCGTGACAATTTCTTGCTCATCGGCTTTTTGGCTTTTGCGATTGACGGATGGTATACTTATGCATTGTCCCGCGCACAGAATTTCCGCTTCATTTACTTCGAATAATGTTGGCGCCGTTATATGTAGTTTGACGCGTGTCTCGCTCTCTTCAGAACGCTTTTCTTAATTGAAAATTCATCACCGGAGCTGAAAACGAGATGGATATTAATTTTTCAGAGTGCTCTCGCAGCGTCATTATCGGCTTTAATAATTTTATATTGAACATCTCTGAGCTGGCTGTGCGCAAACGAGCGTCTCGTTTCAAAGTAAAATGGTCCATTCGGTCGCCCCGCAGTCTTCGGAATACTTTTCCTTTAAGAACACCGTCGTAAAATGATTTATGGTGCCATCGCCATCAATTAATATCACAATATCTTTTACGACGCTTCTTTATTCAATAAAAGCTTCATTTTCGCTTCATAGCCGACGACGACGTCATCGTCTTGACACTTAACGCGACGATGCCCAAACTCTTAATCCAATATCCTTTTAAAAGTAAATGTATATTAATAATAAAGTGCCGCTTCAGAAGTTTCTCCGCACGATATTTTAATATAATACAATAGACGATGAATTCAAACGCGATTAAAAAAAAAAAGTGCGTTCGTAGACAAAAATATTAGGATTTTATTTTATGCTGCCGCAAAAAAAATGCTAGTTCGTGAAAATAAACGTTTTTAGTTCGCTGCAGATCAATAAGCATTAAGGGATTAACCAACGAACGAACGTTTTCCTCTATGTGGGTATATATTTTATATCATTCTTTTTTTTTTTACTTTATATATACATACATACATAGGTACAACTGCGCACAATATATACATATATGTACCTATATGTGGGATCTGGTTTCTGGCGATCGTAGGAAATAATAGATATCGTATTTGTAGTTTCAATGTTTATTGCTCCCCAAGCACATCTGTCACTCCGGGTTATCCAAAGACAACTAACTACTCTCTCTCGCACCCTCGCTAGCGTTCTTGTCACCTCGTATGCCTGTTCGCCACATTCACTCAAAAATCATTCCTACATATATATATATATATATATATATATATATATATACATATATATGTGAAAAAGTAGATTGATTCTCATACGTTAATATTTAAATATTTATGTATATTAAGTGTCTGCCTGCCTGCCTGTCATTGCGGTCACACTAGCATTGCCAACATAACAAACAATCTGTTGACAGCAAACGGTCTGTCAAACAAATAGCAAAATCTGTCAAAGCTGTCTCGAGTCAACAACACGATTTTATGGCAATATACCCATTCAATCAACGATACACTATCCAGTGGTCGGCAACCTATGCCACGCGTGCCACTAGGTGGCACGCGGAAGGTTTTTTGGTGGCACAGCCTAGAGAATTATACTCCATTCATAGATGGAAAGTTCTTAAAAGAAACCTTTTTATTGATGTCTGAAGGTCTGTTTTGCAATTTTTTAAATAAAAATGAAATTTTAGTGACACGCGCAGTGTCCAATTCTTAAAAATAACAATTATGTGGCACTTCAGTGTAGGTAGGTTGCCGACCACTGCACTATACAATTGTTTCACGTACTGTCAAACGGGCCAGGGGCTGTACTGTTGTTGTACATTTGACGGGTAAAAACGATAGACAGATATTTTTATTGTGAGACGGGGTATGATTCATAATTTATGCTTATATAAAACTCGATACGTTTAACATTTTTGATTCAAATTTTAAATTTAGATATTAATTACCGCGTTTCTATATTAATAATAATTAATATATGTGTTGTAATTGGCAAGTAGGTGGCTCTGTATTAATTAACCGGTAATATATAAACCTCTTTCATGATAAATACAGCGACTAACCTCTAATCCGTCTCATAATAAAAATAATCCGTTAATCCATCATGCCAAGCCCCTCTGGAAACGTTTTCGCGTACTATATTTCTGGAGAGCGGTCTGACCTTCCCAGGAAAAATTCCCGGGATCAGACGTATAATGGGAGGTGGGCATATGCTCGAATTAATAAATGACCCACCTGCTTCCAAATGCACACATACCAACATATACGCGACCTAATGAGGTTTTCCCCCACGAACTGATAAATGCCAGAGTTTTGTGTGTTTCGCAAAAATCCCAACGGAAAAATAATAATAATATTCTGTTTCATCTGTCACGCGTGCAATTTTCAGTCGTGATTCGCGTTTTTGCCCAATCTTTGGATTTCCACTTTCGCTGTCGCCCGTACGAAAACGAAACGGAGTAATTTATATATTTACATTATATTTAAGTCGCTCGTTGCGCAATCGTCGTTAAATTCTACTTACCGTGCGAAAAAAATTGTTCAAACGGCAACTGTAAAAACAAAATCGATACGCTTATTAGCGTTTGCAATTATTGAATGTAGTGATGTGGATAGTTTTTTGACCATAAGGGGAAATTCGATATTCAAATTTACTTGGCAAGCTACACCCGGATACTCCACTAAAGTATACGACAAGCCTATGAACTTTCTAAAATGGAGCGCTGTTGCTTTCTTCGCACTTCTGTATTTGTTTGATTTTTCACTCGTATATTTATTCGCAGATTAGCTAAAGTTTTACCAAATTTCCAAATCAATGAATACAGTCTTGTTTATGTACATACATATATTAACATTCTAGTTATAAATCATCCTTTCCATTCAAATTATCCACAGAATTACCTATCGATTAATCAAAACGTAAACACTTGTAGTATGAAGTGTCAACGTATGTACATACATATGTAGTAGCTTCATTGCAAACTTAGAGGCAATAAATAAAGACAGAATGTATTATTTAAGATACATATAAAATTTAAACGTGTTACTTGATATCTTATTGATCAATCAATTGATAGTTGCATAGTCATGTTTGTACAGTTTTAATATTTTCAATTATTTCATACACAACAATTTACATTTGGATATATTGCAACTATGTCTACCTAACCAACAAAAAACAAAATAACAAAAATGTTTTTTGCGTGTCGCATTGGACATTAGACCTTTTTTGCTTGCGTTTCAGCGTGCCTAATTGCTGGCACACTTTCGTGTGAGCCAGATGGCATCTCGGACACTTTTTACGGCTAGGCCAAAACATTTGACGTTCACTTTCCAGGCGCGACTATTCAAATTGTTTACTTTCTACGCGCGTGCACACAGTAAACACATACCGCTCTAATGCCACTTCGCATACTTTTCGCATTAAAACATACCTACCGCGCTTTATTTTTCACCACGACTGTATTTTTCGCAAAAATAGTTTTCAGTGATTAAAACTCAACTGCGTAGGTGTATAACTAGCATTAAAGTGGTAAGTGAGACTGTTTACCGGGATCGTTTCGTCGGTGTGGATCGGTTGGCTCCGGGAGCGACACATCTGTTGCGGTCGTCGGAAAATTGATGAAAAATTTTAAAGTGACACAAAGGAAAACTTTTCGGGCGATTTGGCCGAGAGTGGCGTCGAACCGAAAAGACGTCGGCTAATCGACCCTAAACTTTTGCGCGGCAAGAAAAAAAATAATAAAAAATGTTTTCGAAAGTAATTATGGCCCTGTGAGATAGGGGGTGGGTGGGGTGAATTCAAAAGGGGGTGCGGGGCTTGAAAAAGAAAAGAGGAGGAACAGTAGCACGTTGTAAGCGGCGTGAAAACTTCTTCGTGAAAATCTTCCGGTTTGCGTGCCAACTCTCATGTTTGTGTTGCGACGCATGCTTACACGTGTATACCTGAACAGTATTTTCACATTGTACTCGAGTTGAAGTTTTTCTCATTTGAAATACTTTTCGATGGCTTATTTTAAAATTTCATGACATATAATATACATATATGTAAGTACGTTCATTCTATAACTATTACATAGTACGTTCTTTAATTACTCTTCTTTTATGTTTTATTATTATTGCTTTAGTCTCTTTGACTGTCTCACTTTCGCCTTCATTCTTTTTTGTGCCCCATTCGTCTTGGCGACTTTACTATAATACGACGACTAAGTCTCTATGATTTCTTTTGTGTTTGCTTTGTATTTTACGACCCGTGTGAGCTCTCTAATTTGCGACAAATACGTTTCATTACAGGACTGTTTGCGCGCCTATTTTTCGTTTCATTTGAACAATTCCGTTCAATTACGATCCAATTAATTTATTCATCAATTTAACGTCAGACGTTTCCTTTCGCGTTAGCCCTTAGAGTGCTACCGGTTTTCGATAACTCATTACTATATATTTATATTAGCGTAAGCGCCTGCCTGCCTGTCTGGATCATAGCAGTCACGCTAGAATTGTCAACATTACAATAATGCCATCTGTCAAAGCTGTTTCAAGTCGATAACGCGATTTCACGTCCATACATACACCTATTCAATCAACGATACGCTATAAAATTGTTTTACATACACCCGATTATCTTTTTGCACCAACCAACCAATTATTTTGAACCAATTTTTTTTTTTTTACTATTGTTTTAACACGTTTATTGTCAAGTAGCGACCCTAAATGAATATATTTTTGTATATTAAATTAAATTAAAATGGATAACCATGTCAATTACTTCATTGTATACATGGTATGTCTTATGAAAATATTTTTATGTATAAATAAAAAATAAATTCGATTTATTTTTTTTTTCGGAGAAAAAAAAAATCGGGTGAACTGTCAAACGGGCTACGGGCTGTACTGCTGTTGTACAAACCAGCACGCATGGGTGGGGTTAGAATCCACCTTAATGTGATGGGAAAAACGGCTAGTACATATCGCGTCCTCAGAACACAAAGGTGACATGTCCATGATTTTGCGAAAATGAATGCAGCTTTGCTCCTCTTTAATTACTAGTCAATTCCCGATGACAGGGTCATCGGGTGGTTATCATTTATGTACACAGTGTATTTAGTAGTTCAAAATGCAGTAGATAGTTGAATATTGCGAACGCTTCGTCCTGCCTGTATCGTGAGTGTAAAGCGAGCGTTCCGTGGCTACCCAGCCAGATATACCGTTACGCTACTATATACATATGAGCCATTATAAATGAAAGTAGTTTGAGTAAATTTTTTTATGTTTTGAGATATTGATTAAAAAAAAAGATCACATAAAATGTTTGTAGCCAAAACTATCATTAACTCATTTTATTTCAAAACCTTGGATTTAAACCACTTTCATTTATAACGGCTCAAATAGTGGTTCTTTCAGGGTAGTCGTGGTACATCTGAATGACGTCACAATTTTTTTTGGCATCACAAAATACAAAATTTCTACCAATATTCTCAGGGCACACGAGTCCGGACTTTTTACATGCAATTGGAAATATTTACTTGTGCAAATTCAATAACAATGATATTTCATCCAAAATTTGGAGTAAAATATGTACAATTATCATTTTTGTATAAAGTGACAAGTTCAAACTTAAAAAAAACTGTCCGGAACAATTTACTATTTTGGACATGTCACCTTTGTGCCATATAGGACGCGATATTTAGTTTCAATCTTCAATCAGGGAAATTTTAATGTAAAATTTTAAAATTTTGAATCATTGAAATATGCGATAACAATTTTATATTTAATTTATACGACTTGGTCCGTTTATGGGTGAGTAATATGCAATAGTGATACACATTAGGCATGGTTGACACAGAATTAGTTATCGAAGTTTAAACTCATCAAACCCGTATAAGACCAGAGCAGCCGTTCCACCGGAAAACCCACCCGGGAAAACTAACTTCCGCGCGCATCAAAACTCGACGAGAGTCGTGCGAAAAGTTTTTGCGGTTTGCTTTTACAATCGCGTCGTCTCTTTTTACGATTGAGTTTGAGTTTTTCCCCTCGCTCGCCTACGCCAGTAAAGACGACAAGACATTCTCATTAAAAATCTCCCTTTTATCGGCGGGGAAAATATGCATGATTTATGAATACACCCCCCATACCTCGCGTATAAGTTTAAATTAAATGTTCTATTTTAACTTTTTCGTTACCAGTCGATTCAATGTCGTTTATTCGAACTTGCGCGAATAATGAAACATTACGAAAGTTGCTTCAATAATAACAGCCTTGTGTTGACACTCGAGAAAGCGATCTATCTTTAGGAAGGCTATATAACTTTTTATAATAAAAAATGTGAATAATATCATAAAAAATACGTCCTTTACAATTATTATGACGGTTTAAATTTAATAATCCAGATTGTGAAATGGAGTATTTTGACTTAAGGAGTTGTAAAGTTTATTAACGCAATTTATTTGTTGTCAACTCGATTCGAGCATCTCCTCGACACACTTTTGCTCCAAACGTTTGGCTTTAATGTCATCTCTGAGTGTTGCTTCACTTTTGTTTTTTCGGTCTAATGTTGGGCGAATTCTTGAGATGCTCTGCAATACTTTAAATAGTGATGAACGTGACCAGAATGAACGGGCAAAAGCCAGGCGTTCAAGTAACGATCATTTGATTCTTCGTCGCAGGCAATAAAAGAAAGGGAAATGCTAATTTGCGCAAAATATCTGTTTTTCATTCAAAATAAGGGTTCGCTGGGGAAATTAGAGAAAAAGATAGTCCCGCAAAAGGTCGTACTTGTGAATTCGAAAACTTTCAAACTGTTCTACCTACGTATGCTAAAAAACTGTGGTATTTTGGGAACAACGATGTTTCAAATTTATCTTATTAGTCAAATTAGTTTGCTTGGGTTTTTCGATTTAAAATTATTATGTGACATTGTTTCGGACTTATTTATATGAGTTACGGAATATGTTATGACCTTACTTTTTATATTCAATATGCAATTCCGATGCACGCATTTTGACATCATCGTATATTTCAGTGCATATGGAAAGTTTCTTAGTCATTTATATGTACATACGTCCTTTAGTCATTTCATTCTGATTCAAATGACCTTTGCGAATTTGCAATAGCGAAAATGAACTAGAAAAGTTCAGATCGTTACATTTTCCAATTTGAATTCGACACAAATGAAAAGTGAAAATTTTTAATGTGTGAAACGAATCGTTCCCTTCGAACGGTCTTCGCCAAACTTTTATCCGTAATCTCTGAAAATTTTGTGCTCAATCGGACGAAATCATCGAAGCATTTTCATCCCGTAAAAGGGAAAAGGTGAAAACACCCCCTCGAGGATAATAATAATACGCATTATACATATAATAAGTATCTACCTACATATTTCTCGGAGAAACGCCGTCACTCGTCGCCTTTTAATAATCTTCATTAAACGGCGAGACGTACACTTGGGAACTTCCAGTGTTACCGGGTCAATATTTATTATGGCCATGGTGTTTTTACTTTATCCTAATCGGATAAAGTATTGTGATCGTGCGAAAATTCGACCTCGAGATTTTGACTGATTTGTATCAGGTATCATCCCCTGATCACGTTTTCATGATTTCTGGAAAATGTCTGTATGTCTGTGTACTATGTGTGTGTGTGTATGTCTGTGTGTTTTCTCCGAAAATATCAAGTCTATCAAGCTGAAATTTCATATCTATTATTATCGCGTAAAGTGTAAGAGACATAAGGAATTTAGTCAACATGAGTCAACCGGAAGTAGGGTTTTTTGCTTGTAGAAAATTCTGTTACCACAGAATATTTCCGAAGCTGCTCCGGCAGTCTTGTCGGAATCGGCAATCTTGTCGAAATTTCATATCTATAGTTTTCACTTTAGCCGTAAGAGATACTGTGGTTTTGGTCAAAATCCCTCTTACAGAAGTGGCAGTTTACTCTTGAACGATTTGTTGTTTTTTATTTTTTTTCGGCCTTTCAAATATGTAGTATCGTCACAATATTGTAATGTTGTACTCCTGAGAAAAATTGCTAGTTACGAAAAAATAAATCATTAAAATCAGTCAACCGGAAGTAGGTTTTTTTTGTCGAAAAGTTTACCACAGAATATTTCCGAAACTGCACCGGCGATTTCATCTAAATTTCATATCTATAGTTTTCACGTTAGCCGTAAAAGATACTGTGATTTTGGTCAACATCTGATGACCGGAAGTGGCAGTTTTTTCTATTTGAATATATGACGAAGATCGTACTTTACATACGCGCGCGCACTCAACACAGTGATTTCATGATATGTATGTATGTATGTATGTTGGTTGGTGTGGTGGTGTGCATGCGTTTTATTCACTTACGTACTTAAAAAAATAATTTCGTAACTCTTTGTATTCCTTAAATATATGGATAAAGTCATGGGTTTTTTCAGGGCGAATATTGGGCAGGACTGGACAGGCTTTTGTTTTAGATGCAAAAGTTTCACTGCAAATTATGCACCCTGTCCGTCGAAATCAATTACGGCTATACGTGTAATAAGATAGTTTGGAGTTTAGATCGAGTTTACTACTTGGACGTTGTTGCAAACTATGCTTCTAGTTGAGGCGCTCGTGATTAAACCGTCAAAACTTTCAATTAACCGCAAATTATTGCTTAATTTTGATTACAGCCACACATAAACACTTAATAGCTAATAATTTTGTTAATTTATTAATGTACTATTATTGAAACTATCATTTTTTTTAAACAGTTGCTTGATTCAACTACACATTCGGGCAATGAATTAATTAAAAAGATCTCTAAATTATATTTAAAATCACACGCTTTAATTTTAATTAGCGTTTTAAATGTAAATTTATCATTTTTTAATTGAAAGAATCACTCTATTAGGAAATGAATAATTATATACGTACATATATATATCGATAACGGTCAATATACGGAAATATGTTTGTATGACTTTTTTTTCTAAACGACCTTCCCTTTCTTAATTTAAAATATTCACTCTACATATACATACGTACATATTGTTATAGTACTCGAAAAATTATAAATATCTATGTATACATATACCTCAAGTTACATTACGTTTATGTTTTTGGTTTTTGTTGGCGGGAAATTTAACCAACAGATCTGAGAACACAAGAATTCAGACCCAAATAACAGGTTAACATAGGAATAATGGATAGGAGGTGCCAATTTTTGCTGAAACCATCTCACAACTATGTAAGTTAGATAATTTATTTTTAAAGACGGCTGGTCTGGATTTAGTAATCTTTTCAATGACAATAATTAAAGTCGATAATCCGTCAGTACAAGAATTCGACATGCGGGTATTGAACACCGTACCTTCGCTCAAGACACTGACGTTCTTCTCACTGAGCTATCGCCTGGATTTATACTATTTAAATATATATGTATATATTTGATATCACGAGTATAAATTTTCAGCCGTGAGGTATTTCCAGGCAGTTCTCAATCTGTTTTGACATCTTTCCTCCCCTTCCTCATGTTCAAACTGGCGCTAATAACGCGAGTAGTTAGCTGCGAGTGCGCTAATAACACCCTTCAGTTATTCAAAATAACGAGCGCGTAATTAAAGAAGAACCCACCCTCGTCTACCAATCCCACCCCATCGAGTCTCTCAGCTCTGCCGCATTCCTGTCGTAATTAATTGTTCAAATGTAAATACTAGACTGGGGTTTGAGGCGGGGTGGTCGGAAGGAGACAGGGGGTTGTCCCCAACAGCGTCGCCAACTCATCTGCTTATTCGGCTTTATTATATTTTCATTTAATTAATGTTACCGTCGCCGGCAACCGCGCTTTTAATCATCACTCCGGTTTCTCCCCCTTTTTTGCGAACCTCCACCAGGACCCGAATTAAGCCCTCGGAAACGCTTTAACAGATGTTCTCGCCTAAATAGTTGAATAACTCGCGTTTCCGCTTCCGGAAAGCTGCAGACGTCGACACCTCGCTCGTTTGCAAAAATAAACCTAGGAAATTTTCAACGGGGACCAATTGCAACTAATTTGATCATCCGGAATTTTATAACGTCAATATTGATATCTGAAGATGCTTTCGATCCTTCGAAATATTGTCCTTCGAGCCAGTCCGACACGTTATTTAGTCATTTTGTCGAATAGAATATTATCGTAAAATTTCAGCAGAAGCGTATCATATTTAATGTGTCAATTCAAACGATTGAATTGCAAACATAGTCTCAAAGTGAGTTATTAATATTTTCAAACTGAGTAATATCAAATGTTGTTTTGTAAATATTTTGCTTGTACTCACTTATGAGTGTATGTACACAATACGAGAGCGCCGCCCACACGTAATCCTACATTCTCATATTGGAGAAAAATTGTATTACGTTTCAAATGATATTACACAGTTTCCGCTGATGGAAACCGAAACAATAAAAACACACCCTGCAACGAGAAAAATGATATTGCGAAAGAAAAACGACGCAAAAGAACACTGCAAGAATGCATTAGTGCATTCGAGTGCTAAGAGTGGAAACACCCAAGCGGTGCACTGCATCAAACAATCTCACATCTTACTTTATACACACGTACAAACATATATTTATAAATGTACATACATAATATAGGTATATGAACCTGTACCTGCGTTTAATATTTCACGTGTGAATATTTCCGTAATATACATAGGTACATTGTGCAGAGTACGGTAACGCGTTGTATGATTAAATTTGTTTTTGTCGCGGGGCTCTTCTGGTTTTGACATTTGACATTTTATTTTAATTTACCCAAACGCATAGGTACGTGACGACCACGTGTGTTTGAGAAACATTCAATTTGGCGCGTAATTGAAACACAAAATTTCGTAGTTGATGTGTGATTTGTGTGGAGCACGTACAACCCGTATTCAGGATACAGAATCTGTGGTGTGTGGTATTTTATTTCCTCTGCTCGACAACCTTCCCACTGCAGGGGTATCGAACAATTTATCTAATTGAGCGTACACTATTAACTGCCAACTAATTGCAATTACAATATGACCCAATTACGAAACCAATCAAATCAAAATGTGTTCATTACAATACGAGCGCAGTATCGTTCAGTTTCCTTAGCTTAATATTGGATCCGGTTTGCCCGCCTTGTGACGTTGGATTCTCACTTAACCCACCACCAAACCTCAACACCCATTCGCGCTAGTATGAACAATGACAGTACAGCCCCTGACTCGTTTGGCAGTAGGTGAAACAAATGTATAGTGTACCATTGATTTAATGGTTGTATGGCCATAAAATCGCGTTGTCGATACAGATAGCGGCTTGTTGCCAACACATTGTTTGTTATGTTGGCAATTCCAGCGCCACCGCAATAGGCACACAACGACCCAGACAATATTTATGTACGTAATTATATATGTATGTATAGGTATGTATGTTACGTGGAATTAGTGTAATTGAAAATATCAATATTTTGTCGTATTCGTGAAATAGATAACAGTAATATTCACGAAATCGGAAAATACCTTTATTTAACCTAACCTAATCAATATTACTGAACTATGATGTATTATATGTTTTGTTTCATTCTGCTCAATGTTACAGGGGTTTGGTTACAATATTTTTTCCATTCCTAGAAAACACTGTGTGTATGAAATAAAACAAACTTCTCTGTCGAAATAAACGTTAGAAAGCATGTCATCCCATCTATAATTTAATAAATAGTATATTTATTTGTTTTTGACTATCATTTTGACAAACACCACTTTCCCATCTCATATCCATTTGCATTTCTAATTAAATCCGTATTTGTCGTAGACTCTATATATGACAACTGCATTTATGTACACCTAATCAGCAGGTATTGCGCTGATTTCGTGAATACTATCGCTTCATTATCTATTTCACGAATTCGGAAAAATATTGTTTTTTTAGTGCAAGAGCCCCAATAACAATAATTCGGCGTACGATATACATAGTATGTATGTACATATTTACATAGTATAACGATTTTTTTTCAACATAACTTCCTTCATAGATAAAAAAAAAACTAATAGATCCTTGAAATTTTAACTTATGTGTCATACCATGGATATGTTCAGATTGATTCTGTTTATGTGAGTTTTTTCATATAATTTATCATTGAAGCTTAGTTTTCACTTTAACCGTATACGTAGTATGATAAACCATTTTTAGTATAGGGTTCGCAAGCCACTGCTTTTCGGCCTCTTTCCCTGGATCAAATAAGGAGTCTTGGTCCGCAAAATATGAATTAATATGCTACGTCCGTGATTCATTAGTATGAAAGGCGATCCGTACCGGCAATCGAAAACGGTCCTCGAGGTGACCGCACCAGGAAGTCGGCTCCTAACGGTAAATCACCGAACCGAGCACATTGTTTCCATACGTGCCCAAGCAGCCCCTCGCTTTTGTACCCCTGGATGGGACCCCATTCACCGACTTATGATTTATTCATGGAAATTCGCGCTAATGTTGTTACGTCGCGTTCGACCGGACCCTTTTGTCGGATAACCGGACGAAGCTGCCGAAACGGGTCGTGTTGTTCCCTGTATTTTTCTATTTTGTTTTTTTTGAATAATGAACGACGCCCTCAGACATTGAAAGGGTTAACGCCGGATTTTAATCTACAACATGTCTATAATGCGTACCGTAAAACCTTAGAAGTGAGTGTTTAATATGAGCCGCGAGACACTTCGCCGCAGGCGTGCATACTAAGCTTTCCGTCGTCTGACAATAGTACGCGAATTTCGTCAAAGGTTTTTACTTTATCCTAATCGGATAAAGTATTGTGTTTGCTATGACATTTGACGCGCACTCTGCAAATCTTTCTCTCGCAACTCGAGACATTCGATACTCTTTTCTTCGCATTCTTCCAAAGTAAAGGATGCCAACTCGGCGAGCGTGAAACTCGAGATAAAGCAAAAAAAACAAATTCGAACTGAAAAGCTAACTAAAAATGTTATCATTTGTTGTGACGCTGAAAATGAAAACAGAGGTAGCAGTAGGTATATTTCGCATCTCGGGTGAATTTTACAATATTAGAAACTTACGTTTGCGCCGTAGTATTTTTATCTATTTGTGTGGAGGGATTGCTTTTTATTTTATTATTTTCGCGGGACGAAAGCGAAGAAAGCAAGAGCGAGAGCTCGTGGAAATCGGAAGAAAAACAACGTATCTTACGGTGAAAACGACCAATAAAACGCTCGACGAAAACAAAAACAAATAATGAATTTTCCCCCATTAAAATCACTGCAACGAAAACAGTGATATATTTTATCAATAACGAGCGACATGCTTATGCGAATCTGTTATGATATTGTTGAATGCGGAATCAATGAGCAAAGAACGCAACAGATGTCCAATTAACGCAAAAACAGAATTATTGTATACATATATATGTACACGTATAACAGAAAAAAAAATTCGATTGAAATTGACTTCTTATTTACCAAAACCAAATATTTTAACATACATAGCTTAATAGCGATCAATTTTTGAACCACATACATATCAAATTTTTTTCAAGTCACCTTCACTATTATCTTCAACCATACATATGTATGTATGTATGTACATACCACGAGCCGTGAATCATTCTATTCTATATTCAAATACATATGTATATAAATTTATATCTACAATAAATTATAGAACCACTTTTGCATTTTTAAATAATATGTACATATTACATATTATATTATTACATATGTATGTACATTAAACATAGCTTAGTAATTAGAGCGTTAGTCTCTCGAGCAAAAGTCCGTGTTCGATCCCTGTATGTCGGTTTTTTCGAAAATAATTACACTACTGAAAATAATGACACTACTAAATCCAAATCGGCCGTCTTCTGTTATAATTTTCCAATTTATCTTATGCAGTTGTGAGACGAATCCACTAAAAATTGGCACCTCCTATCAATTATTCCTATATTTAACCTGTTATTGGGTCTGAATGCTTGTGTGGCTAACTTTCCCCAAAAAATACTTTTAGAATGTGGCTAAATGTCACCGATCCGTTGACTACCTTTTAATTAAACGACTCATCACATAAATAGCACCAAAAGGTTACCGAAAAGCCCTGCCCATTTACAAAAGACTGATATTAAGAACGTGTGAGTCTCGACGGAAAGTAAAATTCCGGAAGGTCAGAAGAACATAATAACGAGAAGTAAAACGAGTTGTGGTTCAATCGCGTAACAGCTCAGAGACACGGGAAATGTGAAAGTGGCCCTGCAAGCCTCACCTGTTCAATAATAATACGCCAGAGAGAGACGACGACATACATAGTATCGTCTCAGTCTATCCAGTTTGCCAGTGGCGTGCGCCGTTTGAATCTAGGAGACGAATCACTATATGAGTATATGTGGAACATCTTCAAAATTTGTTCTAATAAGATCTACCCGTGCAATTTAACAATGTTTGCGCTCCACTCGCTCGGCGAACATCTTCTCTTGTCGAATCGATCCGAGCTTCTGAAATTCGAAAACAATAAACGAACGCGGAAACTTTCACCGTTTCGCCCATTGTTGGTAAACTAACTCTACTGTACTTGTTGTACGCATGGTTGCACGTGTGTGTACCGCATATTTACTTTCGAGATAATAGTTAGCTTATTTGCCTACTAGCTCCGTGTAATTTCCAGCAGGTTTCCAAATTAATTGCGGCGCGCTCAAAGTTACATAAATCGAAAAGAGATGTCCTTGACTAGGTCGAATTTTTCAACTCGATTATAATACTCGTTGATTGATTGTGTCAATTTGAATTATAGCAATTATCTTTTTAGATATCACTTTCATGTATCAAAAGTGAAGTCTGTGCCATTCTAGAAACAATTCACCTTGAATCTTTGAAAACAATACATCATTTAATTTTATAAACACATCTTTGAGTAAGATATACTATCAACCCTTAAGCTTTTGTACCATTTGGCTTTTGATAAAACATTCTACGCGAACTATGTACATTATTGAGCTCGAATTGTTCTTTCGCAATTTTGAACAGTGTAACAAACACAATTTGTATATGATTCAATAAATTTCAATACTTTTATTGGTATTTGTATCAGAAGATATTATATTACACTTAAGTTACCTATGCCCATATAATACCACACTAGCGATTTTATACGGAAAGTACGTACCCAAAGGAAGTCATATGTTGACCCAAAAATCTAATCAGCTTTTGCTCTTGACCCAAAAAATATTTCAGCGAAAAAGCTTTTTCAATTTTTCCCTTGAAAAGAGTTATCGCGTTGACATAAATACACGAATAGATAGCCTGATTTATAGACATGCTTTTTTCATAGAATTGTGACAATTTTAACATAATTTTTATCTTCCACGTAATTGTACAGTCAATTTAAATATTAGGTATTATTATATTTCTGAATTCAATATAACGATTCAAACATTCACATTATAATCGATTGATTATATTTATTTTACGTAATGTCAACATGAAAAATACAATACAAAAATGAATAGTACGTTGATTGCTAGTACATTCGCGATTTGAATCGACCAATCAAATTTCAGTATAAATTCAAACGGCGCACGTTTGATTCGTTCCCGCTGATTGTTCAACTGTGGTGCGCGTACTATTCCTTTTTTGCCTTTAAAATTATATATTTTTTCACACAGTGAACTTAATTGAATACATGTAGTCGTCCGTAACCAATTTACAGCCAATTAATTGCAGCCGCGTTCTATCGAGGGTGTATGCAAGGGATGAGGGGGTGGGTTTATCTGCGGTCGAACCTTTTAACCGGTGACGAGATAAATTTGAATTAAATGTCGATATTTCTACTGTGTGAAAGATTTATGCGACCGCTCGGTTCAAAATGCCAATTTGTTGAACCGGCAGCCAATTAATTTCAATTTTATCCCCCCCTCTGCCTCACATTCGTTCTATTCCTATTGTGCGAGCTTTTAACCTGTTCGCCGCTGCCTTCGGTCGTATTTTATATTTTAACATAATCCGAGCCTTTATTAAACGATCATTACGCTGACAGCCTCCCACTGTGCTCATTGCAACGGCTTACGAAATTCTCCACCATTGTCGCTTGGGTTCAATGTTACCTATGACTAGGAAATTTGGAATGTGATGAATTTTGAAATTTGAATTTGGAATGTCATGCAGGTACTGATATTATTTATCGGCGCCGATAAATCGATCTTGCACAATTTCGTCGAAATTAAACAATATTAGGTTACAGCGTGAATAAATCAAAAACGCGCGGTGCATTTGCTCGTATAATCCGTTACAGTTAAATTAATTTATATTTCGGGCGAACGTACTGTGTTTGAATTTATGGGATTATAAAACGTTACGAGCTTTCGTACGCACTCAAAACGCCGTAACAAGAATTTAAAAATTCCAAAAACATACTCAAATACCTCGGTTTGCGTGTGACGTATTTTAATATTGCAATTATAAATACTGTTGATAAAATTAATTTGATGACCGTACAATGTGTCGAGCGCGAAACGCGTGTTTTGTTTAACAGTCGACTGTGATGTAGTTTTAACCTTTACGCGCTCTTTTAACGTTGTTAATAAAATATAATGTTTTTCCGTCGTAAATAACGCGCTTTATCTAACTATCAATCGCTATTGTCTTGTGAAATATGCCGCATTAAATATATAGATGTAGTCCGAATACGGCCATGTTGTATTTGATGCTAATCACATCATGAGCTTATTGTTTCGTTTTATTACAATATTTTTGTACGCCACTTATCAGCTGATAGACGAAAATACAACGCATTAAAACGTAACGAATGTGATGTCATCATTTTCAGTCGTTTACCATCCACTGCTGGATGAAAGCTTCTCCAATCCACTTACATTCCTGTCAGTCTTGAGCAATCTGCATCCACTTGATTCCACACATTCTTCTCAATTCGTCAGCCCATCTTCCATTCGGTCTACCTTGTTTTCTTTCGCATCCTCTCGGATACCATTCCAGTATTTCTCGGGTCCATCTGTCATCCATTCTCCTCGCTATGAGTCCAGCCCAATATCACTTTAACTTTTTCACACGTTCCGCTATATCTGCCACTTTTGTCATGCTTCTTACCCATGTATTCCTTTTACGATCTCTTATTGTTATACCAAGCATACATCTTTCCATGCTTCTCTGTGGGCACTAGATCTTACGTAGCATTCTTGTAATTTAACATCCACATTTCACATCCATACGTCACGATTGGCAATACGCCTTATTTTTACTTTATCCCAATCGGATAATGTTTTGTGATCGTGCAAAAATTCGACCTGTTAAAAACTGTTCATTCTTCCAAAAGCGCTCCACCCTAGAGTTTCATTCTTCGTCTTATTTCTTCTTCTTTGCACCCAGTCGTATTCACCAATTGCCCTAGGTATAAATAACTATCAACTACATAGTATGTACATATATGACTTTCATACTTTCGTTGCTTAATTGTGCTAGTCTATTTTTTTGTAAATCTACCGAGTCACATGCAACTGAATGTGATGTATCTATGTATGTATAATTTTTAACGTCTTCATACTTTATTTTTGTTTTTTTTTTTGAAAATAAAATATTCAATGATTGCGCACCACCGTTTAAAGGGTCTGATGTGCCCTCGCGATTTCATACAATATATGAGAAAAAATTGTGTCCAATTTGGCGTACCGATCACGTATATATAGGTATGCGTGCTCGCACTAGCGCGCACGTTCGTGAACACCGTTGATCCTCACCCCTTTCCCTGTATGTTGAACGGGAGAAACGTACGCAAAATAGGTCGCCTCGCAGTCAAAACGTTAACGTCGAATGCGGAGAATTTTCAAATAACCCCTTACAATGTGACGAACGCCGACATCCATCATTTCGTTACGTCTCGCGCCATAATAATTTATTCGGAAAATTTATCCCGCACCTCCACCGACTGCCTATTATTAAATTTGAACGTTCCCATTCGTGCATCTAATATGTTGTCGTCGTCATCGTCGTCGTGACTCTCGTTTTAATTTGACCCAAATAAAAATGCTACGTATCAATCCCGAGGGATTTTATATTTAACGCGAAAAAAAAAAAGTTCGCGTGGTTTCAATTCTGCGCATGTTTAAACGCGACGTATGCGTCGTCCCCATATAGAGACTATAAAGCTTTTTATATTTAATTTCCATATTATAATTTTACTTAAAAAAGAAGGCTTACGACCAATGCGTACTGCCAGTTATGACGCATGGATGTGAAATGTGGATGCTAAATTACAATAATGTTACGTAAGATCTAGTGCCCACAGAGAAGCATGGAAAGATGTATGCTTGGTATAACAAGAAGATATCGTAAAAGGAATACATGGGTAAGAAGCATGACAAAAGTGGCAGATATAGCGAAACGTGTGAAAAAGTTAAAGTGGTATTGGGCTGGACACAGCGAGAAGTATGGATGGCAGATGGACGCGAGAAATACTGGAATGGTATCCGAGAGGATGTGAAAGAAAGCAAAGTAGACCGAGTGGAAGATGAGCTGATGAATTGTGAAGAATCTGTGGAATCAAGTGGATGCAGATTAATCAAGACAGACAGGAATTTATATACTTAAAATTATGGCTTTAAACATGCATTATATCCGTGACACAAATCACGGTGTGACACAATTAAAACTTCTGCGGAATAATGCTAAATAATTCTCCGACTTTTAGCTGAAAACGGGTTTAAAATGTCGTCGTCCTCTCAATGTATTTTATATTTTCGGCGTAAAAAATTTGAATTCCGTATATTTTCCTCTGTATTTTATGTGCGTTATCGCTTTTTTGCGTGAGCTGTAACTGCATTTTCTAGCTGCGATGGGCGTACCGAGTCAATGTTAGGGATGAAATTATGACAAAAAAAACCCCTCCTATATATTTTGGAGTTATTGTTCTCTCCAGCAGCTCATAAAGCGATTATTTATTGCTGTCGCTAGCAGCAAACGACGTTTATTATAAGTTTCGCGAATGGGCTTGGGGAGGGTTTGGTAATAATTTCTTTATATTTTCAGCTGTGACCATTCGAATTTTAACCTTTCGATAAAACGTCACTACGTATTGCGTACGCTGAATAACAAAAGTGAATAAAATTTGTACATACATACATAGTCGTTGTATGTTGGGCGGGTAGTGTAAAAAATCCCCTCACAATGGATATGTGCGAGGCTCGAATCACTTTTCACTCAATTTCCCGCACGATTTTTCTTCTCCCCTATTTCGCGGGTAATCCGACACAATACCCAATTGATTCCTTACCCACTTCAAGTTTTTCACACTTTCAATATCCTCATTCCGGGAAAGCCAATAACGCTATCTAACATACATTAAACTATAATTTTTTCCTGCCGTATAGTGAAATTGCAGATTCTAGTCTAAAAAATATATTATATTTAACATGAAGATAGATAGCGATGATGTGTTAAGCACGCATGATATATTTTCAGTTACATTTTACGCCTGTAGTAAATTTATATATTATTTTTTATTGTTTCAGATTTTACGATGAAGCCTCCGATTTATCACGCGTGACATTCGTGCACCGTGCGCCGGATAAAAAGAGAGTGGTGATACTAAAAAAAAAAAGTATATATATATATATAATGTATACTGTACGAGAGCTTCCTACATTGCCAAAATTATGTCAATTTTTTTCGTAACGTTCAATCATACGAAGGACGTTTAAAAAATGTGCTAAATTTTAAACAAACTCATTCGTCGTAAAGTGCTTGTGCCAAATTTGTGTATATATTATAATAATAAAGTGTTTTTTTATTATTATTATTCGTTTGATACGTATTAAAATATCATCATGATGTGTGAGACGAGTGTGATGGATCTGCGATTTTTGGCCGTCATCGTCTTCGGAGTCACGCTGATTATTACACCGTCACAATGTCAAGGTAAGATTCTTTTTATTAAAAATAAATTTGGTTGTAAATTACGCACAGTGTGTCGGAATATGAATGGTTAAAATATTACATTTTTTAAAAAGAAATTTTAATATTTTTTTCGGTTTAATCATCCTGGTTAGCTAAAGCCTCTTTATTTACGAAATATCCTCATATATCAAGATGTACCAGATGTTGCTCGCAGGAGAAAGTATTTTGTATTTTTTTTAACATAATCCTTTTGTCATGTTTGTTACAATTTTGAATTCATTTATCAAATTGAACCGTAGTACATTTTTACTTTATTTTTTATATTATACCTACAATATATACACTTATGATATTTTTAAATTATGTGCGATTTCGTTATTAAATTTGAACATTATTTTATTGATGAAACTCGACAGATTTTTTCTCCGCATTTTTATTCCCTTTGATTTTTTGTATCATCCCACTCGAGACGCTCGTGATTTAAATTTATTGTATTCAAAGGAAAAATATTTCATGTTCATCGTTTGAATAATAATAATAATAATATCATGAACATGTGTGAGGACTCTTATCTACTCTCCTTGATCTATCCATTAATAATTTTGACATGAAGTTAATAAAATACGAACCATTTAGAAAACGTTTCATACTGAGCCGACATTCGAGTTATATTATACAAATTAATACGAAAAAAACATCTGTTGAAATTTAATTTATTTCAATGGGTAGATAAACTAAATAATAAATTCGTCCGTTCCCCTAACTTGGTATGTAAATTAGGAAATTTAAAACGAAAAATTTATTCAAATACTATATCTTGTACTAGCGGAAGCCTGCCTGCCTAACTGCTTGCCTGGGTAGTTGGGTCACGCTAGAAAACAATTTTTTTAGTGGTTGGCAACGAGACGATATCTGTCAAAGCTGATTTGAGTCGACAACGTTATTTTATGGCCATACACCCATTCAATCAACGGTACACTACACAATTGTTACTATAACATACTTTCAAACGGGCTACGCGCTGTACTGTTATTGTACAAACCAGTGCGTACAGGCAGGGGTTAGGGGGTAGGTAGGATTAGATACCACCATCATATAACGGGCAGCTAAAGGCCTCACAAACCCGAGCGGATTATTATTCGCGAGCGGATAAACATATATTTCCACCACATATCACGGAGTGTATTTATCTAATAGCTAGCGAATAATAATCTGCTCCGGTTTATGAGGCCCTCATTGCTAATAAAAACGCTAAGTGAGTTTAAAAGACACTTTCAGTAGTGCGTTCATTTTAAGTTTTAAACTTTACTACAATGCTACAGTTTCTGAATTATATCCAGAATCGAAACACACGCAAATTCCGCCGATTTTTCCATCGGATCTGTCGCAAAATTTGGGATTAACTTTCGCGAATCCCCGCGTAATCTTTTGACACCATCGCACTACGTGCGCCAAAAATCGCGGAAACTTTTCTGAAAATGTACACACATACACACATCGATTCCGCGTTCAACGAATCAATACACAATTGATAACAAAACATAATACAATCGTAACAGCTTCGGCGGTATCGTGACGCCAATTTTCCGACAAGCGGAAGTGTAACGCGAGTGTTAGGTGTAATTAAACCGAAAATTCTTTACATGATGTCGAGCGTGAATCCGTCGTTTTTGTCGGCAACGTATCTTTGAAATTGTCTGCGGAAAAGCGAGGCGTGGCTAAGCCGGAAAAACTGCCGTGTCCGTAACTGCGAGAGAACAATACGAGACGCTGGGAAAATGGCTAGTAATCAACTGTAAATACGGGATGTGACCGCTTTGTTTCCTGTCTCTAATACGAGTATCACACACACACACACACACACACACACATACGTTCATTAACAATTAAGTCCAAAATATACAAGTACTACTTTGGAATGCTTTGAATAAATCAACGAATGCAAAACGAGTGTATGTACTTGTATACGATGAAGACGTGTCTTAAGACATCCATCATATTGTTTCGTGCACGTTCTGAAAACCATCAACAATCCACCTATTGAATTTGCGATGCCAGTCGAAGCGTATATCCGATGGGAAACTAAAAAAAAAAAGAAAAATCCAAAACAAGTAAGACACCCATCCAGCAACAGGCCGCCAGTGCAGACCGCGAAGAAATAATATCGACAGGTTTGATGGATGTAATAGTAGCGAGCGAGCAGTTTGGCGAGGCACGCGAACTAACTGACCGTTGGACGTAACTTTTCCGGATTTATTATCGATAGATTTAAAAAAATGTCAATTTGTTATATAAGAGGTCGTTCTCGGGGGTTGCGGTTGGGATCTTTTATCGTTGAAAGTCGTAAATTTCAGTTCGGAAAGGGTTAGTGGAAGCGCGTTAAAACTTTGCTCGTCGCGACAATTAGGCACCGAAGTTCTTAAAGCAAGTGCAATCGATTAAAGGCTTTTGTCGATTCGTTTCCGTTTTTTTATTTTAAAGTATTTTGATCGTACGAAAACTCGACCTCGAGTAGTACATAATTTTACTCTTGGTTTTCGATGTTTTTTAGCTTTTTCTCCGAATCTATTAAAAGTTATTAAGCTGAAATTTCATTTTAGATGTAAGATAATACGATTTTAGTCAAAATCCGCCAACCGAAAGTGGGTGTTTTCTCTTGAACACAATTTGGTGTTTTTTTTTCGGCCTTCTAAATATTTTGTATCCTCATAATATTGTTATATGTATTACCAACCTTATATCAAATAACATGTTGAAAAAAAAATAAATCATGAAAACTTTTTTCTCGTAGAATACCCAAAAATAGTGCTAGCAAGAAACGGCTCAATTTTTTTAATATAACGTAATAATAACAATTTGTACATATATTTGGGTAATTTTTGGTCTATTGTGAGAATCGAGGTTGATTCTCAATTTTATCGGTTTTTATATGCAAAATTATCAGACTAAAAACTTGCATATGTGTTGTTTTAAATATTCATCGAATATGTACGTAAATTGCATTACTGTATGTTCGCGCGTCGGTCGGTTGTATTTTTAATTGAATTATACGCTCGCACGATGTGTTTATGAAAACTTTATTAAAAGTTTCAGCATGATTTGTGAATTTCGATGTTTCCATTTTTTAATTAAAACTTTACTTTTGCGTGATATTGAAAGTTTGATTGTTAATTTTAACGTATCGCGCTCGCTGTTCGTACATACATACATACATACATATGTATAATGAAATGTTTCGCTTTGTAGTTATACGGTAAAAATGATATTTTATTGATCTCGGGCTTTATCTGGGTTTTTTCGTTTCTGAAAGCGTTTTAATTTTTAAATACAAACAGGTTGAGAAGGGTTCAAATCCATAGCCTTTACTTCAGGTAGGTTTCTCCGTAAACCGTAGAGATAAGGCTTTATCCGCGAAATTTTAAAAGATCTCTATCGGGTCTAGTCTCATGAAAACGTTTTGATTAATTTTGGAATCAAATTTAATGACCGGTGAGCTTTAAATCGTATTTTATTAGCACTTTACGATAAGGCCTCTATATCTTTAATAAATCAAATTTATATAAATATTTTAAAAATGGCATTCACTTTATTCTCACATTATAATATTTTCATTGGAAAAGTATGCTTAAGTGCACAATAAAAAATTCGTATTAATTAGTCGGTCTTTGAGGATTTTATCGCATTGAGAGATTCTACGCGATATCCTCTCGTTATTGTGCTCATGTACACACACACACATTTGAGAAATTATTGTATTTAATACAATGGAAGTACTTTGCAGTGATTAAGGCTGCTACTTGAGTACGGAATTAATTCCGCGTGTAAAGTTTCTAGGTCACAAAACAAATGTGAGTATGTATGTATGTATGTATGTGTATTACAAACGCGACTTTTATACCGAATATTCTTGATACTATAATTATATATGTGCAATAGTAATTTTGCACATAATGGCGAAAACGGAAAAAAAATTGTCTATGTCGGCGAAATTCGTACACGGACCATTTAAGCTCGCTTTCTTGTGATTATTATTGTTAATCAAAATGAATAATTAAACTCATCCGAGTGTGCGATTTAATAATGTCGAATGTGAATCGTTGTTAATGTGAGAGTGGTTTTTTTTACATGTGATATGATAGTCATTGTTTGCTAATTAGATTTTCGCTAAATTTTATGCTTGTATTACAATACAATGAATGAAATGTATGTACATATATCATTGTATGAAATAATTTATAAAAAAAATTCATGTTCATAATAATATAAAATTATTCCAAAGTAACTACATATGTATGTACATACATACATACTTGTTATCAAAAAAAAATTAAACCTTTATATTAAATTGCGTACTTAGTATAATAAAATGAATTCAATGGGATTAAATGGGATAAAAAATCTATTATGCTTTAGCGAATTTTTAAATCTACGAATTTTGCTCAAGTTGATCTTCGAAATGCGTCATAATAGTGAGCTTAAAATTCGCATTAAAAGCAGATTATATTCAAAGACTTTTCTGAAGCGTTTTTTTTATATTAAAAAACTTTCGATCAACAAATCTCAATATCAAAGTCGAATTCGGAGCAAGATTGTGCGACGAACAACTTTATCGATTAATTAAGTTTGACATTGACTTTTCCAATCTGTAACGTTTTCCCGGCGAATAAATCTCTCGGCTGTGTAGTATTACGCAAATTTTATACGGCGCAGCCCTAAAGTTTTGCGTGGCAAACTAAAAATTTCGACATTATCGCGGTACAGCTTTAAATTTCTCAGATAACCCGACGAGCGAATCTTGAGCCGGGCTCGGGCAACTTTGCCCCAGTTGTTGGACGCAAGAATTTCAAACGAACTTTGAGAACAACCGAGAAGAGGAGAGAACCTTCGAGTTTTTGACCCGCTCACCACCGACGGGATTTCGCAAAATCGAAAACGGGCAAAGCGCCGAAGTCGACCGAGTGTGAAAAGCCGAAGAATGGAATGTTCACAACCGTGACTGACTATATGTAGATATATCCACAAAGCGTTTGAAAACAAAACTAAAAAAAAAAGTGAAAACTAGTCTTTGTCTCGTTGTCTTCGTCTTGCGGGATGTTAGTACGTATTATATCGCTCACATGCAACTGTATCGCATAAGATAGTGCACACTACAAATTGTTCTATATCGTTTATGTTAACAATTTATGTCAGGTCACTGCTTGAATTTAATCTTTCAGGTACTCCCACGAGTTTATAGCACCTCTAACTGCGGGGTCAGGTTAGTTTAGGGTTAAGTTAGTAACACCACATATCGTTTATAATGAAATATTTGAAACCTCGATGCCCTGCTTGAAAATATGTGGCAGTATCAACTGACAAGTTTCAAACAACAATCACTCAAGATTAAAATATGAAAATCTAATAAATTTTTAGATTACATTTAACTTTGCTAATTGCCAAATATTAAACGTGGCGAAACCCTAAAGTTGTGTAAATATTTTATAATAACATCCCATCTAGATTACATAAGTAGATAGCTTTAAACAAAGTGGTATATGCAATATTTATGAACTGGTATTAAACTTCAATGTACCTTCAGTTATGGAATAAAAAGTATCCAGTTGCTGTCAAAAATTATAAATCTTTTATTAGACTTAAATTAGAAGTTTGGAACCCTTATTGTATGTTTAGAAAGGGTTCAAAGAAGGATTACAAGAATGCCATCTGAACTTCGATCACTACCCTATAACGAAAGGTTGAAGAGAATGAGTCTCACCTCATTAGAGACGAGAAGATTGAGAGGTGATTTAATAGAGTTATATAAAATAATTAATAATCAATATAAATGTCCTATGAAAAACCTCAAACACGTTCAATGAAAACGCTCATCTCAAAAGTCATACTCTGAGATGAGCGTTGTCTGAGAAATCAAACAAAATTGTCAGAGACTCTCATTCTTTTCAAATAGAGTTGTTGAAGTTTGGAATCGCCTCCCAAATAAGCTAGTGACTTTAAAAATATAAATCTTTTTAAAAATCAACTCGACAAGTTTTTGAATATTAATAGATTTTTGTAATCCTTCAAATATAATTAATTAAATAAACAAAAATTATATGTATGTACATCATGTATTTAAATGAATAAATAAATGGAATTAACATATGTAGATGTGATCTGGACAAAAGTACCTACGCCGTCTCATTTATCAAATAGTAAAATCACATTCCGTTCAACTCGTACATATCTAGTTTTGCCGTCTTTGAATTTATAGTGCTAAAAGACAAACACGCATTTGTCTCGTTACACATGAATAATGTGTGTACAGGGTGCGTATTTTACACTGGAAGCCATCTTACTAAGTTGCCCACTCGCTGCGCAAATTGAACCACCCCCGCTTTTGCCGACAAAGAGTCGTTCAACTTGTCGAGGAAAAGTTTTCTCAAGAGGATGTCCCGCTGCGGTTCCCGTTTACAACTTTTCGGTCACCCTATTCCGTATTTTGTATTTGGTTCGTGATCGATTGTCGATTTTGTCGTGTAACAAAATATGTATTATTACTCATTCGATACGAGGTCGAATTCGATTGTCTGCGGAATGCGTTCTCTGATTTTAATACTCTGTGACGTAGGCAAATCAGTCAAGATGGTACGAGGAACCATCGGTAATTGTATCGAGTACACATAAGAGCGATTAATGTAATTTGTATATTTTTCTTGGCTCGTAGGCGCATACAATATATGTAGGTATACGCTTTCGCTTAGGTTTACGCACGAACGATTTGCCTAACTTTCATATTTCTATATTCCGCTTATTTCGGAGAACAAAACTCGGCAAAAATCCGAGCATTTGCTATATAATTTATCTTTGCGTGCGAGCCGAATCCAATTTTGCCAACTTCGTGCGATTCAGAAAAGTAAACTTTTAAATTGTTTATGTAGAATGTTACGCTTACGCTAGTGTTCGTGCGATCATTAGACGAAAGCGAAATTGTGTTCTGAAAATTACTCGTCAAATATACAACTTGTCATTTACTCGTTGGACCGTCAGTGTAACGAGAATAGGTCTTATACTTTAATTGAGCGATTATATCAGCTCGTTGAATTATTACAAAACAACATAATGTACCTATGTAATTAGATAGAAATGAAATTGCATATAAATTTATTGTAAATATTGATAATCGATATTGTTGAATTGTATGTAGGCCTAATCAATGCCATGCATGTGAAAGCTCGTTTAATATCATTAGACTCCAAACAAATGTATGTAAATTGTATGATAGTTGGAACGAGTCCGTGTCGAACTGTTAACACATTGTATACCGTTCGATTGGATTAAATAATTTCATTAATGAAATTGCAAAGCGTCGAAAAATTAAATCGACGTAACGAAATCGGTGAAATCGGTACGCGACTCGGTTATTGAACGTTACGCCACATTGCGCTCATAGCAGTTTGGCAATTCGCGATCGGAACAGTATGACCGTTCGGTTTAGCCATTTAACTGTCTGATTGTGCATTTTTTTCAATTTTTCATCTATTTTTTTTTCAGTGCGTTTCCGAAACGCGTCGTTCGGGTCATGTGAGAATGTGGCCAGGTATGGTAATTGCACAGTGGCGTTTAGCAATCGTTTTACAATTCAACGAGCAATGGTGATTGCTAACTGCCATGAGAATGTTTCCACCATGGGAGTATACATATTGCGAGTGTGAACGCGCTATGGACGTATCATAGCCCATACCCAAATGAAATACAATTGAAAATTATATTAAACGCATGATCGTATGCGATCGATTGTGGAAAAATTCACGACAATTCAATACACATACAGAATAACATTTCAAAAATTCCTTAGTTTGTCTACTTAATTGGAACTGAACGCTTTCGTATTTCGAGTGAGTTCAACGCGCGGTTATACCTTCCGACTTTTAATTGCACGCGATATTAATATTCCTATGTGTGTAAACTCAGCTGTCATTAGTATTCTATTTTGCAAAGTTGGCAGTCTCTCATTTGTTATTGATATTAAATCAATCGCTCATATGCATATTAGTTCAAGGTTTTAATGAGCATGCTTTTCGCGCCTTTAATGGAGACTTTGCCGCTTCGCCCCCACAACGTAATTGCGCATATTAAAACCTAATTACAAAATTAAAATGTTTACCTATCGTCTTGTAGATTTAAAATCAAAACGAATAAAATTTGCATGAATTTAATTATTTATACACCCACTCTTGACGAGTCCTGAACTGATATTTGATACTTATGTACACGTACATACGTATGTACATGTGTACATTGAAATAATTTTACTTCGCATTGTATAAAAGTCATTTTTATCTTTCTTAACTTTATTAGATCTTAATTAGAACAGGAACGGGCCTGCTCACGTGTCAGATAACGTACTAGGAACGGGAACGGTATCGGGCAAATTTTTTTCCGGTTTTTTTTGGATTTTTTCAACTTTTTTTTTTTTTTTTTTTTTTGAACTTTTTTTTTTTTTTGATTTTTTCAACTTTTGATACCCCCTAAAGCCATTCCGGCCCCCAAACCACCCCCCAGAAGCCCCTCCTACCCCGACGGCCTCCTTTTTGGACTCCCGAAAAACAATGCCAGCCCCTTACCACCCCCCAGACGCCTCTCAAGCCCCAGCGGCCCCTTTTTTGCACTCCCGAAAAGCTATGCCGGCCCCTTACCACCCCCCAGATCCAAAAATCCAAAAAATTAAAAATTCAGCGGGCGTTGATTATCAACGGGCAATAAACGGGAACGGGAACGGGATCGGGATCTGGAATGTAAACGGTATCGGGCATTGCAACGCATGCCGGGTCAGCTAGTTATTAATATATTTAACGTAGTCACTGTAGATAATAATATAGAGATAATTGATAGTTAATTTATAGGACAATTGGTGAATATGACTAGATGTAAAGAAGAAGAAATAAAACGAAGAATGAATCTAGGCTGGAGTGAACTAGGAAAGAATGAACATATTTTTTAAATCCAACATTCCGCTATGCTTAAAAAAGAAGGCTACGACCAATGCGTACTGCCAGTAATGACGTATGGATGTGAAACGTAGATTCTAAATTCAAGAATGTTACGCAACATTCAGTGCACACAGAGAAGCATGGAAATATGTATGCTCGGTATAACAAGAAGAGATCGTATTAGGAATACATGGGTAAGAAGCTTGACCAAGGTGGCAGATATAGCGGAACGTGTGAAAAAGTTAAAATGGCAATGGGCTGGACACAGCGAGAAGAATGGATGGCAGATGGACGCGAAAAATACTGGAATGGTATCCGAGAGAATGTTAAAGAAAGCAAGGTAGACCGAGTCGATGATGGGCTGATGAATTGAGAAGAATGTGTGGAATCAACGATGCAGATTACTCAAGACAGACAAGAATGGAAGAGGATTGGAAAGGCCTTCATCCAGCTGTGGATGGTGAACGCCTGAAAATGATGATGATGATGATTATGTTTTAATTACTTTTGAATCGCTCGGTTGATTTGTATGACTTTTTTGAATTTTATTAGATAGTGCAAAAATTGATTTCGCACTATGACATACAGTGTCTATGGCGGGAAGTGGTGCGTGAGCGTGTACATGGAAACAATGTCGACAGCCTTGGCGAGATAACTCGTCTGACGAGAAAAGTGAATGCCGTGAGTGTCGAACGAAAACGAGATTATGATAATTGCGTTTGCATACGGAAAGCACGGCAAATAATGCTACTAAACACGCCGAGTTAAACGATTTGAAAATTTCGATAGACGACGAAACGGAACTTCGTTTGCATAAATTCAACGTTGAATAATTTTTTTTATATGGAATGAGGAACACTCTGTAACACCTGCCTGAATATTCATACATACATATACATAGATGTGACACGTGCGTACGTGTCCCATAAATCAGTGGGTCATCGTAACTGTATCGTCCTATGCATTCCGTGACGGCTGTGTTAAATGTGTATGGAACGATCGTTTAGTCGGAATTTATTCGTAGATAACACGCACGCCACTGTTGACACGAATTGTGCGATTTCTATCCAGCGTAGGTATACATACATACATACATATATGACGAAACAAAAAAATAAATAAAACAGTACAATGATCAATTTTCACATTCTTGTTAGAGCCGTGTTTGCGTCCATTATATACGACTTTTGTGTTGTTTTTTTTTTTTTAGAAAGCACTAACTTGGTGTGTTCGATGAGATTAATAGCATATTATTATTGAATCTGAGAAAATCAATTAACGACGCCACTGACTTTTCATGTCACAGTGTTTTTTCATTGTATGATTTTGCTTTTATGCTTGTAGCATTTGATGCATGCACAGTACTAACTGACTAAGTACAAATTTTCTCTTTATTATTAGCCTTGGTTCGTTATTTCGCTCGATGTGTCGTTTCAATGAGCCAATTTGCAAGCGCAGACAACTGGTTAAAGTTCAACGAATTTGACGTGTAATTAGCGAAACATCACAAGTATATCTTCCATTTCATTTAATTGCTCTGAGATGAAAAATATTTCACTCTTAAAAGAACTCGTTTTCGTGACAGATGAATGGAGTTGGGGGGGGGGGGGTGTGATCGGTACCTACCTACGAAAGATCAAAATGGTTAATTAATATCGTTTGAATAGTCGTGAACGTTGTCTCGATTCTTCAAATTGAACAAATACTGTGTCTCGATTTATTATTGTCGGATTCACAGCGGAACGCGCGTTCAAAAGTTTTATACCAGACAAACGACTATTATACTTGATGGAATATAATATTAAGAGGAGCTTTTCTTCTTAGCTTTTTATTATTGATATTAGAGATAAAAGCAACCGTTCATGTTTTCTGTTAAACAAAGCGTATAAAATATTAAGATTTATCTCCCAGTTTCCAGAAAATATTCTGTTATTGTTCAACTTACGAAACATATTCTAATTTAGGATATTATTTTGTAATACGTAATGTTGTTGTAAATAAGAATGTAATGTAATAATGTTGAAATTGATATTCTTTTATAACTAGTAACTACCCGTTAACAGTGTTATCGGATGGTTAAACCCGTGCCGTGTGTGTGTGTGAGAGTGAGTGAGTGTATGTGTATGTGCTGTGGTGTGCGATCGTTCCACAGCTATCCGTGCCAAGAGTGTTCGTGTGAGTTAGTAAGGTTATGTAGCGTGAAAACTTTGCGCAACCCGTGTCGTGTGTGTGTGTGAGTGAATGAGAGTATGTGTACGTGCCGTGCCGTAGTATGTTAGCGTTCCGTGGCTAGGTTACGAAGCCAGCCGGTCAGCTAGGCAGATTTCTGCGCTTCTATATATATATATATATATATATATATATATATATATGTATGTAAATATACTAGCCTCCCTTTATGAAGAAAAAAATAAAAAAAATCATCCGTCTTTGTACAAAGTAAGCATTAGGCACTATCCTCATCAAAAAGAACCACCAGCCATTAAGCGAAGAACTTTACCATAATAACTCCATTTATTTTCTTCTTGCACCATCTGCTACAGAATTACTACTTAATCCTAAATTTAAATTTATAAAAAAAATATATAAAACGATCAACTCACGACTTTCTACACATTAGTTCTTGCAGTAGATACAAAGAAGCACATTGAAATTACATACATACAATAAACGAAGTTGATTGTTTTATTTTTATTTTTCAATCTGCTATGAATACTTTAGCTATTTATTATATTCCGTTTATTTGGAAAATTTAAAACGTATGCTAATTTAATTCGCGCGTAAAATTGGACAGGACTCTCGTGCACGTCACACTAATATTCCGTTTTATCCGTTTAGTGCGCGCTCACAGTATTTAGTACCTACGAGCTGCGTCCGAACGCTCCTTAATAGCATTTGCGTCGGCCATTTTGAATATTCGCCGCCATATTTATTTGCACGTAAGCGTAATTAGGCTTTCCGATAATGAACGTTCAAAAACATTTAATCGATGACGGCCGGATATTTAATTAGCGAGCGTGATTCGCCAACGAGCCGTTAATTACACCGTTGCGTTGAATTAGTCCAGTAATCGAGTGTTAGACATTTTTAAATATATTTCGAGAGTACATACGTTCGGGAAATTTCCAAGTAAAATATTCTCTCGTAAATATTTATGCGGTCCGTCTGATTTTTACAGGGCGATTCTGAACGTAGATCTTTTCGCCTGTCCACAGACAACGTCCGCACCATTGTCTGGAAGGGTATGCAGATTTTTATTCCTCTTCCACCACCAGGACTCCCATCCCCTGGGTACTTTTCCTCCTTGTGCGTCCCCTCAATACTTTGCGCCTCCTTTGCGCGGATGAAAAAGTGGAAACGTCGTCGAAATTGAGTCGCAGGTCGTTTTTGCACGTATCGCGTATGATTCCGTTCATTTTTCACGAAACGTAACGAAAAAATATGGTTATTCTTGCCGGGGCTATGGGGTCGGCCATCGGTCGTTATAAATTACCCAATCGACTATTTTACCGACGTACATTTTTCATCGGCATCTCGGTCGCGGGTGCGAGAGGGGAAAGAGGGGGGTCTGAACGGTTTTTTTTTTGGCACGTCCCATCCCCCCCCCCCTCTATCAACCCCTGAAAACCCCCTAGAGGGGAATCCCAGAAAATTCACGCAAAGTCGAATCAATCAGATGGAAATCTTAAGTGAAAACGCTCAAAATTAGATCCAACGGGAGGGCAAAAAAAAACGCCCACCAAAGTCGTTCCAAACGAATTTATATAATTTATTTGTACCTACTATGTTCGTGATTCGGTAAATTATGTATATTCAAATGAGATGTATAGGTACTATGTAGAAAGTCAGTATGTTTGCATTTGAGCAAAAGGTTTCTATAAAATATTACCTGATATATTATATTATGTGTGCTTTTATATTATACCGGACGAGTCTTCGTTATTGAAAGTAAAGTTTAATGCAAAAGGGAAACAACATTGTGCACTCTTTCATTATATCAAATTATGATTGATATCTTACGTGCACGTTGACATCTAATCACTTGACGTGTATTCTATTGACGTTTTGTATAACTAAGGCTATTATTGTGTACAAGTGTAAATACTAATTTAAAAATATTCACATTATGTATATTCATTGCCTTTTGTACAATCGAAGTATTCCGCGAATTAATTTTGATATGATATGTGTGTGGGTGTGTAAAAGACATGCTTTGTTGTCTGTTTGAGGATATCACGTTACGAAATCCCTCTTATATAAATGTCTAATCCACTTCATCTCACCGAAGCGCTTTGTCCATCAAGATCTTCTCCCTTTTTTTTTTTTTTATATCGAAGGCTAGGAATAAATCCACGGGAATTGTCGTGTTCAAAGTCCCATACCTTCGCGTAATTCTAACGCTTTTTGTGTGGGGAATTATTGGAATTTACAGCGCAGGTAGGTATTCCTTTATCCCTTAAATAAGAATCGTACCTTTTGCGCGTCGAACAAAGTAGACGCCCATGCGTCTTAGCGTCTTTCATTGCGCGAAAAATTTTATAGTGTTATAAAATGTGGAGCAGCACCTGTTCTTATCGCACATGGTATTATGGAAATAGTCCTTTCGTCCTTGTTCCTTTTGTGAGCGTCGGAACATTCGTCTCACGGCTCGTATCCCCGATCTTAGATGCGTCTAATAGGATTTTAAGAGGAGCATAAAACATGACAATGGAAACATCACGTAGTAGCGGGCTTTGCGCACTTTCAGTCACTGTACTGTGCTGAAATTCGCCAGCTAAAAAACTTCTTACAGCAAAAAAAAACGTACTAAAAAGGATATAAACCTCTTTTTATTAAAATTAGAAGCTTACCTTCGACGAAAAACAATTTTATATGTAAATAAATTTAAGATTTCATAAACCTATAAATGTAAGAATAAATTTTACATACTGTACACTTTTATATAAGCCGGATGTAATATATGACCAATAAATGCCCTTTCGATATTTAAATGTCCATTGTCTCCTAAAATATAGTAGACACACTTTTAACAGTTTGATTTATTCGCGGTAATCGAATATGCTGTTATTACATTGTTAAATTTTCCATATCGAAATCGAACCGCTTACCTATTCGCCAATTATGCGTGTCGTATATTTAATAATATAGTGCGTAGTCAGTCGAAGACAGTTCAATGGGAAATTTTGCGAACAATTTCCATATAATAAATTTAATTTATAGCGTCCGATAACCCTCTGCGTTCGTATTGAATTTCTATTGAATAATATATATTACACAGTGTTGTTATGTGTTTGTATGTATTTATAGACGTTTCAAACACAACTTCGCATCAATGCAACGCCAATGTATGCGCAGGCTTAAAAAAAGTATTCAAATTTTTCGAATAATATTTGCTCACGCGCTGAAAAGGAGAAAATTCCTCGACAAACGATACCGCAACTAGGACAGCATATGTTGCAAAATAACAAAAAATATACATATACATATACAAATATTGTTGTATACGTACATATGCGTATACGGAGGAAAAAAAAAGCCTTTTTTTCAGCATTTTTTTTTTTTTATGTACAACCTACACAGTCGTTAAAATAATCTGCGACGCTCCCGAACTGCGGCGAAAGAACCATAAAACCTTTTTTATTTGGCCTTTATCCTTGCACACGCGACACTCTCGCATAAATAGGCGGCTAATCGTTTCTTCCTGGGATGATAATGACGGCGACGGAAAAAAATTATGTCGCAATATTCCCCCCCTCACATAAAAAAAAATCCTTTTCATTACATTACGTCAACATGATGTAACTCTGAAACGCGACCCACACAACCGGTTGCGGTCTTGAGGTCATAAAGTCCCCAAAAGGATCCGATGTGGGTCCTCGGATCCTCGATTCTGGCATAACGGCACTATGTCTATTATTACGCCCACCCAATTCCGATACAAATACCGAGAAAGTTTACATAACAGTATCTGTGAAATACAAAGCTTTTTTCATCGATAAAAAACAATGTATCCTCCATCTTATGTAAGGTTAACTGAAATATTCGAATTTCCATTAAAATCAAATTGTTCCGCACTGGGTATGAACCTGAAAGTTTGTATTGTAAGCAGAAGCATAGAGTACACAATTAGACCACGAGTTGTCAAACTTTGACAAACGAACCGTTGACATTGTACAAAGTGCAATACAATGTGCAATATAAATCACTAAAGTGCAATTCAATATAACTGGTATTTATTTAAGACAGCTTAAAAAGTTAATTACTTAAAGCTAAAATTACAAAATAAACTTATTATCTACTAGCACTTGTACAGAGTTGCAGTTTTATGGCTGCCAGGAATCTATCAATTTTATTTATATTTCTGTGAACTTCTGGCAGGCTATTATATTCAACAGCACCCATGAACAAGATATTTTTCCTGGATCTATTTAATTTTAAATTCTTAACTTTTAACTAATTCTTATCCCTAGTATTGTGACTATGTACATATAATACTAGGGATATTTATAATACCCGCTTATTAATTATTTATCAAAATATTTTGGTAATAAATTCTTATCTAATTTAAAAATATATACTAACATGCACACTTTTTTTACACTGAGGTTTTATTTACATTCATCCAATTCAATTAATTTAACATATCTATATCTTATACTAGTTAATCTATTGACATTTAAGATACTCCGCATAGCTCTATTTTGTAGTTTTTGCAACCTATCTTTAATTACCCTATTTACTAAATTTAAAAATGAACCACAATAGATATATAAAATGAGGACGAACAATTGCATTATAAACTAATACTTTTGTATTTCTAGATAGTATATTTCTTAACCTACACAATAATCCAACTTTCTTCGTTCCTTTTTAATAACCATCTTACCATGTAATTTAAAATCTTACTTATTATCAAGTATTTACTCCTAAATATTTAAACTATTAAGTATTTCTAACCTTCTATCATGTATATTTATATTTAAAATTAACTTAATTAAAGTTTTTATAATTAATTATCATAACTTTTGTTTTATCAACTAACAACTAACTGTTTGATACACTAATGCACAGTTTTGTTACTCCGTACGACCTACGAAGCTACATACATATGTATGTACTACTACGTACAAAGAATGTGTTGCTTGTAAATTATAATATTTTTTTATTTATTTAACGTGAACTTTGCGCTCTTTTGGGAATTCAGATTTTAGACCGTTTTGTTTTCAGTATTACGGTTATCGTTGATGTAGAATATTTATACAGAAACCTGTTGCCTGCATCATATTAATAATTGTTAAATTTACGTTTCCATGGATGCTTACATAATATTGAAAGTAACTCTTACGAGCCGTGTTATATTTTCTCTTCTATGTTTGCTAATTTGTTGTCGATAAATCGAGCGTATTGAAGCGTGCAGAAAGTAGGTACAATAGTAATAAAAAAAGAGTACAAAATCATCGAACTGTGAAGAAGAGTTATTTAATCGACGCACGCTCCATCAAAGGCAACGTTTATTTCGCGAGTATTATTACGTTTTCATACGGCGCAAGTAGAAGAAGAAGTAGAATATAAAAAAAAAAAACCAAAAAAGAGTAAAAGAAACTGCGTATATTGAGAGACGGTGAAGATCCCAAATCTCCAGCCACCTCGTTTTTACCCCGAATGGCTTTTTCCCGAGAGCCCTTATCAAATATTTAGCGACATCATTTATTATATAAAGAAAAGTTCTGCTTCACTTCCGCGAGAAAATGCCACCTGAAGACCGGGCGAGACTTTCGCGGAAAAATTGTAATTTCACCGTGAGACTAATTATATTTTCATAAACATCCTCGCTTTTTTTCCGAAAATATATAATTACCCTCGCCCATCTACTCCAGCAAACCTTGTTTGAATTTTCATAAATCAAAATTTGTTTAAAATAAAACAACAACGACAACCCTGCAAGAAATTCGCGCTGCGGGAGTAATTGTTTCACCAGAATTTTACGTAGGCCACTCATTTTTATAAATGAAATTTTGACGAGAACAAAGCACAAACGACATTTAACTTAAAAAGCTATTCAACTTTAATACCCTTACTGATACAATTACCTTATTGTATAAGTGTACGCCAAAAACATTTTTTTATTACTTTAAAATTGACTTTGTTCACTATTGCATTAACCTTACATACATTTGTTAAATCCATTTGAACGGTGCGCCCAAAACACGGCTAAAACAGCAATTAAACACGAGCGACCCATTGAACGTAAAATAATAGGCTTTTCATTGAAAACGTCCGGAAAACTTGGAAAGGTAGTGTATGAGAATTTCCCAAAGGGAAAGGGAAGGGGGACAGATTGTTGAATGGACGCCATTCATCATGGGTCGACGACAAAAAGTCCAAACGGCCCATTTCTCTGATACACGCATCGTCAATTGTTTAAGCATTCGACAATGGCTCATCTCTCTTGGCTGCTGTGCTGAAAACGTACGCTTTTAATTATAATTAATTGTCGGGTGCAGACTAAACGTGTACGCCAAAGGGTTTAATGTGTCGTAGCGTGATGATTTATTATTTTTCTACCGTGAACAGTCTCGACAGCGAGTTAACGCAAAACCGAAACTAATAACATAACATTGCAAATAATTTGAATTTAGCTCACGTAATCAACATTCCGAAAATTCTTTTAATCCGATTGAGTTTAAAGATTGTCTGCGTTTCCATTTGAGTGAATTTTCCAGAATCGATAATCCTCTTTGGTGAATAAATTTAGAAAAAAATTCTTTTTTTAGGTAGATTCGGTGGATCAAAGGTAAATGCTGATTGAATTTTAGAATGCAGAGATTCCGATATTGATATACATATGTATGTATACTCCAATTGTTTATTGATACAATTCAATTTTCATTATTTAGGAAAAGAAAAGACTGGGTTTATAATATTGAAAATAAGATAGGCCAGGCGATAACTCTGTGGTTAGAGCGTTGGTCTCTTGAGCGAAAGGTCTGGGGTTCGATTCTCGCACGTCGAAAAGTTTTTTCGACCTTAAAAATATCGTCACTGGCAAGATCTGGATATTACTAAATTCAGATAGGCAGTCTCCTGTTAGAATTTACCAATTTATCTAACTTAATTGTGAGACGGTTCCATAAATTGACACCACCGAAACAATTCCTTACTACCTAACAAATCATTGTCCGTTTCTTCTATCCTTCCTCCCCTCCAGAAAGCCATGGGAAACCACTGGAGAGTATATCTCCTTAGTTACTTTACTGTAAAGTTTTTGTTAAATAGTGCAAAGGCGACGCTTGATATTTAAGATGGCCACCTTCAGAAGAAGAAAGTTAACCAACAAGTCTAAAAACACAAGGATCTAGATTTCTAGACCCAATAGCAGGTTGACGTAGGAATAATTGATTTTTTTGTGGTACGATCTCATAACCAAGTCAGATAAATTGGCAAATCCTAACAGGAGACGTCCGATCTGGATTTAATAATGCCAATGACGATAATTAAGGTCGAGAAAATCATTTTGACATGCGAGAATCGAGCCCCGGAATTTCGCTCTAATCACTATTGCCTGAATTTGTAATAAAATTGTATTGTTTCCATTTATTGGAGATACTGTTCAATTATTATGTTAGAATAGTTTTGCGAACGCGTTGATAAAATATATTTGCGTAAAATTGTTTGACACGACCGGCTGGTTGGCTACCCCTTATGTAGACGTATGTCAAATTCAGACAGCTGCTATTTTAACCCGTAAATCGCCTACCCCCGGCTTATTAAATATGCATGTCGGTCGGGAAAACTGACCGGACTCGTAAAGCAGCAGCTTTTGTCGGCAGGCAAACAATCGGCGTATCCCCAACCGGTCAACTTCCGACTTAATTCAATTTCCTGCTTAGTTTTCCATTAAGATGAAAAGCTTGGGGGTAAAAGCGGCCCCTCGTCCAATCTGTCCTCTCGTCTCTCAGTCGCCGGCTTTTTCCGCAATTTCCAATTTTCCACAATTAATGCCATTTTTCGGTGTTTATTCAATTTTTTTTATTAAAAATCCTTCCAATCGATTTCAACGAGTTGTGTAAATTGAAAATTACGCTCGCGCTGTCGTCGTTGCGTCAAATCGTGGCAAATTTTTCGCATAGGATTTTTTGGGGTATTGGAGTGTTCGATAATGCGTCCGCTAATTTCCTTCGTCGTCTGTGAAAGCCCGTTCGTTTCTTTTCATCTGAAAAATGTCATTTCGCCTCGGTGGAAAATCACAGAATACGCTCAATTTCCTGTCCTGCTTACCCATAAATTGTACAGCTAATGAGATTTTCCCCGCGACGTTCGTTCGTTCGATTCGTTTCGATTTGCTCGGTTTTTCCACTATCTGCTCGCCTATAATTGTGCATAGTCTCGCTGTTGAATAACGATAAACTGATTTTTATATAATAAAATTAGCATTTTATTTTATCCGTTCAATTTAATGTGAAAATTGATCTATTCTTAGAGTTTTGGAACGTCGCACAAAAGATCTGGTCTTCGCTTTATAAGTAATGAAAATATTGTACAAGGAACGACGATACACAAATTGGATTTAGATTCCATCTGTAACAGGAAAAAAGAATACACAAAATCGATCCGCGTACGTATAGCGAAAAAACTCTTGCAATGCTATTTTTAGATATCCTCAAAGACGCTTCTACATATAATGTAATGAAATTTGTAAAGAAACTTAATATTTGACATATGTAAGACAAACATTCACTTGAAAATATGAAACTTTTAAGTGTATCGAAAACAAAACAACAAAATAAACATAAACTGCAAGAATATGCTATATTTCTTCAAACAAAATATTTACCCTACGTGGAAACATTAACGCAATCTTTATAAGAATTTGTATTGAAAATGGTATTCTGCTATTGTTACATATAAATTGTATTCTTTTTAGAATCGTTTGCAATAAACAGGCAATAGTCTAAAGTTAGAAACGATTGTCACCATTTTTTTTTGTATAGGTATGTATTTTATCCTATTCGAAACGTCAGCACGTAACAACTTTCGATCAACCGTTTGGAAATTCACAAAGGGGAAAAACCGTTGTCTCCGCTGCTGTCAAAGAAAACTTTTCGTGAAATTTTCATTCTGGCGCGTAGCGGTAGCTTTACCCCATTTTCACGGCGATATTAAAAGGAAAACCTCTACCCTCTCGACATCGATGAAAAGTTTTTAATTTATCGAATAGTTTCGCCGTGGCTGTCGACCGTACATACCACGGTTCACTACTTGAAATTTTGCGGAAAATTCAATTTTTACCAAATATTTCAAGCGTTACTGTTACCGCTATCACGGTGAGAGTTTTTCTTACATTTTTCCTAAAGCTTGTTTTTGTTATTCTTTAGACTTTGATCTCAAGGCTTGCAATGCACGTTTTTCGCGTAGAAGTAATATGCTTGGCACGTAAGAAGGCAAACAAATCCCGTTTCGTACATAAACTTTCAGCTCAATTTTAACAAGGGGCCGTGTCGTCGTGATGAATTCGTGAAAAACGGGCTGAAAAGCGACAAAACAATCGCTCTCGTATCAAATCAACCCTCCAAGCTATACGAGACGAAAATGCGAATAGGAGTCATTTTCACTAGTGGTAATAATACTCTGCACACGTACATATGTATGTATGTACATATGTACAATATACTTTATTATGTGTAGCGAAGAAGAGATAGAGAGAGTGGAAATCACGAGTTTTCGTTGTGTTGCTGACAAAACCCAGGAGAAATAGTGCCAGACACATTGATATATTTGCATCGTACGCGTTGGAATATAAAGCAAACCTACCCTGATTCTAAACCAGTGAATCTCAAAAGTTTTTCACGTGACACGTGTACTGACACTAAGTGAGATAAAAACATATGCGTATTTTACAGTATTAAAAACATTTCACAACTTGACCAAAATAGGTATGATATTCTGGAAATTATAAAATGAATATATATATTTAATTTATCGAACCTCACCAGATACTCGTGTTTAATTTGTTTTGGTCGATGAATGTCGAGTAAACTCGATCCTCAATATAATGTATTTACCCTTGATTTATGTTCCATTCGTGTCCTTTTTTAATGAAAATTTTTGCTTTCTTGTACGTTTTCAATTAAACGACACAATCGTCCCAATTGATAACGTCTTTTCACGATTTCTCCCTTCAAGATCCAATCTTTACACGTGTTAGGTTTCAATTTTGTCTAGATTTTTTCATCACAAAAAAACGAAAGAAATTCTTTACAAAAATAATTGTTTGTTGCGTAAACCTCGAGGGAGAAAATGTGATATTTTACGAACGTAGAAAACATCAAGCGCTAATGGAGGTAGGGGGTTCGAAGAAAGGGGTGAAAATGTAGGGCTTGTCCCCGTTTTCTTGCCAGATAACCTTGATCGTAACTATCCAATGATAACCGGTCGTTAAAAGCCTATTTATTGCTTTTCCAGATTTATCTCGCAAACGGGTCAAAGCTAAGGCCGACTTAAGTACAAGGCTTTTTGCAAAGTAATTTATTCCGCAAATAAATCTTCGTCTGTTTTGATTCAACTTCAATCGCTCGTTACACTCGAAAATACAAATTCGTAAATTTTCACAACGGAAATCACGTTTTCGCATCGCGCTCCCCGTTCGAAAAATGATTTTAATTTTTTCGTACGAAGTTTTCTGATTCGATTTGTATTGGCAAGTAATTTTCTCTGAGAGCGAATTTCGCGCTTTGAAAAGAACCAATTCGCCCCCAACGCCTCATCCTTCATATTCTTGCTTTTTACAAATATAATATTGAATGCAACATGCTAATAAATAATAATTACACCATATTCCTAAACATGTCACTTTACGACTACATTTGAATTAACATTTGTTTTTATTTGTTTCAGGTGAGCTTTTATACTCTTTTCATATGCATAAGTACTATGGTAAGTTCATATTGAAAACAATATCCCATATAATTTCATTTACTATTACCAGATGGGTTAGATATTCATTGAGACTTTTCCGATCGTTCACGTTTGCGATATTCACGCGCAGATGGAAAATGGAATATAATACGTATAATATGTACTGGAAGTGTATCGTTGGACATTTATTGAGGTTTTTCCGACAAAGACGAGCCCTCCTCCTTATACGTAATACCTACATATAAAAATACGCATACGAAAATAACCCGGAGCCTTTAATAATGTTACACTCATCTCGGGGTCTGATGAAAAACGCCCATGTGAAACGTTATTACATTATATGTATGTGTACGGCTCACTTCCGGGAAAATCGTACCGCGCCAACGGAGAAAAATTTCCGTTTTCTTTTACCCCCGAGTTTTCCCTGTGAGAAAAATTTAAGCTCGTTTTATTCCGTGGAAATGAGAGAAGCGAGCAGGGAGAGAGACGAGCGCATCTCTCACATATCAGTTTCGAAATATTCGTAGAATTTTCTAGGCGGATAAATTTAATAACTCCAATGCAAATATTAGTCAATGTACTTGTATGTAAATCTGTATATTGTATGCTTTTGCTTTACAATAACGCGCGGTTTGTAGAAGTTTGATGTTGACGTGTCGACAACGTACTTATAAACCACATGATATTGTATCCTTGTATAATTTTATGTAAATGATTAATTAATTCTCTTAAAGCTCCAGACCTAGGTATACAGGGTAAGTCATCAAACCAGTGTTTGTTTGTATTTGTGTTTTATAACATTCAATTTTAACTTTCATGAATCATTCTGTATTAAGTACTTAAACTTCCGATTGTACAATTGCGAATTGGCGGAACTCCTAGGCATTTTAAAAAGCGGTTGTAAAATTGGCCCCACTGAGGTTTTTAAAATAAAGCAAAGCCATAAAATAAAATACCCCAGAGTAAAACTTCTCTCAGCGGCAAACCGAAAGGCAAATAGATTTGTCCCGAGTTTTATTTGTGCAACCGAAATTAAACAGTGGAAACGATATCCGGTTCGATGCCTCCTTTTTTTTCGCAACAAGCGGCGTTGTGTATTTCTCAAACGCTTTCGTTTTATAGTCATGTATAGACAGACAGAGAGACCGAAGAAAATCCCCCGCACTATGTACTACTCAAAGAGTTTTTATATTCGCCTTCGTCGAATTGCCTTCGAAACGAACAAAAATACTCGTCGACAGAGAGAGAGGTCCCTTCTTTTGATAGAACACTCCCCATTTTATTCTTTGTCATCTCCGTGCTCGAACTTTTATCGTTATTTTTCGCGACACACACACGAAAAAAGAAACAATAATAATAAACCGAATTCACATAATCGACGGGTATAAAACGCGCCTCTAGATATTACATTCACGTGCAAGTGAGTCGGTAACCGGCCACTTCCGGAAAAACGCTCGTTTTATTAACGCGAAAATATGACCGTTACGTCCGATATATGAGAACGGATAGTCCTATAAATGACTTTCCGTACGAAATTGTTCTACCCTTTCGCCGCATAAAAGGTTCATTCATTGCCTTGAATTGTAGCCGTTAAGTGTATCAATGGTGATTCCTTCGAATAATAAGCTTCGTCGTTTAAAATATTATATTATATTATACTAGCGACCCCATTACATCGTTCCGACGATTGCTCACCGCAACACACTCGAACGACATATATTTATTTGATCAGTGTTGAAATTGCGATACGCTAGATACCTTTAGATACCTTTGGTGTGCGGTTTAACATCAAAGCTATTTTACACTTACTTTTGCACTTTTTAGTGATAAACTAGCAATATGAATTGACGTCGCATATTTGCATGGTCAAAATAACTTCAGATTCTGACATAGATAATTGTATTGAAGTATTAATATGGATAGTGACTTAAATTTCGTTCAATTGTCCTAACCGAACATTCCGCAATTCTAATCTGTCCACCTATAGACTTCAAAATTTCAAATTCCTCTCAAAATCCATTAATTTATAGTGCCATTAATACAAATTCAAGCCCTATCAATACATTATCTGCCAATCTTTCAACGTTTAAAATCTCAGTATATAAACACAGTTCCATTAAAACCTAAAATATTGAAACCCTACATATATTTACTACTTGCATCTGTCAAAGCTGGTTCGAGTCGACAACAATACACTATACGATTGTTTCACTTACTGTCAAATGGGCTATACGCCGTACTGTTATTAAACAAACTGGCACGCACGGGTGGGGCTATAATCCACCGTCATATAAAGTTTTATAATTTTCATAGTTTTTATTATAGTACAGTATATGTAGTTCATATAGTTTTCACGTAAGCCGTAAGAGATATTGTGATTTTGGTCAACATCCGTCAACCGGAAAAGACAGTTTACTCTTGAACGATTTTTTGTTTTTTTTTTTTATTTTTTTCCACCTTTTAAATATGTAGTATCGTCATAATATTGTAATATTATAGTCCTGAGACAAATACCCAGTTATGAAAAAATAAATCAGTCAACCGGAAGTTGGGTTTTTTTTTGTAGAAAAGTCAAAAACCCTGTTACCACGAAATATTAACCGATCAAGCTGAAAATTTATATTTATAATTTCTATATAAAATTTAAGAGTTGATAAGGTTTTGATCAAAATCCGCCGACCAGAAGTGGTAGTTTTTCCTATTTGAATATATCTATGCCGAAGATCGTATTTTACATACGCGCGCGCACTCAACATAGTAATTTCATGATAATCGCACTCAACATAATAATTTCACTCTTTGTATTCCTCAAATATATGGATAAAGTCATGGGTTGGCCACACCCGAATTTTTCAAGCATAGCATTAAGCATTAATGTAGAATTTTGTCATTGGAAGTATGCTTGAATTTATACGACTCTGTGGGGCTAGAAATCCACCGTCATACAACGGGCAAACCGACTACTTTTATTATAGAAACTATTCCGATGTATGTAAGTCGTAATTTTTCTTATATTTCGTTTTTTTTTCCATAAATAAATAAGACTTATTAGGAAATACCCATATTCAAAATGTATAACGTCGTATCGGTCAATTTAAAAGGCGAGTTTTTCCCGGATGTATCGCAGTGGCGCCTCGGTTTTCCCCGCTTGTTTTATCGTCGAACATTAATATTGATGCGCGAGCGTACGAGGGGTGGGTTAGGGAAATCGTAAAATTCGAAAGCGTCCCTCCTTTATTACCCCTGTCGGATAAAAGGTGCTTCGGCAGTGCGGTAATGAATGGTGGGCCATTTTTTCCACGCGTATCTATAACGCAGACGTCACTTTTGATCCGGCCTGTGCGTAGTATGCAGGACCAAAATCGATCCACGCTCACGGCCGGACCAGAAGTCCGGTAATACCCTCATCAATTCGAGTGGCACTAGCACATACATTTCGACCCGTGAGAGGGATTGGTGTGAGGTGGGGTGGTCGCATCACTATTTTTCAGAACAATGCGGAAGTTGTGCGAGAAAAATGACAGTGATGTGACCCGTCGTCTCGGAGATATTTTACGACTCTCGTTCTGACCCCCCCCACAACTGTATTGCTGAATGGACGACGATATTTTTCCTTCTTTGGGATACTTAAAAGGGTCGTTCGGAATATTTTATGACTTATTTTGTTGCTGTGGTTATTGTTCCATGTGGAAAAATTGTCTTAATATTGAGTAGTGTATTTATTTTCTTGGTAGATACTTGTGAGCTTACATGCATATAAAACTGATCAACCTCTTTTTGATCGATTCAAAGTTTTCATCCTTTTTTAAGGATGCGCCTATAAATAAATAAGGCGGATAGGATTTAGACCAGTGGTCGGGAACCGGCGGCTCTTTGTGTGAAAACCTGCGGCTCTCGCTGTCATCCAACGTTTTGAGCGAAACACAAAAATTTGACACAATATCAAAATGAATCATATGTATGTATAATATATGGCTAAGAAAAGTATTAAGTCGTTATTCAATAATACGTTTTTAGTAATCAACTGTCGAACATTAAGAAATATCGTAAAGATACATATGTACATAGCTATCCATTTCATAAATGAGTAGATAACATTTAATTTCATTTTAAATACATATATAATTCGAACTTACTCCCAAATTTACAAATTTTGCAAGGTTTTCCCTAATTTGGCTCTTAGCTCGAAAAAGGTTCCCGACCACTGATTTAGACGAATGTCTGAAATTCAATTTTGTTCTCGAACATTATAATTATATTAAACTTATAATATATTCAGATAAAGTTTTGCAATTGTCCTTAATTTTGTTTCTTAGAATAATGTCTGAATATTTTATTTTCCTGTCACTTTTCTGACTTTTCAATAAATTTTGACAAGCTTAATGGTATTAAGTTTCAAATTTAGATGTTAACTTTGTTAGGTTAACAGCCAGAGCAAACTTTATAATTGATTAAATATTGTATTAATTTCACTTTTGAAATTTATACATACATATGTATGTATGTACATATACATACATACATAGCACTCAATTAAATTCATAATATGAGCCGAATGTGGCCGACAAATGAAAACGGTTTAAGTCCAATTTTGAAAAAAAAAATTTGTTAATGATATGTACATTGTATGTAGTTTTGGCTACAAACATAAATGTGATCTGTTTATTTTAATCAATATCTCAAAACACAAAAAATATACTTAAACCATTTATATAATTTATAAGGATTTTGTAAATTTATACAAACAGGAAAAAAATATACTTATCTATCATGATAACGTTAAGTAAGAGTAAGTTGTGTTAAAAATTCAATTAAACTCAATCAACTGGAAGTATAATAAGAATCTCTTATTTTATAACTTTCTACTGCTTCAATGCTTTGTCTGTACATACATATGTATGTATGATCTTGGTCGGACTTAGCACTCTATTTTTTGCTTAATAAATTTTCAGATAATACAGTATGCTGTTGTACAAAATAGCCCTTTTTTGTGCGTATCATACGCATAGTAATCTTGATGATAGCCGTTTCTTTGTTTGTCACAACCACTCGGCCACATTAGAGTAAATCTGAATGTTCTTCAAAGTTCTCGTTCCAATTTCGCCGTATCCATTAGTCTTTCTTGAGGGGTTAGAGAGAGGGAGGGGGAGGAGAGGAAAAAAAACTCCTTGCTAATTACTCGGTCGCTCCGCTTTCGCATCAAAGGATGCCTTCGGATCATTTGTAATCCTTTTCCGCCCTTACTTCTTTACCGAGTTTGGCCGCAGAGCACCAAAGTGTGGTGCGCGCGCCCACTTAGCATCAGCGCAATTAAGACGTTTCGCTTATCTCGTCTGCGAGAGTATCTCTTGCTTGCGCCAATTACTTCCTCGAGTCTCTCGAATTTCGCAAACAATACGCTCGCGCCACATAATCAAAGCGGTACGCTTTGCATGGCGAATAAATTTGAAATTTTATTCTAATTCGACCGGCCTCATCGGATTTCGGCGGTTTTAACGAAACACAACAATTCAACCGCGACCATGAATATGCTAATACAGCCTTTTGCATCTATCTCTCAGTTTGTTTTATTATTTTATGTTGTTTCAAATACACGCCACGCAACGTCAATTATTTCTACGTACAATGAACGTTATTGAAGCGTAACGAGATTCGCAATCGAAAACGAATTAAATTGGCAAGGCTTCATGCTTTAGAGTCTTCGATTACGTCGTAAACCTTAACGTACCAATGTATATTTGAATAAGTATGTTTGAAGTGTATGTTTGTGTTTGTACATATGTTTGAAGTACATATGTGTGAATAATTCAATTTGAATATTGCATTGTAATTATTATTTGCACTGTGGCTCACATATTAGCAATGATAGATATACCTACATTATATACATATAGCTTTGATGTTACCCCGGAGACTGATTTCAATTGACATTATCCTAATTGATTGTATCGGAATTCGGAGTGAATTATGTTGAAATTTACTATGCGATTGTAAATTGTGAAGATCGGGACGTTAAGTACTTTTTATGCTGCTATAACTAAGGATTCTCGAGGACGTGTTTCGCAATAACGTCGCGGTTAATTTATGTACATTTGATGCTTTTTGTCGTTGAAATACTGAATTATGTCGCTGAATGTCGTAAATATATTATCATCGATCAAACTGCTTAAAATACATGACTATTCAGAATTTATATTAGAACAATAACGTATGATACAATTCACTACAAAACTGATTTATTTATGCTTGAAAATTGTAATAAATTATTTGATATCTACATATGTACATATTTATTGTATAAATTCTCATGAAAAAGATTTGAGCATATACTATTCAAAGTTCAGAGTAAGCGCTTGCTAATATTTCTTAAAAGCTAATTTTTCATTGTAGCTATACATATATTATATATGTAGGTATTAACAGTATGTTCCAATTGTTGCATAGGGAACATTGAAAGTTTACATACTGTGCATTGTGATGATAAATTAATGAGGTTCCCATTTTATATCAAAATTATAATTCAATATCCATTTTCATTCAATATTTACATACTTCAATATGACATTTGAATGCAAAAGTACACTTTTTTACTTCATTTCATTTCAACGTAAGTATGAAAGTCATTGGTTTTGCCGTTTGATATCGGCGAGCTTTTTGTGCATTTCCGGCCCGCTTCCTACATTATGAATATTTAAATGACCCAGTTGTTCGGCATACCACTCATTATTCATCCGTTCGCGTTTTTGAACATTCTAGCAAATGCCAGTTTTCAACTCATGCATTTTGAATGGCGTCGAGGCTTTCCCGGAGGCCGCTTTTGACTTTTTTTTTTTTTAACTGAGCACGAGAGGCGTCAATAAAAAATTTAAAACGTGCACCTGAGTATAACACATCGACGAGCTTTTTTTTTTTTTTTTAATAAAATAACTTACGTAAAAGTTTCTCGGCGGTAGCGGTCGCCTGAATGCGTAATGAAATTTTATCTATCTTCGAGCACTCGAAGTAATTTCGTAAACAAACTCACCTACGCAACTGATTTGCATTTCGTAATCTTATTACCCTACGCAAAGATGCTTCTGTTTGCAAATTTAATACATTGTATATATATTATATTACTGCTTCGCAGTTTAATTAAACAAAATAAACCCTTTAGAGCGAATGAATCGCTTCAAAAACAAGCATGAATGGCCCGAACAATATAACCCGGTACACTCTTTTCATTGGACTAATAAAATCCCCTTTCTGAGCCTACAATATTTGAACAATATCCGACTTTTAATTTTCAAGGTTTAAATAAGCTCTGCTTTACAAACATTTTAACTACACGTAATCTATGTAATTTACGTAATGCACTGTATTATAAAAAAACTTTAAAGAAAATTAAAACGGATATGTTTTATATAATGTACATACATATGTACATACATATATGACAAGTAGCCTACATGATGTACATATGTATTGGTTTTTTAACACAAAGTTGTACAAAATTGGTGATGTAACAATAAATTAAAATTAAACGTCGATAAAACAAAAACCATGATAATTCATTATAAAAATTTTAATAATGTTAATTTAGATATAAATACATACCTACATATATATGTATGTACATACATATGTATGTGATAGAAGATTAGAAATAGTTAATAGTTTTAAATATTTAGGAGAAATACTTGACAATAAGTTTGATTTTAAATTACGAAGTAGCGAAGAAAATAGGATTATTATGTAGATTGAGAAATATACTATGTATCTAGAAATACAAAGATATTAGATTATAATGAAATTGTTCGTCCTCATTTTATATATTGTGGTTCTTTTTTAAATTTAGTAAATAGGTCAATTAAAGTTAGGTTGTAAAAATTGCAAAATAGAGCTATGAGGAGTATTTTAAATGTAAATAGATTAACTAGTATAAAAATATATATTGAATAATTTAAATTGAATGAATGTCGTATATATTTTTAAGTTTGATAAGAACTTATTACCAAATTATTTCGATAAGTATTTAATTAATAAGGGGGTTTAATATACATAGTCGAAATTCTAGGAGTAAGAATAAGTTAAGAATTTAAAGTTAAGTAGTATCTTGAACAGGGGTGTTGTTGAATACATACATTCAATGAACTGCCAGAAGGTCTTAAAAAAATAAACCAAATTGATAGATTTCTGGCAGCCTTAAAACAACACCCTTGTACAAGTGCTAATACATAGATAATTCAGTTTATTTTGTAATTTTAGCCTTAAGTTACTTTTTGCTTGTAATTAGCTTTTCAAGCTATTTTAATTAAATAAATATATAAATATTGTATGTATACGTATGAACGTATATGATCAAACAACCTTTTCTAAGCAGTTATTTGAATGTGAAATGTATTCCGTGAATCGTCCTGTATATGCATTATCAAGAAAGGACTTCTCATGCGTCTGCATTGACCATTGTCGTAAATTTCCTCGGAAAATGTGTCACGTACAATCCTGCGACGGTGGTGCGTAAGCGTCACGAACACGCGCCTATGATGTGGTTTAGGTATACATATAAATTCAACATTATACAGGCATATACATATATATTACCTATATATCATAATAATAAATCCGAATTCGACTTATCCAACGGCGGTACCTAATAATCGTTCGATTGGAAATTCGCCGAGCGCGAATCCGTGCCGTGGCTTTTCCGAAGTTGTAAGTAAATTAGTTGGCGGAGCTTAATCCTTCAAAACAAATCGAATTAATTGGAACAGAGCTTGGAGGGCAGGTGTAGTCAACCGGCGGCCGGCGATAATCCGAAGGATCGCACGCGTGACACCGGCGCGTCTTCGCGGCTCTCGCCTCGCATTAATTATACTTCGGAATAACTCGTAATCCGCACCCCTGGCTTCACAGGATTTTCCCCATAATCCTACGGGATATTTGTTCTCCTTTACCCGGAACGAAATAATTATTAGGAAAAAGCTACACCTTTAACCGGAATTAGACTTTTCAGCGATAGCAGGTACTCAAATGTATCAAACATTTATTTATTTGACAAAGTTTATACATAATATAATATATACATAAATATACAGTTAAATTATCATGATGCAAACCCATCCCGGTCAAGTACCCTAGCTAAATGTAACTTCAGATAGGCCACAAAACTAGGATAGGGTATGCAAAATAAATCGATACCATCGGTGGCCAGGGCATTTAACAGGCGGATGGCTTCAATAACAGGAAACGCAGCCCCCAAGACAGTCCTATCCAAGGATTGTTGGAAGAGATGATTAGAGCGCGAACGAATGTAAGTTTCGGACGCAAGCAGGCTAAGTCTTTCAAGCATTGGGGGACTCCATACATCGCCTTTGTACACTAGGAACATGTATCACAACAACAACATGCTCCTTCGAATCTCGAGTGATTGCATGCCCATCATGCCCAGAAGAAACTTACTCGAGTACAGAAATGGGTAGTAACCATATTCTCTTAAATAAAGATATCTAATAAACTACTTATGTATGAACTCGTTCAAACATATGGAAGTTCCAAACTATTGATAAATTCCTGGCAGTCTTAAAAAAACATCTCTGTATAAGTGCTTAGTTAAGGATTACGTAATTAGCTTTTAGCTACTATGTATATTATATAAATAAATAAATATTGTTGGATATCAGTGATGGCGAACCTTTTGAGCTTGGTGTGTCAAAATTCTGAAAAAGCCTAGCTTAACTTCAATCAATCAATGCTTAGGTCATGAAATGTTTTTATTACAACCTTACATATTTCGATCCCTGATGTACTTATTGGCACTGATTCAAACATTATCAACTCTTCTCTTATTGTGAGACCCCATCAGAATATCTAGCAATAATGGCCAATCGAGCATTTGATGTGACATCAGTAGTTTCATCAAGAGAAATCGAAAAATATTTACAATTATTTAAGTCTCGTTTTAATTGATGCTGTATGTTTGTGTTCAGTCTTATTATTCTGTCTTTGATGACATTTCTACTGAGTGGTATCTCAGAAATTCGCTTAATAATAGAATCATTATTTTGCATATCGTGAAATATGTATGTATGTAGGTGCACATCTTAGAAGAGTTTCTTTAATAAATTCTCCTTGAATGAGTGCTTTTCCATGCTGAACTATGGTGTGAGCAATGCAGAAACTTGCTGATGTTAAATTTGACAGATAGCTGTCGAGTACAAAGACTTTTAGTATTGTAATGTGCACGTGTTGTTGCATACAATGCTTATTATTCCATATTTCTAATATATTTCAATATATTTCAAACCTTTGACACGCATGTCATAGGTTTACCATCACTGATTTATATATTGAATTACCTTTTCTTATATTACCGCCTAAAATATACTATGTGGATCCGTTAAATCTGACAGTACAAGGACAGCAGATTGAGTAAGTTGATAACTTTAAATATCAATACGGATGTGAACTCAGAAGAGCAGATCCGGATTAGGATTAGAATTGTGTGAAACTCTTGAAACTCTGGCATGAAAATGGAAAGCACTTGTCGCCGACTCTCTCTGGAAATTCGCTATGTACATACATACATAGTCAATGTTCCTCTACGGATGCGAGACATGGACACTGCTGGTAAAGAGCTTGAACAGACTGGAGGCATTCGAGATGTGGTGTTACCATAGAATGCTGAAGATCTCGTGGACGGAACATCTAAGAAACCACACCGTCCTGAAGTTGCCACACAAGGATCGAGAACTTCTGAAAATCGTGAAGCACCGCAAAATTGAATACTTCGGCACATAATTCGTGGTCAATCAAACAATCAATCATGTAAGGGAAAATAGAAGGCATGCTGGGATTGGGTAGGAAGAAGCTCTCATGGCTACGAAATGGCCGAGGATAGGAAGCAGTTCGTACGGGCCACCGAAAATGACGAGATACCTCAAGAAGAAGATATTACCGCACAAAATTAGACTGTCGGAGTGTTGAAATTGTGTTAAAGAATACTATTAGTATTTTGGTTAAAGTGTGTAGTATTATTAGTAGTATTGTCGTGTCACGCGTGTTTTTTTTTCACAAAACACTTGCTACGTTACAGAATCGTTCTTTCAATAGCAATTTTGTAATGTGACTAATATTACCTTTGACGTTTCAATTGTATGAAAACAATAAATAAATAAAGTCCGTGTCAAATTTGTACAGTGTACGGAAAATCCCTTTGTGATGTGTTTTTCCGAGTGCGCCGTTTAACTTACGTACTCTTCCATTATTCTTCAAAGCTCTCTTTCAATGCACGGAATTTTTCTTTCACATTTTCACTTTGTACCAAGTAGCGGATGGTAAGAGAAGCAGCAAGGTAGGGGGGAGGGGGGAGGGAGATAAAAAAAATTTTGTATTCTTTCTTTTTTAAATAAAATGTGTACACTTTCTCATAAACATTTCCCTCGAGCATTTTTTTCCATTGCGTTGTTTCAGCGATTGGAGCAAAATTAAAAACGCCTTAAGGAAATGCAGTAGATATATTTTATTCAGTACGTCGTTTGATTTCCACTGTATGAATAAATTATTAGTAATGTTTTACATGGATGTTGGTAAAATGCATTTAAACGTTCGATCGTACATTTTATTAGGGGTTCGCGCGCAATTTCCGCTATTGCGGTCCGACACCGGATACATCTACCTATGTATGTACTATACGACCATATATTATTCACGGATTCCTTCGCATCGCTGTTCGAATTCTCTTCCATCTTGTAAGGATCCAAATCTTATTGCAGATTTTAAAATTCCGAACAGAAACCCGGCAATCCATCACGGGCAGCCGTTCGCCGTAGGCGGATTTTAATTAAAATTCGTCAAGTGGACCCCTATCTTGTCCGTCGCGAGGTCGAAATTTTCTCACTCCCTTATACAGGGTGAGTGGGAGGAACCCTTAATTAGGCGTAGGACGATAAATCACCCGCGATAGCAGCGCTAATTCACCCCATTCGCGTGCTCCCTTACCGGGAGGTCCGCCACAAATCAAACATACGTCTGAGGGCCAGGTGCTAAGGTCCCTGTCCGGACCCCAAGCGGAAAATCCGCGGACCTTGATAATTCGAAAATTTCACCCGCAAATGTAATTTATGACCGTGATAAAAATACATACCAACATGCGCGAGAATACCCGTATCTGCGTAAGCACTCTTTTTTTTTTTTTTGCTTTATTTTTACTTTCTACGCATACAGACCGTAATAGAAAATGTATTGTAACCGTGGGGAAAATTTTACTTGTGTCTCCGAGTGGGTTTTTTTTTTTTTTTCAAGATACAAACTTAGGGTTATCTTTTTTATATAAATAAAAAATACCACGTACGGAATGCGTAGGTGTATTTTTGCCTGGGCGAATGCTATATTACTCCAAAACTTAAAACTCTGAAGAACGAAACTTCAGTTGCGTACCTACATACATATGTAGGTACATATGTATGTATGTATGTACATTTTGAAAGCTCGCAGGTGATTCATGACTTACAGTACATATTGTAAGGAATGATAATAAAGGCCATTTGCAGTCAAAACCACAGAAACGTAACATTTTCAAGTATACATATGTATTTACATATCGCGTCCTCGGAGCACAAAGGTGACATGTCCAAAATAGTAAATTGTTCAGGGCAGCAGTTTTAAAGTTTGAAATGAAACTCGAGATTTCAGATTCTATTTCTTCGTTATTGAATTTACACTTAGCGTGAAACGATTTTTGTACTTTTAACCAAAAAAAAACTGTGACGTCATTCGGATGTGCCACTTGACTGCCCTGATAGAATAATTAAAGAGGAATAAAGTTACATTCATAGCTCATTTTCGCAAAATCTTGGACGTGTCACCTTTGTGGTCCGAGGACGCGATATTCAAACTGCAAATAATAAATTTGTTTTTACTTAACTTATAACGGAATAAGGCAAGTCAACGGTATACCAATGTCATAAAAAATCATTTATGTATGCAAACTATAGAGCTATATATTTTCAACGGTTCATTATCTGAATACATAAGTGCATACATACATGAATTGTGTTGACTAGATAACGGTTCACTTTTGGCCCTATATAAGTTTTTTATTTCATTTACAGTATGTATGCTTTATCTTTTGATTAAATCAAATACACCACAAATAATAGTAAACTTTTTAAACTAATGATATGTATACATTTTAATTGAAAAGTTATTTCATTGTTTCAGGTGAGCTTTCATCTCGTATTTATATACGCGTACGCACGCTAGAAGTTATTCAGGGTAAGATAATATTCATGACCATCCCCTCGTCTCCGTGTATGGTGACGTTGTATCAACCTCACACCATAACCCCATGCCAAAACTATTATATTACATTATAATAATTCTCGCTGTATTAATATAATATAACCCAACTAAATAGTTATAATGTGCGCAAATATGTGCTTGTGCGCGTCGTAACAATCATTGTGTAACGCGAGTGTGTGTTTACGTTCGTTTTAACATATCGAGCGCTGGTCTGCAAGCTGATGCGATTCCCGCCTTTGACTACGGGGGCCTAGTCGCAATTAGCAACCTGCCAAACACAGCATAAGGGTCAAATTACCGGTCGAGCGGTGGATCAAAATTTCCCCCGATACATTTTCCATATTGATCTCGATGAATGTGCTCGTTACGTACGCATTGTTCCGCACGATACATCAAATACGTGTGGTGTGTATGTATACATATATACATATATCTAGTATATAGTTTTCAGTTAAAAAACACACGTATCCAAATACATTATCGATATTGATGTGAAGGTTGTATTGTTGAATTTGTGGAATTCGAATTGAAATTAGTATTGTATTGCACTTTTTTGACAGTGAGCTTTTTACTTTATTTCGATTGGGTTTTATTGTGTTTGGCTACAGTGTAGTATAGCCTTTTTTATAAAGCCTTTGAAGTCCACTATTAATTTAACTTTTTTCAAATATAAATAGTGGATGAATTGGAAAGCTTTCCTTTTTAAAAATGTTCTTACAAGTATGCCTTCTTTATCAAAAAGATATTTTTATTTATACATCAACGTGCTCCATCGGTGTATCGTTTGAAATGTTTTGTATTCTTATTATAAAGCCAGCTTACATACATATATTGTATGAATTTTTGATTCAGAACGACGGAAAATCTTACAATGTCTATTATTCATATAAGAATGAATACAAATCGATGGAGGTTACGTATTTCGATATTGAATTTTCATTTTTTCTTTTACAAAATCATTCCTATAGTATACAAAATTTTCCATTTACTTGTTGTTACTCTGTCATTTATAATGTTACTCTCATTGTAGAGAAGATGACTAAGCAGATGTTTCTTGAATAGCGAGAACGATTATGAGGAAAGTCGCGAGTAACCTTGATCTAATTCCTTTATGTATTACGGTGTGGACTTGAATTCTCTTGATTATTCACCCTCATCTTTGCCCTACATCCAAGTCTTTGCCCTTGTTTGATTTCCTCGCGAAAAGGAAACATCCGAAGCGAAAGCGCAGAATAAACATTTAAAACGTATTTTCTCAAAATTAACTGCTCGGACGTAAATACGCTGAAATGCCGTAACCGTTTGATTGTAACTTTTCAAAGCATGCGGGAGAGAGTACGAGACCTTTGTTATTTTGAAACTTTCCCGTTCGATGATCGATTTAATGAACCCTGCTTGTTTTATCAACTTTGATATACAATAATACTTGTCGGTGAATTTGCATCGAACTTGCGCGTCTAGTTAACCGTTCGAGTGACACATTTAGATTTCGCCAGTATTTTTATATGGGAATTGATGGAAAGGGCGCGTGTCTGAGTAGGGTCCGGTAATAAATTCGATTTAACAGGTGATTTGTCAACATCGACCCCGTGTTTCAAACAAATGGGCTGTTTAAACCGTAAGATACGACCTGCGATTGTGTCGAACGCCTCTCGCCTATAGCCAGAAATTATTTGATGACCGACACGCGATAAGGCGAACCCAACGCTCTGGAAAATGTCTCCAAGATAAACTCGAAGAAGTGCCAAATCGAAAGATCGGACGATAATTCTGAAACAGCGCACTTTCTCACCACTCTAACTAAGTTGAAAAACTGCAAAGGGGTTGAAATGTATATTAAATAATATATCCGAATGTATATATTTTATACAAGGGAAGAGAGACTGGGAAATGTTAAGTGAGCGAATTTCATTATGCTCCTCTTCTTCTTCTTCGTGAATGGGGAGGGGAAGGCAAATTATGGCTAAATTGAATAAATAGTAGAAAAGTTTTGCTTGAAGAAGGGGGACGATGATGTTCTAAAAGAATTGGCTTTGAACACCCTTTGCGGAAAAATTGCCTTATTGCCAGAAGCAATCGCTGATAAGAAATTTGCGAGAAAAAACCATTATTGTAAATGAGTTTCATGCTTCATATATTCAGCATTTTATTTTTATACAAAAAATATAATAAAAACATGGCATAAAATTTCAAGAGAATTTTCCTCATTGTGAAAAAAAACTGTAGGTGAATATGTTTTGACATTCATAAAGATACTATTTTTCTTTCTCTCTGGCCTAGAGGTACAGAGCTGAAAATTTTTCCGCACGTGCTCCAACTTCAGGTGTCGTTTGTGGAAAAACTTAAACCACTCGAGGATAATTCAGCATCCGGAGCGGAACGATCTCACTTTCCTGTCTGCTAAATACAATTTGGTTCACAATCTGCCCTCGGGGGATGCTTGCCTCGACTTCGCATTTTACCCCTAAGCGTACATTATTAAAAAATATGTACTCGTATATACGCAAACATACTCGCAGATTTCTACCTACAGAAAAAATTTTCGCAAAAAAATTCGAACATGACTGATAAATACGTATTAGGTACATACATAAATCACTATAATTGTACAATGATAGTCTTCTTATGCTTTTCAAAATAACGTATGGCCAGTTAAACGATTTGTTTTTCAATTTTCATAACTATGTATATCCGTTCGAGCGGTTTTGATTCATACGAATTCCATTTCATATGAGCCGCTTTTGATTACCTTAATCGAATTAACGTTTCGCCCGATATGTGAAACGCAACAATAGTGGTACTCTGAATCATTCGATGACTTGCCAAAAGGACACAAAGGGATTCGGGAATAAAGGCGGCAAGGCAGCCTTGTTCCCCTAATGGGAAGGCTTTCATCCAAAAGTGGATTGGATTCGCGCGCCCATTTGCGGCCACCCCCTAAATAACCGTCAAGTTTAAACACTATTTCACACACACACATGAGTGTTCGCTACACATACATATGTACGTGTGTAAGTTAGTATTGGATTGGCGAGAAAGTAATTACACGTTTGAAGGGTGTGCGTGACGTCACTGGGAAAACGCGTCCATCTTAATTCAGACACTGACGTTTCCATTACTGGGACGCGGAGCCCACTTTTCACCATGTTTTCACATGTCGTTGGTGTGGAATTTTTTTTCAAATAATATAAGTCGAAAGCTCTGCTCAGCTTGTGGCGAACGATATTAGAGAAACTTTCAACAAAAAAGTTTTGATTCAAACGAGATTAATCGTCGAAGTCTTAAAATGTACGATTAGGTGAACTTTGCACATTAGGGAAAACTTCACTTGAAATATTGCAATTTCCAAACAAACACATGCACACAATTTATACATAAAGCTGATGGCAATCCTAAAAGCGTACATGTATGTAGTCGGTTTCATAAATTTTAAGCCGCAAAATAATATAATATTTCGTTTGCCCAGCAGTCAGTGTTTTTCAACTTGAATTTTAATTAACCTTGTAAATTCGCCGTTTGACTCCGAATAATATTAGCGTTCCCGTCAAACGCCACACGGACTGACAGACAGACTGTCATACGTCTCTCATTCTTATCGCATTTTCTCGCTGTCTGTCTTGTCTTCGCGCCGCGGAGCAAAACTGACATTGACAAAAACGCAAACCCGAAATAATCTCGGATTATTAATGGATCACCCTGCAGATAAAATTCAAATATAATTCCCCCTCCCCCCCCCCCCTTTTTTTTGATTTTCTCCCCATAAACGAAAAACACTTAAAGGGTTACGCCAAAACAAACAAATGTCTTGTAAAATGTACATTTACTCTTACATCGAAGAAGCTTTCAAAAAAACACCCTCTTGCTGTTCGATTAAAAAAAAAATTCAATTTCCTTTGTCGATTTTTATTTATTGGTTATTATTAAAACAATTTTAGAAAATTTAAGTGTTATTTTTTACGTACATATATACCATGAGCTATGAATTGTATTATATAATAACCAGTATCTACCCGTTGACAGTGTCATCGGGTGGTTAGCAGCCCGTATCGTATGTGTGATTGGATATGTGTACGTGCCGTTGTACGCGATCGTTCCACGGCTATTCGTTGGTGAGGTTATGTAGCGTGTGCGCTGTGCGCAAACCGTATCATGTCAGTGAGTCAGCGTATGTGTACATGCCTTGCCATAGTATGCGAGCGTGAGGATACCCAGCCAATCGGTCGGTCAGACAGATCTTCAACTATGAGGAGTACTTACGTAGTGAGGAGCTATTTAACGCATTACAAATTTTATTCATTAGAATTGAAAGTTGCCAATGATTCGGGCTCCGTATAAATGAGCCCCAATCGTAGACAACTTTCAATTCAAATAAATAAAATTTGTAACGCGTTAAATAGCTCCTCACTACATGTGTACTCCCGGTAGTTGAAAAATGTGCGAGCGTTTTGTGGACATGCTGCCCAACCAACCAGACAGATTCCTGCACTATACCTATGCACATAAATATATAAATTACATTATATTGATTAAATTACGTATTGAAATATACATACCTATTTGAAGGTGTCTAAAAAGAAGGTCGAAAAAAATACAATTACAAGTCATTAGTAAAGTAGCGGAGGGTTCAGGACGTGTGAATTTTGCTTAAACTTTTTCCAATACAATTAAAATGATTCAAGGAAATATCGGAAAAGCGGAAGCGACAGGATCTGGCGTCGTCGTCCGAGTTTTATCTCAATAATGGCTCTCGTACCCTAGTCTGGAGTTGGGAAAAAAAGGACCAACTTTAAAACTGTGATCGTGAACGAACAAAAAAAGAAAAGGTGTCGACAGAAGCGAGCTAGGGGTCATAATTGAAAGTAGATTTTACGTCGGCACCTGCTAAGTGCTTCGAGGGGCGAACGAAGCGTGTGTCGCACGAGTCACTCTCCGGCGTAAATAGGTCCTAAGCGCCATGGCATTATTTCTTAGTTAAGGCAGGGCGTTAATTTTAATACTCCGGCCCTTTGTTCTGCCGGTAATTTCATTGCCCTTCCTCTCAGCTCTCGTCCCTATGTACATACATATATCTATCTCGAGAGCGCGTATGTTACTCGCACGATTTGACCCAAAACTTTGACCCGAATTCGCGCTACACATTCTTATATCGAAAATAACTATATTTTCCAGTTTGGTGTCAATTTTCAATTATAAAGCCTTCCTTCTGAACATCTAAAATCAAACAAAAAACCCTCACATTAAAAACTTTTCATTCATCGAACTCTATAAGGCATATGTATCAACCGCTAGTCTTATATTGTGAATTGTAGTGTGCAGTTGATCAATTTTTAATTCGATGGTTGGATTCAATTGTGCATCTCGGCTTTAACGAACGTTGTAGCCTGGAAAAGTTTCGCTCGTTATAGTCGCTATTCGTAAAATAGTAATGAACATTAACTTTTGCACACAAATGCCTAGGTACGAAGCAAACTTTAACTATAAGCCGGTATGGTTATTGCCGTGAATTATTTATACTGTCGTGAGTTATTCGTTTACGGCTAAGTTTTTATTAAAGCTTATAATTGTCGTTGAATACATAAGGACTGTAGTTAATACTATTGTGTCTACTTTAATGGATAAGCTTAATTTATTCTAGTTCAAAAATTGTGATAAAATTAAGCTGTTAGACTACAATACGAATCGTGATAAGAAACTTGTTCACATTCGAAAATTTAAGCTTCCAATTATTAATATAATACAAGTCCTGAATTATTGTGCTATATTCGTAAAAGCAATTTGTCCATTTGATAAAAGTACCTATGTAAATAGGATTAATTTCAAATTTTTTTTATTCATATAATTAAAAGAGATTCATATCATGTTTTCCCTTTTAAACTGGGTTGAATGTTTTTTTTTTTTATTTTTTAATTATATTTTACTAAGTGTCTCATTTCAAAACAAGAATATTTTTTTTCTTTTTTTAATTACTTGCAACCATTTGCGAATATTCTTCCTTCGTCGTAAATATCGCATTTTTTTCCGCGAGTCGTATATTTTATATTACAAATGCCGATTTTTTTTTTTTTTCCTCGAGAAATTAATATTTCAATACGACGAAAATGCGGCTCGTTCGGCGATTATTATTAAATGAAAAAGGAAAAACCTTGACCGATTTTCCTAGCGCATCTTTTGGACGTATGTACATATCTGCGGGCGAAAACTAAAGTGGGTTAAACTTATACATACATATGTATGTACATTCGAGGCCGGAATTCAATAACGCAGAATTCAATATATGTACGGACGAAAATTGCAACCGTAAATTCAACACTCCATACATCCACGATATAATTAATTAATTAATCGCAACCAAAAACGGAAGCGATGACCACAAAATTGCATATCGGTTAATGCAGCTAACTGCAAACAGATCCGTTTTACTGACGAATGCCATTTTTGAATGATTTGCAAATAATTTACCAACCTTTGATTTGAATATGTAGAATGAAGCGGTAAATGGCATTTTTACCGGATTGTTGACCCGTCGATCTGTCCGTGGGCGATCGTTCATTAACATTCAAAAGAAGTCGCTTATGCGATGTCAGATCCTCGCTCAAGATGGTATGACGTGAAAAGCTTTATCGGATAATCCTCCACTGTTTCATCACTATCGTGCGATATCTAAATTTAAACCATGGATTTGATAAATTTTACGATGTCAATCTAAACGAGATACGTTGTGAATAAAATTTATTTATTTAAGCGTTGATACAACTCTTATACATAGACAAATGTGTGTATTCAAATAACTAACGCGTATACTTTTCAAAGTTTAATTGATCGTTATGATATTTCTCACATAAAGCAAATCAACATAACACTAAAAGCTAACGATCTGACTGACGATAGCTATTTTTACGCATAAAGTTTATTGATGCTATTAATTCTATTGTTCCAATTGAAACTATCTTTAGGGACTATAAAAATCTTTGTTCGTGCTTTTATACAATAGTTTCTATGGAAAGTTAACAGATTTTCATAGAGCCATATAATGTTCTATTGAATTGTAGTACCAAAGATAAAATATTGATAGATTTTGAGATATTTCGATACAAAACTTTTAGTAAACATATTTTGAAACAGTCTGTATAATTTGAAGACATACATACGTTTATACAATATCGCAAATTTTTCTAATAATAGATTATTAGATTAGTGAAGATTCCACAAGTCAATAATAATTACAAGTAAACCGCTTAATGGTACCAATTAGTACCGTTATTGAGCTTCGTTCCCGCTTAACGTCCTCTTTAATACGTTAAACGAAACTCAGAAGTACACACGTACACATACAAACGCTTATTTGCAGATATCGATGTAGATATTAGCAGTCAGTTTAATAACGTTTACCCTGCGAGGGCAAACAAACGCTTAACCCCTTAACGTTCGATACAAGAGTTATTATACACGCTTATAAAGACGTAACGTCACGTACATACATACATATATGAAAGTTGACCATGACAAAATTTTTATAATTTATTTTCACTTGGTTTAATTAATAAACGTCACGGATACATCGCGATGTGGGTGGGAATTGGATTTTCTTCGGCTCGATAATGAAGAAGTAAATATATGTAGAGGGTATTAAAGGGCACCTGGTTCAAGTTCGCTCTGTGTAAAATTATTGTATATAGGCGTATTTATAATAATTGCTGTTTTCTCATCGCGAACCACCCCTGCGAATTTCACTACCCCTCTTTCCCCTCTTCCTCACCTTTCTCACCCCGTTGCCGTAATTAATGCGAGATTGTTAACTCGCACCGTATTTTATCCCGTTTGACCGCCCTTCACGGCCCAACAACTCCTATATATTATTGTGTTTTATTGCCAATAAACGACCCGACAAATATCATACGTACAGGGTGTGCTGGAAACGTGTACTCGGTACATATAAATTAAACCTCAACGTTGTTAAATTTGCCACTGAAAAGATTTCACGTTGAATACGGAATCGCAAACGCAAAAGCTTCATTGTTTCAACATTAATAATAATTACAACATACATACATATGTACATATAATATACATTCATATTTGTCAAAATATATATATACATATATTTAATTTCGTATTTAAAGACCAATTAAAAATAATGCCAAACTTAACACTAACATATTAAAATTAAATTCTATTTACACAGAGGTGTCCTTTTAAAGCCGCTAAAAATCTATCAATTGATTTCATTTTTGATAAATTAGCTGGGCAGCCCATTATATTATTGGATACTTTTGTACAAAGTGCTTAATTCCTACTCTTACTGGTTTTCTTTATAATTTATTTTTAATCTTAGTGTTATCATTATGTATTTCATACTTTTCAGCAAATAAAAATTAAAATACTCATATGATGTAACTTGTAAATAAACATTCACATGCAAAACTTCGCAATCTCTCTTACATTCAACCATTCTAATTCGTCTAGCATACTTTTAATTCCAATATATCTATCTACATTTAAAATAGCTCTATTGGGCACATTACACGGTCAATATTATTGACGTCAATAATATTGACCCGGATGTTTGGAAATTCGAATCCGCTTTATTTAAATTCATCAATACATCAAACCAACAATATTTCGAAATTACACGGTCAATATGATAAGGTATTGTCCCGTTTACGGTGCCCATATTGGTACCTATGTACATACAACATACATAAATATATAATAATAGGTTAACTGCAAGTGTTTTACCGATGTCAAATAATATCCATAGTGGATGAAAATTTATTTTCAGCGATTCATTTGACTCGCACGCTAGCAATGCCACTGCGGTAGAAAAACAAACCTTTGAGGAACGCCGATGTAGTTATGTACTTAAAAAAAAAGTTGCAACTGATTCTCAACGTAAGCTCTGATCGAGTCCCAATACCTACACCGCTATACCGCTAGCGCGTAGGTAATCCACAAAGCTCGCGAGTCCAATTGTCCCTAAAGGAAAACCGAACCAGGAACGGCCCAGAATTGAAAGTCTCCAAGCGGAAAAGTCCAGATACGTATGTACATACATATGTACACACAAGTACGTGGACCATCGCTAAATAAAGTCCAAGTCACGCTCCGAATACTCCACAATCGAAAAACAAACGTTGCAAAAGCTCGGCATCGACCCACTTCGTCCCCACACGAGGTTCTTCAAACTACTTATATGTACATATTAGGTAGATACGTGTATGTACGTATGTATGTATGTACATTGAAATCGGATCTATTTTCCGATCGTTTTTTTTGATTTTTTTTTTACTTTTTTCCATATTCAATTTATTGAATATTGTTTGGGGTTAAAATGCGGTTTCGATTGGTGGTCATAAACGGGTTTTACGTATGCGAGGTCGTCGCAGGGTTAATCCAACCGTCCGCATGTATGCGGCGGATCACTACTCCCCTATAAATTTGTTTGCGCCAGACCGAACCCCCCATTTCCACCCCATGCTTTGCCACCATCATCCCTGCCGATTCTCCAGCGTCGTTGTCGTCGTCGTGTTCTCGTAATAAACGACGGTTTTTGCCAGCCGCACACCCCTTTTATGCACAGGGTGTGTATTAATCATCACGCCTTTTTGCGCGCGTACCACGTATGCCATTCTAGTCCCGATTCCGTCCACGCAGCTCTCGTCCCTCAGACCCTCGTCCACGTTTTACATTTTATGAACAAGTAACAAAAAATTGAAAAAACAAGACTGACAAGCTTGGACGATACACGAATTTTGCATTCACGCTTTATGAATATGTCAAACGGGTCATTCTTACAATATAATATGTTAGACTCTGAGGCGTTCGATAAAAGAAATGTGTGTCCGCAATAACGTGTTATGAAAATCATGTTTTTAAATTAGGCGTCGTTGACATTTTTTGTCGAATGGTAAACCAAGATCAAAACTGCAATCTTCTTTCACCCAACTCTTCATTTCTCCCATAAAGTTATTAGTTACATATATATAGTTTTATAAAAGCTTTCAACGTTTATAGTGTAAGGGCCAATAAGTGTCTCAAAAGAGAGCATCCCCTATATTGAAAACCCTGTCAGATTATGGAGTACAAGCTCTCTTGTACAATACCGGAGAGGGCAAAGCGGGGAGTTGTATGTGGAATGGGAAGGAGGTGGTTTTTAAGCCGAAAAGAGGAAGTTTGTGGAGTGGCACTATAAGCCAGATTTTCAGGCCAATCCGCCACCAGGCGCATCATAATTACACCGAATGTACCGATGCAATCTCTCTATTCGTATATGTATATTTATCGTGTAAGAATATTTTATTTTATATCCATTCGGTTAACTGCAAATTTGGCGTCGGTTTATTTTATTTTTCTGTATATATATTTTTTTCAGATATGTAATTTCATTTTCCTCTTGTCAATTTTCCGGCGGATGCTTCCACGCATAATTCAATTTTGAACCTCCTCGCGCAATATATGTATAGGTACATACATATTCCACGACTTGTCGATGTCATATCTCTCAAAGAGAAAATGTCTGTTTGCACATACTAGTGTTTACGGCGGCGTAGCGTGTCTATAAAACTGCAAAGCGTTTGAAATTTGCATTTAAATACCACTGTGTGTATCTAAGATGACATCAAGGTCTTCAAACAAGTTTACTTTAACATTTTGCTGAGTCACACTCCTTAGAATTGGGGTAAACGACCTGTGTGTCCTCATCGACTCGAGTCATTGACGTCTCCTTTTTTTATGGAAAATAATTGTATATTTATGTAAATATACAATAAGGTCGTTGTTTCGAAATAGTTTGCTCAATAAGCCCTGTTGTGTCCCACATCTTTTCCAATAACCAAAATCCTCTTTCAAACTCACCGAGTATCCGAACTTGAATCGTATATAAATAAGAATATTTTCCGATGGAAAGCACACAGGGTTTTTATTTGCAGTGCGTTGAATTTTCATGAAAAACGATCATTCGACCGGAAAATGGCTTGTTCGAGCACGTTCACGCACTAGTACAAAAAAAGTCAAACGCGTCTTGATTCACTCAAAATTTTCCATTGTGTAGTCATACTTTTACTACACTTGTACATTTTCTTTATATGCCAGAAAGTATAAGGAAGCCTTTGAAAACATATTTAGATATGAAATTCAATCTTTATTGATTTGACTGCAATGGGTGGGAAAATGAAGATGTCTGTTTTCCCCGAGGAAATATTTCACCGAGCAAAGGTTCGATGGAGAGCATTGTCGAGTACTTTAGGGATAGATGGATGGGTAAACAATCTTCGCAGCCGTGTTCTTTATTGCCAATAGTTGGTTTTTCATCTGGGCCGATGATCACTCTTTGATGCGGATTACCGTGTAAGCCTGCCTGGGAAAACTCGGCGGTTATTGGAAACGCAAACACCGGGAAGTGCGCTAAGAGGAAAAGAAAATAAGCGAACGGAAAACTCGCTCCGTCTAGTAATCATGAAAATTACGTACGTTTAAAACGAGTTTATCCTCACCATGCGAGTTCTCCATCTTGCTCTTCCTTATACTTTGAGACATTCGTTTTTTTATTTTAACGATATTATTGCTCAATCTTCTTTTGACTTTTTTTGGGTTATACACTTTAAAAATTTTATATGGCAAACATATTGACTTATCATCATTTACCATCCACTGCTGGATAAAGGCCTCTGCAATCCTTTTCCATACCTGTCTGTCTTGAGCAATCTGCATCCAGTTGACTACATTCTTCTAAATTCATCAGCCCATCGTACACTCGGTCTACCTTACTTTCTTTCACATGATCTCGGATACCATTTCAGTATTTCTCGCGTCCATCTGCCATCCATTCTTCTCGCTATGTGTCCAGCCCACGATCTTTTCTTGTTATACCGATCATACATCTTTCCATGTTTCTCTGTGTGCACTTGATACGTTACATGCATACGTCATAGCCGGCACTACGCATTGGTCGTATTCCTTATTTTTTAAGCATAGCGGAATATTGGATTTAAAAACTATATTTATACTACCAAAAGCACTCTACCGTAGTTTAAGTATTCGTTTTATTTCTTCTTCTTTACATCCAATCATATTCACCAATTGTTCTAGGTATTGACTTATATAACTTCAAAAATAACAGCAACGAGTTAAGGATATATTTTTTGATGAATAATGATAAGTTCAGTTAACTGTATTTACATACTATTAATCTTTACGATATTGAATCTTGTCCAATTTGCATTTCATTTTTTGACTTAACGGCTACAAAATTAAGTTACACCGAGTAGGGTATCACTAGAGCTTTGTTTATATGTTCAAATTTCACTACTAACTATCTCTACCCCTGTCGGTCGTACTTCACGAGCCCACCTCACAGTTTGCGTTTCCTTAGGAGTTTCCCGCGAATTTCCCGCACATTTAGTTTTCCTCGCGACTGATTTGTAGCGTACAATTTCTCCGCAAAGAATAATACGCACGGCGTATCCCTCGTGTTTCTTGGCCAGTGTTGTTAAATAGCTCAGATTCCACCCGAAAAGGGGGATTTTTTTATGATTAATGACGACTCTTTTTTATTAGATTATCCCGAAATTATTCCATTCGTTTTATAGGGGATCTCTGAATTTTCTTATTTTATTTCCGGTTTTATCCTTTTTTTTTTTTGTACTCTTCACCCATCCTTTTTTTCCAACTGTAATCTAAATACTTACAGTTATAATATAACTAGCCGGTTTGACCGTCATATGACCGTGGATTCTAACCCCATCCCGTACGCAATGGTTTGTACAATAACAGTACAACCCGTAGGCCATTTGATAGTAGGTGAAACAATTTATCATGCGTTGTTTTGAAACTGATTTTAATGAATTCAAAATATTACGTCTTGTTTATGTCGATGAAAAATTTTGGTTAAAGGATACAAAGTTTGTATACTTGACTGATATTTACTATCTAATAAATAATTACTATAGGTAAATGGTAAATGGTGTGTAAATGGTAAATCACTATTGCAATTGTCAAGTCGTTATAAATTGTATTTTATCAATTTTAACATACCAAATTAATAAAGAGGCTTTCAGCTATATATTTAGCTTTTTTACGCCGCTTATATTGATATTTATGTATAATTAAATATAAAATCAGAAATTGTATAGTGTACCGTTGATCGAATGGGTGTATAGCCATAAAATAGCATTGTCGACTCGAACCGGCTTTGACAGATAGCTGCTTGTTGCCAACATATTGTTTGTTATGTTGACAATGCTGGTATGACGGCGATGACCCAACCAGGCAGGCAGGTAGACGCTTACGCTAATAAATACAGTAATATCATAATAATTGGATTAGTCTTTATTTATTAATTATATTATATTGTTATAATTATATTTACATTGATAAAATAGATTGAACTTTAAATTATTTTCATTTATTTTACATCAAAAGCCAACTTGAAACAATTGGCATTTTTGATGCACATCCTTTAAGTTGTATGTTTTGGATTTATTTTCATAAAATTTAACGTCGAGGTTTTTCTATGCAATCACGATTAACTTCAATTATAACTCCAGTGCTGTGACACAGTGTGTGCGTTACACTCAATCAATTTTAATTGTTTTTCGCTTAAATGTAAAGCGAGTTCCCTTTAAGGGCACTCGTGTCTGATCCACGTGAGTGGGTGGGACAAGAGCTTGTGATTTACGAGCTGCCTTTGAGATACACACACATACATTAACGTGCAAGAATGGCGCTGATTACCACTTCCGGCGACGTCTTCCGGCGCAGCCTTACAATGGCGCGTGATGATATTGCCCCGTTCCGGCATTCTAACACCGTAATTTATTAATTTAAATGGGAATTCAATGAGCAGCCTAACAGCGCTCACCGCAACCGCGAATACTCATTATTTTCCCCCTCAGCTCCTCACTTTACCGCATCGCCAAGTACGTAGAGACTGGAGAGGTACAAGGTGGCCCAAAATATTACACAAAACCATTGTTATTCCATCCGCCGGACGTAAATTCGATAATAACACTCTAGCAAATCTGGCCTGGAGCCTTAAAATTGCACGCGAGGTTATGGCCCAGTGTGCGGTGTCTCGGCCCAGTGTGCGGCGTCTCGGCCCAGTGTGCGGCGTCTCGCGACTCTCCTGTAAACTGTCCTGGAAACACGAGGTGTCGTGAATAATAAACACTGCGAAAAGCAACGCCATATTGAATCCCTTTGTAAATCCGTTCACGATCTGTAAGCTTGAACGCGAACAAAAGAACTTTCAATAGAGTGCTCCGCTGACTATTCTCTGATCGCTATCTCTCAAAACGATTACGGATTCACTGAATGCCCAGAGATAGTGCTTAATACTATTGTGTAGTCGAATATCTTGGTACCGTTGTTTACTTTTTACAATTTATATTTTATATAGAAGGATTCGAGATCGGGAGCTTGTTGAAATAAAGAGTTCAAAATGAAGGTGGTCATTCTATGTAGTACTCATATTCGTTAGTTTTTTTGACTCTTCTGAAAAATTAACTATTTTGGCTTATACTCTTTAGGCCGACCATGAAAGATTTCATCTAGCCGGTTTGTCCGCCTTATGACGGTAGATTCTAAACCGCAGTCGCCAACCTTAACCTGTGCGCGATGGTTTGTACAATACCAGTACAGCCCGTACTGACAGTACGTGAAACAATTGCATAGTGTACCTTTGACTGAATGAGTGTATGGCCATAAAATCGCGTTGTTGACTCGAACCAGCTTTGACAGATGGCGACGTGCTGCTAACACATTGTTTGTTATGTTGGCAATGCTATCGTGACCCAACAATCCAGACAGGCAGATAGGCAAGCTTCCGCTATATATATATATATATATATATGTATATAATCATCATCGTTTTCAGTCGTTCACCATCCACTGCTGAATGAACGGCTCTCCAATCCACTTCCATTCATGTCTGTCTTGAGCAATCTGACTCCACACATTCTTCTTAATTCGTCCACTTGGTCTTCCTAGTTTTTTTTCACATCCTCTCGGATATCATTCTCGCGTCCATCTGCCATCCATTCTTCTCGCTATGTATCCAGCCCGCTGCCATTTCTGCTTTTTCACACATTCCGCTATATCTGCCACTTTGGTCATGCTTCTTAACCATGCATTCCTCTTTCGGTGCTTTCTTGTTATACAAATCATACATATTTCCATGTTTGGCTGTGTGCACTGGATCTTACGTAGCATTCTTGAATTTAACATCCACGTTTCACATCCATACATCATATTTATATACATAGTAGAAAATACATAAAATTCAATTATTGTTGTGTATATTAATAAAATATGTAGAGCTTTCATCATTCCTTACTTCTATACTTCAAATCGTTGTGGACAGTAAAACGACACATCCAACGCAAAGTGTAATCCCAATGGTCGCACTTTTGCAATTTGCACAATGCATAATGTAGAAAATTGCCTTTGGGTATTGTCTTTGATTGATTCGCGACCCACAGTTTTGAATAGCTAGCGTGCAGATGACACACGCGCGCGTGTCGCAATTCAATCGATCACTATAGAAACGCCTCGAGAGCGCAAACATTATTTTAGCAGGCGGTTACTGAGGTCGCAGATCTCGGTTCACCATGGCATGGGTGTGGTGTTGAAAACCGGTCGTCTATAAATACATTCCTCGATTCAATTAGGGTACTTTCGATACACCCACTGTATTATGTGTCCGCGTAGAGAGCGACTATTTGTGTGGAAACGTCTGATTAGACCACTTGTTCGCCCCGATCGAACCTGCGAAATATTAATTAACTTTATAAAAGCTTTTTTTTCGGCTGAAATAATTTATTTTTTCAGATGTAATTTAACTTGCGGAAGCGGTGGCTCCCGCCGCCGACGAGACAAATGATCCTTCCCGATGGGTCTTTCCAATCTTCCCTTTCCAATTACTCCTTAGTTGAGGAAAAAAATCGCCGAGCCCTCATTCAAAAATACCCTTATCAAACCTCCCATCTCGTGTAAACACAATTCTCGGGTTAAAATAAATGACAGGATAATTCCATTAGTGCAAAATCATGCCTATGTCCAAAATATCATTATCTTAATTATTATTTATTTAACTTTTTCCCTTAAATTTAACATTTGTACGCTTGAATGACTTCACTGAAGATAAACATTTATATTATTTTATTTTTATATTGGGAAAAGTTAGTCAACAGGTCTAAAAACACAAAGATCAAGACTCGATAACAGATTCACATAAGAATAATGATTTTTTTATGAAACCGTCTCACAACTGAGTTAAACAAATTGGCATATTCCAACAGGAGACGACCGATCTGGATTTAATAATATCCATGACGATAAGGTCGAGAAAATCATTCGACATACGGGGATCGAGCCCTAGACCTTCGCTCAAGAGACTAACGCTTTAAGTACTGAGCTTTCGCCTGGCTTTATACGAGTACGCTGAAAAATCTATACCAATAATAGAGTATTAGATTTATTGTATTACTGGCGCTATTTTTGGCAATGCGGTAGATGTATTATATAGAAACTATTCAGAAATACAAATTGAAAGATAATCTGGTAGAATTTTTCGCGATTTAAAAGACTATTTTTTCATATTAAAAGAACTCTTCCGCTTCCGGGGTTTCGTGTACGGGAAATAAAATCCAAAAGTACACACACGTATGTAAAGAGAGCTTTCGGTGGAACGCTCGACCAGAAATATTGGTCACGGTCGGCTTGGCTACGTTTCCAATTCTCCTATTTATTTTTCAGAGCCATTTTCCACCGTTCAAGCATTAAATTCATTTATTGAATTTTCCTCTCGAGCAGGCTTTGGATGTTCGATCTAACGACTGCCTCTCTCTGCTGAAGAAATGCGGACTTTTCTTTACTTTTCCTCGCTCGTAATTCGTTCGTATTATACGTAAACACGTTCTAGTACATTTTGAAGTACATACCTCCCACGTGGAATGCATATTTCTCAGGAGTGGCATGCTCCGTTGTGCATGCTCATGAGTTATACACACTTGCATGTTATGCATGCGGGTTTGTACCCACTCTCTAACCCGTGATTGCACTTCGTTACTTTGAATTTGCTCGACAAACTCGAAAGGATTTTGTTTTTTCTTTTACTTAATCCTCTAACAATTTAGTATCGCTCACCTGATCGTTATGGAGACTATTGAGTCTTTCCAAGTCCCCGGCCTTATAACAGAAACTTATTCAGTTCATTCGGGTATTTTTACTTTATTTTTCGATGGATTTCAAAAGGTCTGCTCGAGCAATGTATCCGAAGACTTCTTTTGAATAAAACGTGTCATTTGTACACATTTCTAGTATTTTTTCTATTTAATTTAAAAAAATATGTAAACCATGGAAATTAAAGTCGAATATTTTGTTTGACAAAAATTTAATTAAAAAAATGGTGGCAGTTTTTTTATTATTGAGAAAGTAACAAGGAATCAATTTCATTCATAGTACAATAAAGCATGTACCTTCACAGTAATCATTATATTTTTAATTAAGTAAAAATACACTTTTTTATTAATGTTTTTTTGTATTTTGTATAGAAGTGTACAAGTGCGTGTAGAGTTACTTATTTCTCATTTTAATTCTGTTCAATATAAAGCTTGCCGATATTGAGACAAAATAACACAAAAGAAAAATTTAACTTTGTTCAGCCGTTTGAAATATCAATAAGCGATTCCATTGTCGCATTTGTAATTAACAAATCCAATGCTATACAAAATTAATGTTTATTAATTAAATTTCTCTTAAGATATGATACCGTATAACGAGATAGGCCAAATATTTAGATTAATATTACAATATATGTATGTACATAGATAAATAAGTGATAAAAGTATTTCGAGTGGAAAAAAAACTCAAGGATTACGAAACGTTCTCTCACAAAAATTGCTATACCGTTAAAGAGGAAAAAAAGAACAATAAATACGATAATTATTGTGTATGCAAACGGGTTACGACTGAAGAATGCGGAAAATTCATAACACAACAGCACAGATAATACGTATTATACAACCGAGAACTGGTAATAATAACAATATATTCAACAGTAAAATTGAACGCTCGAATAATCGTCGCACACGCCACCTAACACAGCTTCCATTCTAATTCGATCTCATCCTGTAAAATTCCCGTACATTTGTTCGAGAATTTAAGCTATACAAAGCGCATGATAGTATTTCGAAATTCAAATTTTTTTCGATTGTTTCTCGTTGAGCTAAAACACTCGAAATCTACAGTGCGCCAATATTTCTCGGAATACTCTCGGTATGCTGAGTGCATCTGCATGTTTTCCACGAGAGGATTCAACATTGGCACGGCAACAAAGAGCGGTTCTTTTAACTGTTGCAATGCAGTTATGGTCGGGTTTGCCTTGAGCGGCCTTCAACCCGGATCCTTGGGTCATTGGCTTTAGCAATTCCAACTCTTCCTTGTAACATGAAGAGTTGGAATTGAAGGACTACAGTCACGAAGGATACTAGCGAAATACACATATTAACTCATAAAGCTCATTGGAAGATGTTCTAATGCTCAAATTTGATTCGTGGACTAAAAAAATGCTATATCTTTCGTGCAAAAAAATTATTTCAATTGTTGATAAAATTACGTCATACTTTTTTTAATTTAAAAGTCACTCTTTTATATTAAAAGTGGCTGAAAATAATTTTCACAAACTCGAGTAGGATTTTTAACGAGTTTAATTAAAGAATACGTTATGTACTCGTAATTACGGCTTTCATCGTACTTGATAAACATTTGCAACTTTTTTAAGTCCGTCTACGGCAGCTTTTAATCCACCTACAGCTCTTTTAAAGTTTGTTTAAAATACGCTCCGTATAATGACATTAGATACTAACGCCGCAATATAATATATAATATATTAAAGTGCTTGTGGATTATCTTATTGTTCTTGTGCTTAATATAAACGTATATATTTTACCTAGTACCTCTACGTACATATAACGTTAATGTCTTGTGTGAAAGTATAATAAAATCGCAGGCGATTTGGCGCAAAATCTCTTCACAAATTTGCATAAAATCGTCGTTTTGTCTCGACTCGCCGGCTCTAATTCCGGTTTATTTTTAAACCGGCAAAGAGAACGTACCTACGTATTTACATATTGGCGGATAAACGGGTAAGTAAGGGCTTGAGAGTGGTGGGCCGTTCAAAAATGCTAATCGAAGCATATCATCGTCGACCTAATAGAAATAATAATTTAAATATTTATTGCGGTTGCGCGCCTCATGTTTATTTCATGAAGGCGACGAAATTATTAAAATTTAATTTGGCCCAGCGTTGAATGCCTAATTCTTTTTATTTTTATTTTCTCACACCGAAGTCACAACTACTACTACAACGCGCAGGGGGCGTTACTGTTCCCCTTCCCAGCTCAAGACCGAAGGGTCTTTGAGGAGTTTTCCCTTTGATATGGATCAGTGGTAGATCGGAGGAGAGAGAGGGCTCGTAAAACGTAAAACTCCCGGCTCCAGGCTCAGTACGTTTTGCGGCGATTAAAAAGATAAGGGGAGTCGCGTAACGTTCCGGAATTGATTCGGCACCGGTTCCTTTCAACGCCGATCCGGATATTGTTTCCCATTTATTTTTTTCTTCAGCAATACCTAAGCAGTATAGCAAGCGGAATCAATTCTTACTTTTTCAATATTTCATCATTTTCAGCCGATCAGGCCTGAAGGCCTCTCCAATCCTGTCTGTCTTGAGCAAGCTGCATCCACTTGATTCCACACATTCTTCTCAATTCATCAACCCATCTTCCACCCGATCTACCTTGCTTTCTTTCACATCCTCTCGGATACCATTCCAGTATTTCTCGCATCCATCTGCCATCGATTCTTCTCGATATGCGTCCAACCCACGATCTTTTCTTGTTATACCGAGCATACATCTTTCTATGTTTCTCTGTTTGCACTGGATCTTGCGTAACATTCTTGAATTTAGCATCCACATCCATACGTCATAACTGGCAGTACGCATTGGTCGTATTCCTTCTTTTTTAAGCATAGCGGAATATTGGATTTAAAACTATGTTTATTCTTTCAAAAGCACTTCATCCTAGTTTCAGTCTTTGTTTTATTTCTTCTTCTTTACATCCAATCATATTCACCAATTGTCCTAGGTATAAATAACTATCAACTATCTCTAGAATTCATTGTATTATAATGACGGAATAAACGTTTGCAAAAGTGGATAACCTATTAGATCACCCACATGAGAGTTTAACTACGATACCCATTACTCGCATGAGTCACAGTTGTACGCACTAATGTACATAGTGTGCGGTCAGCCTAAGGCTAATCCGACCTATACTTTGAAGTCGTGAGCGTTGAGATAAGTCCAAGCTTACACGTTAGCAATAAAAAAAACGAGAACTTCTTTTAAGAGGATGAGTTATGGGGCTGGGGGAGATTTTACGCACTAAGTTTGTTCGAATGCGACAAATTTCACTACATAGAATGCCTGGATGCTCGTAGCCGAAACGGTTGTGACCGAAGTTTGCCCAACTTCGAAACCCCCCCTTCAACATTTGTCTTAACCTCTGTCGAGAATGTAGGAGAGGCTGTTAAGGTGTCGGAGGATGAGATGGGGGTCGGTGAATTTGTCCGATACAAACTGGAACAACCCTGCCACCCCACCGTGTTGAATAAATTATTTCAATTTGTCTACCGGGAGAGTCAGTCTTTTGTGACGTGTCAATTCGACTCAGACTCGATCGTTTTGAATTATCTTTGTAATGTCTCGTTATTAGACCGGAACGCCGCGTTCCGTTTGATGCAAATAACGTCAATGGCGTTTTCGGTTTGTACAAACCGTATAATGAGTGGATTTCAGTTGTTGAAATTCGATCAAATTTGTTATTGAAACTGAGTACCTAATCTATGTACAGTAAATGGAAAATATCTGATCTTACCAATTTCTCCATCTTTGATACAATTTTCCAACTGAATAAGTCGAGCTGCTGTTAATCGAGAAGGCTGTAACTTGATAATTATCAATTTCATATAGTAACGCACATAAAGGTTTGACTGTTCTGTTTATTATTGTAAAAGAATGTAGCCAGTAGAACTTTTTTTGCTGTGTTATAAATCGAATTATTTATGGCAAAAGTCAATCTTCAAGGTCGTCTCTGTATGACTAATGCTTCATTCTTAATTATACAATATGCATTATAATTTTAAATGTTAACTTTCTATATTTATTTTTTAACTGAAATTTTTGAATATACATACATACATATGTACATATATATTAATAATGAATATTTTTGTATTGTTTCAGGTAAAACCTCATAACTGTTCAATGTTCGCTAAAGTTAAAGATTCAGTAAGTTATTATTTTCCAGTTATTTATTTATAGATCTATCTATCTATAAATATGTATATTTTAATATTCAATCTTCAAAATTAATATTCCATCACCAATGCACGACAAGAAAGACTTCTGCGTCTTAACATTGAATAGAATCGTTCATAGATTGGAGAGCACGAAATTATTACCTTAGGTACAATGAAACGTTACAATTTTTACGACGTTTCTCAAAGATCTTTTATTACATTTGACTCGGAAAGTAGATACGTACTGTCGGATCCTTCCAAGATATTAAAACGGAAAAACCCTCGTTATAGAAGGTTTAATTTACGTTTTACGATCAAAACAAACTGTGCTTCGATGCAACGAAAAACGTTAGGGACCTGTCGTCGCAGTTTTATGTACCGTAAAAATAAAATTAACTTTTATATACATATGTACATATACATATATATTTATGTGTATTATAAAAATTAAATTGATGCAAATTTGTCGACCGGAAATCAAACACAACCTAATGTAACCCAATCGGATACGAAAATACGTGCGCGTATTAAAATAAAAGCCACCGCGCGTAATCGGATCTGGTAAGCTGTATTTAAACCGTTACAAGATTAAACCATTATCGATATTGAAATTGTCTGAAAAATAAACTAAATCGCATTATTCGATGGATTCGAAAGCTTTTGAGCTTTACCGCATTTAAATTTAAGATATTTTGTATAAAAGAGAGGGGTTTGATGTTTTGCAAGATTTTCAATCAAATATTTTCCATTACTCTGCATTAAAGATGGAAATATTGGAAATGAATACTTACGAGTTGTTTTGTTGTTTAATGCAATAAAAGTTTGCAACCCCTGCATAATACCGAGCTAATCTGCCAGAGACAATAAATTACTCGGTTCGCTTTCTATAGCCGTATCGTAAATTGGAATGATACAAATTAGTTGCGGTATGATACTTAATGTGCAAATTTTCAAATTGTTATCGTTATTTATTGCAATGGATTATATGCAGCATGTGGAGGATATCAATGTGGATAGACGCAATGCAATGGAACAATCTAGAACTGGATAGGTTTTATGTACTCGGTAAATGTTAAATTTGAAATTGAAATTAGACATTTAGTCCACATTTCACTTGTGCAACGAGCGCTAGCTCCTTGCGAAAATAAATTCGAGCGCACGCGAATATAAACCGGAAGCGCAAACATCTTCCGTCGTCTATAAAGTATCTACCTACATATATATGTATTTGCCGTGTTAAAATGTAAAAGTATTCGCTCTGTTCTACGTTGGGCGAGTTTTTCAGTGCGAAATTTGAAAAATGCAAAACGTCACGAGCAGAATTCAGCTCGGCTGAACATCTTACTCGCCTGAAATGCAATTTGCAAGATTACGCGACGCACTTAACCGTTTATGTGCCTTTCGCCCACGCTACGATGCACTTCCATTACATTTGACAGGTTTCGTTGACGTTTTAATAAAATTAAACCGCATCTAACATTACGTAATGATATTGATCGTTCGGATGAAACGTTCGTCTTCAATTCGACGCGTCGAAGTGGCGACAGATTAATAATGAGATGCATCATTGCAGCGACCCATTTCGAGTGCAAAGACCCAGATATTTAATTTATCAACGTATAATACCTATTCAAAGTTAAAATCAAATAAATTTATTCGATTTTACATATTAAAGAAATTTCAATAACAGTGTTATTAGAATCCACGAACTAAATTCGATTCTATGCTTAGTCAAAAAATTAATTCATTATTTTCGAATAAATAACAGTTTTCATTTGACTATGTTGTGAAAACGATTCATTTCAAAATTAGCAATAATTGAATATTCTTCTATTCCGTATTCAAAAATTTCTTTATTTCCCCTACAAAAGAAAACGAAAAAGCAGTAGAGTATCTTTTCCGGGACACTTCACTTTGGCTTAGAAACAAAATATTTAGTATAGAAATATTTTCGTGTCCTTCGTGTAATTTGTGAGAATATTCCGTAAATAATTATGTTTCTGCAATATGGATTTTAATTGCGCGAGGATTCTAAGGCTCGATGTAATTTTATCAAAAGCTGAAAAGCTCCTTTGAATATATTTTATTTCATAGAATCACAAACAGTTAGAAAGGATCTTTTTAAACAACTTGTTACCGATGAATGATGATGGTTTTGCGCGAACGCGAACGTTACATTTACGTTTAAACCGAACGAGTTTCCGACTCGACCTCTAACTAGTAATTTCAAGGTAGAGCAAAAGTGAAAGGCAAAATTGATCCAAAAGATACATATTCGTTTTTTTTATCATTACTATTATTTCGTGCACAGTATGTGTGTATCGGTATGTAGCATAGACGCAGTGAAATACAATATTATACGAAAGAATCGATAATGGAAAATAAAAACGTTCAAAGGGCGCATTTTCATAATAACAAAAGGCGCACCGCAACGATGGGTGTTAGTAAAAAATATAAAAATATTCGCCTGAGAGCGATGATTCGTAAGGGTCAAAACGGGTCTCCCTTTATATTTAGAGGGTTTTCTTTTCTGCGAAACAAAGGGCTTCACTCTTTTGCGGTAAACAAAGTTACCTTTAATGGAGTGGGCTATGCCCCTCACCCCTGGGGCCCTTTGCACCAACCTCACAGTCCCAAAGGTCCACTCTACTTTTCTTTGGCTTTGTCCAAACATTTTCCTTGGTAAGGTCGGTCTGATTTAATATTCTTTCAGGACCCCACCCCTTCTACTCCGCGTTCCATTTGCAAATTTCGGCGAGAAAACGGACGGGTGAAACGCGCAATAAAGTCACTTTACTTGCGTGTAGCTTATAAAGTGACTTTATTGCACCTTTTCAAAGAAATAAACCGGCCCATCGGATACACAAAGTCGTAAAAAAATTTCCTCAGTACGTTTAGAATGTTTATCAAGTGTATAAGTGGATTCGAGCTCAACGTGTATGTATGCTGTAGGCATTCATATACATAAAACGCTCGTATATTTATTTGTACGATGGTCCTTAAATTAAATTACTCCGTAGGATATGATCTTGGTTTTTTTCACCACTAAATAACAGTTAAGTGCAGCTGGATAGTATGCATTCGGGCGACCGCATCTGAAACTGTATAATACCTTTTCGGTTCGCCCCACAGTTTAATGGCACAGAATGGCGTTCAAGTTTGCAGTGGGCAATTTGAGCAAACTGCGCGCATCAGTTTATTGTTCAAATGGCCTACATAAATGGGGAAAACCGACTCGATGGCGGAAAACTCGCCTCTAGTAGTACATATGTACATATGTACATACGTGCAGTACGCAATGCACCAGCTTGAAAATATGCAGCCACCTTCACCTCCTTCCCATCCCTTTCTTTCTCCCCTAGATTCATTTTAATGGCGGGGACAACGACGATGTCCATCCTTTAACACATTCATTGGTCCGCGGCAATAAAAGCTTACCCCCGGCCTAAAGGAAAATGCATAAAATTGTACAGACTTATCCGTTAGTAAAGTAACCTTGTATGAAAGATCTACAAATGTATGACTTGTAGGTATCAAAGTTAGCGTTACACGAATTATGCTTTTGGGATTAAAAAATGTCTCTCTGTATCATAATCGATGCGTTTGATGATATTAACAAGATCTCTTGAGGCTGCGTTCACGCTCAAATCTCTCCGTCTGAAAAGAAACTTTGAAACGAGGACAGAGATGAGTAAAGATAAGTGCTCTTTTTATTATTTTTACATTCAGAAACCCTTGAGCAAGTCATAAATCTTGTGTGATGTGGAAAAAAAACTAATATCAAGTAAGAGCAGATGCTAACTAAGCTGAAAAAAAATCTTTTTGATATCGCACGCGCTGCCGCCTTAAACAAACACTTGAAAATAACAACATCCATTCTTTTCGTTGAAAAGTGAAAATTTGCATTATTTTATACACAAAAAATCCGTGTACCTACATATGTATGTATATGAAGCGTATAACTTCATCTTCATAATATTGTAGCCATATGTAAACATTATTGTATCGATACTACGTATACTATATGGATGAAGTAAATATTTATAAGTACTATAGAATGATTGGAAAGTCGGTTTTGTTTTATTAATCCTACCAATAGCACCGTATTGTTGGAGTGAATTTAATATCAAATAATTTAATTTAATCTTTTTGTATACTTGGCCGAATAGTGCCAAGTATACAAAAAGAAGGAAACGTGAACCTTTATTGGCGGGAAAGTGTATCCGTAGAAAATTCTAAAGGTTAAGCGTGTTTGCTTTATGTCGTTTTATATAAAACGAAAAAGAAGTATTAAAAAAGGGGAAATAGCACGCGTAACAGACAAGCTGCTGCCGTGACGTATGAACGGAAGGAAAAGGGAATTTAATATACAAAATATATTTACGAGTAGTTTAGGACCAGGCGTTCCTAGCTCGTAGAAAATATTAAGCTTTCCGTTGAATTCGGGGTGTGAGAGAAGAGAGAGTATAATAAAAATAATCTAGCTGCGCGCACTTGACCCTCCGCGGCCATTCGGCTTATCGTCTTGCTTTACAAAATGGCCGCCGCCGACAGATGGCCATTTCAATTTTGACCCAAAAAGCGAATTAAAATTTTCACAAGAGAGAAAACGTACTCGAATATATATCATGGCTATCAACGCCAACTGACCCCCCTAAAAAGCCACATCAAAAAAGTCCCTCTCTTCACTATTAATTTTTGCTTAATTAAAAAATTTAATTTTACCGCAAGTTCACAAAGGAAACGTTCACATAGCCAACATAAGAACCACCACTGTGATCATTCACAATAGAGAGTTATCTCAAATTCGATCTTTGCTATCGACACGCCTATACCATAGTAATTGTTTGGATTGTTTACCATCATGCGACAAAAGTAAAAAAAAAAATATATAAATACATATATACACAAGCGGAAATCGAGTGCAAACCTTCGCTCTATAATCGATTAATTCAAACCATTAATCAAAACGATCGTGACTTGATTTGAATTTTTTGAATCTAGATCAATACCCGAAACATACTAGTATTTAAATATTTATTTATTTACAGAAACACCCACCATGACATAACAGACTAACCAAATCGTCATGGTGGGTAAATTACAAAAATAATGCACATACAAGCACAATAAAACATAACAAAAACATACATACATAATGAAGTAATATTACATTTTTATTCCATTCCATTTGTATTTCAAAAATTCAAATGGATGCAGATTTCTCAAGACAAACAGGAATGGATTAGGATTGGAAAAGTCTCCATTCAGCAGTGTGTGATGAATGGCTGAATGGTGAAATATACTTTTATAATAAGAGGTTTGTTTTATTTTGTATGAAAAAAAAAGCAAATGGCTTTTTATGGCCTTTTTTTTGTGCAAAATTAAAGTTGACCGAATCTATTACGACTATACTATGAAAGACGTATAAACGTGTAATGTTTCAATACATGTGTAGTTCAATGCGAATATTTGATTGGAATTCAAGACGTATTATAGCCGCTATATACTTATAGGTATATTATTCTCACTGATACGTACAAACAAACAATTTAAGCTCAAATTCAAATTCAAACGCAGGTATTTACCTTTTATTATTATGGGAAAAAAACCCGGTCAAAAATTTGAAGAATTAATTCGGTACACGTCGCGGCTCGTTTGTACGTCGCGTTCGCGGACAATTGGACGCTGGGGTCGATTCGGACCCCCGTGTCGTGTTTTGTTTAACATCCACCATGGTGGAAACTTCACCCCCTGATTTATGACGAACCAACCCCATCTCTGTCCCCATCCTCAACCCGTTTTCATCCCTAACCGTTCGTATGTCCAGCGCATTGTTCCTAAGCGAAACAATGTGTGCGGCACACGGGGGCCGGATGGCGTATTGTTTGCCGCACACAAAGGGATTTTCGCCACTGGGAAAGCGCGAAAACTGTTGTGACGACCTTTGAAGGCTTCGCAGGTGACGTCAACGGGACAATTGACGCCGACGAGCGTTTTTAACCGCTTTGACAATTCGAATTTTCAACCACGAAACCAAATAAAGCTCGTATTGCGTGAAAGGGTTCGCTTGACTGAAATTATGTATAGCCGCAATTTATTTTGATCAAAATTTTTCATACGACTTCAAACTATTCGGAAAAAAATTATAATTGGAATTTTTAGTGAACTTTTAACGTGATCTTCAGTCTATGTCATCAATGGACTCGTCGATGGATGTAAAATTTCGAACGCCTAAGATTTACATATTTTCGGATCTCTTAATAGTTTTTGCTACATCGTGATCATCATTTTCAGCCATTCACCATCCGCTGCTGAATGAAGACTTTTCCAATCCTGATTCATTCCTGTCCGTCTTGAGTAATCTGCATCCACTTGACTCCACACATTCTTCTCAATTCATCAGCCCATCGTCCATTCGGTCTACCTTGCTTTCTTTCACATCCTCTCGGATACTGTTCCAGTATTTCTCACATCCATCTGCCATCGATTCTTCTCGCCATTGTCACTTCAACTATTTCACACGTTCCGCTATATCTGCCACTTTGGTCATGCTTCTTACTCATGTATTCCTCTAATGGTCCCTTTCATGTTATACAAAGCATACACATTTCCATGCTTATCTGTGTGCATTGGATTTTACGTAGCATTATTGAATTTAACATCCACGTTTCACATCCATACGTCATGACTGGCAGTATACATATATGTATAGTATGAAATCTGCATCCATTTGAATCCACACATACTTCTTAATTCGTCAGTTCATCGTCTGTTTGCTTATAAGCAATCAAATAATACTACATACATACATATAATACTTGTATACTGGAATATGTTATACATTTAAGTAATGTTTGGCTAAAATTTTTATTACAATACACAAAACTTATTATAATAAATGTTTTAAAAAGCGTAAGGAAGTTACTGTGGGATTGTTATGATTGTAAGAATGTATGTAAGAAAGTTGAGAAGTACTGATTCAACAGCACGTTTGTGAAGTGTAATAAATTTTAATGCGTCGAAAATTAACAGTTTTTCCACGTCGAAGACGCAAAGCTCGCTCGCTCGCGGCAAAAGTGGAAACTCTCGAGAATGAATCATGAAAAATTCGCGAACAAAAAGAAAGTTTTTAGAAATTTTCACGCAGCAGGCCGAATGAAAAAAGTCCAAAAGCGACATGAATCAACTCAGTTCGCCCGAGCTGGAGTTGGAGAAAGCCTAGAGAGGGAAAAGGTGTGGGTGTGGATAATTTGGCAAATTTGAAAAGTGGGTACGATTAAAGAATTTTCTTGAGAAATTTCCGCCGCCGTGAAATTGGACCTTTTCGTCGGAATGTAATAATTTTCCTTGCGATTTCGAATGGTTGCACTCGAAATCTCGAGTGGTGTAATTTCACGGCGCGTCACTCTACGAGTGCAGCGCGAGCTTTTTAAGCTCCACCTTTTGGTACATTTCATAGGAGCACGTGAAAGCTCATTCGAAACAGCAGTTCTGCTACTGCTTTATATTCCCCACACACTTATGTACAACGTGCATATAGTTTTATCAGCTTTATGACGTTACTGAATACACCAAAGCTCCTGAGAAATCACTCGGATCAAAAAGCGAGAATCTAATATTAGCATATAAATAACCCTTATTATTTTCAATTCCCGAAATTGTATATCATATTATTACATAACATTTTCAACATATAACTGTATTACTACTTATTGTCAATACGATGTGCCCCATCTGTTCCGACGAACAATTTTTCCTCACAAAAGGTTTTCTCCGTACGTTTCTTCGAGCTTAATAATAATGTAGACCGAAATCGATGAACTGTGAAGCTTCCGAGACCCATATTGATATTACACAAGATCTGTCCTCTTAAAATTGAACTATTATACTGTCATATGTTTTCAAATATTATACATCCGAAATTAAATCGCCATCGTTGAATCGACTCGTCAATGTGCAGGTGTATGCAAAAAAAAATGAAGGTCGTCCGGTTCTGAACTTCATCTTCAAATGTCAACAACTGAACCACCTTGTTCATCCTTGCACCAAAAAAAAAAACAATTACGGTGCGATAAGTTTAAAGCTTCTTCAATTATTATTTTTAAATTACTAACAAGAATCTCATTCGTGTTTACATGTAGATATATATCACAAAAATGATCGGAACGTATACGGGAGACGATATCTGATATACATACATACATACATATGTATGTACATAGATCGGAATGCGTCATATATCTATTATGCATTTAAGTAGTTCGTATGTATGTATGTATGTAGATGAATGTTCCACAATAATTACACCTTGGATCCAATTGAGAATTGTTGCCCATAAATTGTAATTATTGTCAAATGTAACATTGATTAAATTTCCAATTAAAATTACTGGGTTGTGTCGACTGATACTGGTCCCAATTAATATTGTACAAGTAACAATTTATTAACGTTTAATAATTCAAGAGTGAAAGGAATACATATACCTATACTACGCGTATAGTCAATTCGGTGTCTGGCAACAACTTTTTATTTAAATCGAACTAAGTAAGATGAAACAAATGTGTACCATCACAAGGTAGACGTGTACGAGTTGTAGTGATTTGCATATAGCGTCGGATGTGAATACGGTGAAATTGTGTGACGTAAATCGTAGAACCGATTACTTTCGTCAGCTTCTGGCATTTCAGGTTTTATAAAATACCTGTATCCTTAGTAAAAAGTTTTCTACCGCATATACATATGTATGTATGTAAGTACATATAATCATTTAAATCAATACATATGTTCATTAAATTTACAAACGGAATATTTACGCTACAAAAAGTCTTCTAAATATATGTAAGTTCCTTGTTATACATAGTAGGAAAGTCACGTGTGTGAGGAAATTCATCGATTTTCTGAACTCCCTATGGTATCGCTTGAGATTGTTCTCGCTTTGACGTGAAATTTCCATTTCGGTTATTTCGATTATGGCTGTAACTTGCGTAATTAACCGCACTCGATACCTTAAATTCAACGTAACGCTACTCATCTTTGCCTGTAATTTTACGAAAGTCACGTGGTGGCCGCAGAGAATAATTACATGTACACGACGTAAGCGTGCCCATTAATTTTGTTCAGCAACAAATTAAAGTTACCCTGGAAACAATTTAATTTTTTTTATATGTTTCAGTTTAAAGTTAATATATAAGTAAGAATAATAATTAAAACTTTCTTCTTTATAAACTTCTATGAGAAATTTTCCTGTAGCAAAGCGATGAGATCCTTTGTAATTTATGTAAAATGGGCAACTAATAAATTTTCCTATATTATCATACAACTTTATGAAAATTTACATGCACAATGTATGTATGTATGTATGTGCTGTATTTACATGTACCTGTATACAATATTATATAAAAATATGGGTAATATACGTTGTGGCGTATTATTAAAATTATTTTTACACAAAAAGCATTCCAAAAGTCCAGTAATGAATTTTCTTTTTCGTCTGCGAAATGGCGCAATGAAATTTCAAATTAAATTTTCAATTAAAGAAAATCTCGAAAAATTTATCATTCTCTGTAGATAGCACTCAAAGAAGCCTCACATTATCACTTTCAGCTTTTAATCGGATAATAATGGCGATTAACAGTGACAGAACGATTCGTTTTTTTACACCCACCATCAAATGAAACTCATTTCGAGCCACTCCCCTTCAAGTCTACGTCAATTGGAATTATTAAAAGCTTCCCCCCCCAACTCTGCTCAAATCAACCCATCCCATCCCTTATTCAAGTTTCAGTTGAGACACTCGCGATTGTTTCATCTTTTTCATTTCATCATTACCTCATCGTGCCGATGAAAAGTTTGACGACATCGCGAAAATTTCACAATTACAATACTTGGAACATAGATAATCGTTATAACAGTATATGATACAGAATAGATCAATCAACACATTAAAAGTGACATTAAAGAGGTACTCATTTTCTTTTGAAGGGGTCAAACAAATTTTGCAAAATTTCACCCCGAGACTTTTGACGCGACGCTTAATTGTCTTCGGCGAACGGTTAAGTAATTTTCGCTCTGACAATGATAGATGAGCGGAGACAAATGATCGGTTCTTTTTACGGATTCCTAGCACGGATTTTCCGGTTCGTTCCGGAACGACGACGAGCGTCCGCAATGTCCGGTCGCTAATAAGTCAAACCGGACGAATAGATTAATTGCTATATATCGCCGGGGCAAAGTCGACCCAGCACGACAATTAATTAAATTCTTGAGACCTCTCAACGAAAAATGTACCATCAAACATTAGAAAATATACTCGCATTATAATAAACACGACTCGTACATAAGGGACAAAAAAAAGTAATCCAAAAATTAACCATTATTTTCTTATTTAGCTTATATAATGAGCTTTAGTTTGAATGGGTACCTATGTATACATAAAACGATAGCTGTCAGTTCTTGGGTGATTTTATTACACCAAATGACCTTCCCTAGCATGTAATAATATACCATAAGCCGTAAATCTTCCTGTATAATATCATATTCTCATTCACACAGCGCAGGCGACTCTCCAGTAATATATATGTATATCATAACTTTTAAGCTAGAACGTTTCTTGGGCTTAGAAGTCACGGCGGGCAAACAACGCAGACATTGTCTTTTATTTATTAGTTACGGACATTTGTCCAGGACGAATTCTAGTTTGCGTAAGTCCGCGTATCCGCTGCAGAGGATTAAACTTGTGGGTCAGACCAGACCAGAGCAGACGAGACCAAACTTTGTCGGGGACCGAGAGGCCGCAGCACTCATGTAAATTCATGTTTGCGGCCATCGTCAGATTAGCCCGGATAAGGGACTCTGGAAACACCCCTCATCCCTGAGGTCCATCCACCCCATACTCAGTTAATTTTTTAACCAAATCCCTCCCTTTTCCACCAGATCAATCGAACGTATCATGATCTTTCTGTCGCACACTCGAAATATCCCACTAAAACTTGAGTAGGATCGAAATTTCGGCGCAAAAACCAAAGCACCTGTTTTTGTCTGGATATACAGAGGTATAGTTATATACGAAGGTCGCTTACATGTGTTACCCATTGTTAATGGGCTAATGAACCGACAAATTAATATAATATACATTTTGCCCATGTCCGGTGTCCTTGTACAAAAAACTATTCCAATTCTCAAAAAAAACTAGTTTTGTATTAAACGTTTATGTACATACATCCCTTTTATTTTAATTTGTAGCGCTCTGTTCTGAATGAGTTTTTTTTTTTTTGTGTAAAAAATGCAAGACACGTTAAACTGATATAATAAATTGCATTACAATACAATAGCTTTGAAATATAGTGCAACATAGTTGAGGGCCGAAATTTACATGCGCCATTTAAATTTTGCAAAACGTTCAGAATATGCAGACCGTGCATCAAAATGCAAATTTCAAAATGTATTTATCACGTGTAGTAGACATGTGCTCTTTCATGCGAAAGGAAAATTTCCAACAGTCAACACCTGAAACTGTAAAGTCACTCAAACTTGCTTCCGGCGATGTTTACGTGTGGAAAAATCAACATAGGTGTAAAACAGGGCTACCGGAGAGTATTGTCTATTAAAAAAATATATATTTATGTACATACATATATACTAAAATGCGTATTTGTTATTCCGAAGAAAGTTTATAGTGAAAGTAAATAAATAAAGAATGAATGCGTACCCGGAATTTCTTGGAATCGTCTCAGAAGAAGGAAGGGTCCCGTCCGATTGTTTCGTATGCGACGGCACCGATACACGAGCAATTTAATTTATTAATGTATGCAGATCAATTCGGTCCCGAAATTCAGTTAACAATACGGCCCTATCCGATCGTGAATTATTTGCATAAACGATATACACCGACCTCGTTCAAAACGACGAATTCGATAGATACATCGCAAAGCTTGGCGCGACATTTTGCAAAAATACGCTTTTCAATATCATATCCAACCGTTTCGTATTGTTGTTTATGAAAATATTGTACGAAGGGATGCGCGCGCGATATTTTCATTGTTTATTTGTGTTTTGACAACCCTGTCGCAGCGTAAACATTCGTCTGGCCGCTCTCGTGCGCTTAGACTGCTCAACTACGCGAATCGGTTAAAGGGTGTACATTCACAGTCTAAGCGCGCACGTACTAATTTTTACTCTTTATTTTCCCTGTCGTATACATACATACATACACAGTATAACAATTCATTTCTATCACAGTTGTTTGCGTATTTTGAAAAAAAACTTTCCCGCTGCAAAATTGCTATAAATTAATTCTGCATACAATTTAATTAATTCACCGCGTATATAGTAATATATAATATGAAAATCCTTTGTCGACTGAGTAGACTGTTATAATTGTCTCTACGAACGCTCGTGACCCGAATTTCGTTGAGAGGATTTTCACGAAATTCGATATTTATTTAGGTTTTTTTTAAGTTCGGCAAATGTATGTAGAGTGTCCTCCAATGTTGAATGTACAAAAAAATGTTCGTTTATTGCGAATTGTATTGACTTATTGAAGAAAAAGTTACGTGGAAATGAAATGGGACGAAATTTACATTCAATATGAGTAGTTTTCTGAATATAGGTACTTATATCTATGTATAGGTATGTATATAACTTCATCATTTCCAGCCGTTCTCCATCCACTGCTGGATGAAGGCGTATCCAATCCTCTTCCATTCCATTCCTGACTATACCTAAGCAGTATAGCAAGCGGAATCAGTTCTTACTTTTTCAATATTTCATCATTTTCAGCCGATCAGGCCTGAAGGCCTCTCCAATCCTGTCTGTCTTGAGCAATCTGCATCCACTTGACTCCACACATTCTTCTCAATTCATCAGCCCATCGTCAACTCGGTCTACCTTGCTTTCTTTCACATCCTCTCGGATACCGTTTCAGTATTTTTGCGTCCATCTGCCATCGATTCTTCTCGCTGTATCTAGCGCTAGCCCATTACCACTTCAACTATTTCACACGTTCCGCTATATCTGCCACTTTGGTCATGCTTTTTACCTACATATGTATGTATTGCTCTTATGACACATTTTCATGCTTGACTGTGTGCAGCATTCTTGAATTCAGCATCCACGTTTCACATCCATACGTCATAACTGGCAATACGCATTGGTCGTATGCCAGTTATGGTCGTTCTTTTTTAGCATAGCTGGATGTTGGATTGAAAAACTATATTCATTCTTATATAACTTAACCTCATCTAACTATAAATTATGTAAATGTATTAAATTATTTCAATTTAAACCTTAGATAAAGCTAAATATGTACATATTGGATCATTTCAATTTGAGTTTTGGTTCACTTTAGACGTTCAAGTTCCATTTTGCCACAACCCAATACAAAATCGTCATATTGCAACATCAAATTTCGTATATAGCCAACTCTCTCAAAACTTATGCAATTAAAATATGACGTATTGCAACTGTGTGTAGGAGAGCTAATTTAAGCAGCCTGCTGTCTCACACGCATTAGGGATGCAATTAAATTGCCATCGTGCATCGGTAGATATGCACTATCAGATAATACCTATATAACAATACTGTGCACTATATGAATTTTGATCCAATTATGTACGCGTTTGACTTTCCAGGACCTTTCAGGATTTTTCCACGCCAGATACGTGGCTCATACAATATGTCCAAGCACACCTGAGTACAAATTTATACCAGAGCACGTCACGTTCCACTTTTGCGGTCCAAAAATGCTCATACAATATGCACTCACCCACTCCCACATAGGCTTTATTATATGGCGTGTGAGCGAAATGCTGAACTTTAATTAATTAAGCTCTATACGCCACCGCAAATGGCAAATTTTCAAAACATTCGCAAAAAAAGCTTTTGCGTCATTATATTGGCACTCGTGTGTCACCGTTACGAAAACCAAATGGAAAAGTCATGTTAAAATCCACTGAACTATTCATTTATAAAAACGTAATATTCACATCAAAAATAGCACGATGGAAATAGAATATCCAAATATGCATACGTTCGCTTTGTGACGATTGCTTAATTGCGACTGGCTGAGGTATTGGAAGTTGTGTGGCTTTAATCAATAGATAAGCACTAATCAACTGAAATCTCTTTAAATATATAGACATTTCGATTGTAGTGTTTGCAGTGAACGATAGCGGCTCCCCTCTCATTTCTAAGTAGATCTTCGCATCTGAGAAATCTAATTGGTAGTCATCAAAGCTACTAATTAGTTGAAGTTGGGTATACTGTGTGTGTGTGTGTGTGTGTGCTGATTGCAAATTAGTTACAGGCCAACAAATCCTCACCATATTGTGCACGATAGTGTTTAATCTTAATTGAATGCAAGTATTATATCCTTACCCATACGTGCGAGTAAGTAAGTATGTACTTTGCCATCACTAGTATATAATGTTTATTTGCTATTTTTGAATTTTGGTATTTCACATTTTTTTCAGAGCAAGGAAGAGAGGTAAAAAGTGTATTTTATTTGTCGTTTGTGTATAGATAAACAAAATAATGTTTAATCCCAAAAAAACATGTCCTGGAGCAGATAAATGTTCCCGTTGAATGTGACCCGTGTACCTTTGCTTTGCTACAAAACTCGGAAAATTATTTTCGCAACAGTTTTTCCTTTGATCCGGCTCCGATGAAGCTCGTGTGCGAAGAAAATGAGAAAATTCCAACGGTGAACGTGTGGAATATACCTTTGCGAATTTTAATTAAGCCATGCGCATATGTGAATAAATTTTTGCAGCCAACGCACTTCTTTATCCATTACTCATTTATATTTTTAAAATGTTGATAGCAAAATAAACAGCTATTATGTGGGATACTGAAAAACTATGGTTGCGTGTAAATAAAAATGTATGCTTAAAACACAATGTAGCTAATTTTCAGGAGTCTAAATCTCACTGTTGAAACTTTCACACGGTTGCAGGGTTTAATTATACTACAGTACCTACCTGTTTGAATAAAGTATTGTAAAAAGTTTTCAGACTATAAGAAAAAAGTGCATTTTCCACGGTACAGTGTAAACTTCGAAGGTTCGAACAGTTTTTCCTTTTATTTTTCCACACTTTCGTCGTTCTAATGAAACTTACCGTGGAGACGGAAACTAACTGCAGACGGTAACTTACATTTTTCACCGTTTAAACTTGACAGTTTAACACCCGTCACTCGAGAAAGCTTCAGTGAAAATGTGAAAATAGAAAAACCACAAATCGTGCTCGTTTTTACGTAACGAAACACTTGTCGCCAATATCACTATATCAATGGCAATAGCTGAAAAATTTATAAAGATGTACACGTACTAAATTGATTAAACTAGGCTGTAATTAATCTTAACAGAGAGGTTTAATTCTTCTCAGAAAATGCTGTATATTTTGTTACAATTCGTTGTGTAAAAAAAAAACCGACATTAATTAGTATTTATTTACTATAAAGTGTAAATAATTATCACGTTCTTGGATATAATTCAATACGGAGATTGGTAGGGGAGAGAAGAGCGGGAAACACGAAAAGTTTTCCTAGGGAAAACGAGGACGTTCGGACGTGTTCAGCGAATTATTCTGAAAGCCACAACTCTGAAAGGATAATTAGCACTTTTCACTCGTCTCGACCGGTCCGTCGCGGTTTTCCCGAATTTCGCACGGAAAATCCCCGCAAGTTTTCCTCCCATTCCCCTTCCCTTTGGCACTCCCCGTTCTTCTCGTCCACTTGCACTCGATAGCTCAAAAACTTTTCAATTATGTCTACAAACAAAATATATTTTTCTTTCGCAACAATTAGTGGAATATAATGAAGCCTTTTCACGTCACGCCAAGGGGAGAGGATGACGGGAGAGGGAGTTTATTAAAAACTTACGCGGCGACGAATTGAAAACTTTCCCTACTCGTTTTCCATTCCCTCTTATTTTTCTCCTCGTTTTCAAACTTCCTCCTTAATAGTTTTTCTCGTCTCTGCGTCTGCAATTTAAATTTATCGCGACGGCTGGAATCGCACAATGTTGGCGAAAAGTTCACACAACTTTACACCGAATACACTCTACGTACTCATTCGGCGAGATAACGAAAGTTTGAAAAATAAAAACGAGCAACATTAAAAATAAATATAATTTGTCGCCGATAACGTCACGAGCAAAGCTGAAATGTTGCGACGTTGAGTGGCTTCCACAGTTGAATCCTACGGGATAAAAGATCACCCCCTCATCCAGAGACTAATTGTCTTCTGAAGTGCCTTTGACTGTGTATAGTCCGCAAGTAGTGTGCCGGGTATTATCCCACTCGAGAAGTTTTATTGTCAACGTTCCAAATACGCCATTTTCCAACTTGAAACAGCTCGTTATATCCGATGCACACAATCTCCAATTTTTATTCGATATAACACAAAATACCTATTTTTTTATACATTTAATCCACGGTTTGTACCGTTTTATATATAATTATAAGTACTTATATTATAAATTGGGCATATTTCCATATCTTTTGTGTTTTACGGCCTTTATTATAATTCCAAATGGCGCCGCCAGAAAGTGCTCTAGTTAGAAAATTACCTACACATTTGCGAAGAATCACGTCGCATAGACTATAAATTAATGAATTGTGTGTGTATAAATGTGTTTTATTGCATTTCGCTATGCAAATTGCGTCGGAGATATGTAAATATGCGGGAGGTTGCGCGTTTTAGTTTGCAGATTCGTAAAATGGAGATAAATTGGAGGGGTAGTCGGCCTCAAATTGCCCTATAAAATTTGTTTGAACCCACCATTTCGAGACCCGTGACCTTAAATTATAGCACCTCGCTTACGCAAAGGTCACATTCGTTTCGTTGCACCACCATACATATCGATACAAAATATAAACAAATTTAATTTAATTCTGTACTGAATTTATATTCGGATGGTGGTAGATACCCTTTTAGTAAACTACCCGTTGTCGCTTTTTTGGTTTCAACTAAAATAAATCGAATATGTGTTTTTTGTTTCAGGACAGTCGGGTTTCTATTTCGGCCAACCGGAAAATCGCTTTGTGCCCGCATTCCAGAACGGTCCCCAAACCAGTGGCCCGTTCTTCGACCAGAACGGATTCAACACCCAGTACCGATCGAACGGTCCCGATTATTCGCGACAGCAAATTTACAACAATCAAAATGATCAGACCTATTCAGACGGACGCTTTGGTGCAGCCAGACAGCAGGCGTCACCATTCCGAACAGGAAACGGAAGGAGTCAAGATGCCACACAGTTCTATCTGAACCAACCCGATTACACTCAAAATGGCGATTCGCTCCAAAGACCCGAAACTTACTCGAACAAACCGACGAGCTTCCAATACAATAACCACCCAGCTTCATCGTCGAGACCTGAATTCTCACATTTCGCCCAGTCGTCACACAACCACGATCCTTCCAAACCGGAAACATTCCTCGGACAAATCACAATCAACAATCCCTTCCCGGAAAATCCACGCGACATTCAAATCAACAGAATCAGGCAACCAAATCACAACGGATTCCTCAAAGCGTCAGCACTTGACAATATCGACTTTCAGCAGGGTTTCCCCAATGCTCCAGAGCCGGTCGATCAAGACATATACGATTACACCGAAAAGGCAAAACCAACTACTTACAATCCACTCAAATCAGACTATGCCTCTAAAGTGAAACAAAATCGAGCTCCGTTCAATTCTAGACCCTCCTTCTACAAACAAGAGCCAGATCTGCAAAAGAAACCGGTCGATACTTATTTCAACAGTAACGAAAACAGTTTCTCGAACACGCGTAGCAGATTCAAACCGAAGCCACTTAGTACGACTACTCCTCACGCTCAAACCGAAAGGAGGAATCGATTCTCCCCTTCGACCAAAGCGCCGAATAAAGCTCTATCGTTCAACTTGCGACCCAATAAAGTCGGATTTAGTCCAAACAAACCGCACTACACGCCCACCACTGAGTACAGGCCTTTGTTCGATTTAGAACCGCTGCTCGAAGACGAGATACCCGATACTAAACTCTTCGGCGATACATACAGAAGCCACTCAAATGGATCGGAGGACGTGCAGGTGATCAAATCCATCGAGATAACCACTCAAGAGCAGCCGACGACGCAAGAAGTGGAAGAGGTAAAAACAACGTTTAAACCAGTAGTTGAAGAGACAACAGTAAATGAAGTCATCGCTGAAAAACTAGAAGAAGTCAAGAGCAACGACAATCACACGGCCGAATCCATAACGAGTCACGAAGAACCAATAACGACCGAGTCGAATACCGAAGTAGACGAAACTGCACACGACGCCAAAGAGGCAATCGAAACGACCGAATATTACGACGACGAGGCAGAATACGCAGATGAGGTCGATCAAAATAATGAAAGCGTACCGAAAACAAATGATCAACAAGGTGACAACACTTTCCACACTGACGAAGAAGAAGTCGAATACGAGGATGTTCAAGATAATGGCGACATTTCAACACCCATCAGCGAAATTTTCGACATATTAACCATGAAACCGAAGCCGGTTATGGTCAAAGACGATAACTTTAAAGGATTCGTCGATAGTGCACTCATAGATAATACTGAACCACCGTCTTTTGTCACTGAACAATATGTGGAACCCAATGAAAAGCATTCCACAAGCGCGATCAATGATCAGACAACAGATCAGCCGGCAATTTTGTTGGGAGAAGAAGTTGTCTCAGTCGTTACAACGAAAAGCGTTGTAAACGGCACATTTAGAGTTCCAGACTATACTTCGCCACCTCAAAACACAGTTCAAATGTCCGCATCGTCTGAAACTTCAGAATCTACGACCGAATCGCAAGAAGCTAAGAACCAAAATGTGCCTAACGCTACTGAAAGTTGGGTCGTCGTAGCCTCGGTTCAAACTAGCAGAAGTGTATCTGGTGCAAGATTCCTCCCCTTCCCAGCAGTAGCTGTAGAAGACAAAAAGAAAGCACCTAACGATAAACCAGAAACAAGCATAGCTAAAAACGAAGATGAAAAATCCACCGAAACCGATACAGAAGAATACACCGATACAGAGACTACAAAGTCCACAGAAAGCATAATCGATAAACTCGATAGGGTGCAATCTGAACTGTCAGGTGGATTCCTTTCTGGTGGATTCAAGGGGGAAAATAAGGACTTTGCCGTTTTAACCGAGATGCCTCTCGAAAATGTCACCGAATATAAAACCACTACGCCGACTCCAGCCATCCAAATATTCACCGTGAAAAGCACAACTTCCACGTCGACCACAGAAAGAGCATCTCCTGAACCTCTTCCAGTGACCATAAAAAAGTTTTCACCTTATTCTCGTCCTGCTCCTACAACGCCGAAGCCCAAACCCAAAGCAGTGTTTGATAATATAAAAATGGACGAATTAACCGGTCTTCTTCCAGCTGGATTCAAAGCGAGATCCAGTTTCAAAGATAGAAAGATCACTACAACGACTGAAAAACAAACAGAAGTCTCCGAAAAAAAAATTGATCTTTCCAGTACATTACTCAAGAGTAAAATAGCAATCCAAAGTGACCTTTCATCACTATTGCCTAAAGGTTACAAGCCTCCCAAAGAAGAAAAGTCATTCTCAATAGATGATTTGTTTAAGAATACCAAAACCGATAATATAGGTCATCTTTTGCCACCTGGATTCAAACTGGCTGAAAACAAAACAGAGACGACGACTGAAAAATCTGCAAAAAATAGCAAGGGAAGTGGGGTGTTTGCAAAAGCAGAACCAGTAGACATATCCTCTTTATTGCCGAAGGGATACAAGTTGCCTAGAACTACTACCCAGAAACCGACATCGCCATCTGATTTATTGTCGCAAGCGAAACCAGTAGATATTTCAGCCTTTTTGCCACCTGGATTCAAGTTGGAAAACAAAGAAATTACTTCAAATAAGACAGAAACGAGTCCAATTTTGAAAACTGTTAAATTTGCTGACGTATCATCTCTACTACCACCAGGATTCAAAGCCAAACCCGAAGAAATTAAAACGACTGAAAAATCGACAACGTTGTCTGGAGTTCCTACAAAATTAAAGGAACCAATCAAACTAGTGTTTCCATCTCGTCCCGGAGCTGGTAAACCAGGTAAAAGACTTACAACACCAAGAACTTCAAACGAAGGTGGCTCCAGTGGAGGAGTGTCTCCGCCTTCCATACACAAAGGTTGGCCTTCAAGGTAAATATTAACAATGAACTTCTTTAATCACCTTACTGTCGTTATTTTTTGGCGTCCCACTTAGTTGTAATATGTTTCAGAGCTACTACTGAGTTCACTGGTTGGCCAACACAATCTACAACACCATTCTCTATTGAAAAATTATTAGAAGCACAAAAAGCTGCTACTGCAACACCCAAAGACGAAGCAGGTGTTGAATCGTCTACCAAAAAAGTCAAATCTACTACAACTCCAGAGCCAACTTCTCCTCCCACTACAGTACCTACTACTCCAGGTGTTTGCGAAAAGGATTGTGACTTGGCTGCTACAATCAAAATTGTCGGAGGTATGCATAATCAATATTAACATGACTTGACTATGAATTGATCAACATTCTACTAATATGTTAAAATAATCATAGGTGTTAAATGGGTGCCGGAACTTTTGGACCACAACACAAAAGAATGGCAACTTTTGGCCAATGAAGTTTCTAGAGAGGTTTGTTTATCTTTCAATTGTTCAACTATTTCATACAATAGCAAATTATAAACAACCATTTTGTACGTTTCAGCTTGATGTGGCATACTCCAAATCTCCAGCTCTGAAGAAATGGTACAAGGGGATCCGCATTGACAGTTTCAGCAAAGGGTCCGTGCTTGTCGACTACTTTGTTGAATTGAATGAAATCGGTCAAAAAATAGACACTTTCGAATTGAAAAAAATGTTCCACAATTCTTTGAACGATGCCAAGCCTGGTTCAGTGACGGAAGAAATCAAAAAAGACAAGGAAAGTCAACCGGATAAATTGACGGGAAGAAAAATAGAAGACAGCTTCGATCCAGACGCTATGATCGGTGATGAACCACCAGAATCTAGATTGGAAAATAATAAATCGTTCCGAGAAATTGTTGATTTATCAAAAGGTAAACTAGAAATTGGAAAGTTCGTATTAGATCCTATCTACACAGAATTCATCGGTAAGTGTCCAATAATTGTTTAGTAAAAATATCATGTGCATAATTGGCATAATTTTTCATTTTATTATATTATTTCAGTTCTTCCTAAGCGTATAGAGCCAACAGTTGGTTATGCTGAAGATAATATGTTACTACCACAATGGGGTATTGCAGTTATAGTTATAGCTCTGGCTTCTCTTCTCTTCGTTGCTATATTTGGAGTCACTGTTGTACGTTTGACGTGAAATATATGACTTTAATTTCACCATGTGAAAATTAAACAGTAATAATTCTAATAAACTTTCATTTTATCAGTTGTTAAACAGACATAAGAGTGCCAAAGCAAAACAACCCATCCCGTTGAGCGAAGATATGTTGAGAGAGCTAGACAAATCGCACATGGGAGGTGCAGCTGCTGATGATTTATACATGCAAGATCACGAGCCACCGTATCCACCGAGAGTCAACAAGGTATGTATCATATTTCTAGAACAATAATCAACTATTTTTTGAGTTTTAACGGATTCAAATTCTTAACTTCAGAGAGGTTCGACTGCTATGATGGATTCAATGCCATATCCTGGAAATCCTGGAGACTCTTGGCGTTCGGAGTGGGGTCCTTATTATAATCAGTATCATGGACAGCATTACGCTCCTGATTCTGGACGCGGTTCGCAGAGTTACACAGGAGGCAATGCCAATTACGGGTAAGTCGTTCAATAAAATACATTTATTATCAAATATATTTAATTTAATCCAAATTTTAAATTCTAATTTCAGCAAACAAGTTTATTTTGTGAAAAATAAAAAAATAAAATAATTGCATTTTAGGTACAGCGGCTCCCAAACGTACGGCTATAATGGTGGTGGTTCTCAAAACTACGGTTACTCGGAGGGTGTTCGCACGCTCTACCCGAGAAGAAGATCCGACTTCGACAGCAACTTTTGAACAGTCATAGAATAATGATAATTTATTTTATTAAAACATTTACAAAAGCGCCAAATTATTTGTAAAGTTAAAACACGTGTATAAAGCGAGGAAGACGGTGTGTGGCGTTTCAAAAAATATATTATAATAAAAAAAAAAAATCTACTGTAATCCAAAGTTGATTACAGGAACAAATCGTAAACTTTAGAATGTAACTTATGATAAAAATCCTGCTGAAAGTGTTAATTTATAAAGACAATTTTCAGCTGAATAATTATTATCATAATTAGCGGTCTAAAGTTTTTAAACTTGCTTCCGCAGTCAACACTGCTGTAAATGAGTGTCAAATTTTTTGTGTATACTAGTTTTAACCTTAGTCATAATAGTGTAATAATCGTGTACCCTAAAACTTGTAACGGCCTCACACGTAGAAAATAATTGCATAAACATAAATTGTGATCCATCAATGTAACCGTATTCTATACATTATAGATGATTACGAGGTATATGCTTATTAAATAAATGTATACCTTAGTCATGATACTTATATATTAAATTATTTTAAAATGTATAGTGAGGCCATTACACTTGGGCAGAGCAGCGATAAGTCATATTTGTGAATACGTATTAACGTACACCCTTATCGTACCCAAAAGTATATCGTGATTATGAAAATTGTTGCTCTGCCTACTTTTATCCTGCCATTTTAGATTGTGAAATAACTACCTTTAGTGAATTGATACTTATTATTATGTATTATTATTGTATTTTTATTACTTAGAAATTCGTTTGAGATTTTATCACGTATAGATACAGAGCTGTATTAAATGATTTTCCAAATCGTTGTCTATAAAATAATAATTATTCAACTCTGTGTAATATGGATATAGTCATTATTAATTTATTATAAGTAAATACTCATTATTCCATTCAAACTCATGAAATCGTATGTACGCAAGTCGTAGAGTAAGCCCTGCTTAATCCCACTTTCCCAGTGAAAGCTTCACACTTTACACTACTCTGCACGTTTGATGTTAAGTGTGAAGTTCGATGGCATATGTATGTATTTATTTTAATCTTATCTCAATATCATTTTCACAACGCAGACAATACATTTTATTAGAAAACAACTAGATAAAGTTTCACTTTTATGACGTAACTAGCGCCTTTTAAAAAATTCTGTTTAACGCTTCGATCAAATATTTAATTCAATTTTCATCGTAGATGTATCAGTGAAAATGATTTAAATAATCTGTGCAAAAGGGAATTCAAGTGTTGTTTTATTGACTATACAACATTGGCATATCTGATTGGAAAATATGTGTATCTAACATTAAATCCAAAGATGGTTGTGATGGTTGATGACATGCACAGACAAATTTAACAATAATAAGATACATATAGAAATAATGCTTTTTTTGCAAAATCATAAATGAAAACAGTTCACAAAAATAATAATCATCAGTTCCTATTTCAAATAAAGCTCAAATTCAAAAATAACGTGTCACAAAATGATCAATAAGTAAAAAAAAATACCAAAAACAGTATTGTATCGAAGCGTTCGGACGTATGAAAGTCTGAACTTTAAATAGAAAGATGCTTTTATAAAAATGCCTTTTACTAGTATAAATATAATGTTTAAACAATTCTATATATTATATTATACAAATAATACACACATTTACGAATTACGTTTTCCTATAATTTCCTATAAGCGTATGTATGAAAAGACGTACATACTGACATAAAAAAAAGACATCTTCATACTAAATTTAGACATTTAGAATTTATTGATTTGAATATATGTAACTGTGTATATATTATACAAATTATTGATTAAAAATATATTGTTTATTTAAATGATTTACATGAGGCTTTATTTATATAACCTTACCTACTATCCGATGGAGTTAAATAAAAACACGTGAAGTGAAGATTTGTTTGATTTATTTAATATTTATTACATTGTCAATAATTAACAAAAAACGAAATATTAGAAAAAATAAACATTTATATGGCACTGATGGCATAAGACTATATGTATTTACAAAATGGTTAAAGAGTTTTGAAATTATTTGTAATGAAACAGTATGCTTAAATTCAATACATTAATGTGTTTTGATCTAATGAATTTATGTATAGCTCGTCAGTATTACTAAAGGTTAATTGTATTACATTTAAATCCAAATCAACATTAAATGATAATCTAATTAAATTATAGCATTGATAATACATACAAAGAAAAAGTTGTGCATTTAATCACATTCGTTATTAAAACACTAGCAAAACTATCCTTTCCATTTTTACTTTATTTGACACATTTTTACTTACAGCAAGTTAAAATATGTAGTGTCGACTCAGCACAATACAATCGATTATTTCAATTCAACACAAATTTTATTAATAAAAATATAAAAACATTTGTACTTGTGTAAAATCAAATGACCTGAACGTAAACGTACAAGTATAACAATTAAAATCAGTGTAATGTTAGAGCAGCCGTGCTCAGTCTATCCCCAGTTTTTGTATGTTAGAGGTGGGTGGAGCCTTGTCTTTTTGATGGCCAATACCGTTGACATATTAACTGGTGACGACATATTTATTGTCGAAATAACACCAAACCTACATATGTATGTAAGGTATTCCGTATTGGCCATCTCTAGTACATACAAAAACTGGGGGGATAGAATGAGCACAGCTGTGTTAAACTAGCATATAATAAGTTTGTAATGAGGCATTACCACACAAAAAAACTAGCAATAAATACACCAAGTAAATTATTTATCATATTTCACTCGTTAGTTGTACATTGCCAATAGTGGGTATGCTGTGCTTCGACAGATTCTGCCATCAGATTATGCTTATCGGTGTAAATGCCCCATTTTACCACGGTGTATTTATAACTTTTGATTAGTATTATCCATCACGGAATAAGCGGTCTTTGCAAGAACGATAGTTTCATACACTATATACAATAATATAAAAATATGTTTCAAGTAAAAAAGCATAGGTTTACAATTTCACAACAGTTATAATAGATTAAAATTTGAATAATTAATCAATATTTATAATAACAATAATGAAAAAATGCCATAAATATATATGTATGTAAACATACGGGTCCTATCAGAGGAGGGGACTAGCGGGGCCTTTTGGCCCCGGCACGGCGTAGCTTACACGGATGAAACTAGTGACAAGTAGTAGACTAGTAAAAAATAATCAACACACTAAGGGGCACCACGAATTCCACGGGAATGCACCCCTCACTAACTAGTAGTGTTGTAAGATTCTCGGTAATTGTCTTGAAAATGTTTGAGAATACTCTTTTTTAGAGCAACGGAGGGGTTTTTATATTATTCTGTTGAAATTATACCTTCTGCGAAAATGGATAAATTCTTGTGAATTGTAAGGTGTGAGGGAGGGCATGAATAAAATTAATTAACTAATATAAAAACATAATAAATGATAATTTTTAGCATTTTGCATTTAATATGTATGTACCTGCTGAAGTAGAAATAAAACGAAGAATGAAACTAGGATGGAGTGCTTTTGGAAGAATGGACAGTTTTTAAATCCAACATTCTGCTATGCTTAAAAAAGAAGGCATACAACCAATGCGTACTGCCAGTTATGACATATGGATGTGAAATGTGGATGCTAAATTCAAGAATGTTACGTAAAATCCAGTGTACACAGAGAAGCATGGAAAGATGTATGCTCGGTAAAACAAGAAGAGATCGTAAGAGAAATACATGGGTAAGAAGCATGACCCAAAGTGGCAGATATAGCGGAATGTGTGAAAAAGTTAAAGTGGCAATGGGCTGGATACATAGTGAGAAGAATAAATGGTAGATGGACGCGAGAAATACTGAAATGGTATCCGAGAGGATGTGAAAGAAAGCAAGGTAGACAGAGTGGACGACGCAAAATGACGTGATTAAGACCGAGTGGACGATGGGCTGATGAATTGGGAAGAATGTGTGGAGTCAACTGGATGCAGATTACTCAAGACAGACAAACATTGAAGAGGATTGGTGAGGCCTTCATCCAGCAGTGGATGGTGAATGGCTGAAAATGATGTACCTGCCGAGAGGGCGAGCAAATGTGGCTTTTGTGGTTATATTGTTTACCAACCATTTTTTACATTGCTTTAAATATTAAAAAAATACTTTTTTTATATTATGTAGCGTGTTAAAAGAGAGTGAACGATTTCGGCGAAAAACCCAAAGCAATGTAACGCTTAACTAAATCATAAAATGACGAAATGACACATTCGGTCTCATCGGAATGAAAATATGTCATTCAAAATGTTCTCAGACATTCTAGAAAGTTTTATTAGGTTCTGAAAATATTTTAAAATCCTCCAAAAAGCTATAAAACCATCTAGAAATGTTTTATAACTAGGAAAATAGAAAATTGTCAAAAATTCTCGAAAAAAACACTATTTACTGGGATGCGGTGCTTCTCTGAAATGTACACCTATTTACGGCTACTCCCATAAGCCATTAGTCAGTTATCCAAGTCATTCAAGTCAAGAACTATTCTCTGAAAGGCCCCGAATATATATATATATATATATATATATACATACATATTTATTAAAAACACGAACAATTTGTTGCACAAAAAAAAAAGCTCTCTCTTTCGCCGTTGCACATTGAGCAATAGCAGACGCAACTCTCGAAAGTGTTCACATGTCAAGCAATTTTAAAACTTACAATACTGTCTCAATATCGCTTATATACATACATATGTACATGTCTCGTTGCCTTTTTGTTCAAAACCAAAATGCCACCGTAAATATTTGTTTTGACAACTTCCTTACACATGGAAAACTCTCACAGTCCATATTCTTAAACGCTTCAAGTCAATAAACCAGCAATCCTCGAACAACCCACAAGCTCGTAATATTCGCAGTAAAATCTGTAACAACTGTGTTATCACTTGTAAAACACGAAACACAACACCCTGTGATATAAACACGAGATATATTCAAATTTAAAACATAAGAGTTTGAAAAAAACAACACTTACTCGAAAGTTGTATTAAAATATCAATTACTATTAGCGTAAATGCGAGATTTACCTTTTTTAATTAATTTATATGGAAAATACGTATTCATTTGGCAAATTGTTAACCTTAAGAAGTAACCAAATTATTTTTAAAAACCTTAAACAATTAGGTTTGCAATATTAAAAATTGTTACTATGTACAAATGTGCGTAGCACGCTTACAATCATCCAAAGGTATTTGTGAATATACAATAATTAAACGTTAAATGCATTTAGAACGGTATACGTAGATGGTAAAATACAGCACTTGTGGCACTCAAGAAGTTAGAAAATCTACATTATTTAATTTTAAGAGTGCAGAATGCACACAAGACATTGGTCTACAACAGCGTTGTCCAATATACATAAAAACAAAACTATATTAAAACAGTTGTCTAAACGCCGAAACATACATATCACATCCCACACAACGTGATGTTTACGCGTCGGACAATTCGTGAACATACACGCCCCACGCTATCACACATCGATCGATCATACACAAAACTCAATCATGGCTTTTATCCCATACGTTATAATGGAAGAATTAAGGCTCACGCAAACTTACCATACAACACGTGACGTGACGCTATTGCTATTAATTGAAGCGTGAAGTGTCGTGTTGCGTGTTTGTTTCTACGCCTTTAAGCATTTCATCACGTAAGCTTGCATCGTGTGGAGAAGGGTGTTGCATGTATGTTTCTACGCCATATAAAATAGTAACCCTATAGATTCATGTGTTTAGGATCGCATCAGAAGACGTGTATGTATGTTTCTGCCTTTATTCACACAAAGGTGCTAATTAAATTAATTCTCCCAAATAAATGTACATATTATAGTGACGGCGTTTACAAACATATCAGACAACGCTGGTCTACAGTTAACAATAAATTTTATATACAATAATTAGTAAAAATTACAAATAAAATGTGAAAGTATTATTTTCTAAAATGATAAAATTAAATATTATCTCGCTATATACATACATAGTCGAAGTTAAAAAATCAAAATCATTTTCGTTTAAAGTCTAGACGGCGTCGTATTAAATTACGTAGGTGTTAAATTGCTCAAAATTTACATTGGTACTATACGCATATACGCATGTATAAAATGTGAGTAAAAACAACTGGTAAAGCTACACACGTGTAAAATTGACGAAAAAATTGAGCAATCGACCCCAGTTTTATTCAAGACACTTGTGAGTTTTTATTGCAATGTCTCACCAATTTTGAAAAATTTGATTTTTATGGAACACTTAACGCCAGTAAGCACAAATTCAAACGGCTATCTCTTAATAAAGTTACTAAGAATACGTACACTCTTAGTAAATTGATATACTAAGGATAGAAATTTAGTCAGTGCCGACAAGTTTAAACGACCCATTATAGATATACATATGTACATATGTACATACTCATAGAAAATTAATGAAGAAAGAAAACTGAAAAATATACAAATTGAACAAAGAAAGGCACTTTTGAATTTACACGTTATTACTTCACAGTCAAAATTTATTTATATTCTATTTATTTTATTCTTTACTTTTTTGATCATGTACAACCATTTTCTTTACAGAACTATGTATTTTTTAGGTCAAATACAACTCGTAAGATAAATTTATAAATTAATTAATTAATTAAATTAACTATTGGCATGTAATTATCAGGTCAGTAACTTTTCCGATTTTCGGTCAGTTTACCAAATGGTGTGTGATTTTAATAAATGGTCAGTACGTTTTATAAAAGATCAGTGGACACAGGTCAGTACACAGTAATCAGTAATTAACACTGAATGGTAAGTGAATTCATATAAACAGTAGGTATTTCACTATAAAATCGTTATTTACCGACCGTCTGCTAAAAAAACACTTACCTAAAATATATTTTTTCTGACTGATTTATAATACGGTACATTTTCTTGAAAAGTTACCGACTGTTTATTGATTTAAATACTGACCGATCAATTAGTCGCCATAATTATTTAGATATACATATATATAAAATTTAGCATTAAATAGGAGGTATAATTATGCAGATAGAAAGATAACAAAAATAACAACTTATCAAGTGAGAGTTAATGTAAGATCCAATTTCATGTCGAAAGCTATTGAGCGAATTATGTCTTTTGATAATTCTTATGCACAGCAATGTAAAATATCACATGAAAATATTATTAGTTCAGTTTATTTCAAACCGATTTATTTTATGGAAAATCTGGATACTATGACTTTCACAGTACGACCGTAAATATCATGCAATGCTGTATTTATTGCAAGAATACGGTTCCGTTGAAAAATTCAATATCTCCAGGCGAACCACAGCATGAAAAAGTTTTAAAGACGATGAATTTAATAAATTGATAGACAAAATGTGATTCAAAATACAACGAATTTATTTTAAGACTTCAAATACTTTAGGTAGTTTAAAATATCCCAGTAATATTCACGTCGTAAAAGCAACAAAATTTGAACTTAATCATTACAGTAGAACCTCGATTATCCGGATTTTCGATTATCGGCTACATGTGCATATTTGCACTTATAGCTGCTGAGTCAGTAGCCGTTTAGATTCAGGACAGGGTTGCTGTTTCATGAAGGAGAGAGCGTAAAGTTATGACAAAATCACAAAATAAAGAAGTCGAAGAGTATATTTTCATGTGGTTCATTCAAAGGGGATCTTCTGGACAGCCAATGTCTGGTCCATTATTACAAGAAAAAGCGATATTTTTTAACACAAGATCAAATGGAGATCCAAACTTAAAGCAAATTCGGGTTGGCTCGAAAAAATTAAAGGGCGACGTGCTCTGACTTATATTTGACTTACCCTCAGAAGAACAAGACCGAGAAGACAAAGAGGAGATTGCCGATGGATGAATAGTGGTCGTACACATTCTGAAGCTTTTCAACGCTTAGATATTGCTATGAAATAGTTTGAGAGACAAGAACTTGTATATCTCAAAAATATGTGATTTGGTGGCTTTGAAAAGGACAGCTAAACCTTTAGGCAAAAATCAATAATTGAATTTCTCACAAAACAATAATTTTCTGTAGGTGTATATTTACATATTTTATGTAAATAAAAAATATTCATACTAGATTTGTATGAATTTTTCTCCTTTCGATTATCCGGATTTTTCGCTATCCGTACCGTCTTAATCCCCATTTAGTTCGGATTCTACCATTCTACCGTTCGGATTCTACTGTATATGATTAAATCACACGCAATATAAGATAAATATTCAAAGAAGATCGTCGGAGAATTGTGCTGAAAAAGAGAGCCAAACACGAATGAGAATATCATAAGGCAAACCGTTACATGTTCACAGAGTTATTACAAATAACGCTAAGACTGTATCACACGGATCTTTCGTTCGATATCTCGTCGGCACATCGGACACAACTGTTCGATGGAATCAGAGCATTTGAGACAGCAACAGAGGTGACCGCAAGGAATGAACACGACGGCACAACTGTTCTCCATACATACGACACACTCGGACCTCTCCATATCCTGCGAGCTACCCTCGACGGAAGTCTGAGGACTGATGCTCGGTTCGCTTAGGGGCGGTGCCGACGGAGCATCTTCACCTACGGACGTGCTCTGACCCAATTTAGAATGCGCAGCCTCCATCTCTTCCAAATACAACCCGACCGCATGTAAAATGTTGGCACGATCGACGCTCAACCGGACGCCTTGCTCCGACAACATACCGTCGTTCAACGTTGCCAACTCGTGCTTCGACGAAATCCAAAGCACCAAGAACGGCAAGCAATGTATAACGCCCTCCTGGAGCAGGTAGTTGGCGAGGATCGGATCCAGTTGCTGTTGCGAAAATACCAAATGACTCGGCAAAGTCTCCATGAGCTGCTGATACCGAATGAGCCAGAAGTCTGACGATGTCTTTTTTTCCATTTCCATGGCTTGCAGCGTCTCGATGAGCTGGGACCGTCTCGAGCCTTGCTGTTCTAACAAATCCACCAAAAGCAGTGACAGCTTGATTCTCTGTTCGGCCAAGTTGTCCATGTTGTCGTCCAACTCAAGTTTCCTACGATCCAATTCAATACAAGACAATTTGGCTAGATGCGATTCGACGAGCGAAATCTCCTGAACCAACCCCCAAGTTCTAGCATCACCCTTTTCCAAAAGCGCTCCGACGGCCGCCTTTTGCATATTTTCATCTTTTAACAAAGCTTCGATCAAATTCAATTGCAATTCATCGCGCGACTTCAACAAATCGTTCATTTGATAATTCGCATTCAACTCTTGTACGAGGAAAGACTGTTTAGCCTCGCTTTGAGTCTCGCCGTAGACTTTCAGCGATTTTTCATACTCGCACTCCTCGCGCAGCAAACTCTTCATAGCTTTCAACGTATCGACTTTCTTCAAATCGGTATATTGCGTACGGCACATCTCCAACAATCGATCGTGCTCTTTCTGATCGTGTTCTAACAGTTGTTGTATATGCTGCGGATTCGACAGACTCATCTGCAACAACCTGGCGACGACCTCTTCGGCGAAATCATCCTCGTCGCGAATCTGTTTAATCAACTTCGACCTGTCCACGTCCTTTTCGTGTTGTATCTTATTGAACTCAAAATCGAGCTTCTTCTGCTCGCGGGTGTAGTCTTCGAGGAACTTTTCCTTTTGACGCTTGGACGCTTCGTGAATCTCATTCTCCAAACGTTGCATACTCTCATCTTGCTCCTCCCAATTGGTAAGTTGACTGCGTAAGCTCTTGTTATACTCGACGGGACTGAACGGCGAATGTGGACTGATTGAAAACGGCGAAGTGGCATCGTCGACCGTATCCACCGGTTCGATATACTCGACGTTAGACTCGTTGCAAAGAAATTTCATGATCTCAGACGCACCCTGTAGTGCAATTTCGCACGGTGGATACGAAAAGTTGTCGGCATCCAATAAGATAGACGATAGAGTGACGGCACCGCTCAACTCTTTACACAGCGTTTTGAGACCATCATTGTGCGACACGTTCAAGTGTTTCAACCTAGTTAACTTACCCAAAGCCGGTGTTAACGATTTGATGCAATTGTGCGACAGGTCCAGCACGCGAAGATTCACCAAGTCACCGATCGTTTCGGGGAGTGTTTTTAGGTGATTGTTGTTAGCGTGCAGCTCCATGAGGTTGACAAGTCGGTTTAGGGCGTCGGGTAGTTTCTGTATTCGGTTCAGCGACACGTCGAGGATTTGGATGAGGATTAAGTCGGCGAGATCACCACCGTCGTTCAGATGTGACAGCTGGTTGTCCCGGAGGATGAGTGAGTCTTTGCGGAAGACCCGACAGAGGCTGTAGACTCCAGAGGGTACGGCTCGCAGTTCACACTCTGACAGGTCAAATTGGGTGTCTGGAGATTCCCTAGCGATGCATAGTTTACGTTGTAAACGTGCCCTTACCTCTGCCCGGCCTCCGCCCTCTGTTGTAGTGCTGCCGCCCCATCCAAACGCCCTCATGGTGAAGCCGCCGTTAGCTGAGCACCCCATATGGTGCTCCTCCTTCTCCACTTCTCCACCTCTCCACCTCACCACCGCACTCCCCGCTCGCTCTTCGTGCCCCTTTCCGAGCTACGCACCTCGTAACCCCGATACGCCACTTGACGTTTGACAGCTGATAACGGTGCTGCCATTGTATAATACAGTGCTGCCACTCTTCGATGTCAACTGAGAGTTGACATCGAGGCAACCTTCGAGGTCAAGTGTGAACCACCGAGTATAGATACGTTTCTGATGGTTCCACGACAACACGTTCACGGACTAAACGTTCAACGACAGAAGGTTGCCGACAAAACGTTCACGGACAAATTTAATGGTTCCCGACAAATTAATGTATACGGCAAATCAATCGCGACAAATCGTCCACGATGAAATGTACGCGACATAACCAGTGGCGAACTGGCCATACAAGCGACATTGCGACATTGGCAAGTGGGCCCCGCTATCTGTTAGAAAATATGGGCCCTCAGTAAAATTAAATAGCTTGTAATAATTCTGTAAATAAATTTACAGGATATTGCACTTTTGATATTTCAACAAAACAAATTTCTTACGATATACACAAAGAACTAATACCTGCTTTTACAGCCCAAGGGTCGGTTAACTTTTTTTATAAGGGTCGAAATCCATATCTATGGGTCGAAATGTAAGTTTTCAACATTTGCGCCGGCCCATTTCCAACCTCAAGATTATGTATATACATACATACCTACATATGTAACAACGACCCACTGAAATAAAAATGAGAATAAACAAATTTCCGTGAATAATATAAACTGAATTACTTAAAACAATTTTGATTGGACGATTCATCATCAACCAGCGATTTAAATTTGCTTTATACTTTTAAAATAACATTTGATTATACTTCGACAATATAGTAAGATTTAAATACACAATTTTAAACAGTTTCCGAATATAAAATCTATTCCCGATCTAGACACATCCATGTATATAGAAATATAGGATAGGGGCTCCCTCCCCAAAAGCCCGATTTTCGATTAATATTAATTGTTGATGTACAATGTCGCTCATTTCTTGCCGCATTATTTTATGCTGCATTCTTACCTAGGACAAGGGTTAAAACGAAATATACAATGTAAAGGGGGCATTTGGGGCGACAGCGACAGGAGACGGAGACGCGCGACAGACCCAGGAGACGGAGACAGGTCTTTTATGTTTGCTTTGTATAGAATTGTTTGGAGAGCATTTGGCAACGCGCGACCGAGACAAGAGACGGAGACAGGCGAATCGTTCACGAATTAAATGTTCACGGACAAATCGTTCATCGATAAAATTGTTCACAAATAAAATTTTCACGACAGCGTTCGGGGATTCAGTATAATCAATTTAATTTGTAATTAATCATTCAAAAACTGTACAAACCCTCCTTCTGTTATTATTTTATTTATAAATATATAGCTTTTTTCCAATTATGCTTCTCCATTCTTTGAATTTCAATATCAGCCATCCATTCTTCTCGCTGTATGTCCCAGCCACGTTTTATTGCAACTCTTCATGTTATAAATCTTAAGAAATCTTAATTCAGGCCAACCGGTACCCGACCGGTAGACATTTTCACAAATATAGATTAGAAAAAGTGGATTTTTCTTTAGATACACGAAGGACAGTACTCATACAGACTTATTCCTAAAGCTTGCGACACCTGTTACATACATTTGATATTGGACACAACGATCCACCGTTGTCTCTCTCGTTTTTAAAATATTCACTCAGTTTAATTATAAAATCACGGCACTGTCCTTTAACAACTTGTCTTTTCTTAATTGGAGATATTATCAGAAATATGCAAGTATTTATAATGAACACGAAAACTCTAACTATGTATAACAAAATATAAACGTTGAATTCTGCCGACATACGCACATTGTTATATCGCTGGACCAAAATGTAACACGAAACTGAAGCTAAATGCAATTGGTCATTGCGAGGGGTTTGGGGGAGGAAAGGGACAGCAAGTACCTTGTCTTCCGGTCTTCCTAAAACGAAGGGACTATAGATGCTTGTGGGAGTCGAAGTGTTGAAAAAAAAGGTCACTTCTTTGTTATTCGAGATCGGGGTTCTGTCTATTCATTCCTACTCTTGCGACGATTTTTGTCGACCGAAAAGTAGGAAGGGGCATATCTTCATACATATGTATGTACATTATATATATAATAGCCGAAATCCGTCTGTCTGTCTGTCTGTCTGCTGATAACGCTCGCTGAGGAAAAATAATTTAAAAACCACCAGCACGACTGGGGTTCGAACCCACGACCTCAGGCTCGGGAAGAACGTCGTTAGACCAATCTGCTAAAACCAGTCGTGCAGTCGGTCGGATCCTTTTTTTTTAAACATATCGTAACTTGGATTTACCTACAAAATGGATCGTGATTCTACTAATAATACATAGATGACACTATAGAAACTATTATTTTTTTTTGTTTTTTGATTTTTACAAAATCACTTACAAAATTATTATTATTATATATATAATAATTAATAATTATAATATAAATAGTAAAGTAAAAAAAAAATTTTTTTTTTTGAGTGGGTATCGATAGCGTTCAATTAGTGGGGATTGCTATAATGTTTTTTCGATCAATTAGTGGGGATCTCTATTAAAAAAAGCGCTTTACGATATTTAAAATTCAGCGGGCGTTGATATTCAATGGGCTTACAATAGTATTCTATATCTATGACTCAGGTATAAAAATGGTGGTTGTGGGAAACAGTTGGTTTTTGACCGTCGTTTGAGAACATCGTCATTTGACTGTGAAATTGTTGCAAAATGCTGTCTTGTGTAGTGAAATTGTGCCGTAATATATCAAACAAAAACACAAAGAGGTGTGGTATCACACTTACACCTGTAAGTATCTGCCTATATATTATTTGTTAAATACATGATTGTTTTCAAAATTATTCAAGTATCAAAACACGCTGGTCATACATACATTCGAACGACAACTGCAGCAGGGTACTGGATACGAATTTTAAAAATTAACTGTTTTTAATTTTTTTACAAATCTTTATGGACTAAAGAATAATATATCTACAACGTCGCATTATTACAGATTTCCACAAGATCCGATACGTAGGGAAGAATGGGTTTCAAGGATCCGTATCCAAAGATGTGATAAGAAATGGGTCGCATCGCAAGCCAGTACGATATGTTCAAATCATTTTAATGAAAATGACACGTATACAACTAAAAATGAACTTAGTGGGATAAAAAAGGAAGCCTTGCCTATATTTGTAGTGCGTATATATACATATATGTTAAAATAAACTGTCAAACGTACATACATACATACATATATATTTAAAACCTTAAGTAGGTTTATATACATACATATATATATAAATAAAAAAAATTAAATTTAAAATATATTATATGCTTGAATGTACTGTAGATCTCGTAATATCTATTATTCGTACATATGTATGTATGTATGTATGTATATACTTACGTACATATATTTTAATATCTATGTATGTACCTATATATACATACATGTACATATACAATATTTTACGGTTGATTTTAAAATATATTTTTAATTATTGTGGGTATTTAAGAATCCTTCACTGGATTTGTGTTCGCCCTTTTGTCTCAAATCACGAAATATCTGGATTTTTCTACACTAGCAACAAAGATCTGAGGACATATAAGGACAAATTTATAAATTATGTTCGCATGCCAAAATCGACATTTGACGATATTTTGGAATTGTTTTGAGATGACTTATAAAAGAAGGATACAATTTTAAGGACAGCAATATTGTCGGAAGAAAAGCTTTTAATTACACTAAGGTCAGTCAAATATTTATGCATAATAATAATGTTCTTTTGTTATATTTTTTTAAGCTTTTACTTTTTTACCAATGGTTCTGAGAAGATTTATTTATTTATTATGTAATGTATGTGGGTGTGTTTGTTTGTGTTATCTATCCATGCTAATTATATGATGCTTACTCTTTTACAAAAAGTTATTAATGAAGGTAAAACTACGCTTTCCAACATAAAATAGAAAATATTCAGCACAAAGACTACATTACAGTAAAATTTTATAACTTTAAAAAGTTTCCATTTATATACATAGATTCATATCTAGACATATGTATGTATGTATGTACATATGTACATAATAATATGTATGTATGTACGTTGAATTCATATCTATATAGAAAAATTAAATGTCGTATTCTTTGAAAAATAAACGAACAGTTAAATGTAAAGACAATGTTATGTTTACAAATTATTTTTCATTGTCATAATACATACAATTAATTACAATAATGAGGTGGATGACGAATGAGAAGTGTGTGACGAATGAGAAGGAGCAATCAAATGAGCTGTAGATGAATTTATAGGAAATGAATTTGGTTTGGAAAATACATTGGATGAATGGAATAATGAGTCCATGTAGTTCATTGGTAGGAGTTGACGAGTTTTCATCATTTATTTCGTAAAAGGCATCCATGAACTTTTTCAGCCTCGCTTTCTTTTCGTCTACCTTATTTTGTATGGGCTTTAAAAAAGAGAGCAAAAACAATCGATCAGAATCTTCATCGGCGAGTTTTTCGAGTATCTCGCGAGACTCTCGCAATTCTATGCTTTTATTAATGGTTTTTACCAAAGGATCCTCTGAGAACTGAGATGCTTTTGTAAGCGGTAAACTTCACGATCGCAATGATTGGGATCGTGCAATTCTTCATTTTCATAGACAGTCAGTTGAAGTGTTCTGCTCCCGTAGAGCAGCTACCCTGTGCAGAAAAGATAGCTGCTGAAAAAATATATATTCAGCCTTCTTTCCGCCGGCAGAGCCTGATTTTATGGGTTTTTTCCGCTGAAGTTCTCTTACGTAGCAACTACGAAGACCCTTCCACTTACGTTGTACATAGTTGTTCTTCTAAAAAAATATTTGTTTAATTAAAACCATTTTTTTTAATAACATAAATTTTTTACATACAATATTTCGTATTTCAGATATCTCGCAAGTGGGTGCTTATTCCAGGATCTCCAATAAACCCATGTTAAAATCTTGCCGCGCTCAAAAGTACTACCGTGCGCGACGACGCGACGCGACACTGTCGCGTCAGTGGGTTTTGCGCCATCCAAACCCATGTAAAAGCTTGCCGCGCGCGACATGGCCAGTGGGTTATGGCTTATGTACATACATACAACAATTTTATTTATACATAGTACGAGTATTAGCAGTATACATGTGTGTGCCGTATTATGGAAAAAACTGAATGAGAAATATCTGAAACTGCCCACAACAAAGCAATGGATAGAAATCGCAAACGGATTTGAAAATTATAGTAATTTCCCCCATTGTATTGGTGCAGTTGACGGGAAACATATACGAATAATCAAACCTGCCTAAACTGGTTCACTTTATTATAATTATAAAAATTATTTTTCCATTGTGTTACTTGCTATATGTGATGCAAATTATAAATTTATTGCGATCGATGTCGGATCATACGGGAAAAGCTGTCACTCTTCTGTTTTTAAAGATACCACAATTTGAAAAAAAATTGTAATAATTCACTGTCAATTCCAGCCTCTGCAGTTTAAAATTCATCAATATTTCCATATATGATAGTTGAAGACGAAGCGTTTGGCATTGAAAATAATTGAATGCGTCCGTAGGGTGGAAATAATTTAAATTTAACTAAAAGAATTTTTAATTATCGATTAACAAGAGCTCTGAGGTATATCAAATGTACTTTCGGGATTTTAAGTAATACGTGGAAAATTTTACATAGACCACTTAATGTAAAAGTAAATTTTGCACATGACATGGTTAAAACTTGCGGTGTATTATTATACAACTTTATTAAATCAAAAGAAGTTGTAGATCGCGATGAAGCATCCTCCTATGATTTTCCCAACATCGATTAATCTTTCTAGAGGGGGTCGATTATCCCTCACTATCGGAGATAAGCTTGCTGATCACTTTGTGAATGATGATCCACTTCCTTGGCAAAATAATTTTATTTAAATCATAAAAAAATAAGTTACTTTGAACTTGAATATATTTAACTTTATTTTTATTCCATAGATTTAATTTTAGACATTATTTTAACATAGAATTTTAATTTTAATTTTTTTGTTTTATCATTAGCATTCTTTTATTTTCACGGCGAGGACGCAGTAAATTGTTTTCAAACCAATTTTTTTATACATATTTCTTGTATTTTTTTTGTATTTGTAAAATGAATCAATTTGATTAACTTGATAAAAATTCTGACATAAAAACCTAATAAAATTTTTTTATTTTTCGTCAGAATGAAAAAATGTCATTCAAAATGCTCTCAGACACTCAGTCCTATTACTCCTATTAGGTTCTGAAAATATCCTAGAATCCTCTAAAAAGCTATTAAACTATCTAGAGATGTTTTATAACCAAGAAAAAAAGAAATTCTCGAATATTCTCGGAGAATAATCTTTTGGAGAATGTTGTCGTTCTCCGAGAATATTCTCGACTTACAACACTACTTTTTATATTATAATTTTGTAAAACTACATAGATAAATAAAAATGTATATAAATATTCTTGCCAATTTCGTTTTTTCTCTCTTCCAAGTCTGCTCCTTCAAATATGGAAATGATCTCATTCCAGGATCTCCTTTTTACTGTCCTATTGCAATATAGCCCTGACGAATGAATCGATGGACGCTTTTGGATTTTGGAAAAGTATGAAGGGGCATATCTACATACATTGTATGTTCAATATAAACAATATGGGCAGCATGAAGCCCCTAGAAGCGTGAGGCCTCGGGCAACTGCCCAGCATGCCCATGCCTTAAGACGGCACTGCATATAATATGCAGTGCTTACTTTGTAGGGTGTCTTTATAGGTTAGTATTAATAATAAGTAGATGTGGGAAAATAAATAAGAAAAATTACAATGTTTTATGTATTTAATATTATAGTCATGAGATCATGATTACACATTTACATTAGGCCAACATTTATGTAAAATTAAAATGGTTCCATTCCAAATAATAAATTGACAATGTTCGATTATCAAATCTATCACACAAAAATTGCAAAATAACGTACTAAGCCCTAACATAATTATAATTAACAATGTTAAGTAAATTTAGGGCCTACAGAACAACAAAATCAAAGTGTAATATGCAGTATGTAAAAAAAATTAAACAACAATAAACTCAAACCATTTTGCCATAAATTAGATTCATTTCAACTCGTTAAGCAATAAATGACTACATGACATAAAAAAAATACAAATTTTTTATCACATGATATAAAAATATAAAATACAAGTTAAATATGCAATTGAGTAAAATTCTATTTTACCTAAAGCAAAATTATTGATGAACTGCTATATAAAGTTATTTAAATAAATAAAAATTAAATGAAAAAATGAACCAATTATTTTTAATGGCACTAATTGAAACAAACCATTTAATATGTACTTTAATTAAAAAAATATATTTATGTAGTTCTATTTTGTATATATTTTTTTAATATAAATAAAAAGATTTGAGAAAGGCAATATAATAAAGTTGTTTTTTTTTTCGTGTTAAATTAAATACAAAATAAATAAATGTAATATAAAATATACAATAATAACATTCGATAATCTAGATACGTTACAAATTTTTAGATAAAAACTTACAAATATGGCCGTTAACATTCCTAAATCCATGATGATTACATTACACAACAGTTACTAAAAGTGCCTGATAATAACTACATCAAAGTTAAGTGTCAAATAAAATGAGAATCAACATTTCAGGTAGTGAAAAAATATTCTATAAATGTGTGAGCTGCCAAAACAGGGATTATTAAATGAAATTTAGGCTTTTCTGTGAGCCTACTTATTATTAATAACTTCAGTGGTGTGTAAAGGCAACCATGTACAAAAATCACACTAAAAAATATGGCATTAATTTAATTTTACTGTAAAATGTTGAAATCAAGTACACAATTATGTTAAAGTAACTAAAAATCAACATGTAAAATTAAGTGCATTTGAAAAATTGCTTTCATATTTCCCTACAAATTTTCATAATATATTTTTTTTATTATTTCTCATTTATCGATAACATCAGATAATCGATAGTATTAGAGATAAATTTCTTCACATCCAAAATAAGCATAAACATATTACTATACATACATATGTATGTGTGAATGTACATATGTACCTTAGCTACATTCTGAACATATTACTAAGGAAAAATTATTTAAATGCAATATTAGGAAAACAATTCTGATGCTTGTATTTGGCCGAGAGAAAACTAAAAAAAAAAAAAATGGTAACTTTGTGGTGAATTTATACTAACTCAAAAATAGCAGTTGTTAACATGGTTAACGACTAGGCTCATGACAAATACAATAGAGAGACAAATTTACAAAGCAAAAGAAATTGATCATCAAATGCGAATTTAATCAATTTAAATCTTTATAAGATATGACACGTTTAATAAGCTTTCCACTTTGGTAATATTTTTTGTGATTTAAATATACAAGCTACAATCATTCCTCATTGCGTGTCCATCTAATACCAGTAATCATTTCCATATCTCATATCTCACCACTGCTCAAATTACGATGGTTAATCGTGCGCGGATGTGTGTTTATAAAAATATATTTAAAAACAAGGACGATCGAGACAGATGATTTGTCATGGGAATGTTGTATGATACAGATTTACACGTCGAGAAGAATTTCACAAAATATACCAACTATGAAGGAAAGATACAAAAGAGTAATAAAAATTATCACAAATATAACCACTACTGCTATATGTATGGAATTTATCATCCAATTGATGAATTGATCACCGCACTACTTACATCTTGACTTTTACGCGAAAACTTTTTATCATCGTATTGTTTTTGTTTAGCAGATAGATTTAAATCGTCCAGCATCGAATGGCGTTTAGTAACATCGCGATTTCTAAGCAAACCTGGACTGTGCGGTTCGGAATCGCGTCTTTGGCGTGAATCCATATTGTACATTTGGTTCGACAGTGGAAAGCTATCCTGTCTTCTGATCGGTTGTTGGTGAGAATTGGACGAAAACGACTGACCAGTTTCAGCTGGTACAAATGTGGAAGATAAGTATGTTTGAAATGTTGGACGAGTACTCTGTGCAGCTTCTTTTATGGAACCTACAATCATGCATTTACAATAAATCATTTAAATCAATTACATTTGTGTATAGAAGTTATGCTAGATGTAGATGGATTAATTACCCAAGGTTCTGGAAAGCCAAGGTGGCCACGATTGCTTCTGATTTGCCATAGCTGATTGACATTCCGCTATAGCAGAGTTTAATTGATGGGTTAATTCCTGGAAAATTATTATTAATGTAATATTTATCAAGAGAGAATATACATATACTAGTGTAAGCCCGTTCAATATCAACGCCCGCTGAATTTTAAATTACGTAAAGCGCTTTTTTAATAGAGATCCCCACTAATTGATCGCACGGTTGTAAGTGACAAAAAAAAATAATAGTTTTTATAGCGCCATCTATGTCCCCACTAATTGATCCCACGGTATCGATAATTTAATTAATAACCAGGTCGATAATTTTTTTTTTTACCTTACTATTAATATAATTATTATTTGTAAGTTATAATTTATAATTTTGTTAGTGATTTTGTAAAAATAAAAAAAAAAAAAATAGTTTTTATAGCGTCATCTATGTATTATTAGCAGTCACGATCCCTTTTGTAGGTAATGTTTAAAAAAAAAAGGACTAAATTGACCAAGGGCGATAGCGAATAGCATTAGTGCGAGTTCTCTCGAGCCTGGGGTCCTGGGTTCGATCCCCCACTCTTTCTGGTTTTTTTAATAATTTTTCCTCAGCGAGCGTTATCAGCAGACAGACAGACGGATTTCGGCTATTATATATATAATGTATATGTAGAGTAGAATATAGTTGATGCATACCTGATTTGTACATTGAGCTTCAACGTGAGCCAACTTAACTTGTGCCAATTCCAACTCCAATTCGCGGACTCTTTCTTGAGGACCGATATCACTTTCTGCAACAGCTTGATCTGAAAAATAAAATAATTAAAATTAATACAAATGATTAGCCAGATAAATAATAATGAATGATAAAATCAAACAACTCACTACTTTTGTTATCTTCGGAGTTTAGTTTGTTACTACATGTATTACAGCCTCGAATAGCATCCTGCAAATGGAATTACATAGGATAATCATTTAGCGAATGAGAAAACATTTCAGTGAGCACATAATCTTTTTTTCAATCACTTACTTTGGCGGCAGATAGCTGTTGATCTAAACGACTACAAATATCTTTATATTCCTGAACAATTGCAGCACTCCGAGTTGCATCAGACATAGCCCTTTCAGAGTCACGCCTGAGGGATTCTCGTAGCTATAAAGTAACAACATTACATTAATTATTATATACTCATAATAAAGTTTTTAAATTAACATCCAATTTCTTAAAATCGGATGTTATTGGAAATGATAATTTTGTATTTTGAAAATTAATAAAAACATGGATGTAACAAACCTCTGTCAATTGTGTATGTAAAGTTGTTTTGTCTTGCATTAACTGTTCATTTATTTTTCTCAAGTGATCGAGCTCATTACCCATCTGCTCTGTTTCTGTTACTTCTACATATAATAGAAAAAAGTAATAATATGAAACACGCGATAATATGTATTTCTAATATAATATAGGGATGTATTAAACATTTTTAATTAAAATACCTTTGGTTAAGTTCTCAAAATCTTGTTGATACTTCGCAAGTCGTTTAACTTTAATACTACAAGCGTGTTTTAAAATTTGTCGAGAGACTTCTTCGGCTCGACATTTTTTCGGTAAAGTAACTCTGAAATTAAATTAACCAAATCAGTTATTACAATGTGTGTTAAATAAACAATGTATCAAATTTCGATGATAAGCAACAAACCTAAAATATTTAAGGATGCCTTCAAAGTCTAATTGCATCAGATCTTTCTTGGATTTGGCAAGCAGTGCTAAAGCAACTTGAAATAAAGTGTCCATGCCTTGCAAAAGGAACACGTCCACTATATGAAACACCTAAAATAATTTCATCAACATTATTTACAATATATTGTAACAGTCAAATTTAAAATTTCAATACCAAAAATCAAGAACTTACTAATGGCAATGGAAACCTCGCGGTGAATAACGTGAGAAACCACTGTGATGCAAACATATGTGGTTCGACGCCCATGTTTGCAAAATGATTTCGAAGATCTTCCATATGTTCCTAAAATATTTACAATTTAAACAATAACGCATGGAATGCGAAATGTTACCATGTACATATTTGAGTTAAACATTTTGAACGGCAAACCTCCATGAGTCGGTGGAGTTGATATAATCTTAAAGTGAGAACTTCAAATCCATCCTTGTACAGTTCCCTCAATCCGTAGTCATACATGAGCTTCACTAAGACGCAAAATGCTTGTTCTTCCGGCATCTATTAAACATGTCATTGTTTAAATAATACATAAAGACACGATAAACTAGTGTAGTAAAATGAGTGCATTGATTTTATGTTACAATATGAATAACTAACATGAAGTAGTAGAGTGGCAGCCACAAAACTTAAGCCTTGACAATATCCGACTTCTGAATCATGGACGGCGTAAGCGCGAGCCAACCTTAGCAGAGAATCTTGCCCAAAGCCTCCGACTTCGCGAAAATGATCATGAGCTGGAAATGTACGAGCGATATCTCTTTGGATGACACTTTCGCAAGGACAATCCTGAAATAATGCGAAAACAATAATTTACTTGAAAAATGATTATCTAATGTGCATACGACTGATGTTTATTTATCTATGTATATACTTTGGTTATCAATAATCTGTATGTATCCATAAGACTATGGTCACCGTCAGCGTCAGCCAATCGTTGCCAAACTTCTCCTCTCAAAGCTTCGGGCACTCCAAGTTTTACCAATCCATTCAGAGCCTTCGGTCTTTCAGCATTCCAGCTAAAATTATAAATTTACGATATATGTACATAAAAACACCATCACCTGAGACATTTTAATTATGTATAAATTTAAAATAAGTTTACCTTTTCAATACTTGAGCCCAATTTTCCAAAACGTCGACACAACAATCTTTAGAAACTTCTCCGGTGCCACTCAAAAGCGGTTCATCGCCATCTAAAATTTGAACTTTTCTATAAGAACCATTTTAAAATAATTGTAGAGACAACAAAAGTACTATACCCGAAACATCATCATCGGGACTTGTTGCAACCGGTTGCAAAGGCGATGGCAGTAGACTGTAAAGACTCAGTGTTAAATTTAATCTACTCCTATCTAGTTCTCCGGATGTTTCGAGCGCAACGACTTCGTACTGAGTACCGTACGCATCAGTTGTCTGAAGATAAAAAATTATTACAATGAATATATACCATGTAGCAAAAGATCTATTACACGTAAGTGCAAAAGTTACCTCTTTGAGATTTATAAAGAACTGTTGAATCAAGGGCTTTTTGGAATAATACCAAAATCTTTCCGTAGACGGATACACTTTAACAGGTGTTTCAATGATGAGCCTAAAAGTTTATTCAGTAAGATTGAAGATCAAGAATTTTGTATTTCAAATATCCAAATGTATGTATATTGATTTATTGTTTATTTACCTGATGGGTTCTCTCATTCCTCTTATCACAAGGTCAACAGCAATAGTGATATAAACAGGAAGAGGATCTTGTGTTCCAATGTTTAACGCCGATAATGCCGATTCCACTGTATTCCAAAAAGCACTAATGGTGCAAGAAGTTCCAGCATTATTTCCAGTACCTCCACCTACCTATACAATTACACAAAAAAAAGCACTTACAAATCTATTAATTTTTCTCCAAAATAATCAATAGTTAAAATAAAAATTACCATTTCTAACAATTGCATATCGGAATGTTTAACGTTTCTACCAGGTGCGAGTAGAACACCGAAACATCTCTCTATTACCAAGACATTCCCAGGCAATTGTGACGTGTTTGTGTTCGACTGAAATGTAAATGTAAATGATAATAAACATCAACTCGACTACGATAACAAAGATCGCAGCATCAATTTACCTGAGCTTCGTTACCCAATTGTATATTGGGCGACACTTGTTGGACGGTTATTGCTACTTGTTTGTCAACACCGGCACGTAACTTAAAACCTACACGCTCCTTTGGTACAACACTGAACGTGCCCTGAAAACGTAAATGCAAAAATATTAACCCTAGAACGGTCACATTACTTTCCGAGTTAATTATTTAATATTATAACCTTCGCATCGCTCTCTCTGATCTCCATACTACACTCCAATACGTGCATGAATTGGCGAGTAGTTGTAAATTCCGGATTAGCGTTTCCAGGGGCCGAAAAGAGAGATCCACTCATAGTGCATTCACTGGTAAGAGAGGAAGTCATAGATCGAGGAACTCGTTCAAAAGCTTTTGCAAAGCAGCCTATTAATGTAAGCGGAGCAAATAAGATTATTTATACAAATTGACACAAAAATCTTCAAAGTAATTGTAAAATACAAATAAAACTCACTAGAAACTTGTGAAACGGCCTCGGCTATATGGCACCTGAAACAAAGTTATAATATTGTAAACGGTGTTTAGATATGCAATACGTTAAAAATCATTATAATTAAAGTGACAAGTTGATTCTACATATATATGTATGTATACTGACTTTAGTAAAGCTTTTTATTATGTAAATCATAATATTCTTTTATATAAACTTAGTAAAATGCGAATTGTTGGATCGTTTCTGAAATGGATAAAATGGAATGGAAATGAAATGGATCTTATTTAACTGATAGAAAGTTATCTGTTAGAATCAATTATGTCTTTTCCAATCAATACATTCCTAACTGTAAATGTTCCTCAGGGATCTCACTTAGGACCGTTACTATTAACACTATTCATAAATGATGTTATTGATATTTTTGACGGTGCAGAAGATTTAATGTATGCAGATGATATGAAAATATATAAAGCCATCTCCGATTCAAATTTTATTAATTAATTCTTCAAAATAATATCAACAAACTTCAAGACTGGTGTAAACTTAATAAATTATTTCTTAATCCTGCTAAATGTTATTCTATAACTTTCAAAAGAATTTCTAATCCTATTGTTTATACTAATTTAATCGAGGGGGATAAACTTACATGTCGTTTCTAAAATAAAGGATTTGGGTACATTTGTTGAGCATATTAATCATATAACTGAGGATGGGAACAGATTACTTGGCTCCATTATCAGAACTGTCAAACGTTTTCACAATCTTAATACTTGTGAATTATTATTCTGTTCGTTAGAAGCAAACTAGAGTGTAATTCGTTCAGAACGATTAGATATGGCAATAAATACTCAGAATGTTTAAATCCTAATCTTTAGTCCCTAAGACAACAACTTATTATTTCTTTCATTAACTCAACATAATTTATTTATTAGTTTTTTTTTCCCTTTATGTTTTTTCTAAAAGCCCTAATAGGTATTTAATAAATAAATATACAGATATACAACACCTAAAAACATGACACTGAAAAATAGCAGATTCTTTGGTATCTCCATGGGACCAGGTAAATGCAAAGCAAGGAGCTTGAGGACTAGCGGCGGCTCCTCTAGCGTAAAATAATATTCGATGAACAGCATATCGAGCCATAACAGCATTTGTAACAGCGTCGTACAATCTGAAATATGCAAATTGATGACATTACGCATGTGCCAATACGGAATATCATTTTATAGAAATACGCGAATACAAAAATAATTACACTACTAGTCCTTGGGAACACGTGGGTATGGAAACGGCTACCGCTATACCCATTTCGCTCTCACGTTGTTCACTCAATATCGCCATATTCCTCTGAATCTCCAGTTCAGATTTAGGAGCGTTGATTGCGGCCGCTCCGAGATAACTAACCCCGCTGAAGACTGTACATTCTTGGTCGACATCTGAAACTAAAATGTATAAAAATTACACTTAGGTTTCATTTACGGTGTAATGTAATAAATTTCAATGTATATAAAATGTAAACAAAAATTATTACTTTTACTTCTTTTACCTTCCTCATCGCTGTCGGTTGGTTTCATGTGATCTTGCTTTTCTTTGGGTGACTGAGGTGTCATGGGAGAGACGTCAGCTTTACCGACTTCTACATCCTGATAAAACTTCGATGCACCTACATTTTTGCATGAATCCTGAAAATATTGATTACGCCAAAATTAAACACTGGTAATTGAAAATTATTCCACAATATTACTAATAAAACTAACAACAAAAATATAATTTAATGTGCAATGTGCGTTATTCATCGCAATCCTTATGGAAATGACTCAATAACCAGTCAGTCCCACCCATAGAACGATAAGCTTCGTAAATATCACTATCAAATAAAATTAAAAAAACACACTGGAAACTACATACATATGTATTTTGAATCAACTATCTACAATTTTCGCAATAGAGCATATATGTGTATGTACGTATATAAATAAGATTAGCCAACGTATCGAAAATATGGCAAAAAAAATTACCACAGCTGGCGTTTGAGCGATATCAGTTTTGACATCTTCAACGTCCAGATTATCCAACGAGCAGAAACCGGTGCCGTCCGTCATACTAGAAGAACTCATGCTGCTACAGATGTTAAGATCGGAAATCTCGCGACACAGATCCAAAGTATTAGAAGTGCTCGAAGCTTCAACGAATGAATCTTTACGCTTCAATCTATCTTCGGAAGTTGGCGTTTGAGTTTCCAGTAGCACCTGAAAGTACAGCATCAAATAATTACTATAAATACACCATGTACAAATATGCAACGAAAAATTACATGTTTGAATTGAAGTATCGTTAGAGTAGAACAAAAAATTACACATTTGAATTGGAGTATCGTTAGAGTAGAACTAAAATTTACATGATGAATAATAATCGTGAACACATTAAATGTATTTATAAATTGAATGTTAATGTGTGAGGCATATGTTTTTGAAATTCTAGAAGTAGATAAGAGAATCGTGTTTCTTTAATATAAAATATCCATATTACATATTTAAAATGTTATTCAGATTATATTTTACATTTTTTTTTAATAAAAGCCCCAGAATACGCTTAAATTTTAATCAATGAAGACTCGTAAGAAATGGAGAAACGTTGAGAATTGTTCAGCATTTTACTTGAAAATAATTTGTTATACATACATATATGTACATACATACATACATATGTATGTATGTATTTAACCATACAAGTGATAAATGTATGAATCATAAGTAGATTAGCGAAATACGAATGACATACTTCGGTCAGAGTTCTTTCCAGTTCGGTTGTGGTGGTTTCAATCTGAAGTTTGGGATTCACCGGGGGCTTGCTACCAGACGATATCACAAACTCGTACTCTTCGCTTGTCGCCAAGGATTCATCAGATCGAAAGTTGCCATTGTCCTCCATTCCGCAATCTAAAACAATATATACAATGTGAATTAAATTCTTAAATAACGCGGTTCAGTTTACAGATGATTTTAATCACACTTTATGATACACATTATACGGTAGAAGCTGTTTGTTTATGATAATGTTAAAATTTTGACTTTTTTTTCTCTCGATGACTTTGCCATTACAATTAAATTGTTTTCCCACACCCACATTGATAGTGGAGGATCATCGTTGTCATTTTCCTACTTAACCGTTGCTATTGTCCAAGTCAGATCAGTTTTTAATAGTCTGTGATGTGATGAGCTCCCAAGCTTCATCCGTGTGATGAATAACATCGGGAACTAAAACTTCTGATCACTTCTTGTGGCGTGGGTTGAAGAATTGAAATAGAAAATTTTTCTTCCATTTTTACGAAGTTCGCAATTCTTTTACAAAAATGTCCGATGTCGTCCATATTATTGTATTCGGAAAATTCTATAAACATTCAGGAGTTATCATTAATCCAATGACCGACAGCTTCCTTTTTTCAGTTCCACACTTATTTGAACAACTGTGAGTCACTCTCCAGATAGTTTTCCAACGGAGCATTTGTCTCCTTTAAATTTATAGGCCATATCAGGCTCTAGTTGATAAAACAACCCAGCTTCATCAGCGATGTCACATTCAGGATAACCGTCATTCATTTTTTTAATTCAATTATCAGTTGCCGACTTAATTTCAAAAGCTGCCTCGTCATTAAATTTATTGAACGAAATATGATTTCTATTTTTTACAAGTTTTACGAAAATGGCTTGTTAGCCCAAAATACAAGTTTGGTGCTAACTTCTATAAATTACAAGGATTTCAAAAAATTTCGACAACCAAAGTAGTACTTCATTGTATTTTTTTCTTTTATTTAACGTCTTAGTTACTACCCGTTGACAGTGTTTTACGGCGCGGTGTGTCCAGGTAAAAACCGGGTAACTCAGTTGTTTTGAATGAGGGTGGTGCAGATTTCGCCCCGATACGGCGACGGTTGCCGTTTACAGCCCGTACTTGCCACTGGAGCAACGGCACCCTTTCCGGGAACCACCCACGCTGCTACCTGAAATCTAAGCTTCCTTCGCTAGTTTTTAAGGAAGATCATCAGTCGATCATCAGTTTCGCATGTTTGTATTTTGACCCCTCAAAGAACTGTCTAGCTTTTGTAATATTTCACCAAAAGTTGATATACTCATTCTAAAATAATTGAAAAATTTTACATCGTCATTTCTCAATTGTTGATAAAGCGTTGCAAATTCGAAAAACGACGATTTAATAAATAAAAACAAACTAAGTGTTTCTTTCGCGCGATATCCATGTCTTAACTCGAAGATGTTTGTCGATATACTGCAATCTGTAGTACTGTAACAATCGACGGTACTGCAATCTGGCAGCGGTATGCCCGTCATCTGGTAAGGGGCTGGTATTTTGCCAGCAGTACCGTACCATAAACCATAACATGTGAAAGCGAAGCAAAAACGGGGCTCGACCGGCCTGAGGGATCATAAACCGTAAACCGTGCAGTGTGAAACCGCTCTCACGGCCATACATCCATCCAATCGTGGATACATTGTACAAATGTTTGGCATACTGTCAAACGGGCTAGGGGCTGCACTGTCATTGTGTAAACTAGCGCGCACGGGCGTAAAAATGGGAGGGGGAGGTGGAGGGGTTAGAATCAACCGGCTAGTTTCCAATAAGAAAACTGTCAAATCCATAGACATTATCGAGTAAATATCAAGAGTGACGCATAAACGTACATGGTCGACTACGAGCATTGTTTCGACTGACAGCTAAAGTGGCTCAAGGCGAAGGGTTGAAGGGGCAAAGGGGATGGGGAAGGGGGGGAGGGAACGGGTCGAGGCCCTTGCAACTAAGTCCTATTTGAATGAAGCTGTCATCGAAATGAGGGGGAATGGGGTGTCTTGATTCATGATACATGATACCTCAGAGTCATGGCACTGCGACTGTCAGAGGAGTGACCGCAGCCACGTAAAGCCGCCCGCCGTACGTCACCGTCCGAAGAAATAGTGCAATAGTGCAATAGTGCAATCACCGCAATCTCCACAATCGGGGGTGTGAGGAGAGACACAACACACAAAATCGCGGCCACTTGTCAATGTGTGTTCTTTTCGCCACGCGACGCTATCGCGTTTTTACTTTACCCTGATCGGATAAAGTATTGTGATCGTGCGAAAATTCGACCTCGAGATTTTGCCTGATTTGTATCAGGTATCATCCCCCGATCACGTTTTCATGATTTCTGGAAAATGTCTGTATGGCTATGTGTCTGTGTGTCTGTGAATATTCAAAAACCGTTTATCCTATTACACTGAAACTTCATATTTATAGGTTTTTTGCTGGCCATTACATTCCGTAAGGCTTTCAAAATGTGTGGTTTCAAAGAAGTGGTACTTCCCTTGGAAAATCACTTAATTTTTGTGTAATCTTTGGAAGGTTTTTCCAGAAAAACTATGATACACACCAAGCTGAAATTGTGCATATGTAGTATGTGTAATGACCTTCAAAATAATAGAATTTTAAAACATTTTTTTTCGACCGGAAGTAGTACTTTTACTCTTGGTTTTTAGAGATTTCAACTTTTTCTCCGAAACTATCAAGTCTATCAAGCTGAAATTTCATATCTATTATTTTCACGTAAGGTGTAAGAGATATTATGATTTTGTTCAACATCCGCCAACCGGAAGTGGCAGTTTACTCTTGAACGCGATTTTGTTTTTAATTTTTTTCGGCCTTTTAAATATTTAGTATCGTCATAATATTGTAATATTATAATCCTGAGGCAAATACCTAGTTATAAAAAACTAAATCATTAAAATCAGTCAACCGGAAGTTGGGTTTTTTCTTGTAGAAAAGTCAAAAATCCTGTTACCACGAAATATTTTTGAAATTACTTAACCGATCAAGCTGAAAATTTATATTTATAATTTCCATATAAAATTTAAGAGTTGATAAGATTTTGATCAAAATCCGACGACCGGAAGTGGTAGTTTTTCCTATTTGAATATATGCCGAAGATCGTATTTTACATTCGCGCGCGCACTCAATACACGCACAGTAATTTCATGATATGTATGTATATTGGTTGGTGTGGTGGTGTGCATGCGTTTTATTTACTTACGTATGTATGTACTTAAAAAATTACTTTCGTTACTCTTTGTATTCCTCAAATATATGGATAAAGTCATGGGTTAGCCACACAATTTGGAGATTGTTATTCACTTTTTAATGTAACAAATTGATTGAATAAAAAAAGTTTCAGCTCGAATAGGCTACATTTCCACAATGCCTCAATCATAGCCTCTGGCGCCTGAACACAGCTTCTATTACGTGACTAAATGAAACTTTTTGTATGAATGATAGAAAAATTTCAATGAATTGATCGATACCCGTTGCCATTTTTTGTCTTAGGCGTCGCTATATACGAAGGTGGGAAAGAGGTAGAGACGCAAAACTCCAATGGGTCAAAGACTGATGTACGTCATGTCTGCCATTTTTTGTCTCCCTTCTATACGTAGTTCTCCAAAATGTGTAAGCGAGAGACAAAAAGTGCATCGCTGCATGTGTAGTGTGTAGAAAAATTTGTAAACCGGGACTTTAGGGCGTCCCGAGAGGTTTGTTCGGGACACCGGGACACGAGACTTAAAACCGGTGACAATCCCGATTAATCGGGACGTCTGACAACTCAATAGAAAATCTTCCACTTATTGATATAAAAATATATACAATTATAATAGTATTTCAACAAAAGATATCTCAGGTTACTAATATCACGGTTTAAAGAAGATGATTTTTAAGATTACATTCAGTTAGTTAGTCGGCATCTTTGCGGATTATTAAGATTCCAGTAAGTGAGTCGGCATCTTTGCGGATTATTAGGATTACAGTCAGTAAAGTCGACATTTATGCTTATTTATTATACGAATTTTTCAGTGGTTTTAGTTTTTCAATACAAGGTACACAGTTTATATTAAATTTATTAGCACAATTTCAAATGTTCAAAATGATCGAAACTATGCTGACCTAATCGCAATAATACGAACTAGTCAAGCTTCATCTTGAATGCTAAAATATGATTATACACCCCAACAAATAATTTATTTTTGCCTTGCAGCTGCAAATTTAAAAAATTCAAATGTTAACTTACTAAAATTGCTAACTTACTTTAGATGCCGAAGTTTCTTGTAAAGTTTATTTTTTTCTTCTAAAAGTCTACGATTTCTTCTTTGAGAGTCAAAAAACGATTCAATACTTTGCCTTTCGATAGCCATCGCACTTCTGCACGAAGAATACAATCGTTGTATTCTTATGAAGCATTTTACAACATTCCTTAAATTGACGATGATATAACGCTCTGGCATGAATTGTATTTACGCACTTCACCACAACGGAATAATTTTCAAAATTTTTAAAAAGCTTTACAGGTCCAACAAAGAATGCCCCGTACACTACTCCGTTTAAATCTTTAAATGATAGATCGTTTTCTCAATATGAAAAATGTGAGCTTATCCGTTCTGAATTCAATAGAACACAACATATCGGTTGTGGAATTTACGAGAAGATGACATCGGTGAAACAAATTGATTTTTCTGGTAATTATTTTAATAGTTTGAATTCGTGGGTTTTCGGGAATGAGATTATAAATAAGTTAGATGAAAATTCTCTCCGTATATGTAGATGCAAGACCATGGAAATGTACATGTGATTTGAATTGGTTGATACAAAAACACACAGTGTGCGCATTCAAACGTTCGAAGAAGTCAATTCTTGCGATGAGAAAAGTAATGTAAATTTTGTGTAGTTTCACAAATTGTTTCTTTAATTAAATAAAATTCAACAAATGAATATTTTACAAAACTTTTATATTTCTAGAATTCGCTCAGATAATAATTACACATTTAATTAAAAACAGCTCATATCTTCGAAACTAATCAGCATTTTTTGTACATATGTATGTATATACATACTTATGCAACAGTCCAAATTTAATAAAGATAACAATAAGCGTCGCATACCTTATTAAAGTAGTTTTCCATTTTTTCATTCGATACTGGTCTTCCGAAGGCTGGGCACGTTGAATTACTAAGCTGTGAATAAAATTGTTAAAGATGATGAAACAAAATTAGTATAAATTAATCTTCTACATATCAATTTATTTTAAATAGAATATACCCACATATAAAACAAGTAAATAATAAATTACTTGTAAATTTCTTAGTTACATAGTGCAGAAACCATTGTTGGTCATGAGTTTAATATTGATAGTTGTTGTTACTCAGTCACTCAGTCAACACCCACCTCTATGTAAAGTATTTGAATGTAGCAGTGCAAAATGTAGAATCGCCTGTGAGAATATTGGCAAGGATGACGACTTAACTGCTGCAATAGAAAAAGAATTAGAGGTACGGTGATATTCAATATTCAATTAGTGTGATTGATATTCAATAGACGTGTTTATATAATATTTTGGTAATCAATATAACTAATCAGAATAAAGACGTCTCTAATTTTTTTTTATTTTGTTAGAAATTTCCTGAAGGGACGATAGTAATAGATGAACTAATCATCGTATAGAAACCAAAAACGGAATACTGACACACAATTGGATTAACACCAAAAGGTTTCGCATAAAATTCCTGAACTTTTACGGAGTAGAGATCGATAACGTTGAAAGCGACGCATTCCAAGGATTCGCCTTCGAAGAAATGGAAAAGTTCACACTTGGCGATGTGAAACTCAATATATTGGAAGCCAGTTTATTTGAAGGTCTCCCCAAGCTGAAAGAGTTGCGGCTTGATTTTTGCACAATAAAGCAGATCAACGCAAAAGCTTTAGAGGCTGTAGCGTCCACTTTGGAAAGCTTAATAGTATTTCAAATGCAATTGCCATACGATCCAGTCGCTTTGACTGGATCAATTCCATTACCCAAACTCGCGAAAGTTGAACTCAATATTACAATACACTGGCTGTTTTAAATAATAAAACGTTTTCTCAACTTGATAAATGTGAGGATTTTAAAATAAGTGTCAGTACAATTGCAGGAATTGGTTGTGGAACTTTCGAGGTAATGAAATCGTTGAAAAAAATTAATTTGTCTACTTATTCTATTACTCATTTGGATTCGTGTGTTTTCGGAAATGAGATGATAAGTAACTTTGGGGTGAATTCACTTATGATGGGTGGAAATCCATGGATTTGTAATTGTGATTTGAATTGGTTGAAGCAATTGGAAATTGAAAATAAAGTTTGGGGAAATCCAAAGTGCGCATCGCATTCAAATAAACCTTTTGAAGAAGTCAATTTTTGCAGTTAAAAAATAAATAAAAAATTGAGTATGCCATGTTAAATTTAATAAATTGGTTTCAAGACTGTAGAAAATGAGTTTTATTTTAATTTCAGTATTGGTTTTCCTGATAGAATTGCCAAATTTTGCTATCAATGATACCTAATCGTGAATTTCTAAACCTATTTATATCTTCGAAACCAATCGGTATTATGTGTGCGTCTTATCGTAATCGTATTTAAAATTTATTTTTTTATTTTTTTCGGTCTTTTAAATATTTAGTATCGTCATAATATTGTAATATTATAATTCTGAGGTAAATACCTAGTTACGAAAAAATAAATCATTAAAATCAGTCAACCTGAAATAGGGTTTTTTCTTATAGAAAAGTCAAAAATCCTGTTATCACGGAATATTTCCGAAACCACCGAGCCGATAAAGTCGAAATTTCATATTTATAGTTTTCACATTAACCGTAAGAGATAATGTGATTTTTGTCAACGTCCGCTAACAGAAAGAGGCAGTTTACTCTTGAACGATTTTTTTTTTTTTATTTTCTTCGGCCTTTTAAATATATTTAGTGTCATGATATTGTAATATTATAATCCTGAAAAAAATACCTCGTTAGGAAAAAATAAATCAATAAATCAGTCAACCGGAAGTAGGGTTTTTTTCTTGTAGAAAAGTCAAAAATCCTGCATCACGAAATATTTCTGAAACTACATAGCCGATCAAGCTGAAAATTTACATTTATAATTTCCATATAAAATTTAAGAGTTGAGAAGGTTTTGATCAAAAGCCGCCTACCGGAAGTGATAGTTTTTCCTATTTGAATATATGCCGAAGATCGTTTTTTACATGGTTGGTATGGTGTGCATGCGTTTTATTTACTTTCATACTTAAAAAAATAATTTCGTTACTCTTTTTATTCCTCAAATATATGGATAAAGTCATTGGGTTGACCACACCCGAATTTTTTGCCATGTAACGCTGTGGAACGTCGTTCGGGTACCTTTTTGGAAAAGCTGCTTTAATTTTCACTTAAATGATATTTGAACATAATTTTCTTTAGTAAAAAGCTTGACAAGAAGTGAGTTCCGGCACCTTTTTTTAAAAAAAAGCCCTGGCTAGCAATATATTTTAAATGAAATATGAAGCACTATATTTTAAATGAATAAATTGTGAATTTCACAGCTAGCGCAAGAACCAAGAAACACTTGCAATGCAATCAATATTATATTGTCGGTTGTGGGCTTGCTTAATGATTTTTCCAGTCATTCGGTCCAATGCAATGTTTCGAAAGGACAAATGATCAAATTATAACGTCGCGCAAATCTCAAGAGATATCTCCATGTAAAGGTTTTTCGGTTTTTTCCTATAGGATATTTTGCTCTTCCAAATTAAGGTGTTTGCTTTTTTTTTATTTTCTCCAATCTTCTACTTTAATACTGTCAAACGCCGCTTTTGTGCTTTCCACTATATTATACGCTTTATGCATTATACCGTGCTAATAATAAAACTAACTAAAAATGAAATTAATATTAACTTGTTTAGAGACTTATGTATGTACATATGTATAACTAAACGTCATCGTCTTCGGCATAGTGCGATTTATGACCTTCTTAAAGACATTTATCGGGTTTTTTCCTTCTAGCAAAGTTATAAAATTCATAGATGTACATCACCGACGAAAATTATGCAATTCAATGCGATAGCGATGTAATCTTCAGATTGCATCCCTATTTTCAATAACTTACATACGTGAACAGTTATTTTCGCCGATGAAAATTACGAAAAATAAATTCTGAAGCTTACACTGTTCGACAAATGACGACTTTTTCTTTGTTTCCGAGACGAGATATGACTTTTCTTATAGATCTATGCCCAGTGAACACGAATCTGGTAATAAAAAATGTTGATTGGCTCGATATTCGGAGATATATGTGTTTTTTAAATCACGCGATTTTTCTATTTCTTGGTGTTGTTCGTTCGATGTCTCAAAATCTGTCAATTGCTTGTTCAAAATGAATATTGGAATCTATAGTTGGGTATTTTATCTTTCATTTGTAGTACTTTTCAGCTTTCAGATATTTCTAAGTAGTCGTCCAGTTCAAATCAAAAGTCAAAAGTATGTATTTTCACTTGGGATTTTTTCTCACTGTTAATACAATTTTATTTTGAGTATTTTCTATTGAAACATGTTTATTGGGATAGTGTTCTGGCCACACTATTTTTTGTTTACGTTTAAAAGGGTTAATTGGAAGTGTGCTGAACTTTAAATCGGTAAAATAGCTAGCTTAAATCGCGTACTACTGAGACCAAATTTGTGCTGTATATGGTAGCTCTTAGGTCACAGATGCATGCATGTGTATTAGTGCGTCAATACATCGAATAGAGAGCAGTGCAGTAGTTTGAAACTTTTTTCAATTTGCTTTTAAATAATTTTGTAATGAAGTAATTAGGTTTTGAATTTAATTATGTATTATTAAATACGAATATTTATTAAATAAAATACAACTATTAAATAAAAGATTCATATGAATATTCAACACATGTATTTATACTCTGTAAATATGCAAGTAACATTAAAATGATGTGTAACCTGATTATTTAAAAAGTGCAATATTTTAACATTATTTCTGATTATAATTAAATAAAAACTAATGAAATTTTAGCAAATTTTCAATATTATGTACAGAAGAAAAATCCAGCATCCTCAAATATTTTCATCTATCCTTTGATTCCAATGTTGTCCATATAAAACCACTCATTGCTTTAGAAACACTCTCGGCTTCTACGGGCGGATAGGGTGTATTATTACATTTGTAATATTCGGATGGAGCGTGCATAATAAACTCCATACAATTCAACTTTCTCGGAAGATCTTCTTCGGGACCTGAAATACAAATTAAGAATCATTTACTTGAGAAATAAAATGGCTTCATTTAATTAAGTAACAACGATAAAATTCATTCTCTAGTACTAAATATATGTAAACATATTTCATGATATACCGATGATGTAAGTAGCAGGATCAAAACACTTTGCCGGTGGAGGACTAGCTTTAGTCGGCAACAGCCATGTGACGACAGCACTCTTTTCGCAATACTGATCGGTCATGAAACCTCGAATTTGAGCATAGTAAGTACCGCCATCCTCGTCCAGCATCGATACGATATCACCGATTTGCATATAGTTACCCTGAAATCAAACGATTGATTAAAATTGCTAAAATAATACGAAATACATAGAAATTATGATTACAGTTGAAAAGGCTGAATCTAATAAGAACTTCACAAACGGATAAGGTCTAATAAGATGGAAAGCGCATAAGGCCTAATAGGAATAAGATAGAAAGTGGATTTGATCTATGGTTGCCAACAGGTCTCCTTTAAAGAGAACACTTCTCTTTGTTAACACAATTCTTTTGTTGTCTATATTTTTTTCTATAATATATATCCCAGATTGTTCTTTTTTCAATTTCGCCAACTTTTAATTATTTTAAGTTTAAGTTTTAAGCAAAAATGGTATAAATAAAGGCACGTGAAATCACGTACTCGCGTTGTGATTGGTTATCCCACTCTTACAAACATCAAGTTTTTTGGCAATACCTGGCCAAAATGCCAATGTAGAAAGAATATTTTCCATGATCAGCGGACAGTGGACCAAAGAAAGAAATAAGTTGAAAATTTCCACTGTTTGAGGTATTTTGAGAAAAAATAAAAGAAAATAAGTAACTTTTAGACCAAATTAGCAGTGTAGATAAATATAGCGAAAAGGATGATGAAAATAAGAATGATGATTGAATTAGTTTTTAAGCGCATCTTTAAATACAAGTGCAATTTTTATGTTTAAGAAAATTTAATATGAACATATATTTTTTTTTACAATAATGTCCCTTTTTTGTCCGTAATACCCGACAATTCTAATTTGATCGAAAGGTAAAAATATCGAAAAAATAGATTCAAGGTCGAAAATCTTATATGTATGTATATGATAGTGATTCTCAACCATTTTTAATTGAAGAATGTATTTTAACTTTTCGATCCAATTCACATTATATTTTATTCCTATCAGACCTTAAACGCTTTCTAACTTAGTCGTTTTCTACATTATTCCTATTAGACCTTATCCGCATGCAATATTTTCCATTCGACCAAAATGGATTCCGCTTATTCAACGCCCACCAAAATTATTACATTGTAATACACCGAGTCCGATGTTACGATTGTGGCCGTAGCGGACGGCGCTTTAAACGGGGTCCTTTTAAAGAATGCACGACGACCGCGTCCCCTCACGGTAGCTGCGGTACGTTGAGATGTAGCCGATCCCGGCGTAGAAGTTGTACCGGCTGCACTAGCACGGGAACGTGTCCATCGGTTGCCTCCCTTTTTAGTTGTTTTGGTTGTCAGAGCTGGTGCTGGAGTTGTGATTGGAGTAGTGCTGGTTTCGGCCTCAGTACGAGCTTCGTCAGTTTCTGTAGTCTCAGACTCTTGGGCTGCACTCGGTATTAGACCATTGGCACTCTCAATTTTATAACAGTGGTTACACAAGTGGCCGCCGCCGCTCACCCGCCACAGCAACGACTCTCCAATATTGCAAGTTATACACACTGGCTTCGGCATCTCTGGAATTGATCAATGAATATCATATTAGAGTCTATTTTATTAATCATTATCAGCCATTCACCATCCATTGCTGGATGAAGGCCTCTCCAATCCTCTTCCATTCCTGTCTGTCTTGAGCAATCTGCATCTACTTGACTTCACACATTCTTCTCAATTCATCAGCCCATTGTCCACTCGGTCTACCTCGCTTTCTTTCACATCCTCCCGGATAACATTCAAGTATTTCTCGGTGGGTTACCATTTACGTATGTACATACATATATACCAAAAGTGTGTTTAGTAGTTAAAAATGTAGTTGGTGGATGAAGAATACGAGTGCTTCGTGCTACCCATATCGTGAGTGTTTGTGTGAGTATGTGAGGTTATGTAGCGTGAGAGCTTTCGCTACAATATATAGTAATTTTTAATACTTTATAATATAACTATACTCTATCCAAATCAAGAAGTACCTTATTTTCGCGTAACTAAAAAAAAAGAGGGTTGTGGCTGTCTGAGATTTACAACTTTGGTAGGTTATAACTTATCGTTAATATTCCAAGAAGCCGAGATGGTGACGAAGCTCAGACCCAGGTAGTCTGCGCAGATCGATTTTAAATCGGTCAAGACCAGGATGTTTCAGTTGGACACAGTATATTGTCTGTTGTCATCTGACTTACAATAGCAGTAATGAAAATAAATAACATTAACAAAAAGTTAAAATTAAACAAAATTATGCAAAATTTTGAGGTTAAAAGTACCAATGTTTACTTTGTAAGTTTACTCGGTATGATAGAGGTTGCCTATATTTCTTGATTGTTTTAAATGTAAATTATATAAACGTTGACGTTTTTAATAGTATCTTGGCATAATAATTTAAAAATTCAATAAAATACCGTCAAGGTGGAAAGCAAGCTAGCTGTCAAACTGTTGACAGTGTGAGATTTACGAACACGCTACATTGATGTTCGCAAATTGTCACTGCACGTTGACAGTGTCATCGGGTGGTTACAATTTATGTATTATATACCTATAGTTAGGCTTACCATATTATTATTTTCTCAAACCGGGACACTTTAGGATTTTAGGATAGTTGAGAAATGCTCTTTCGTATTTCTGTATCCGCGGGCACGGATAGCGCTTTCCGTGCCGGGATTGTTGTCCAAGTTAGTGTGGTTAGTGAGCGCTTCGCGCAATTCGTACCATGTGTGTGTATGTGAGTGAATGAGCGTATGTGTACGTGCCGTGCCGTGGTATGCGAATTTTCCGCTGCTATCCAGCCTGTCAGTCAGGCAGACCCCTGCGCTACTGTATATAGTAATTTCTATTATCAATTTAAAAAATAGGGCATAATTCGTGTTCAAAAATAATTATATTATAGTGAAATCTATTGTACTGGAACGGAACTGGCTTGTAGATTCTTTAAATACTTTCGATGTTTAACTATGTGGGCATTATTATAGATTAGGTCATCGATTGTTGTCGAAAGTGCATTGAATTTGACAGTTCAATGTGACGTGCAGCGATGGAATCGGCTTAAATTGTTTGACTGGCCTGAAACGAAAGCAAAGCCGGGAGTGAGAGGGGGCGCTCACGTGCATCTTTACTGTTATAATATTTATTTCATATTGGGATAGGATTGCATACCTGCGATGATGCGATGATGCTGACTTCTCGAAGACACTCCTCAAGCCCCTCCACACAAAAAACAACAATAGAAAAGTGCGCCCCCAAGCGGCGTAATAGCGCGACATGCTGCGATTTTGCTTGTTGGAATCGTCAACTTTACGTTCGGCTTCGGTCGGCTTAGTTCGCTGCTTCCGAGGTCCGATCGTCATTACACACGCACACATCGATAGAAGCGGCTCAAGCTTTCTCGCTCGCTCTGATGCTCGCCCATATCACCCGTCTCCCTCGCACCGTGGCTGTGCGCATTTTCGTTTAGATATTTCCAATAAGCCGTTGTCGACTCGAACTTGTCGCCAACGTACCACAATTTTTTTTTCTTATGTTGGCGACGCTAGCGTGGCTCCAATGACCCAGGCAGGCAGGCAGACCTTTTTTAACGGTGGATTATCACCCACCCGTGCGCGCTAGTTCGTACAATAACATTACAGCTCCTAGCCCGTTTGACAGTAGGTACGTGAAATAATTATACAGTGTATCGTTGACTGAATGGATATATGTACATATGTATGTACATAAGTGTTTAATTTTTACCTACATATATATGTACATATATAAAGCTCCCCTGATTTATGGTGACCAGTTCAAACTTTAAAACTGCCGCCCCGAACAACTTACTATTTTGGACATGTCACCTTTGTGCACCGAGGATACGAAATATGTAAATACATATTTAGGAGGACGAAAGGACGAAATAGACGATTTTATAAATAGAAAAAAACCCTTGTTAAATTAAATATAGTCAATTATAATATTTTAAGATGTGACTCTGAGTCAAGACACACGGGTGGTGTGCTACTTTATTTAAGAGATGATCTAGTATATAATAATTTAATAGTAAATAAGATTGATATGGAGTTTTGTGTTATGGATCTTTTAAAACAGCACCTCTGTACAATGCTAGTAGATAATAAGTATTTTTAGCTTTAAGTAATGTTTGTTTGTAATTAGCTTTTTAAGCTATCTAAAAAAAAAATAAATAAATAAAAAAAAATATATGGCAAAGTAGACATCTTCTGCACATTTTTTTTACCAGGAAGCACTTAAAGATAACTTTCAGAATTAATATAGAATCTTCGCGTTTTTAAAATGTACGTATAATACAATCATTTGCGTATACATATGTACATACATACATACTTTTGAATACTAAGTAAAATGATGGAACTAAAAAAATTGTTTATTTATTACTGAACAAAAAAAATAAGTTCATTCTATTCACAGCTGAATTCGTCAATACAGAATGCAAAATTACAAACCGCTGATTAGTGGACAAATTAAATGCTCGATGGGAAATACATATGCATACGGATGTACGTACATACATATGTACATATATTTGTCGACTTGCAAATTATAAGTCGCACATTGGAGATCGTCGGCTTAAGCCTACTTCTGAAGTTACTTCACAATTACTGCAGATTGTGGAGACCTGGCGGAATCCTCAGACCGTGGAGAGCACCACAGAATTTTATTGAATTTCAGAGGGATGTTTGCCAACCCACCACCAACCACCACCATCACACCACACCACCTCCACCATTGAGACTCATCACCAACCACCACCACCAGTCATGTTTGTAACTAGCTTTAATGAAAACCCAACTCGATTCTTTCCATCGCCTCTTTGAATTCGCAAATACATATATTAACTTCGGCGCAATTTATTATCATTTGAACGATATTGGCAATTGAACTGTGTAGCATCGAGTAAATTGTCAGATGTACCTCAGATGATACTGAAAATGAACTGAACTTACGGAGCGAGTTGAAAAACGAAGATAACGGGTACATCACGCGTCGCCGCGGAGCGTTTCGACGGGGTTAGCATTAGGTGAGAACGGACACGTGTACTTTTAGTGGTTTTGTTCACATGTGAAGCTCGAGGTTGATGATTGCATAATATTATACTGCGTCGTGATAGAGCGTGTGTGCAAATTATGTTGTGTTTGGGGATTTAGCAGAGGGAAAGAAAGAAAGGAAAAAAAGTGACGATATCCTAACGCCTGTAGGGGGTGGTTTGTCCAGGCTGGGTGAGTTCCCTATTTCTACCACCCCCTAACCCATTCCAGTGGTTCCCCATCCTCGCCGCCAGCTACAGTATTCCGAGCGCATCAGCCGTGTGTAAGTAGTCGGGCCGGCATTTGCTCCACTCGTGTATTTTTCATCTGCCATTATTAACTTCTTCATCTTTTATTCGATGCTGGAAAATTGCAGAGTCGAGGACTCTATCCCTGTTATCCCGATCGTTACGCCACTTTTCCGACTCGAATGCGACGGATATGCCGACAATTTCGCATACAGGGGTTCGGCGATTTAATTTTTCCATTAATTAATTTATCTATTGATATAACCATGTTAGCTATTTATACTTAAGACAATTGGTGAATGTGACTGGTTGTAAAGAAGAATAAATAAAACGAAGCATGAAACTAACATGGAGTGCTTTTTGAAGAATGAACATTGTTTTTAAATCCAACATTCCACTATGCTTAAAAAATAAGGCGTACGATCTATGCGTACTGCTATGACGTATGGATGTGAAACGTGGATGCTAAATTCAAGAATGTTATGTATGCTCGGTATAACAAGAAGAGATAGTAAGAGGAATACATGGGTGAGAAGCATGAAAAAGTTGAAAGGGACACATAGCGAGAAGGATGGATGGCAGATGGACGTGAGAAATACTGGAATGGTATCCGTGAGGATGTGAAAGAAAGCAAGGCAGACCGAGTGGACGATGGGATGATGAATTTATAAGAATGTGTGGAGTCAAGTGGGTGCAGATTGCTCCAGACAGACAGGAATGGAAGAAGATTGGAGAGGCCTTCATCCAGCAGTGGATGGTGAACGGCTGAAAATGATGATGATGATAAACATGTAAAAATTGTTTGTTGACGAAACATAATTAGTACACTGCACTGATGTGTGACATTTATAACTATTAGGCCCGTAACGCACGCCAGGCAACCAAGTGCGTTACGGGCCTTAGAATTAGATAAAATGCTTTTCGTGTTAGTTGTTTTTACATAGCGCTCGCGTGAACTACAATACTTTATATTGGTTAAACTGGCCAGTTTGTCCGTCATATGATGGATGGAAGATGGACGCGAGAAATACTGGAATGGTACCCGAGAGGATGTGAAAGAAAGCTAGGTGGACCAAATGGACGATGGGCTGATGAATTGAAAATAATGTGTGGTCAATTGGATGCATGCGGCTCAAGACAGATAGGAATATGAGGATTGGAGAGGCCTTCATCTATGTATGTACATATCAGTGGTTGGTGAACGGCTGAAAATTATGATGATGAGACAAGCAGGCAGGCAGGTAGACGCTAACGCTAATATACATAGTATTATTATGTGTTCAGAAATTTCAATGGCTTATATTCTATATTCCGTGTTTTCAGGCGTAAAAATAAATATTTCAGATTTATTTTACAGTTTGCCATATTTTAATTTATACTTTTTTGAGTTTTGAGTACATATTGCTTTATCTCCGTCATAAGTCGATGAACATATACATATGTAGGTACATTAATTTTTGTTTCGGTTTAAAGCTATTACTGTATATGTAATTATTACCAATCCACAGTGCATTAAAATTAGCATTGTTATGTTTTACAATAATTGTGATAAAATTATACCGGAAAAAGATCAAAATTTCTATGTACCTAAGTATGTATATGTATAATTTTCATCAAATTAGTGTAGGTACGATATGTTTTTGATACAGTACGTATCGATGTTATTAAACGGATAGATTTTAGCGTCACGAGTTGAGCGCTTGAACGTTTGGTCCACGCGGTAAATGCGAGGGGTACATTTGTATTCCAATAGTGGGTTGGTGCTCTTTTGGGTTTTTTTAGCCCCATGTAAAGTTGGGGTATTCAGTTAAAGCGTTATTGGCATTAGCGAGAGCGGGACGGAGCGGTCGTGGGTGGGCGGGAGGAGGCGGAAGTCGCCTACTCTGTGAGCGAAGGTGGGCGGTTGGGTAAAGGGAAGTGAGGAGAATTGTGGGGGTGAGGGACAAATAGAGCGCGGAATAAGTTGGTATCACTGCCGAATTTATTGGGGGGCGGGATGTAAGGGTACAATTTTGACAAAGTGTGAGAATTAACGTGCAAAGACCTTCGCAAACACTGGCGCGGCTTTCAGAATTTTGATGCCAGGAAAACTTGATAAGCTTTTGATGGCTTTTTTCCCCCCGAAACGATGTTTGAGAACGCAAGATATGCGTTTTTAATATGATATTCAAAATATTCAAAAAAATCATGACTTTTTATAAATTTATTGCTACAAAATACAATACGTATTCCGTTGGTATATGGATGAAAATTTCACTCCTTGGGAATTGAAAATTCTAATCAATCGTAAAACTAAGAAACTGGGAAGGATGTGAAAGAAAAAAATAAATTATCTAAATGAATTGCTAATAAAGGCAATATAACTTTTTAACTTATGAGAATAGTTTTTGCGTTCCGTCCCTGGAAAATACCGCCCTTGCCACGCCAGGTTCGCTCAGGGCGGTTCGCGGCCCACTTTATTGAGGACATTTCCACAAATCCGGCCCAATACTCTATTCAATTTCATCTAATCTTCAGCACCAGGGGTGTATGTATTTTACTATTTATTTATTTATTTATTAATTCGCCGTGTGATTCAATCACAAACACATCATGACGTGTAGATGAATAATTTGTACATTTGTATTTATTAAATGTATCAACCGCTCTATCAATAGTTAAATATTATATTTTCACCAAAGTCAATAAGTAAAATAAAAATCATTGTATGATATATTTTTTTACGATATTTAAGTTATGCGTAACGTAATAAACATTAGTATGCTCACTGTATCTGCAGATATGTATTTTTTTACTATACATACATGTGTATATTAGGGAGAGGGTGAGGGGTGGTGAAATGTGAATGGGTATGGAATCCGCCCGTTGAGACATGATCTTAAGATAGCACTGTGTGCTTATACTCTTTATTGATTTCATTGATATGAATTTAATAAAGGCCGCCTTAGGGGCGGGCCGGTGAGCTTGGCCCGTTGTGGAGGGGATGTTCAAGGGTTTGAGAAGGGGTGTGTGTAAATTTTATATACTGTAGGACTCACAGGAATAAAGTCGCTACGTGACTTTGACAACTAATTAATAAATAAATTTTCTTTATACGCACACTGTCTTCATGTCGAAATTCTCAGTATAGTATCCTCAATTCCTCACCATACAAAGAGTCTCACGACTCATAATGCTGCGTACACACCGACGAACCGAACAGCGAACGACAAATGGTTACGAACATCGAACGTTATTGTGTGGAGCATCGGTGTGTAGGTACCCTAACAGTCATAACAGTCACGACTTCGTGAGATTGTCACATTATGTTATGTTTCGTCAACAATCAATTTTTATAAGTTTATCATCATCATCATTTTCAGCCGTTCACCATCCACTGCTGGACGAAGGCCTCTCCAATCCTCTTCCATTCCTGTCTGTCGTGAGCAATCTGCGCCCACTTTGACTCCACACATTCTTATCAATTCATCAGCCCGTCGTCCACTCGGTCTACCTTGCTTTCTTTCACATCCTCATGGATACCATTGCAGTATTTCTCGCATCCATCTGCCATCCATTCCTCCCGATATGCGTCTACTCCAACTTTTTTTCACTGTATCTGCCACTTTGGTCATTCCAATTACCCACGTGTTCCTCTTACGATCTCTTCTTGTTATACCAAGCATACATCTTTCCAAAAAAACAAAAATCTTCGGCATACAAGTTTCACATCCATTCGTCATAGCTGACAGTACGCATTGGTCGTATGCCTTATTTTTTAAGCATAGCCTCAGTACATATTGTTACATAAAAATCAAATGTCCGTTGACTTTGTCATCGGATGGTTACCATTTATGTACCTATAGTGTATTTAGTAGTTAAAAATGTAGTAGGTGGTTGAATAATACTAGCGCTTTGCGCTACCCATGTCGTGAGTGTTTGTGTGAAAAGTTAGGTTAGGTGGCGTGAGCGCTTTCCGTGCCGCACCGTGAGTGTTTTTAAACATAGCGGGATGTTGGATTTAAAAAGTATGTTCATTCTTACAAAAGCGCTACATCTCAGTTTCATTCTTCGTTTTACCTCTTCTTCTTTACATCCAGTCATGTTCATCAATTGTCCTAGGTACACAGGTATAAATAACACTGAGCAACAAAAAAAAATACCCAGAGCGGAGATTGGTCAATCTTTACCAAGTTTGACCCACTGAATTCGAATAATACGGGAAAAAATATGTAAAAAAATATATATTTTTGACTTTAGAAATTCGCTAGATAATTAATTATAAGTATTTTAAAGTAATAAAAAATCACAATCAATAGGAAAAATATCTGACTATTGATTTCAATACTCACTTTGAGCATAGCGATACTATATTTTGAGTTATAGACCGCAAAAGCCAAAAAAATGGATATTTTTTACATTTTTTAAATCGCAAATATCTCATAAACAAGAGCATATCAAGAAAAATCATTATCCGATTCGAATTTAGTGGGTTAAACTTAGTAAAGATTGACTAATCTCCGCTCTGGGTTTTAAAAAACGTGATTTTTTGTTGCTCAGTGTTATCGACTATCTCTACAATATGGTTGTCTACTGTGACTACATATGTTTTGCGTGCAAAATTCATTAAACATCAGCTTGTATTATACAAAATAAATTTTCAAAAAAGTCTAGTCAGCGTGTTGGGATGCAGTGACGACTGGGTGGTGGGTGGGTGGGTGGGTGGGTAGGGGTTAGGTAGATAGAATGTTCGAGTCGGCGATATAAAATGGTTTGGTGAATAGAATCTGATATGTCAATAAGTTGACACGGCGGGGCAATAAAGGCGGATGGGTGAGGGAAAGGGGGTGGAAAAGGGGGGCGCGTCGCGACAAAATCAAAAGCGGAAACAGCAATAAATGCGGACGTTTGACGCAGCACCCCATCCGGGTGGCTCATATCCTTTGGGATTACACGCGACACTGTACCCGATACGTATTTACTATTTTTCATTACCCAAACCGGAAGAAGTTTTCGCGCATCGACACTCATGGCGTCGGAAAAGCGTAGAGATGAACTTCCGCGAGATAGGTATTCCAAAATCACACTAGCCGCATCTTCGGTTAACTCTATCAGTTTGTTCAGCGTGCAATAGGGGGTTATTATCCTCGCGGTGACTTGGTTATGGCTCGTATAGTAAAATTAAGTATCTTTTCGAAAAAAATAAAAACAATGGGGACATGAAATGTACGGATAAGATTACGTCGTGCATGAATAGTATGTATTGTGTTCAAGGGACAGGGGGGGTTTCGGTGCGTGTGCACCCTAACGTGGGGTGGTCGGGAGGGGGTTAAGTGGAACGATTACGGCCCGATCCGGCGATCACCATAGGAAGCTGGAGACATTGCGGCCTTTAAATACATAATCATTTCCATACACTTAGCAGCCTCTTTTTAACCTACACTTGATACCAGAGATTAATTTTCCCTTTGTGCGTACAGTCGATCGAACGGAACGTGCTCGATGATACCGCAATCGGCGAGCTTGCTCACTACTGTTTAACGATTCACTCAAATATGACTAAAATATTGAACTCTTTACTATTGAAAATCGTTGATTTAGGGCGCCAATGTATATAATCATATTGGCACAACTTTTATGCTAAAGAGAGTTTTGTATATCATTGATCATTTTTGTTACTGTATATATATGTATGTATGTACTGTAAGCCCGTTGAATATCAACGGAGCGTTTTCATCACCCGTACTGAAAAATAATATCAAATTTAATAGTTTTTATAGTTGTTGCATAGATGGCGCGTTATAATACAACAACGTAACAATTTAGCAAAGTCGACTATTAACTATTATTATTGTCAAATCGTAGCAGGTCCGTCATCACCTCCATTTGGATCATAGCGTTAGCGCTCACTGTCTTGAGCCGGTGATCTCGGGTTCAAATCCCACTCGCGCGCGGACGGTTCGTGGTTTTTAATCATTTACCTCGGCGAGCGTTATCAGCAGACAGACAGATGGATTTCGGCTATTATATATATAATGTTAAAAGTTGCAATGGGCTAGACACATAACGAGAAGAATGGATGGCAGATGGACGTGAGAAACACTGGAATGGTATCCGAGAGGATGTGAAATTTCTTTCACATCCTCTCGGATAGCAAGGTAGACCGAGTGGACGATGGGCTAATGGATTGAGAAGAATGTGTAGAGTCAAATGGATGGAGATTGCTCAAGACAACGCGACAACGCGATTTTATGGCTATACACCCGTTCATTCAACGATACACTATACAATATTGTTTCATGTACTGTCAAGCGGGCTATGGGCTGCACTGTCATTGTACATTAGAGGGAATGGGGGGGGGGGAGAATCCACGGTCATATGACGGGCAAACTGGCTAGTAAAAATAAATACTGACTTCATTTTATAAGAAATATTAAATTTTTTTGTGCAATATGTGAGAATTGTGCTGTGAAACAAGGCTTTATATAATTTTACTCTTCCTTGAATGAAACGTTTAATTTACGATGTTCTATTTTAAATGTATGTATGTATATGTATATATATACATATACATATGTATGTTTTAGACCCTTTATTTTACTCTAGCGGTTTTCCAATTGTGTACTATTTTGTATTTTGTATTGATTGTTGAGTAAATGTAAATTATCCCAAGTTTCTTATTGGTACGTTGTACAGTAGGCCGAATTTATTAAAACGTGCACGCGAGCAAGCAAAATGACGACCAAATAAGAAAAGCCGATAATGGCGACCACGGCCCCGCCATTAAACCCCCCCCCCAGAGGAATCGCACGAGGGATTTTCATATTTTTTTTCTTATTTCATTTTATTTTAATATGAGAATGAATACTGTGATAAGCAAATTTTAATCGCAAAATTGCTTTCACGTTACGTCTATTGACTTCTCAAATTCTGCGGTATTAAATTCTTCAACGTTTTCAGTAGGTACCCCACGTACCCGTTCTGTTTCTTTCCGAGACGTTCAAAGAATGGTTGGTTGCTTCTGGTGTGGGTGTTAAGTGCTCAAAAAGCATTAAGGCGGTGGTGGCAAGATACTTGTCTGGGATTAATCTTCATCAACAATGGCCGACGACACACCAGTCCTCTTCCACCATCAAGGTGACTGTTGTTGACAAGGAACGACTCGCTATACTTACAATCTTCGCTCAGCGATGTAATCAAGGCTTTTTGTCGTGGGAACGTCAAACAATGACAAAATTTTAATGCAGACGTAATTTTTTTTGCAAAGAATAGAGGTATTTTAGGCCACGCGTGGTTAATGATGTGATGTCGTAGCAGTCGAGTGGAGGGGTATATATGGATGGGCATCTTTTATCATTTCAGTCGTAATTTGCCGAGAGAGGAAGCTGTAGTGGAGGACGAGAGGGGGCGAGGGAGAATCGGAAGAGTAGGGAGAGGTCCAAATTGCACCGATTGACGAATAATTGTAAATAATAAAGAGCAAGAAGAAAGAAAGACATTTTAAATTTTCCAGCGAGCGGACACAAAGGGAGAGGCGGCCGATTGTCTATAGCGGACCGGTGATGTCGAGTGGCCCAAAAATTCACCAAATAAAATATAAAAATTAAAATAATAATATGTACTAACAATGAATTGACGCGATGATTCAAAAATTCAATACAAAATAGCTGGCGAGATTCAACGAGATCATGCTTCACTTCAGTGTGTGAAAATAATAGAACGGAAGCTATGTATGTACATATGTATGTATGTATATGTAGGTAGTTAGAGCTTTTGGTTTGATTTTAAAATTTATCAAAATCAGTACGAATTTCCTTAACCCCATCTGTTATACTTTGGGTGCAATATTTTAAACTAAATTAATTTGTAAAATATTAACGAAAGCTTTTTTTGTATCACCCATTAGTAAGGGAAGCTAAATTCGCGGCTCCGTTCTTTGGCGAACACCGACAAATGGTGGGAAGCTGGTTCCAATTGGTCGCGCATCATTTCTGCCACCAACGACACTCTCAATCCAGGGGCGTGTAATTTTTTTACTATGATTTTTCCTAATAGTTTTTGAATAGTAAAAATTAGTTACTAGTACTCAATATTTTTATTTGATGTACCTACATACCAAGTATACTGTATCCAACTTAAGAAACATCCCAGGCATGACCGATTTACAATCGAACTACATATGTATGTACATATGTATATGGGTTTGAACCAATGAGCTTCGTCACCATCTCGGTTTCTTGGAATAAACATTAACGAAAAGCAACCAGAGTCGTAAATCTCGGACAGCCACAATACATATTTTACTTTATCCTAATCGGATAAAGTATTGTGATCGAGCGAAAATTCGACCTCGAGATTTTGACGGATTTGTATCAAGTATCATCCTGATCACGTTTTCATGATTTCTGGAAAATGTCTGTATGTCTGTAAGTCTGTGTACCTGTGTGTAAAATCACTAATAACTCAAAAACCGTTTATTCTATTACATTGAAACTTCATAATTATATGTTTTTTGCCAACCATTATAATCCATAAGGCTTTCAAAATTTTTCGTCAACCGGAAGTGGTACTTCCCTTGGAAAATCACTTAATTTTTGTGAAATGTTTGGAAGGTTTTTTCAGAAAAACTATCATATACATTAAGCTGAAATTTTGCATATGTATGTAGTATGTGTAACAACCAATTTTTTAACATTTTTTTTTCCAACTGGAAGTAGTACTTTTACTCTTGGTTTTTGGAATTTTTAACTTTTTCTCCGAAACTATTAAGTCTATCAAGCTGATATTTCATATGTATTATTTTTACGTAGGGTGTAAGAGATATTATGATTTTGGTCAACATCCGCAAACCGGAAGTGGCAGTTTACTTTTGAACGCGATTTTGTTTTTCATTTTTTTCAGCCTTTTTAGTATCTTCATAATATTGTAGTAGTATAATCATTAAAGCAATACCTAATTGAAAAAAATTAATCATTAAAATCAGTTAATTGGAAGTTGGGTTTTTTTCTCGTAGAAAAGTCAACAATCCTGTTACCACGGAATATTTCCGAAACTACTGAGCCGATCAAGTTGAAATTTCATATCTATATTTTTCACGTTAGGCGTAAGGCCCGTAACGCACTTGGCAGCCTGGCTGCGCAGCCATAGCCGCGGCAGCCAGAAAAACGGGCACCCAGTTCAAGCAGCCAAAGTGGCAGCCAGAACGTCAGTATCAGTGATTCATTCGCGAAAGATGGATGTCAAAGACGCAGCTAATTGACATTTTAAACAATAACATTCTCATGTGCATCTTCAAAATGGACCGTTTTATTTATTTGGTCATGACTGCGCAGCCAGGCTGCCAAGTGCGCTACGGGCCTTAGAAAATGTACGTGGCTGCCTGTTTGATAAAGCACTAGGCAGCCAGAGTTTCCTGGGTGCCTAGTGCGTTATCAAACAGGCAGCCACATACATTTTTTAACATCGTTATGGCTGCGCAGCCATAGCTGCCGCAGTCAGGCAGCCAAGTGCGTTACAGGCCTAAGAGTTACTATGATTTTGGTCAACATCCGCCAACTAGAAGTGGCAGTTTACTTTTTTTTTTTTTTTTTTTTCGGCCTTTATTTACATAGTATCGTTATAATATTGTAATATTAAAATTCTGAGAAAAATACCTAGTTAAGAAAAAATAAATCATTAAAATCAGTCGACCGATTTTTTCACTCCGAAAAATCTTTCGTTTAATACGTACATAGGTACATACATCGAACTACGAATCACTCTATATAGGTATACTCTATAATTCTTTGTAATGAATAATTTATACATTGACTGGTGATCGGACAGCCACAACACTCTTTTTTTACGAAAAAATAATCATTAAAATCAGTCAACCGGAAGTAGGGTTTTTTTTTGTCGAAAAGTTTACGACAGAATATTTCAGAAACTGCCCTATTGATCAAGTCGAAAATTTATATTTATAATTATCATATAAAATTTAAGAGATGATAAGGTTTTGGTTAAAATCCGCCGACCGGAAGTGGTAGTTTTTCTTATTTGAATATATGCCGAAGATCGTATTTTATATACGCGCGCGCACTCAACACAGTAATTTCATGATATGTATGTATGTATTTTGATTGGTGTGGTGGTGGTTGCGTTTTATTTACTTACGTACTTAAAAAAATAATTTCGTTACTCTTTGTATTCCTCAAATATATGGATAAAGTCATGGGTTGGCTACACCCGAATTTTTTTAATTGGGTAAGAGCGAGGTGCTTCTTGAGTTGGATAGAGTGAGAGTTGTATTTGAGCTTAGATTTTTTTTAAATTAACATTTATGATTTGTGTTAAGTAAAACTTTATATTTTATGTGTGTAGCATCAGACACGGTCTGTTACAATCGAGGACGCCACTGGATGACAGGATTTTTTTTAAGTACGTCTGAATTAAGTACGTAAGTGAGTAGTGTGGAGCGCAGAGGGAAGTGGAAGCGATCAGAACTCAAAGGAGCACAACCGGAAGGAAGCTGACAAATTACCGACCGTGCGCAATGGTATAACTCAATCAATCTGCGGTAAACTGTTCTCTTTTGAGAGCGTGCTTTCGCCGAAAATTTCAATTGGAAAGAGAGAAGACGTATTTTCGAAAAATTTTCTCGTATCTCATCAATATACATACATCTACGATTTAACCTTTACCTTAAGATTTCTTACGACTTTTCAAGATAATAACCCTATGTGACGGAGAGTTTGTCATTGGCGTTCCACCGCCCACTGGGAATATTAATTGGCATCGTTCAGATTTCGGTCCGATGGCAATATAATTAACTATAAATTACGCTCAAACTATAATACGATGAATGAATCGAATGAAAATTAGACAAAAAACGCCAGGTCGTTCATAAATTCTAAATTATCTGACGGCAGCAGATAAGTTATCGTCGTTTAGGCGAGCCTATGTTCGTGCTAATTGAACATTCGTACATTATAAAAATATGAGTGCTGTCGTATTTGTCTGTGCAAAATAATAAAAAACATTGTATGGAATCGCATATTTTTTTCATGCGAATAGAGAAAACAAATTTGCAATACTGGATTCAACAACATGGAGGAGTGCGCTTTGATGGTGCTTCACAAACGTTTACGATAGTCTGTGCATTATTATTTAAATTCAATATGTTATGCCTTATTGAATTTTATATAAATACACAGAACGTAAGTCAAAAACGACTTTAACCGGAAATAATATAGCATTAAATATACATTATAATTTAGTTTTAATGTGTTTAAAGGATTAAATTTAGTATGGATATAAAAATGTAGTTTTTAGTTTCTATACCTACTCAGTACTTTATTTATTTTAATTAAAAAAGTTTGAAAAGCTACAAACAAAAAAGTAACTTAAAGCTAAAATTACAAAATAAACTTATTTTTCTAAAACCTTCTAGCAGTCCATTGTATACAACATCCCTGTACAAGATTTTTTTCTACAATATATATTGATGTATCATCTGCAAACAGATGGATTTTACACCTATCTACTATCTTAACAATATCATTTATGTATAAAATAAAGAGTAAAGGTCCCATCTTCGATCCCGGAGGAACATCATAATCATTAGTGAATTCAATTGATGCCGTATCACTCAATTTCACTCTTTGTTTCTTATTAGATAAATAGCACTTAAACCAGGTTAATGCACTTCCACCGATACCAACTTACTCATACTAGATAGTATGTAAGTTATTATTTATAGTTTAATATTATTAAGAGAAGTCGACATGTTGGAAAGCGATGTTGAAGGGTTCATTTCAGTAAGAAGACGTCGGCGAGCGAGGGATGGCACCGACTGTATTTGATGTTTCAACAAAAGATGTCAGGGTAATGCTATTTATTATCCAAGTTTACGTAATTACAGGGTAAGCGGTGGTGCTGTCCTTTGCAGGTGTACCTCACAATACAGTTACGACGTTACGCTGCAACATCAACGGACAAGAATTGAAATTAAGACGATATTATTAATTGGAATTTTCAATATTGTATATTATATAAAACGTATACTAATCCATCACGACAATATCTACTCGGCTGCCGAGTCATTTAATTTCATAAACATAATAACGCTCATCAATCAATATACTCAACATATCGATTACTAAATTACGCTAAATAATCTCGATGACGCGATTATCGTAAGGCCGCGGTGTAAAAGTGCACGATCGATTCAGACTGATACGAAACTCATTAGGTATGTGTTTAGATTAAATTTCATATATGCCGTGCGAACGGTTAATCTCTTTCGCATTTCATGGTAAAAAAAAAATTAGAACCCCATCGGATTTTGAGCCCCAACGTCGAAAAAGTGGCTCAATAAAGCGTCGACAGATTAAAAACCCCGGGTAAACACTCAAGATTTATTGTGCATTTCAGTGGTGAAGTGGCCGTGGCCAAAATTCATCAAACTCCTCTCCTCCTCTTTCCCCTACCCCATGTTTGTGCCATCGTTCACTAAAATCTATCTATGAAAACGGTATGGCTTCAAAACACGCGGAACGCGTCATTTCAGTAAGACGATATTAACTTCCGGTGCAAAATTTTAATAAATTTTAATTTTGAAAAAATAGCAGTTATAGGCTGAGCAAGCTATTATCCGATGGTTACCATTGTAGTAAAACAAATGTGCCTATCTAGTAATAATTTACTAAAATAAAAATAGCATGGTATTGATGTATGTAGCTTAATTAAAATTTAATAAATATAGTATGTACATATATTATATAACAGTATAGGCATAATTGGACTGTGAATATTAGTATGTTACATGTTAAATTTTCATTCATGATTACTCATTTTGCTAACGTATATAGTGCCGTTCATTATTGCGAATTAAACTTGACATATCAGGCAGATAATTTTCATCTTCTCTCGGTGGCAACAAGAGAATTCTCAAACTTGAGGAATATATAATGGTTAATTTCATAAGGCACGACTATTAACCCACCCATCCCCATCCCGTTTTGTATTAAATTGTTTGCCTCTGTCTGTAGTGCCGTCATACACAGTGAAAGGAGCCCAATTCTAAACACATTTAATGTAATATTTAATCAAGTCTCGGCATAAAGGTGTACGTACGCGCAAAGGGTTAACGTCGAACAACTCCGTTTCTGCCTTATTGCTGTTGCTTCTGCTTCGTATCAACACAAACTTAATTACGCAAAATTCATTACGGCGAAAAACTACCATAACCGGCACCTATACTTAGATATATTAATTTTAATATCTGAATATAATATAAGAATTTTTTTAACAAGAACTTGAATTCCAACATTTTTTTGATGCGCTAGCTTGATTTCGAAACATTAATGTTTCATGTATTCGCAATACTTTCACAACTGTTTTTATCATTTAGGTACATAACACATTGAATCATAAAATATTATAGGTCCATTTCTAATTCAGTAATAAACTAGAGCTTTATTATGAAGTCAAAGTGGTTTATACGGCAGAGCGGTTATCAAAGTGAATTACAGCGCCGAGTTGCAAGAACTTTATTAATATTTGTACCTTGTATCGTTTAAATTGAATTGAGCTTAAGTTTTAGTAGCACTCCTGTGTAGCGAATAAGTGACGTTTAATGAAATTTATACAATGGTAGTGATTTTGGGGAGAGTTTAGGAGGTTCGGGGCCGGTGGTGTGCGTTAAGATGGCCGCTCGGCAGACAAGTTAATTATCGTTATATTCCCAGTTAAGTGGAAAGAATTTACGGATGAACGCCATTGTGTTGACAAAAGAGCATCGGGATCAAAGAGGGATGATCAGTCAGACCCCCCACCCCCTTAAAGACCACCCCATGGCCCACTCCCGAATGGCCGCATTCCTAGCTCATTTCTTTTCCATCCGTATTCACGGATCGATATCATCACGATACATTTATAAATTAAATTCTAAATCAATTAATCGTACTAGAACAATATTCTACGTGTATTAATTTAAAAAGTAGCCATAAATAACGAATAACGACCATTCGACAAATTCCAATCGGAAAACAACAATTTTCTTAAGTTCACGTACAAAGCTCGTAGCTGACAAGTGTTTCACAAAACATTTAACATAATTCAATGTATACCTACCGATTGACCGATTTAGAATCGATCTGCGCAAACTACCTGGGTCTCAACCAGTGAGCTTTGTCACCATCTCGGCTTCTTAGAAATAAACATTAACGATAACCAACCAAAGTCGTAAATCTCGCACAGCCACAGCCCTGTTAGAGCGATATTACATTGAGCAACAAAACCAACACCAGATTTTTTTTTGCGGTGGCGAGCATCTTATTACATTGCGCCACTTTTCAAGCTACCAAGCTACCTGATCATCTCATAATCTTCATACAAAAAAAAAACTATACGAAACTAGGTACTCCATGTAGACGTAGAAAATATATAAAATTCAACCTCTCGTATTTCTTTCTGAATTTCATTGTTTTCGAAACAATTGCGTTGACGTTGCGTTGTGTTGACAATTGAGTACGACGATGCAAAAAAAAAGTCAGAAAAGGGTTTTTTGGTGAAGATTTTTTTCGGCGAACATTGACTTCCAAGAAATTTTCAAGCAACCCAGAATCGCATCGTGTAATACATCGTAATACTTACCATTGAAACCTGTATATCTATCTGGTCGCCGAGGTTAAAAAAAAACCTGGTGTCCCGTTTTGTTGTTGAATGTAATATCAGCCTTAGGCTGATATTACATTCAGCAACAAACGTGGCGTGCTGTGGTTCATTGTTAAAGTTGCCTAATAATCGTTTATATTTTATGATTAACGAGTGAAAGAGTTGAAGTGGCAATGGGCTGGACACATAGCGAGAAGAATGGATAGCAGATGGACGCAAGACATACTGGAATGGTATCCGAGAGGATGTGAAAGAAAGCAAGGTAGACCGAGTTGAAGATGTGCTGATGAATTCAGAAGAATGTGTGGAGTCAAGTGGATGTAGATTGCTCAAGGCAGACAGGAATGGAAGAGGATTGGAGAGGCCTTCATCCAGCAGTGGATGGTGAATGGCTGAAATTGATGATTTAACGACAATTCGACTCAAAGTAGCGAGTCCAAGAAGACTATGTACATATTTAATGATCAAATTGCACGATGATGGCAGTGTGACAGCAATGAAAATTTTACTGTGTAGACTTGGCCGCGATAGCCTCATTAAATTAAAATTATTTTGGATAGACAACTTCGGCACTCGCCTACTTGTTTAGCGGTTAATTTTTCTCTATAAACAATATTTCGCTTAATACGTATGTATGTATGTACATCGAACTACGAATCAGTCTATATAAACTTCAAAGAATAATTCTTTATAATGAATAATTTATACATTGACTGGTTAAGCCATGGAGCTTTGGCCTCTTGTCCTGTCGCCCAAATGGTTGGATAAACGTGGACAATAGATCCGGGGTGCCGGGTTTGGGGTGACGTGGGAGATAACCCACCCTCCCTTTCTCCCTCCTATTGGATCTACCTCCCCTTTCCCCCAACCCCCCTTCGAAGGGATGCTGCCGCTCATATTAATCTCCACTTATTACATCTCTGTTAGCGTTCAGAGTTCTGCTTCGCAGTAATTTCCATATTGTGTGAGTCGACATCAAACACGCAACACCTCGTCAAAGCGAACCTACTCTAACAATGGCGCGTCACATCGCAAATCACATTTTTCTCATATTGTCATAGCGTCTCACGCCCAATGACGTTTATTATGGCGAATTGGAGTTCGCTCGAACTCTTTCGCGCTTAATTAAAATTACGCTCGAAAAGTGGCCATTGTCACGAGTGATACAATTTTCGCATTACGCTCGTCCATTTATCGAACGCTTTATGAGGAGTTATTAAATTTGCTAGTCGGGAAATGGGAATCAGTAGGTGGGTGTTGGGAAAGTGGTGTGGATGCGAACCTGAAATCTGCGCCATTTGGGTAAACCAGCCAGCGCTACCATGAACAACTTTAATAAAACCAACGGCTTGGATCGTATTTGCACATTATCTCTACTCCCCTTTTTTTCAACGCGAGTAAAAGAATGTATTATAAAAATACTAAATAAATTTCGCAATTGATACCTAGCTACATTTAAATTTTTTTGTTTTTCCATTGTATTCGCATATTTTGCAAGTAGGTAATGTAGAAACTCAACGAATTTGAACTTTCACCGAATACGTGGAATTGACTTTGTAAAATTACCATTACAATTTGTCGTTTTATTAATTCTTATTATTCTTATCATTTTTAGACCTACTAATAACAAACTTTAATACCTACATAGGTATTATAACACATGCACACATCTCATAATAGGTATGGAATAAATAATCTGAAGTAACTTTTCACGTGTAGATACAATTATTCAGCAGTCAGAAACCTGTGGCTCCGCAGCCGCATGCGGCTCTTTGTATGAAAACCTGCGGCACCCATTGTCAAACAAGGTTTACGTGAAATATAATAAATATACCGAAAAGGGTATTTGAAACATAAATTTCAAAAAATCAAAAATAATCTATCTATTCCAATTTTCCCTGTCCAACTTTTCATATAACCTTAATGTTCTAAAAAAGCTTTAAATTCGTTTTCAATATTAAACTTTATGATACTTTTTAGCAGTAAATTGTCTAAAACCCAGAAATATCATGAAGATTTTCATACAATCTCCAGTCCACAAATGACAAATGAGTAGAATATATTTTTATTTTAAATACACAATCCGAAAATAGTATGTTGCAGCAAACAATTTTGCAACTTTTGTCTTGATTTGGCTCTTAGTTAGAAAAAGTTTCCCGACCACTGGCTTAGTTCATGGCAGGTATAGGAACCTATTTTGGATTCAAATGTCAATTTTGCACGAAAAATTGACCCAAAAGGATCAAAACGAGATTGCAACACATCAAAGGAAGTACGAAGTGGAGCGTTGTCTCCACTGTTCCGTGGGTTTGCCTCGGCAGAGTTATTTAATAAACCTGATAAAAGCTAACGTAACTTTATTTTGCTCATTGGGGTTGTTCCCGGGTGAACTTTCAGCCTTTATTGTGTTACCACCGCCACAATTGGGGCTGCAATAAGAGACCGTGGCTCCTTCCACCATAGACAGTCTCGGTCCTGCGTCTTCTGACATTTTCCCGGATCACAAAAGTCTCAAGAGTAGTCGGGGAATGCAACTCGTAATTAAGACCGCATTCGGCGCTTTGACGGTAAACGAATCCTCGCACATTCTCACGAGTGCTATCACTTTGCGCCAAGTTTCGAGATTGATTAAAACGTGTCTAGCATAAATAAAAACCCCGCAACGTCACTCAAATTGAATCAAAAAGCTTACAAGGTTGTTTAGGTATAGGAAATTAAATGTATTATCAAATTTAGCACTAAAAAAAGTGTTAATTTGAAATTACGAGATAATATACATTGACTTACCTAACTTGCCTATCTAAAAAAGCATTTGAAAATCATTAATGGCGTCAAGGATTTGTTATATCGTAAATATGGGTTTCTTTGAAAATCATAATTGTTGTTTCGTTTTTTTTGTTGTATACGTACTAAAAGGATTATCACAGATTTGACCATTCATTTGGCCACACTTCCTTTAACTGTTCTTGTGGCGATTGCCGGAAGGCGCCAGGAAATTTTTTGCTGTCGTTTCTCTTCATTTTATTTTTCAAGAAAGTGAAATCACTATAGAAAACAATACAACCTATAAACTTTAATAACAAACACAGCCGATTAATTAACTGAGATCGAAATTATATAGACTAGTGTGTCATTTTTGTAAGAAACATGAATCAAAGCAAATGAACGGTCAAAAGTTATACAGAAAATTTAACATAAATAAATATGTATATAAATATTCATACTATTGTTTAACGCTGAAACTTGTAGATAGCCAAGGTTAAATCGCAATGATCATTATTATTAATTATCTAGGAATCATTGAGATTTACAGTGTGTAACACGGTGTGGTGTCGAAAAGTTAAGCCGATTGTTCGCAATGAAAAGATGATTCATTCAGTTGAGATTAGAATCTTGGGTGGTCTACCTGTGTCGACTATTTCGCATATATAAAAAACACTCATCGCCAAAAAAATACCTGACATATTTAAATGGTAGTGCAGGTGAATTAAAGGTGAGGTAAGAGGTACAAATTGAATTTTTACTTTATCCATATTTTTTTTTTGTATTTTATGCATTAAGAAGTGGGATATTATATCGATGCGATATTCCGGTACTTCAAATATCCTGGGAATTTATAGACAGAATAATTTTCCATTTTGTATTTACATTTTGTATAGAAAAATGTGTTGTAGAAAATGGTCGTGAGATCTAGTTTTGTAAGGGGGCGTGGCTTTGCATGTACCACGTGACCGAGCTCAACCAATCACAACACTTACCCCCTCCCCTTTACGCGGCCCTAATTCAATTAGCGTGGGGCCACACTTATGTAGGTATATAATTTTACAAGATGTAGTATATTTATATAGTACGTGCACATCACCAAAGTTGATAAAACAATGGTAATAAAAGAAGTGTTGTTAAATATGTATGTATGTATAAGTCATTAGCACACATAAATATTTTGAAATTATACATATTGTACATAGTATATCATCATTTTCAGTCGTTCATCATCCACTGTTGGATGAAGGTCCCTTTTTATCTTCCTTGTTTTCATCTAAATCCTCTCGGCAATCATTCGAGTAATTCGAATTTCGTATATCGAGCCATTTTGGTCACGCTTATCACCCATGTATTCCGCTTTCGATCTCTTCTCGTATTCCAATCAGACATTGTTACATTTTTCTCTGTGTGTACCTACAGAATCTTGTGTAGCATTCTTGAACGTCCATGTTTCACAACCCCGGTAAGACGCATTGGTCAAAATACTTATTCTTTAAGCATAACAGGATGTTGAATTTAAAACTACGTACATATATGTAGTCACTTTTCTAAAAGCACTTCAATTTTGTTAATTTTTCAAGTTTTATTCTGGATTTTTTTTCTTCTTTTTTACATACGGTCATGTCCACCATTTGTCCTTGGTAGGTATAAATAATTATCTGAATTTATTATACATTCACTAGCTGACCCGGCATGCGTTGCAATGCCCGATCCCGTTCCCGTTCCTGTTCCTAGTACGTTTTCTGACGCGTGAGCAGGCCCGTTCCCGATCCCTTTGCCGTTTTTTCCTGATCTTTTTTTTCAGGAACCATCCCCGGCATGATCACAATAAGTCCTGAAAGTTTCTTCGCGATCGGTTGAGTGGTTTAGGAGCCTATAAGAGACAGACAAACAAACAAACAGACAGACATTGATTTTTATATATATATAGATAGACCTACATGTATACATAGAATTATACATAAATATGTTTGTATATCAGTCATAGCTCGATTATAATTATAACTTTTTCCTTGTACCTACTACTCATATGTCATTAAATTTTTGAAGTTATCTACCACATAATTTACTCATGAAGTAAATGACTGGATAGAATAGTGATGGGTAGTAGATATGTCTTAACTCCCAACTGTTCCTAATAGTGTTCATTTCTTATGTCTGCCTCAATCTGATGATCAGTTATGCCGTTACGGTGCAAGGCTGAGCCTTATAAAAATAAGCCAAATTTTAAAATGAAAAGAATGTCAGTTGAAGTGTACCTACATATTAAATTTAGAATAGATATTTAATATAATTTAGCTAAACAAATACATATAATTTTCAATAGGGCATCATTAAAAAAAAAACAAAACATGCGGTTTCATCAGCTAATTGTATAAAAAATGATATTAGATGAGGAAATTTTAATCAATGTAAATTTCTATGCGGTTAGCCACTAAGTTTCCAGCCTAAACTATCTACTGATAACGATCATGTTTGATTTAATTGTTCAAAACGGTCACTGTGATCATTGTGAAATTTAATACATTAAAAAATTAAAAGGAAAACTTTTAAAAAGGTCGCAGGTAGGCATGTTGAAATTGTGGGAAATTTATGCATCATTTAGGCTTTTTACGATTGTGAAAACAACATTGAAACAAACGCTTAATACTGAATACCCTTTTTTTCAACGCCTCAGGCTTTATGTATCTACATACTTATAAAATGAAATGATTAATTTTTTTGTACCACTTTGTAACGACGAATATTATTTCACATTTTACGATATAGGTATATGCTTTTTACTTTATCCATATACGTTGTATAGATAAAGTATTGTGATCGTGCGAAAATTGTACCTCGAGATTTTTACTGATATGTAGGTACCTACCAGGTATCACGTTGTCGTGATTTTTGGAGAATGTCTGCACGCGTGTGTGTCTGTGTGTCGAGCGAATATGTGCAAAACCATTCAACCTAACACACTGAAACTTCATTTTTATTGATTAGTCACGCTGGTCATTACAATCAACAAAGTTTACATAACTAATTGTCATTTCCTAAAAGTATCTACGCATCGCCTATTGGCTAATTAGTGTCGTTTTAATTCGCATCAGATGAAATTTGAGGCACAGATACGCATCATTAGCCACTGCAACTACATATTTTCACACTGTGAGTTCATCGAATTATGTACATATGTAGGTACATATGTATGTATATCGTTACATCACAAGTCTCACAACGTGGGGAGACTATCAACATATCACACAAATTAAAATTGAAAAAAATGTATACATTCGAAAACGAAGAATTAAACTAGGATGGAGTGCTTTTGGAAGAATAAACGTAGTTTTAAAATCCAACATTTCGCTATGATTAAAAAATATTAAGTTTAAGTTTAATAGGATAAACGGTTTTTGAGTTATTAACGATTTTACACACAAGTACACAGACACACAGACATTTTCCAGAAATCATCAAAACGTGATCAGGGGATGATACTTGATACAAATCAGTCAAAATCTAGAGGTCGAATTTTCGCACGTACGGATGTGAAACGTGGATCGTGGATGCTTAATTCAAGAATGTTACGTAAGATCCAGTGCACACAGAGAAGCATAGAAAGATCTATGTTCGTTATAACAAGAAGAGATGGTAAGAGGAATACATGGGTGAGAAGTATGACCAAAGTGGCAGATATAGCGGAGCGTGTGAAAAAGTTGAAGTGGACACATTGCGAGAAGAATGGATGGCAGATGGAAATACGGGAATGGTATCCGAGAGGATGTGAAAAAAAAAGTGTAGACCGAGTGGACGATGGGCTGATGAATTGAGAAGAATGTGTGGTCAATTGGATGCAGATTGCTCAACACAGACAGGAATGGAAGAGGATTGGAGAGGCCTTCATCCAGCAGTGGATGGTGAACGGCTGAAAATGACAAACTATGTCCATTTATCTCAATACTATTGTTTTGTCAGTTATGTTAAGTGGGCTTAGGACAGCAGTATAATTCCATACAATTCCGAATCATTGGTTATGTCATGTAAACAACTGTAAAACAAATTATTCATCTTCATGTTGTTGATTTATGTGTAATTAATTAATCCAACAGTTCACATTAACGCATAAATAGGTGGAATTTGTCGATTCAGCACAATACAGCTTTTCATGTGGATGCAGATTTTTCGAGACAGACAGGAATGGCAGAGGATTGGAGAGGCCTTCATCCAGCAGTCGATGGTGAACGGCTCAAAATGATGATAATGAGATCACAAATAACTTGCTAGAATCTTTGAGAAACCTCTCCCCTTGTATAAGTATATTTCGAACTGCATTAGCGTGTTGTTGAAAAGGTTTGAGAGATTCCGTGTAATGGCAATAATCGTTGATCGTGTCGACGCGCACCCTCGATTTGGGTGCACTGGGGGAGTGATTACGGTATACAGCCATTTAATATAATCCTCCGGTTAACACGAGGGTTAGGGGTAGGAGATGGGATGGTGGGGGTTTGGGTCACCAAAGTGGTGCCCCTTTGCTGACGTTTTGGCGCCAGTTGTCGCACGACGGCCAAACGGGGCGGGCGCATCCCCCTGGTGCAAAGTGCAACGCTTCTCAAACTTTTTACGTCACGGAGGAAAAAAAAAATTCAATATAAAACAAAGCGACATCGTATTTCGAAGACAATTGACGGTTTAAATAGCGCCTTGTCGAAATCAATCATCGATCGTTTAAATTTAAATTTATGTATATCGGAATTTCGTAGCGCTCCGTCTTAATTGCGCGCGATCGATTCCTAAAACGAGTTCGCCTAATTATCATTGACGTTTTGCTGTTTTGAGTTTGACATTCGGTTTGTTGCGTGCGTGCACGATCGACAGTGTTCGAAGACCACCAGTGCCATTTTGATCAGTGTGCAAAACAGACACGATCGGACCGTTTCATTTGTCAATAATGATTTCGAGACAGGGATCGAACAGACCGCCGCAGGCCGCTTCCGCGATGAGGCCCAGATCGCTGTACAGCATCGATCAAATCCTGGGAAACACGCAATCGTCTCAGCAAGATCCTTACAGAAAACATTCAGGTAATTAATTATTAAAAAAAAAAAATTTTTTATTCAACAATGTCATACTAAATCGTTATATTATTATCAAACCAATTATTATTATTGATTACTATTTGATAATTTGTTTTCATTTACTTTGCACATAAGATTCAACTCATTGTAACAATAAATTTGTCAATTAAATAATATATGTATTTAGTGTAATATTAATTTTAATATAAACAAAAGCAATACTTTTCCAATAATTTATTTTTAAGTCAAAAATCAATAATACTTTATCACAAAAAGTAGCATTTAATATTTATTTTAAGCTTGTTTATGTGTTTTTGCATACATACACTTTGAATGAATCGAAAAAGTTGTTTTGTCGTTAGGTACAAGTGTTTATACTTCAATTATGATTATATAGAATATACATATATGCATTTAAATTTAAATACAAATTTCAACAGTGATTTGAATACGTTTCCTATACCTAATGAGAGTAAAAAGCATCGTGAATATTACTAAGATGATTAAATGTGTTATCTTGTTATTTGCAGTACGTTAAGTTGATTAACGCACTGCAAATGACAAGTTACGCTAAGTTGACTGACGGTTGATTATAACAATAAATTTACGTAGATGTATTAGTTTATTAACAGAATCCTGCGAAAACTGTGTTGCAACTATGATATTTTTAATACATATGTACATACATGCATGTCTAATGAGTAATGACTAACCACTGTTATCATAAGTACATAGTTAAAAATTAAAATTTTTGTAGATGTTTCGTATAGTTGATTTGATTGTTATCTTAATGTTAGTAAATAGCTCCGACTCAAATATTTATAAACTCGGCAGAGTTTTTCGAACGACATTCAATCACGAAAATGCAATCGCGTTCCGTCGAAACGAAAGTGGGCACTGGTGGATACTTGATACGTGTGCCGCTGTAAAGACATGGTTCAGGCTTTCACGGCGCACGTTTAAAAGGGAACAAATGCTATTAACGATCATAAGGAACGGATGAACGAACTTATAGATTCGTAGAGCAGTCGGTGGGTACGAGCGGGCATTATATTGAACACCGTACACATTCATCTGCAATATTCTTGTTGAGCGTTTTAGAGTGCGTCTCGAGAGTTTAATGCATCGTGATTTGCGGTTAAAGGGTTACATTTTAACCCGTCGATGCCCGCAAGGGGTCTCGAGAGAGAGCACCCCGTCGAAAATCGACCGCTTTCTTTATGAAAAAGGCTATAAAGGTACCGCACACTAGAATTAGCAGCGTAGCGTTGGCTGAGTGTTGCCAATCGTTGGCTACACAGAATCATTATGTCGGATGCGACGCTTCGCCAGCGCCGAACAATAAACTATTTATGTTTGTTTAAATAAAACACGATCGGCGAAAAGCTCCCGCAAGACGCCCGCTGAGCTTTTGTAGCTTTACAATGGCCGCCGACACCACAATGGCCGCCTTCGCTCATCGACATCTGTTGTTGCAACATGATTTTTTGGAGATTTCGCACAACGATGCACACCGAGTTCAAATTAGCTTCCGTTAAACATTTGGATGGCACTAGGTTCAGAAAGTCCAAAACAGAATCAATCAACTATTAAAATGACTCGATCGCAAAGCTTCGATCGTTACATCGGTCCTATTGTACGTTAGCTTCGTGTCTTATGTTAAAATTGGCCAATTAAAAATATTATACTTATGCAATGTACGTATATTTATTTTGAAGTTGATTTCAATTTTAAGGCGATAAACGCTTTTCGCATCGTGGTCAAAACGTTTTAAAGCAAAACATATTTAAATGACTGTCTGGTATTAAAGAGAATATGCAAACAAACCGTGTCCGTCGCTGGACCGAGCTAAACTAGCCTAATTGCAATAAAATTTTCAAAGGTATCCTTTCAAACGAGGCTTTCAGACTTACGCCGGAGATATACGTATATTTAATATGTATTTAAATCACTAGTGTTTACATATTTTGCAAAATAAACCAAGTAAAACATATATATTTAAAAAAAAATTACATTATAAAAGATAAATTATATCTGAACTATCTTGTAATTCCTTGGTTTGATTGAAAATTTTCTATGGAATTTAAATTCATATTTTTACAATTGACTTTGAGTTTAATGTTAAAGCATTATATTATTACATCGTATAGATACAGATATTTATATCATTAGGTGATATTGAAAATCCACCCCAAGTAGAAAATACGTCATTATTTCGGTATCATCCGCATGCTGAAAGATAGGTATCATCGAATAAATTCACTGTACTTTGTTATAATTCAATTTAAACGGAAAATTTCATACTAGAAATACACTATACATATACATACTGCCTTCAATGAATAATATTGTTTTTATCAGAAAATCGGCAAGGTAAACGTGTAAAATATTTGGGCATAATAATAATTATTGTCGCTAATTGGCATGTGTAAAAAAAAATTATGTGCCGCGTGGTATCATTTAGAAACATGTTCATTAATCATGTGTGTGTGTGTGGGCATTTGGTGGTGTTTAGGAAATTTCCCCATATTAATATTATATCTAGAATAGATAGCATCTATATAAATTATGATAAATGTGTTATTAATTAAAATGACGTAAATGTCAAATTGAATTTTGATGATGAAATTAATTTCGAAAATTAAATATATTTTTACGCCATTTGCGCGATTCGATCGTTTGGATTGTGTCGAATTTTCTTGTTTTTGAAGTGGAATCTTTAAAAGAAGGGGTGGACTGTATGACGTGTATATAGAGAGGGGTTGTCTGATACAATAGCGAACCCCTGTTCACGACTCGTTGGTTAATGAAATCAAACGAAATTCGCCTTAAAAGATATCCGTTATATTTGGATTGTTTATGAATAAAGGCATCGGTAATTAAAAAAAAAAGTATCATCATTATTATTTGTTTATACTTACCGACATACATAAGTCTATGAAATATGTACATTTAGAATACATAATTTTGCATGGTTTTTCCTAACAAACTTCAAGCTTCATTCATATGGAAATAATTAAGCATCAAAAAATTAAAGATTAGGTACATACCTATATAGTTTGATACTACTATGTAGTGCACCTCCGTACTTGTATTTGGTCTGTATTTATTGGGTCTTCGGTCTTAATGGTCAGCAAGTTTTATAAAAGGTCAGTACTTAAGTGATCGATATACATACATATATATTAAATGGTTAGTAATTGATATATAACGGTAAGTAAATTTATATAAACAGTCGCTATTTATTATTTTTACCGACCTTTTATTGAGTTTTCTAACCGTTTTATAAAAATAATACCTACTGACCATTTTCTTGAAAAGTTTCAAACCGTTTATTGATTCAAATACCGACCGATTAATTAGCTGCCCTTGTATTTTGACTATCAATCATTGCAGTTTAACTTAGCTTTTGAGTTTATTCCAAATGTTCTCAGTGCCTACATTAAGACGAGTGCCTAATTATATAGCTTCAATTAAAAATTCTCAATACTAGGTATTTGAACAGATTTAAATTTATTTAGTTTTCATGGCATCAGTACCTACTAAGGAATTGATCCTAAGTACATATCCTAGACAGGCGTACCTTCAAAAATAATTTTCAACGTCACTCTCGCTAATTGGCCATACAACATATCGATATACATACATACGAGAGCGTCACTTCGTCCGTTGCACATGCGTTGAATGCATCCGAAGCACGTCCCCGTTGCAGGCGATGAACGTTGCGACGGCACACGTCATTTAATACCACTTATACAAGAATGGCTTTATTGTGCTCGCGGATTACCATTTGTGAAACTTCAGCTTTTTTATTTCCCTCATCGGGTGGACGGATCGACCCCCCCACCCAGTCACCACCCCCTCAACTCGCACCACGTTCAAATTTCAAAAAGGGAGAAGCGCTTTAAAATCGGTCGCGAACCCCACAGTTTGAGTTTGTATTTTTTTTTTTTTGTATAAAATTGATCGAGACTGACCGTTCGTGTAGTTTGATAATCTGCGCTTTGGTTAAATTAAGTTCGTCTGGGATTATGAAGAGTTCGAAACGCAGACCTGTCCCGACACAAAGAGGGGATTCAATATTTTGATACTTTGTGTGATGTTCAAATGATCACTTATGAATATGTATGGTAGTTGTCCGCGGGCAAGAGCATCAAAGGGGGAGATAAATAACCTTTTTGGATGATTTTACACTGATTGACGCACAATGGAGGCTTATTAAGGGTGAATTTTCAACGCTTTCAAATGTTACTTTATGCGTACTTATGAGCGAAACGAGCATTTCAGTCTAAAACCTGGGATACACGGATAGAACAAGTGTCAACACGTTGAAGGAACAGTTCCATTAACATTTATTTTTATTTATTTAAAATATGTATGTACATGGGCAGGGGGGATAGCCGATGGAGCCCAGGGGTCTGTTATGAATTGTACATACAGTTTTTAATTTTTTAGTTATTTATATTTTATATTTGATATTTGAAGGATTACAAAAATTCATTTATATTCAAAAACTTGTCGAGATGATTTTTTAGCAGATTTATATTTTCAGAAGTTACTAGGTGGTTTGGTAGGCGGTTCCAAACTTCGACCACTCTATTTGAAAAGAATGAGTCTCTGACAATTTTGCTAGATTTGTCTTTTAGGAGTCTCAGTGTATGACCTCTGAGATGTGCGTTTTTATTGAACGTGAGGAGGTTTTTTTTATTGGGCATTTATATTTATAATTTATTATTTTATACGCATCTATTAGATCGCCTCTCAATCTTGACATTAAACATGAAACATGTATCTACTATTAGAATGAATCGATGTGTCCACACATGAAAAGGACATTGCTGACACAGTGCTGGAAGGTCAAAACGTTGACACTTGTTGCCTCTATATATCCCAGGCTTTATAAAAAGGGATATTAACAAGTATTATATCGTGGGACGACGTATGTGAGTCCAACTTTGCTTTTTTGTATAGACGCGATTAATAAAAAAAGTTGAAATTTTCATTATACAATTGACACAAAGCTTCCCCTCGGTTTTAATAATGGCAGTCTAATAGCGTTGTTTATTTTATTTGTTTACATTATGTTTGCGAAACGGTTTAGGGGTGCACCGCGCGTCGTTACCGTGCCGCGTAACCTATGAGACAAATCCCCGGTCGTATATATGTGTGTGTGTGTATGTAATGTAGCCATTTGGGGGTACCTACTGATATGTTGTACAAATAAAAAGGTTATAAAACATGTAACGCATTGTGTACATGTGAAACTTGACGTAACAATGAAATGATGAGGAGATTAAGTCGTTGTTTGCGTAATTCCACTCGGAAGCGATGGCCGTTCCTAATCGGATTTCGGATGGTCTTTTACCGGTGCAAATTAATTTGTAAAAGCATTACTGGGATGTGAATACTTTGAACTTGCATGTTTCATTAATACTTTGTATATTTTATTAACAATTTTCGCAATTAAAATACGGCTAGTGCAATTGCTAGACAAATCGCTTTTGTGTATGCATAAGTTGTACGTATTTCAATTCATTTGACTGTAACATTAAATTCTTATTACAGATATGCACCATTTATCAAAGTCTGAGTCAGCTAGTCCTGGTACGGTGTCAGATCCTGAAGAAAATGAAGGCGAACACGACGAACAACAAAGTCAACAGCAACAAGACGCTCTAGGAGATTTACCACTTCTCGCGGAGTTAGTAGCTAGGGAAGAAGCTGGAGCTAGTGATCGTCCTAGAAAAGTACGTCGTTCCAGAACTACATTCACAACGTATCAATTGCATCAATTGGAGAGAGCTTTCGATAAAACTCAGTACCCCGACGTGTTCACGAGAGAAGAACTCGCTATGAGACTTGATCTCAGCGAAGCCAGAGTTCAGGTACGCTAATTTGAAATCATTTTAAGTGGTTCGATTTTTAATCGTTCCATAACGGTACGAGTGTAATATATTGTATATGTTTTGCAACGTATCAGAAATTGTTGTTTTCGTTACAAAACATCATTGTTATAATTAATGGAGAGGTTTCGATGTGCAAATCAATCGTATAATAATATAATATAACACACGTCCATTTCAATTAGTTTATAATTGACATACATACATATGTTACAATAAATTGAAATTTTCGTAACTGCTTAAGACAATGTCCTTCAACCGATTTTTTTTCAATAATTTATTTATGTAGGTACTTTCAAACTCTCACTTGCACTATTGTGAAATAAAATAACAAGTTGTTTTTACATATATAATATAACGATCATTTGAATAAAATTATTTGATCATTACAAATTAGCACTGACGTCATATAAAATGCATTAATTGTTTATCCGGTTTTGTTTCCGTATTTCCAAGAATTATAATGATGTTGTTTCGTATGATATAATGTAATAAAAACACGCATTCATAATAAGACGTGTTACGTTTAAGAATTTCAAATTCAATGTCTGCTAATTTCACTTATGTCTATTTGATGAGGTTGAAATGCACACTAATTCAATATAAATTGGAATTGTGTTAAAAAGCTCAACAAATAAACAAGAATCGCACAATACCGTACAATACAATATGAATTAATTTCGATTTCGGACAATTTAATTTTGATTCCGACGCGAGTTGAGTAAATAGGATTTTGTTATCGAACCAATTTCAATGTAATTGCCGTTCAATTTAACTGTGATGTATTTACAAAATACCAATAGCTGGTCATTGCATAATTCGATTTGCGCACTAGTAAAATTTTAAATCATAAGATTAGTAAATATTCCTCATTGTACATACATATATACATATGTACATACATATGTATGTATATGTATGAAGGATGATATTTTGGTAAACCGATTTTCCTGGTATCCACCAGCTGAGAAACGTTACGTAATGTAATGATTTCACTAATTTAAATTTATAATACATAGAAAATTGCTTGTGTCAAATGTATTAAACATTACAATTTATCATTTATCAAGCGTAAGTGCATACGCTCATTTAAAATTAGCCCACGGGCCCATTTCGGTCACAAACACTAATAAAGCCAAAAATTATCATATAAAATTATTTAAATTACGATCATTATTTGAAAAATATACTTAAGTTCATGAAAATTGCAATGATGAAAAAAAATCATTAAAATGATTTTTATTTATGAAGCAATCATCGATTCTCACTGTTTATGTAATAGCATTTCATTAACTACATGTTATATCGATTATTCGATTTGCATATACACATTATTGTATTTGTTAAAAACTATTAATTAATGTACTTATATAATGAATTTTGCAAACGAAATAATTACGCTGTATTTATGAACGCTCCGGAGCTCATCCAAAATAAGTAGAATACGTTATCCATATACGAGTATGTACATACATATGTACGTAGTCTAGATAATTATTGTGATCGTGTGAAAATTTGACCTCGAGATTTTGACTGAAATGTATCAGGTATCGTCCTCTAATTACGCTTTCATGACTTTTGGAAAATATGTGTGTTTTTATCGTTTTATCGTTAAAAACCGTTTATCTTATCACATTGAAACTTTTTTTACTATAATTACATATGTAATTTTAGAATGAACGTTGTTTTTAAATCCAACATTCCGCTATGCTTAAAAAAAAAGGTAGTCGACCAATGCATACTGCCAGTTATGACGTATGGATGTGAAACTTGGATGCTAAATTCAAGAATGCTACGTAAGATCAAGCGCACACAGAGGAGCGTGGAAAGATGTATGCTCGGTATAAGAGGAATACATGAGTAAGAAGCATGACCAAAGTGGCTAATATAGCAGAACGTGTGAAAAAGTTGAAGTGGCGAGAAGAATGGATGGCAGATGGACGTAAGAAATATTGGAATGGTATCCGAGAGGACGTGAAAGAAAGCAAGGTAGACCAAATGGAAGATGGGCTGATAAATTGAGAATAATATGCGGAGTCAAGTGGATGCAGATTGCTCAAGACAGATATGAATGGAAGAGGATTGGAGAGGCCTTCATCCAGCAGTGGATAGTGAACGGCTGAAATAGATGATGATGATGATTTAATTTTAATCGAGATACCTATGGTATATGTATGTTTTTCTTATCAGCACAGTGTGTAAATAATGTAGGACTGTGGCGGTTAAAAAAATTAGTATGGTTTTACATTTTAATTATGTATCATGATAAGGATGTGTTTTAAAATTGTTATCAAAGTACGCATGGTGATAAATTTTTAATTCGACGAATTTTTTTCCATATTAACGTATGAATGAATAATCTAGAATTTAGCATTGTCGTTGTATTTATTGTGTATAAATGGGGGAGGGGGGTTAAAGTGGGTGGAAGGGTGTGTTGGAAGACCTATTAGGCGAACGAGGTATGGGCGGGATTCGACCCACCCAACTCCCTTGTTCTGTGCTCTCACGGATCCCAGCAGCTCAATGACACCGGCGCAAATCTGTCATGAGAGTGTCGGCTGCTAATTCATTTCCGATTGGGCGCCATTGTTGCCTTCCACACACCCTAATTATGGCCACTGCGCTCGCACCAACAGCCAGGGGCTCCCAAACAGTGCGATGCCACCCAGCACTGACAGAAAAAAATTAGATTTCGTTAAAAAAAAATTAATCCTATGCAAATTATGTTGATCGCAATAAAATCTTAGTATCTTGCCGATTATTTAAATATATAATGTGCATATGATTGAATTATGTACATACATGGATAAGAAGCATGACTAAAGTAGCAGATATATGTAGTAGAACGTGTGAAAAAGTTGAAGTGGCGAGAAGAATGGATGGCAGGTGGACGCGAGAAATACTGGAATGGTATCCGAGAGGATGTGAAAGAAAGTAAAGTAGACCAAGTGTGTAGTTGAGTGGATGCAGATTGCTCAAGACAGACAGGAATGGAAGAGTATTGGAGAGGCTTTCATCCATCAGTGAACGGTTGAAAATGATTGAATATCACTGTGCCGCTGTAGAGAAAGATGCGATAGTGGATCACGTGTCAGTGCTGCAGCACTTAATTCGCATACGAATGAGCGTCATTTTCACGCTCTTCCGCAAAATTTGAACTTTACAGCTTTATTGTAAAATTGCATTGAAACGTATTCGGAATCATTGTGCAAAATAGTACTAAAATACAACGGTTCGATATGTCAATTTGAATCACACAAAGTTCTGACTATGCGTTATTCAATGTCTCTATAGATCTACGACAGTACTAGCGTGAAAATATGTTGAAAAATCTTTCCATCGTTCATTTACTATGGATTTCGTAGCAGTGTAATTCTTCTGGCTGCCGTTTAATTCAATTATGCGATTTTGTGTGGCAACAATAGAAAATTACCCGACACTTGTGTGTGTAAATCTATACGTTAACCGAGTGTGAATGTGTGTGTGTGTGCGCTTGTAGGAGTGAGGCAACAATGGGTCGTGTAATTGAATTTCCGTAATCACAGTTAACTGGGCGGTAACGGGACCGTTTAAGTAATTGTTCAATTAGCACTTGCATAATGCCGACGACTAGGTACGACGACGAAAGTTTTCAAACACACAATTGCTCAAAATTAAAATAAGTGCTCGCTGCGATAAAAAAGGGCCACGCCCGAATTATAACCGCTGGAGTAATTAAAACGATGCCAAATCTACTACTACTTTATGTTCAATGTAAATAAGATAAGCCAAAATCGACGATAGACTCTTGCTGCGTGCGATGATATATTTTTACTTGATTCGTGTACGTAATATATGTACATAGATATTGTACTATTGTAATAATAAATATTGCTTCCTATTCACAATGTTTGTAAAAATACTTGTTGTTCATCTATTTCTTCATGTAAAACACGCTTATATGAATAACATTTCGCCTGCGGTGCCTTTTATGTTTAAATAATTTATAGACATATTGATTTTGAATAACACCTTATGAAAACATATGTATATTAAAAAAATGATTTAAGATACAATTATCTTATAGTGCACTATGGGGCATTAAAATGGTAAATCGGTCTTCATTACTATTACTATTACTACCTGGCAGGGTAATTATGGAACGCTTTCATACACGGCATTACTATGTATATATAGTAGCGCAAGGGTCTGTCTGGCTGAGTAGCCGCGAAACACTCACGGCACGGCACGGAGAGCGCTCACGCTACTTAACCTGACTTACTCACACAAACACTCATGGTACGGGTAGCGCGAAGCGCTCGTATTTTTCAACAACCTGCTACATATTGAACTACTAAATACACTATAGGTACATATATGATAACCACCCGATGACACTGTCAACGGGCATTGACTAGTTTTACCATAAAACATTGGAAAAAACACGTAGAAAATTTCCTTTAACCCCTCCTTAGCTAATTTGTATCTATGGCCCTGATTACAAATACTCAACATTGTTTCGTTTATGATATAATATAATACAATTTCACTTAAAACTATTATAAATATTGAGATGTAGCGTACGTATTTCTATAGTATCTACATAGTATGTATACACATTCGGAGCGTTAGTTTTTAATTAGCGTCATTAGGTAAATGCGCCTTTTGTGCAGCTTGCAATTATTTTTTTCGACTTGTGCAATGGCTTCAGTGTAGACACTGACTTAGCGTTGGATATAAGATTAAATTACAGTGACTGTGTTCAATAATTCACTGTATTATTGTATTGCAACAATGGATCGCGTAATGAGCGCCAATTTGCAGGGGTGTTAACTCAGCGATAGATCGCGCCACACCAAAGCTCACTTTAGTAATTTAGTATTTCGATATAAAATTAAATATGGATATTGATTAAAATTTAACTACGCTGCATAGCGCGCATGGTATCTACTCATTAAGAACTTCATTTAGTTAATCTCGAGTAACAATAGTTTAATCAGAGCGATTCATTCAATTAAAACGTATGATTTTCAAGCGCGATAAAGCAGTGTCGAGTGGTATTAAATCAATTTTTCAGTGTTTATAAGCCCTGTCTGTGTTCAAGTGAACATTAGCCAAATTATAGCCGTATTGAAATGCAAATTTAGCGGCATCACGGCTATATCAATTGTGGCGCAACTTATCAACTTGATACCGCAGTTGCATCGTCGCTCTGTGCATCTCGTTTTGAAATTTGGCAAATTTTCACAGCGTTTCGGGAAAATTTTCAGTTAATGCGGTCGCAATTGCATCGTCCGCTCGTTGCTTTCTTTTCAACAGCGCTTTTGTTAATCTTCGCCGAAGTGGCGCATTTAAAAGAGAGAGCAATTAGGTTGCATTTACGGTGAACAATTGTTGTGTAGTGCAATAATGCGCGTAATGCAGTGTAATTTCGTGTGCACTTTTCGCCTTTCACGAGACTCGCGACTCAACCGTAGCGAATTGAATGCTCAATTTTGACGATTCGCTATTTCACTGTAATGGTCGGACATTGCTAAAAATGATTTACTACTCATTGTGAACAAACACTTGAACATAGTTTCTTTTTAATTTCTAGGTTTGGTTCCAAAACAGACGTGCAAAATGGCGCAAGAGAGAAAAAGCTTTGGGAAGAGACACTGCTACTTTCATGCATCCTGATCAAGGTAATAATCATTTTATATTAACTCCATAGTTGTATTAATATTAGGGTATTACACTAAAGTTGTACTCATGTTTCAGTAATAACTTCACAAAAAAATGGATGTATGTTAACGTTTTAATTGCCGACTTTCAATGTGAATATAATCGCACTTTACCAATTCATTTCCTATGAATTCTCACGTACGTATAAATATATACGCGTGTATGGCATGATTGGCATGTTGAAAATTCCCCCCTGTGTGATGTGATATGTTCATTTACAAACGTGATATCAAAAAAAAATTATGTGCTCGGTTTGTAATTAAAAAGCGATTTGGCTTGTCGTCCCAAAAGGGAAAATTAACCCTCGCGCAACACTCATAATATCTCTCAACTTAAATGAGCTATATTAAAATTTACTGTATAACTACATAATATTAATTATGATTCTATTAACGTTCTTCTGCAAATTTCCGTTAAAAATTCGACTGTACATACATATGCTTTTTTTGAATTTGTATTTAGTTCAAGGTGGGCATTTCGGCCTAAGCTTATTTTTAATTCACCCGTCGTAAATGATATATTATCAGTGAACTGAGTCATGGTACTCTTTATGTGTTTTTCGTGGGTGTTACGGGGTTTTTATTCGTTATCAGATCGGTTGCGTTCGCTAATCGTTCTCCTTTATACACTTAATTCATTTGCTTTCGTCTCATTTGGTGTTCGAAACTATCGAAATTTATCGAATTGCTATCCGACCATCTGGTAATGGATCGTTATTATAACTCGTTTATGTAAAGGTTCATTAATAAATCAGTGATTGTCCGGTCGCTAATGTGTTTGCTCGCGGCCGAACGAATTTTTTTCCAAAATCGTCTGAAAATTACACAAACGAAACAATTTAAAAAAATAAAAACGAAACTGTCATCACGCAAATAGACATGGTAACAAGAATTTTGATAAAATAGTATTAAATATAGGTATATGTATAGGTATGTATGTATAGATAAAATAGTATTAAATGGATTGTTTTATGATACAAACAATCTGGACATATGTAGTATTTTTTGTTATTAACAAATCCAGGGTGCTATTAGGAAAAATTTTCAAAAACTTACACGTATTTTCGGTCATTAATGAGGGAGATTTTTTTTTTTTGTTTTTAAAAATAAAATATAATGGACATGACAGCTGAACCAGACTGATGACAAAGATAATTTAATTGCAAAATCAATACAGTGGTAATGTTATGGTGTGATAGTTTGTTAAATATGAATCGGAAATGATACTATGTAGGAGTAAAGGAGAAGTTGGTTATATGTCTATCTATTGGATCTATGTAAATTCATTAATTAAATTTTACCTTAAAAAAATTTTGTTGATTTTGTATTAAAATGTTGCATTTAGGAATTTTGTATTGGTTTAAGGTAGGTTATTGTAAAGGTATATCTATATGCGTTAATATTTATTATCGAAAGTATACATTGTCCGTCTATAAAGGGTTAACGATTCAATAATAATAGTGAAAGTGTTCAAAAAAGAGGAGGAAACGACAATTATCATTTTTTGTGTGTCAATGTAAAATATGAACATTCGAAACACATAATTTCAATAATATTTGAAAACGAACTAATGCTTGGGAAAATATTCTCAAAAAACGCTAACTACGTCGATTTACATATTTAAACCTTAATTTGTCGCACAGTTTATAAAAGAAAATTTAACGACCGGAAAAAATAATCACGCAAAACGACAATTCATTTTTCAATTTATACGAAAAATTCTTTTTATTGCCCTTTTTGAAAAAAACCAAATAAATCGTGTTTGTAGTTTTTTTTTTTTTTTTCACTCTTTTAAAAACGTGTATTCAAATTGAAATTAAAGCAGTGGATTTACAAAGGTAATGGAGTTAGCGAAGGCAGGATACAAAAATGCCCCCAGACATAATATCGATGTAAATTCGCTATTTTTCGATTAAAACCTATGCATGCATGCACTTCAAACATGAATATGTATATTAAAAAATTATTTTTCCACTTAAATTTTAAAAACGAATGAATCTTACACAATATATGCATACGATGCAAACTATATTGAATTTTTTAAACCTTAGTTTAAATATACGTATGTCTATGTATACTTAAATGGTTAGGGTTATGTTTTGTGAAAAGCTCATTAGATTCGAACGGTTAGCATTAGACCAGGTCTCATTCAAATTAAAATTTCACAATGATGAACGAAAATAATTAAAAAAACGATTGTCGGAATACGCGAATGCATTCATTGCACTTGCATTGCCGCCATTACGAACAGGTGACACACGGGCTTATCATGTGCGGGTATCGAGCAATCGCCGACATTGTTTTTCGAGTAATTACCGATAATTTACTTAAAACTCGCGTTTTGCACATGCACTTTCCTATTGTTGTTATTATACGAACATGCATTTCAATCAGTCATTTAACACAACGGCCAGATGAACGGCCGCGATATGAAATACATTAATGCACTGTGCACGGTCGAAATGGCCCGCCCATCTATAGTTGCACCGGCAATCACTGTCTACAATGCATTTATTTACACATATGTATGTACACAAATATCCTGACATGAATGCAATTTTATATAAATATAAATAATAAACTATCGTATTAAATTGTTTCAGGTGTTCCGGATTTTGCGTTGCACGCTCAACTCTCAATGCCTCCAGTATCGGCAGATCCTTTCTGGCCCGGATTGGGTTTCCCCCACATGTTCGCTGGACTTCATCCATCTCCGTCTACTTTAGGCCTTCCATGGCCTCATCAAGATGCCAAGACGCCTCCACAGTTTCAAGTTCCATCTTTCCATGCTTTACTGTCGCAGTATATGCTGGCTGGTGGAGCTAATTTGCCCGTCCCGCAAGGTTTTCCCGGAATTCCTGGCTTTCCACCATTTTCCCATCTTTCCGGACAGCCTAATCTCACTCCTAATCCGGCGCCGTCCAGATCCATATCTCCCGATGACGCCAGGGACAGTTCTAAAAGTCCAAGATCGACAGGAAGAAGCGACGATGGCAGTCGTTCTCCTCCCATGGACTCTGGAGAGGAAACAAGGAAGAACAGCATCGATGCATTAAGAATAAGAGCACAAGAGCACTTAATGATGACCGGTGGACAGCACCTGCTCTTGCCTAAGTCCAAACTTCAGACTTAGTCTGAGGGACCTGTAGAATAATGCTTATGTAATTTTAAGTAAACTGTGTTGGTTGATTGCACTATGTGTTAGTTCGTTGATGCATTCATAATTAAGATTTTCCAACTTTGTGAGTGGTTTGGATTCAAATTAGCCTTGAATAAAGGGGAGTTGATAATATTCATTTTTCAAATACGTACACAACGAAATCTCTGTCTGTTCTACGAGTATTTTTGATCAAACTGTGTATTAGATAAAGTTTATACAAAAAAAAAAATTGTCTACCTTGCTGTGTTCAGGCTTTCGTAATAATTAATTGAATTAATCTTTAAAAGCTAACTCGTCATTACTCCCCTTTACCGGGCTATTCCACTGCCATGGAATATGTATTTCCACATCTGTTCAAAAAATAGTTAGTAATTACTATAAAACTTAATTCACATTCCATTTTTGTAAACTTAAATTTCACAAATTAACTTTTTTTGATTTTGTGAAAGAAGTTTTATTTTTAACAAAAAAATAATAAAATTAAAGTGCTTTCTCTACCAATTCCACAGCAAAATAAATGAGAAATCTATAAAGTCAATAACTATGTAGAAATCGAATTAGTTAGAGAAAGTAGTGAAGTAAGACATTCCCTGTATTTCAATATACATAATCTGATTCCAAAAATAAAATTTTAAGTGTAAATTTAAAAAAAATTAAATATCTATTTAAATAGTACTGATCTCATACTACTTTTAATGCAAGACAATATGTAAATAGCGGATATAACAAAATATTAATTGTGATTAACGTTAATAATAATAATAATAATACTTCAAATTTAATAACATAGTCGCACAAAAGTGTTATTTTAGCGTAGGTATAATTACTATAACAATAGTAGCAATTGAAAAAAAAACAATTAAATTATTTAATTTTTGTAAATACATAGATATTAGTAAATTTGTATGATAATGTATGAGCTTAGTCCGTAAATGATACGAATAATATAAATTATTATATTGTACGCACTTAAAATCATGTAATATATTAATATATACCTACAGCTAATAACAAAATAAACAATGTATTTAATTCAAAAATAAATATATACATAGATTGTTCTAATGTCACAAATTACGATTTTTTTTCTACACCACCTATCCTCTCACCCACCATTACGCAATCATTCACTGATCATGGAAGCTGAACGTTAAAATGTACGAAACGTATAAATCGTAGTGCGTTTTATTTTTTTATACATACATACATATACATATGTATATGTATATCAATTACGTGCGAGTTCATAATTTGTTATGTACACAAGAATACAGGTGCAACGACAATTGATCACACATCAAGGGGAGAGCTTTCAAAGCTGCCGTACACCTGTTTGATTCCCATACGGGTCTCCAACCAGGTGATTCCTAATCAAATCACCAGGTACGTATTAGAAAGATATGATTGATTTTTATACAGGTGGTATATGACGCTTTTGGAATATCACATTACATTCATCGTTATGAATTTCCGATTTTTACTGGATTTATTGAACAAATTAATTTGTAAAATTGCATATTGTTTCATCGTGTATTATGGGGAAACAATGTGTACAATTCGGCCCTGTATCAAATGTGATTTTGTATTGTGATAATATGAATAGTTTCGGCAGTCGCGACCACTGTAAGCCGACAAACGTATTGGGGGTATAATTAATGTTTGATATATAGGTTTTAATGGTGGAAAATAGATTAATTTTCATATCTATAATGATATATTACCTTATCTGAAAAACTCTTTATACACAATATACTCAAAGGTGAACAATATTAAAATGTAATAACAGTGAAAAGCTGAGCTGATATCGGTAGTTCCACAACCAATTCTCAATCTCAATCTATTCTATTATTTATATGAGTATATTTAAATTGATTTGTAATTTGATAAACGAAATGAGAGTATCAATTACATTGTTAAAACTTTTCCGTCTTGATATCTGCCATAGCAAATACATATATTAATTTGTCATTTACTTTTCCTGTATGACGGGTGATCTTAAATTAAGTTTCGATGTATCAAATAAAATTTAGACGGTATTTAATTATTTTTATATTATACCGATAGTTCTATGAACCGATGAAAAATTGAATAGATCTCTATAGTCAATAGACTGTTGAATTATTTTGATGGGTGTTTCTGTGGAAAAGTTTGACATTCGCACGGCACTTTTCCCCGTTTCAATATGCGATATCGCAGTTTATCAGCAAATTACAAACACCTGCTTTTTATTACGGACACTAATGTCCGGACACTTTAATAATGCTCTTGTTTTTCACATTAATTCACCCAACTGTGTAAATCAATCAAACCGCGCATGAAGCGCCATATTAACTACGACTACTACACGTTTCGTTAGTCGCTAAAGAGGGGAACGCTCTATGGATAGTTGAAAACCACTGCAATAACAATCTAAAGGCTCATACACGTTGCCTCTCCTGTAGTGGAATCAACAGTAAAACAAATCATTAAGATTTTAGTGTCGCGCCCACAGACGTTCAAATTTTTACTCCGTTTGGATTTCTCATAAATCTGAAACGATTTTTAAATAAACCACAGTTTTATTCATATTATAATTATAATTATTTTCTAATCAATAAATAATTTATATAAAAAACTATTTTGGTTTTTAATAATTATGCATTTCTAGTTATAATCTTTATTTTCAAATTTCTCCTTTTTAGCCCTACAATTCTAAATCTGTCAACTGAAATAAAGGGCAAAAATCATATCGTTCTAAAACTGTTGTAGTTAGTGATACATTCTTCAGATCGAAATATACATATGTACATAGTACATTTACCAACACACGGAACGATTTTGGTTTCCATATTCAAATCGGAAAAGTCATGCGGTACCTGACTTGTCCGATCTCGCCGATTGGATTAGGTTTTGCACACATGTAACGATTTTACTTCCGAATCGCTAGTCGGAACAGGAATCGTTCGAAAATTAAAAATCGTTCGTAGTAAAATTAATTTCGTAAGTATGTATGTCGCAATAGCTTGAAAAATTATAGTCCATGTGAACGTGTTAGAAAACGAGTCACTGTATTAAAATTTATTAAAATTTAATAGACTTTTAACGGTAGGCGCATTTTGAGAAATATGGATTTAGATTTTCATTTTAAATGTACGAAAGAGCTATCGGAAACGACTTAACACCATTTCGTACGCACTTAAGTCTCGAACGACTGCCTTTTAAATTGTACGCTTTATCCCCCGTCCAAACATACCACAAGAGGGCGGGCATTTAGTAAATTGGTCTCAAAAACCCTCTCCTCTGCGACCATTTATTGTTCGAATAAAAAGTGTTCGTCGCCTTTGTCAGTCGATCGATCGATAGCAAATATACAATTTTTTTTTTTGTAGAGAAATAAAGACACGTACATATACATACATTGATTTTTATGCAATATGAATTCATTCACTTGAAAATGTATTTATTTTACAATTTACACATAGCGAGTGTAAAATTGTTAGATGGCGTAAAGGATTAATGCTGACCGCCGTTTTGATCCTGTTTACTTGACTGACCGATCGCAACTCTAATATTTAAAGTCAAGAGAAGATTATGAGGTAAACGGCTCTCGCGAGCCATTGTTTCAAACGATCAAGTCCATTTTCCAACCCCTAATTTGAACAAAGCTCAGATTTTAGTGGATTAATTCTTTAAAATTCAAATTAATTTTTACGCAGACATACCCGCATTATATAATATACATTTTTTAATCTTTAAACTGGTGCCCAATTAGTTTTGCCGTGAAGGGCACTGCGCGAAAATAAAGCCGCGTAATTAAAGCCGCTCACTCACCCTGCGGGAGATGGGGGGGAGGGGGGGTAATAACTAGTGCGGGGGTGAGGGGTGTGCATTTTAATTTTCACAATTTCATAAAGGGATCGTCCCTAAATCGAAGTTTCGAGTGGATGTCGACATGTGCCCCGTTGGAAACGTTTAATTGCTCAATTTAGTGTTTGATTTTGTGAAGTGGCCACTAGAACGCGTGCACGCACCCGACTTAAAAACCGATCAAATTAATAAGAAGTCAGAGACGGCCAACTCTTTCACACTAATGATAAATAAAATCAAGACTATAATACTGCTTGTACAGACGCTTTGGCTAAAAGTTTGCAATATAAAATATTATTATTGACGCGAATGTGTTTTTTAAACACATTGAAATGTATTGTATATGTACAAAGCATGGATTGATTTGATTGAATGTCATGGATCATTTAATTCTTGTTACTGATGTGTGACGATCGTCCCTTAGGTATTTATATCATAGTAGATCAATCAAATGTGCTTTATTTAAAGCGTCGTGAGACTTTACCGTGCAACTTATATGTATGTTTTATTATTAAAATCTGCTTCGTTTCAATGTTTTAATATTATTATATCAATACAAAGGGACAATTGTTCGGGAACTTTCGCTCGGATCGATTCCTTTATGTTCTTATTAATGTGTGGTGAATCGGAAGTTGGCTTTAACCATCTGTTCGACCTCTGAAAATTAATCTGAAACGTCTTGGTCATTGTGAATGTTTATCTGTTTCATTAAACTCGCTCATTCCCGTGAGAATGTAGTGCGTTTAACCGGCATTTTCTCGTCTCTTTCGCACTGGTGAATTTTGCATACATTCGTCTCGTTCTCGCCGTAGGGTTTCGCTCACACGCGAGTTAACATCAATCGATCCGTTATTATTTCACGATTTCGCATGTGCTAAATAATAGTAATATAAAATATTAATTTGATTCTCATTCGTCGGTCGAACTTCTGGGAAATAATTTTCGACAATGCTCGAACGAAAATTTGCTTTGAATTATAATTTTTTCTTAGGATGATTCGCATTTAACATTTTGATTCATCGGATGCGATCATTGTTTTCACTGCCAATAGCATACCTATGCGCTGAATGCACTTCGTATGATGCTTGCAACGGAGACGGGTCAAGAGCACGTGCCAATTGCATTGTTTCTGCATCAATCGCTAATGAATCCGAGTGCAGTGATGCTCAGTTTATTTATATTCATTCTATTTTTTACATTTAAGATACTTTTGATACAGATTTATAAATATTTAAAATGAATGCAAAGCTCTTAGCATACATATATAATTGACAGTCTGTGATATGTTTAGGTTTATTTTTATCTAGCTCAGAACTTACGCTTGTTAATTATAGATGCCAGCACTTTGTAGCTCGAGAAAAGATTGAAATTAGCTTACACTAAAACGCAAACCATGAAAATTGTTAGAACTGACTTTAAATTTTAATTTTAATGTATATATGTATGTATGTATGTATGTATGTATGTAGTGCTAGTATAATAAATAATAATTAGGGTCTACTACACAGTTGCGTTATCCCGAGTACATCCTAGTTTGTAAAATATTGTAATTGTGTCACGGAATGTAAAATAGTATTTAAACTATTTTCAACGAATGCGACACGAAATGTATAGAATTCTCACTGAAACAAAGCAATGTGTTCCCTTTCAACGCGAACGTTGATCCTCAACACGTGTGAACTGCGAACTAAATAATTAAACGGTACGTGTTATTATGCATCAAATCACCGAGTATGTATGTAGGTACTTAGGTATACATACATAGACAGCTTTGACAATTTTTGTATGTACTTGATTTGAATTCGAAGTATTGTGGAATGGACAAATACTGTTTTGTCGGCAACTTACCGAATTTTACTTTGTACGTATACTCAATATGTGATATTAATAATAAGTACATCGTTAGAGGGTTTGTAAGGGATTGATAGGGATATATATATATATTTTTCAATGCGACAATTGATCGAGTCGAAGCATCCCTATCAAAGGGACAAGGATTGTATCGATTCTCGGAACAGAACACTTTGAACTTTCAATATAGGCGCATTAGGAAGTGGAAATTATGCGTATTTTATTTCAAACTCATTGTGTTGTGACTTCAATAAATATCGTACAACACACTGGTCTGCAAGACGTGACGATGCGCCAAAAAGTTATTAAAAAATTTTCAATGATGGAAATTAATCTGCGTGTTTAAAAATAATTCAATGGGATTTACGTATTCGTGTAATCTGAATGAAATTTATTCATCAAATTCATCCCAAGGCAAAAAGAGAAAGCCGAGGCTTTCACCTAATATTGAATGCAGGATCATAAAGTGTGATATACCTATTTCAAGGCATTCAATGAAAAAGGTTATATTATTCATATCGCATTACACTGTATTCGAATCGTGTGGTTTTGGTTTATTTTATAGCGTGTACGTTCACACTGTTGTGGAAAAAATACATTACAGCGTTTCTTCAAATGCTTTTGTAGATATTTAATTTTGATTATAAGTTGAGCTATAAGAATTTAAACTTATACACATTTCACAAGAAATTTTTCTTACTATCAACTCTTTTCGACGAGAATTTTCGTTTTTATTTACATACATACCAATTGATTTTCACAAACTTTAAGTTGTCAAAGTGTTTAGCATGATGTTTGCTATAGTTACATACATAGGTATAATATATGTATATCTCCCCTTGTTTGAATTTCCTTATTATTGCTGAAAATGATCTACCAGTGGTTCAATTTGTCGATATTTCTTTAAATTGAAATGAAAGGTGTTGAAAAGCGCTGATTTTTCAAGAGCGTAAATACTTTTTTTTTGATTTTCGCACTGCTTCACACTGTATACATTATCGATGTCTCATTCTAACCCTTAGCTTGAGTTCAAGTGCGAAAGAGACAGAGATATCGCTTTAAAGCTTCGGTTTCAAATTGACAATTAACTCTGCATGTGGTCCCCATTGTATTTTTTGACAAAATGAAACGTATATAATATTGTCACCCAAGATATGACGACAAAAAAAAAAAGGAAACTACATACACTTCGTTCTAAATGCGAATGTTTATTTGTTGTTTGTCGAATTCATTCATGAAAATTCACATTCACTGAAGAAAGATACGCCCGTAAGCATTTAGCATTACAATTTTGTAACAACCATAGACCACAACAATCGTTGTAATACGATATGTGTGAAATAAATTCCCCATTATTATATCTTTTAGTAGAAAGCTAAAATGTTTCCATACACATACTTACTGTTCTATGCACTAGTTAAAACTTTACTTGCATTGTTCGATCTTTTCATATCGACAAATTTATGTAGCTTTCGTTCTAACCTGTAATAAAAGACATAATTTATAATTTTGACCCACATTTGACAATTTTATATGCGTGAGGGATCCATGCGATTCTATGGTGAATTTTAATCCGTACCTTCAGTCATTTAACTAGCGGAGGTAAAGCGTTTTATGCGAGACCCCGGGAGGTCTAATCCGTGAACCTAAAACGGTCTCTGGTATAAAAAATAGAACGTCCAAAAAATTACTTAGCATCCAATACGTTGTGAATGCATCGTTGAATTTGAAATACTACTCTTTATAATTTCTTGGCAGCGTTTTCGTACATTTCGTATACATTTTTTATGGGTCAAGGATAGAATTGGACTGAATTTTGGATTTCAGAGATGATTCGATTGAGATATATTCCAGATAAAACTGGCCGAAATTACTTAAAATCATTATTTATTATTATTATACGTGCCAGGAAGATTGAGTGCTTTTAAATTTATATTACATTCCAAATGAAAATTTAATTTAATTCTGCAACGATTTATAAATTCATATTCTGCATGTGCCAATAAATTGTAAACGTCGAAATAAAATTTGATATAACTGCCCCAAAGGTATTATTTAACTGCTCCATTACTTCGTATCAATAACGGTGCTCCATCCCTCTCTCGCGCATTCTTCATTGTGCGCGTGCAAAAGAAATGCACTGTGCGCATTCACCGCTATGCAGTTCATCCGGAAAATGCGCACCGGTAATGAAAGGTCCCGCGACAAATATGCGGTACTTACGATCACAAAGGTACCCATTCAAGTCCAGGTGTCATCCAATTTCATGGGCAAACTATTTAAAGTGGTGTAAACACGTTTATAGAGACATCCCCCAAACCGTCAACAAACTGCGCAATAAAATTCTCGAAATAATCCGAATTCATTTATGAAATTTATAATTAAGATGACATTTTAATAGCGTTTGATTAGACATAAGTGCACTTTGAATGCAATTGCAGAAATAATAGTCAAACGCAAACTTGGGAAGTTTAGTTCGTTGCATTTGCTGAACGACGATGATCTGTCGCATGGTGGAAACTCAATCATCCATTAACTACAATGAGGATTTCAGTACATTATGTCAAGTTTCTATATGCACTTAACAATATGCATCGTCGGTTTTACGCGTCGAGAAATGCATCTATGTACTATTATGCTCAATAGAAAAGGTTTCATTTTGCATTAAAGCTTACTTCAGATAGTTGCTATGTTACATACGTTTCATTTGAATTTAAATGATTTTCAATGCATTCTTATCTATACGTACGTTCGTTGAAGATTTTTAATTGCATATTGTTATCAGTCGCTTGCGTGTTTATTGGAGTCACCCGTTTAGGAGAATCATATTATTATGAATTTAGCGGGATACGAATTTCACAGATTTATTTATTTATTTAGATTGAATGTTTACTGATTTCATTAATTTAGCTTTAATGATTGTTCCAATTGAAAAAAATTCCTACACTGTCCTGGTTGATGATTAAATTATTTTGATTATTCAGGGAATTCTATACAGTATTTAAATTTGTGAAGTATGAGCGAGGAACAAATACCTTCCAAGTAGATAGAATCACGAAGATTGAACAAAAAAAAAACATTGGAAAGTGATAAGAATGAAGAAACTTGTTTTCTTCTTCGGTTTGTTTTCGTACGGGAGGATTGCGTCGGCACGCCGACAAACCAAAAATACACCTCAAACTAGGCAACAGAAATAGCTATAGAAGACCGCTCGCTCGTTCGTTCGCTCGCTCAAAACTTAACATATTTTATTTATAATCGGAGACATGAAACAGAAACGGAGCTTTGCTGTTAGCTTTGGGTACAGGCAAACAGCGTCGGCGAAAAACAGAAAAAAATCACACGAAAACGTCGAAAGGGCAAAAGTGAACGAGGTGGAGAGCAGAATGTGCAATCGGTATGCGATTCGGGTCGAGACGATGCACTGGCACTTGGAGAATGCTCTCGTTGATTTCGAACGATGGCACGCAGACGAATAGAGAGAGGAGGGCGACCTCCTCGGTCGGTGGCTATTGTGAGATTGCCGAAGAAGTGGTGTGACGTTAAAAGGAGTGGAGGGACTTGAGGACGCTGGTCAAGACGAGCTAACCTTATATGATTTGGATGATGAGGTCGTACGTTCCACCTCTGGATGGGATGGGAGGGAGTGGAACTGGTCCAAGAAAAGAGCCAGATAACAGAAACGTCGACTGTTATTGTTTTATGGATGTACATATAGCGTAATGTCACCTATCACTCTTTGAAGTCGTCAGATTTTGATTTGATTCAGAATACCCAATGTACATAGATACATATTTAGAAAAATGTTCATTGAATTTCGAAAAAGTCTGGGTGTAAATCTTCTTAAGTTCAAACAATTTGTATAAGAGCGGTTGAATTACTGACCGATCTTAATGATTCAAAGCGGCAATTCATCAATAGTTTTCAGAATAAAAGTAGTCAGCTTTGTTGTAGATGAAACATAGTGGCGCTTGAAAAATTCAAGTTAAATATTGCTCATTAATTTTTCCAACCATATCGTTTTTTTTTTTGTTTTACGAACGCTATTAATATTAGTAAAATTTAAACAATTGTATTTCAAATCAAGTTAAGAAGAATACTAGTTTATACATAGGTAATAATTTTTTGTACGTATGGAATCTCACTTTTAGCAAAATCTAACATAAGAACTTTGAGCTGAAGTTTAGTTTGAATTAAAAACGATAAGAAAGTTTTAACGATTGCGTTGAGTTGTAGACTTTTGATAAGTGAACTTTATTACATAAGTACACGAATTAAAAAATTCGGGTGTGGCCAACCCATGACTTTATCCATATATTTGAGGAATACTTTAAAGAGTAACGTAAAAAATTTTGAAACTTGAAAAGTCAAAAATTAAATTTTGCTCTAGCTGGAGAATATTGTCTCGAACGTAGCGAACAACGAACGAACGCGTCATAATATGTAACAAACAATTTTCAACGCATACTGAAACACTATAAACCGTCACTTCTACTGTACCGATTTTGATGAGTTTTTTTTTTACTCACCATTGCTATAAAAATTATAATTTTATGATATTATGAAGATTCAAAATATATAAAAGGCAAAAAAAAAAATAATAAAAAACCAAAAATCATGCAAGAGTAAACTACCACTTCCGGTTGGCGGATGTTGACCAAATTCCTAATATCTCTTACACCTTACGTGAAAATAATAGATAGGAAATTTCAGCTTGATAGACTTGATAGTTTCGACAAAAAATTAAAAACAACGAAAACCAATACTACTTCCGGTTGGCGGATATTGACCAAATTCCTAATATCTCTTACACCTTATGTGAAAATTATAGATATGAAATTTTAGCTTGATAGACTTGATAGTTTCGATAAAAAGTTAAAAACATCGAAAACCAAGAGTAAAAGTTGATAGTTTCGGAGAAAAAGTACACCGACACACAGACACACAGGCATACAGACATTTTCCAGAAATCATGAAAACGTGATCAGGGGATGATACCTGATACAAATCAGTCAAAATCTCAATGTCGAATTTTCGCACGATCACAATACTTTATCCGATCAGGATAAAGTAAAAAAAAAAAGTTGCAGAAAACAACAAAATTTTTTTGAAAACTACAACTGAATTTTAAAATGTCATTCAATGGATAAGATTTCTGTCATGGTTTAGTAGACATGTTTAAAGATTTTTGAAAAATCTCTTTCTTGCTATACCTATGTATGTATGTATGTATGATTAAACTCACAACAGCATCTATGTACGTATGTGAAATAGTGAAAATTCAATCAAACTGAATAACAATAATAATAATGAACTGAAAGGCAAGGTAATTGCTTCAAAAGGGTAAATCCATTCAAATTTTCATTATAACGTGAACGATATTCATTGCCAGACTAAACATACATACATGTATGTATGTATAGGTAGATATGAATGTGGCGGAATGAGTTAATAAATCGTTCGAGCATTATTCAGTGCGAAGGCCCTCCTAGTACTACCTATGCGAATTGACCGACAATAATTGATGCAATTCAGATGCGAATTCTGACGGTGATTGTCACCGATGTAGTGGGTGGTTGTGGGTGGGGGGAGGAGAGGGTGGTTACTATTGGCAGAGCCACGTCATCCCCTCCACAGACACACGTGCTTCTATACGGCCGAATATGGCGCGACGGCGTTACACATTCAACGATTCACACACCACCCAACACCTACAGATCATCCACTTATATATTTTCAGAAACTTGAACATATATACTTTACTATAAATGAGAAATTATCAATGTGTGCCTCTTGGGAAAAGCTGTGTGCGACGTTGATCTTAAGGGTTGACGCTTGACGAGTGTGAAATTTGTACATTGTTCTTTTCGCGTCAGTTTTATATATTCGATGATAATTTTTTTTCCATTTTGTTATTTTTTGATATCTTTAGCGTAGATCGTAGTGGAGTATCTTCGTGTGCGTTTTAACTGTTAGTCCAAAATAAGAAATGGCCGAATTGAGTAATGTTACGCGCTCGTGGTAAGAGGAAGACGTCACTATAGTTAGAAACACTAACTGACTAACTACATATGTACATACATACATACATAGGTATAGCTCTAGTCAATAACGATTCAATATAATGCATCGATTAAATGATTAATATTTTATGCAGATATTTATATTCACTATTTCAGTTAGAGAAATGGTTGACGAAATACATAACGGCCTAACAAATCATGTCAATTTTAAAAGAACATAAATTTCCCGTGTATTTATCAAGAAAAGATTCCAACGTAGCAGAAGTCGCCAATATTTCTTCTGTTAATATTTCAAAATGTAGAATCGCACGAATAAATCATTTACATTGCATTGTATCAGTGTTTAGTAAACCACCATGGTTTTACGAAGAGTTTCAATAGTAAAATTCTCAAATCGAAGTATGTAATGTAAATGGCATGATTTTTAGTACCAAAAGATATTTTATGCGATGCACCGCGTGTTGATGATTTTTTTTATGAGCGCTAAATAGTGAATGCTTCTCTAGCGGGGCAATGCCCCAGTTTTCCATGAGATCTCGTTTCAACTCACAATTTATTCCTTTATTTATAGTTTTTACTCGGGAACGATTTCAAGGGTGTTCCCGAGCGACAACTGGCAAATTCCCGTTGCCAAGTCCAACTATTTGCGTTCACTTTTGTGTGTCAAACGAGACGACCGACTATACGACACTAGGAAATCTCATTGACTCGATCGTAAATTACAATCGATAATGCATAATTATGTTTGTTTTAGCGGCTATGTATCAATGGATGCATGTAGGGAGAGTATGTGAGAGATTGTTGACTAATTACGCACGTACGTAGCCCCGTGAGAACGTTTAGAGGGCAATATTGCAAAATAATTGAAATAATAGGAGGGTTATTTAATACGAACGGACAAATCTCATTTCGTCTGATCCTGTTTCGAAATAGTAAACGCGGGTATTTGCTTTAACCGTTGCCCGAGGGGGACCGAACTGCGCCATTGTACTATTTGAACTCAATATCAGATTATTTGTATCTCAATAATACGCGCAAGTTTCATTTTCAATATATACCCAAGTACGTAGGTAGGTACTTAGTAACTAATATAATATTCATAATGTAGTAATTTTTTTACCCTAGCTCGTGCTCATTATGAACACTTGATTTATAATCCGAACAAGTCAAATTGATCCGTAAAAATAATATGTTTTTAAACAATGACTCAATAAGGCTTAAACGTTTATTCGAAATAAGCGTTTGACAATAGGTTGACGACAGGTATAAAAGATATAAACGGTGAAGTTTTTGCAAAAGTAATTTGCGGATTAGGTTGATGGTTGAGTGTACATACATACATACATAGGTACTTTCGTTTATACAATATGTGCAATTACGTGATTTCACTTGTACTGGAAATTTCTTAGATTTTTACATCCATTGTTACATACATACATTTAATTTGAATTGCTGTGACTAAAACTGATTTACAAAGTTTTTCATATTTTTCAATATTGGAATTGATATACAGCGTTGCCTTTGTCTATAAACAAGTATTTTTGGCATTTCATCCCTTTATACTTTCAACTGTTTGATTGCACATACAAACATTCAATATCGGTTGTCCTATGCAATACATTTCATATGTATATAACCAATGATATAGATAGCTGAAACTATCCAGGTATTTCCTGTGAGCTTTATCGACTTGTTAGTTCAACGAAAGCTATGTATTTCACAAAACCAATCATAAACAATTTCGTGGGACTCCGACTAGACTGTCTTCGTTTACTCGCTTTGACGACTAGAACGCTAGCTGGCCATTGATTTAGCTTTGCCAAATATATATCGGTGCGTTGTGTCCCATGCAAATAATAAGGTATTTGTAAGGGATTAAGAAGGGATGGCCGCGTGTCGAGGCGCCTGCCCCGGCTACCGGGGTCCTATTTGCACAGTTCGAAAGTTCAGCTCAAAAGCTGGCCAAAGGACTAGACAGGGGGACCAGTCGACAATTAGCCACGAAAAGGGGGTGACACAACCCCAGTAATATCGTACGAATATGGCTAATGCCGAATTATAATAGCATTTATCTACTTTCTAAGCTGAGCTGTTCATTTGTAGCGTTTATTGCCCGTCAACATGATGTATACATGATTGTGATAAATTATTATAAAATTTAGGCAGTGCGAACGATTTTGGTATTATAATTGGTTGAAATTCATAGTATATGTAGTAATCAAAGTTTGATATATGTATATTTGAATAATTATGAATATAAAAAAATTACAGTACCTATACCGCGCGTATGAAACTAATGAAACTTCCCACGAAACTAATTCAGTCCTATTGATTGTTGAATGCTTTATGATAATTTATCTCTGAATCAAATATCGCGATGTGAAGTTTCAACCCCTTAGCTACATTAAAAGTCTGGCTACCATTTGAATCGTTGACAATATTGAAACCAACGAACCACGAACTCGATACTATCCATACGTCATACGTCGGGGGAGTGAATCACTGGACCGCAACTCCCATGGAAATCAGATACACCTAATTAAATCAAATAACTTGCACAATGGGCGTGCATGCCACGCCGCACAAAAGAATACGTTCATATTGAACCTCGTTACGGTGCAACTAATCGCAAAAAAAGAAATTGAAAAAAAAAAATTGGACACAACTGATTTATTTATAGTGGCGAGTCTTAACGAGTAGTGTTCAATTGACTTGGCAACGGTCGTGGAGTTTGCGGATGGCCGTGAAACTTTTTTTTAATTTTCTCTTCAGACGAGACACGTTCTGAAATTTTTCGCATTTTTCTAACGCGTCCTTGAAGGTAAAAGCGAACATCTGCTGCCAAATTTTCCGCACACCTGAAAACGGCAAAAAAGTGTTGCGCTTTGAAAGAAACACGCATTACACAAGAATGAATGAGATTTTGGGTAAATTACAAGACTAATCGGAATGAAGAGTAACTAAAGTTATATTATATTAGGGTATCGTCGGGTTTTCTGTAACAACTTCGTGTATCCAACCACTTCCAACTCAAAAGCAATATCCGAGTGTGGAAAAGCACAACGCACTGTAAATATAGAACGAAAAAGTTTGTTTATACGCGTGTTACACACGAGACATGTGGTCCAAGCCCATAGCTGGGAGAGATTCGGTAGTCGTGTCTCTATTTTCGTTGCCAGGTGTATGTGTTGTACACATATAAGCTGGAACACTATTAATAAAACGTCTGTTACAACTGGATATGTGTGGAGCTTTAAGGATATTGACGAATCTGAGCAAATTTCATCGGATATGATTCTATTAATTCGCGTTAGTCACGAGCTAGTTTAACGTTTGCCAACCAAATAATAATTACCACGCATATGATTGTCGATAACAAAGTTATATAGGTATACGTATAGGTGTTGCTGAAACATTATGATAGGCTTGTAAGTTGTTTTTTTTTCTAATTTGGATATTTAGTTTTGGGTCTTCACTTCCGTCAGTCAATCGAGTGACACATTTTGTCGGTGGCAATAAACGGGGCAATCGGCTGTTATCTCGGCAAATCTGCGAGGGTTTTATTTCAAATTAGCGGCGGCAGTCGACGTGCGCACGCCACGTGCCCCTTTTAATGGAAACACCCTAAACCACCCCCTGAGACCACCCTAAAAAAACCCACCCTCAAATGGTTCACTATGAAACACTAGCCGTGCCGTACAAAAATACGCGGATCTACTCTGAGCTTAGATTGCGCTTTTTTGTCCGTCGAATATAGAATTTTGAAAAGTTTTTTTATACCAAACTGTGGTGAAGATGTTAAAGAATATATTTTACTGAGAAAAAAAAATCAAATTGATATTAAATATGAATGAAAAGTTATGTTTTCTAAATGCAGTAGCATTCCGCTTTACATAGTAGCCTGTAGTGTACGGCTAATTTTATGTTCGTACTTAACCCCTTTTGATTTTATACATAACTAGCTGAATTGCCCGGTGATGCTCGGGTGGGTGACATTTATTCTCCAGTACAAACAAAAATTGAATGAAAAATTGAAACAAATGAAAACATTTATTCTCCAGTTAAAAAAAAATAATTGATTAAAAAATTTGTATATGGGGGCCCGTTGACCCCCTGATCCGACCCCTTCCAAAACCCACCTACGGTCTGACCTAGGGTATCATGAGATAGTATACCAAGTTTGGCGGTTCTAAGTTGAAAACTGTAGATTTGCGTAGCGAAACGACAAACAAACAAACATTGAATTTTATATAGTAGATGGACAATAAAAACATACATACCTATCGAATATATCAAAAACAATTTTTAATCAAAATTAGTAAAATAATTAAATATTGTTATAAATTGCTATACATAGGTATTGATGTAATGTTTTTTCTTGCATTAATTTAATTATTACATATTTGATATTAATAATTTGGTAGTATTTTTTTATACCACTGTTTATACTTTATATGTATGTGTATGTAAATGGAATCAAATTTTAAGCGATTAAAATCGAGAATGGGTATTAATTTAATTTAAAAGGATCATTATTGTAATAATCGATTATTTTAATCATCTTAACATATGAAATTGATATAGAAAAAATATTCGATATTGTTTTCCGCGGAACATTTTCCACAAGTGATTCAAATGCGTGGTTAGAAAACACCTACACATAAACCGTGGGAAGAAAACTCGAAGTATGCCAGGATGAAAAGATAAATGCTCCAAATACCTGAAGACCAACAGGGGGAATTCCATCAATGGTCATAGTTAATCGAAAATTATTAAAATAGAAAATTATCGCACACATGTACATATGTACATTTATTCGAAGATGTCTCGGAATTGATTCGCTTTCACTTCGGCGTTAAAAGACGCGATATTTAAACGTCTTAAAATGTGGACGTGATCGATAGGCGATGATTACAATATGTAGAAAATAAAATCTTCAGTTACGATGGCTGATTTATCGTGTCGGAAGATTCCGAGAATAAAACGAGCGCGCGAACGAGAGGCCGTACTCGTTTTGTTGTGGTCATCTTGATGAATGGAATACGGTTGACCAATTAGTGTATTGTCATGTCGTATTGATCTCGTTTAAATGCACTCTAGCAGAGGAGTCTGCAATCCATTGACAGTGATTCGATGTTGAGTCGACGCCAAATATCCCAAAACGAATCCTAGGAACTTGACTTGTGCTAAGTGCATCGTATCGGCGTGTACATTCTTGAACCCGAAACATTGCGATCATTTTTTATAATTATCGTATGCTAATTGTTATAATAGTGTGGTACTTTTATTACAGCGTCTGACTTCTAAAAGAAAAATATTCACCTTTACTAAAAAATAAAATAAGATTGCCTTAAAATCATACTTTTTTTTTCTATTTACCTTTCAAGCTACCTGAATATGTATCTCCTTGAAGAATAAAAATTATTTGTATGTCAACAGTATTATTTAAAATCGGAAAAAGTTGTTTTTCAACAATCAATCATTTGCATAGACATATTTTACTTTTTATTATAATCTGGGTAAAGTATCATAAAATATTTTCACGTTAAGAGTATTCAATCAAATTGTATACATTTTACGTTGTACATATAATAAAAATCAACATGGTGTCGATGTTTAAATGCAAAGCTCCAATAAATCTTTACTGTGTTTACGAATGATTTAAATAGGATTACAAATTAAACCGAGAGCGGTTAATGCAGTCCACTGAAGTGAAACCTTTTCTAATGTTTTAAATTAAATTAAATTAAATATTTTTTTGATTTATTTAATCATCGTTTAATTTTATCGCTATGGACATCTAATCATTGTTCATCGTATCAATGATTGTGTCCGCGCTTAAGACGATTTGAAGGTAACGGCTTACTAGTTAGATTCTTATTAGCAATCAACCGCCGAAAGCTAAAAGTAACCGCTGAAATATATACCAAATACAATTTATTAAAATTAAAATTATAAATAGATGATACTTAAATTATATAAAACTTTTCAATTTCATAAACAAATAAAAAAGTTAAAATGAGCGTTGACGATACTGTGAATGTTCAATTGGTCTATTGAATGTCAGGTGGTAATTAAATCTGAAACTGCTGATGTTTGAATTAGAAGCAAAAGTCAATGTTTGATCGATGAAAAATGGTCAAATGCCTAAAATAAAATGTTCATATTGATGTAACAAGGAGATGATACGTAAACGTAAAGTACAACATAAAATAAATAAATAAAATAGGTAAGATCGGATCGATTGGGGTTGATCGTAATTGCAGTTGCATTTTGAGGTGCATGTGCAGGTGCACATACGTAGAAGTGGGGTGCGGGTGGGGCGATCTCCTTTAAAGGCAGCAAACGTGTGTCTGGTCGGTGGTGTGATATAAATAGTTGTGTGTTGGTGGCGCGGGTATAAGAACCCCCCCAACAGTCGCTCTGGACACTCGCAGCTCTACTCGTCTTCGAGTCAGTCGTTCCTGTTAGTCAGTCAACTACCCACAGCCCTATCAACCATGTGTGACGACGATGTTGCGGCCTTAGTCGTAGACAATGGCTCCGGCATGTGCAAAGCCGGATTCGCCGGAGATGACGCGCCACGCGCTGTCTTCCCATCCATCGTCGGCCGTCCTCGTCATCAGGGCGTCATGGTGGGCATGGGACAAAAGGACTCCTATGTTGGTGATGAAGCCCAGAGCAAGAGAGGTATCCTCACCCTGAAATACCCCATCGAGCATGGAATCATCACCAACTGGGATGATATGGAGAAGATCTGGCATCACACCTTCTACAACGAGCTGCGAGTGGCCCCAGAGGAACACCCCGTCCTCCTGACGGAAGCTCCCCTCAACCCCAAAGCCAACAGGGAAAAGATGACCCAAATCATGTTTGAGACCTTCAACTCCCCGGCTATGTATGTCGCCATCCAGGCCGTACTCTCCCTGTACGCTTCCGGTCGTACCACCGGTATCGTCTTGGACTCTGGAGATGGTGTATCCCACACCGTACCCATCTATGAAGGTTACGCCCTCCCCCATGCCATCCTCCGTTTGGACTTGGCTGGCCGTGACTTGACCGACTACCTCATGAAGATCCTCACCGAGAGGGGATACTCCTTCACCACCACAGCTGAAAGGGAAATCGTTCGCGACATCAAGGAGAAACTTTGCTATGTCGCCTTGGACTTCGAACAGGAAATGGCCACCGCCGCCGCTTCCACCTCCCTCGAGAAGAGCTACGAACTTCCCGACGGACAAGTCATCACCATCGGTAACGAGAGGTTCCGTTGCCCAGAAGCCCTCTTCCAACCTTCCTTCTTGGGAATGGAATCATGCGGAATCCACGAGACCGTCTACAACTCGATCATGAAGTGCGACGTTGATATCCGTAAGGACTTGTACGCCAACACTGTCATGTCCGGTGGTACCACCATGTACCCCGGTATTGCCGATCGTATGCAGAAGGAAATCACCGCCCTCGCTCCCTCAACCATCAAGATCAAGATCATCGCTCCCCCGGAAAGGAAGTACTCCGTATGGATCGGAGGATCCATCCTCGCTTCCCTCTCCACCTTCCAGCAGATGTGGATCTCAAAGGAGGAGTACGACGAATCCGGACCCGGAATCGTCCACCGCAAGTGCTTCTAAACGCCTGCTTCAGCACAATCAAACTTTCGGAGCCATACTATACTTGGTGCTCTCGGCTGCCGTGCACCTGGCAGCGACTGTTATACATACTTATTACTTTCATTCACTTGTTACATTTTATAGAAACTACGACCTGTCATCGAATTTACATTGTATAATTTATAAATAAATTTATAATTTAATTTTTATATTAAGCCTCAATGGGTTTGATTTAATTTTACTGTATTGAAATAAATAAAACACTTATTTATTTATTTTTAATTACAAACAAATATTTTCTTTCAATTCGATCTCGCTTACCTTATCCGCATTTTGCACTTCCGCTTCCTTCATACACACGTGCCCAAACCACAAATCAACATTCAACAGCTGTATATAAACACACACCCACACTCCGGTGTGGGCTATTTTCGATCGATCCGAAGCTCACAACAACGTAATTCGATATGGAAAGATTTGATAATAATCGACGTTGAATTAATTGGCATGGCGCCCCACCGCTCTCCATCTCTTTTTTATCATCGCCAGCTGTGTTCCTTGAAATAGCCAAGCAATTTTTAGATGATCTGGCGGCAATATCATATGTTGGCGAGGCGTGTCTCCTTTTAAGTTGGTGCTGCCACACGTGGGCCCCCCCAGCCTCTCTCAATATCTCACAACACATTTGCGACTCTTCCTCGCTTCTGTCTCACTTCTATTTATTATTTTATTCTCGACTAGCTTTCGCGTTTGCATACGGTACATTCTCGAGATGTTTCGCGCGTTCGGCATGCCACATGCTTCCGCCGTGCATTCTCGTACGACTTGTTTCTTTTCGTGTCGGACTACCGATAGTATGCTTTCAACATAGTGATTTGAATTTCACACTTCATTCCTCTCATACTATATGGACATTTTGAATTAAATTCAGTCGCTGATTTACCTTCATTCATTAGAATCAAAGTCAACTTCGTTATCATGCTTTCACATCGTCTTGTTTTGGGCTCATGTTTATTTAACTTTTGATGATCGAGGAATGATAATTATCAACTTGGTCTTTTTTTTTTTTTAATGCATGATTAGGAGAGATACTTCTTAACAAGATCTGAAATACTTTTATTACAATTTTTGATATGGAATATATTTTAGAGCAACCACATTCTTAACGACATTGCATTCGACTCTTCGCTTAAAAGTTTCGGTACGTTTTACCCGTTCTCGATTTTATTATTAGATTATGAAACTATTTCGCGTAACAATTATTATCTTCATTCTCCCATCCCCAGAATGATTAGATATGGTAATAAATACTCTGATTTTATTGATTTATTTAATATTAATCCCCAAGTCCCCAAGGCAACGACTTATTATTTATTTTATCAAATCTACATAATTTATTTATTAGTTTTTTTTCTATGTATTTAACAGGCGTAATGCAAATGTAATTTTTTTATGATAAATTTTTTTGTTCGAAATTTATTACATTCATGAATTTCAAGACACATTTTCTGGCTTTCCATGAGCTATATGTACATACCATTGCATACATTTACCTGTCTAACTTTCTAATTTAATTAAAATATCAAATAATCTAATTTGTATATCGATTGATAATAAAAGACTTTTTGTAGTTTTTTTGTTTATTCGACTTCAACGACAACATAAGTATATTTTTAATAACTAAGCCACTTTTTTAACGGGTTCAAAGGTTATTCATTTTTATTCTATTGTAAATTTTCATTGTATTTTATTTACAGAAGATTTAAAATCATATAAAATCAAAAAACCTTTTAAGATAGTAGCTTTCACGACAAGGACGGCTCAATATCTACAAGGACGAGCACATCTCCGCGACGTCCGATTTGAGGGATTCTTTCTTGTCGGGGTTCGTAGCTTCGGTCCTGGTTCGTCCCTAGGGATTCTAGTCCGGCCTTGGTCCAGGAATAGCAGTAAAGTCCCTGCGCGCACGTGCGGCCCATGAATGGCAGTGTTGGGCCGGGAATAGCCGATCGGCCAGCGCAGCCATACACAGGCACACCCAATAGTCACACACCCGCATACACATATACTCAAGTATTTTCGACTTTCAACGGCAACGACGCCCCCGGGGGTTTCCCCGAAGTGACTCTGATGATATGCTCTTGTTATGGCATGCTTATAATCATTACACACAGTTGAAAACAAATTAAAATTTCAACCCATAACATCGCACGCACAAATCAATCAAGTCTAATACTAAAAAAAATATGATAGGAATAGAATTTAAATATTCTGTGTGTACGTACCTAATTCGTCAGTAGTAGACGCTGTTGGTTTGTGTGTATGCTGAGAATTCAACTACCATGGCGAATGTTCGATGAATGTGGTCGATAAGTAGCCGAGGAGTGTTTGCTCGCCGCAGGCTCCGGGGCCACAATTTCAATTTCATCTACTTTAGTAATAAAGGGACATCCTATATAATGGCTAAACCAATATCGCACAATCTGCGATATTTTTCCAATCGATCGCACCCCACGCCCAGGCACACGACAAACTTCGAACAAAACATACCTACCGCTACACTTCCACACATATTACAATCAAATTAAATATATCAAAATTTTTTAGGCACAATCAAATCACCATCGTATTTTAATTTAGTTGTTTGTATTCAATTGTAACAACTTCCAATATTATATTGACTTGTACAAGCTACGTAAGTTATCTACGCCATTGCATATCGATACCTTTAGATCCGGAATTCTGGATGTTTGGTACGCCACTGCGCATATTGCTTCAGTTCTGCAATCCTTCCTTTTATGTTGAATATTAATTTTGATATGAAGTCTAGTGCAGTAGTGCTCAATGAATGCATTATTAAATTATCACTACTTCATACCTACCTACTTTTTAATTTAAATAACCATCTCATGCATACGTTCTACATACATACATACATACATACATAGGTTATAATCATGTTTCAATAAAAATACGTATAGATTGTGTTACGTGTATTTAAGGTGACTATGAAACAATAAATATGAATTCTACGTATTAAATGAATTTATGTAATATACTGATATTGAATTTATATACCTAGAATACGATAGGCAGCCACTGGCTTTGCAATGTTGACAACCATAACTGGTTACCGAGTAGACTTCAATATTAGACATCGTACCCTGCCTTTTCGCCACCTTCATCCACCCCTTCAACGAACCCACCCCACTCAGACCACCAACTGTATAATTTACTAAATCAAGTTAAGTTTGAGTTAGTGAACTATCTTCGAACATGACACGGATCGGTTTCGAAAATTGTTTATTAATATTTTATTGAAATATTCGACAAATTACTCATAGATTGTAAGTGATGTTTTTCAAAATCCTTATGCCTATTTATTGCAGTGATGTCTTTCAAAACCGTTATATAATAATTGCCTATTTATTGTATCTATTTATGTATGTACCTATGAGTATTATTTTTACTTTGAATAGGATTTAGTCCGATAGGGTTGGATACGTTTTATGAGATTAACGCAATTACTCGCGGATAGTATTTGTCGCCATTCCGGCCCTGGAACGTCGACGCCGGCGGCCATTAATAACAGAAAACGTATCTCCAATGTGTGTTTATTGGCGGTTTCATTACGTTTGCTACTTTCACCGGTTTTTAGGGTCAATCCAGTCGACTCTGTCCAATAAAGTCGCCCCTTTAACGGGATAATCGGAGAGCCAATATTTTTTTCCAGCGTTAATTTGGCCTTTCAAAACTTCGACCGTCGCAAGATAAATGGATGCGAGCGAGTGTCTGTCCGTCTGTCGTCGATTTTTTGTGCAACCCTATACAGTACTTGCGACAGCGATTCCACAATGCGAGAGAGTTTTTGGAAATTGTTTTGAAAACAATGCGGTGCAATCGGTCCTTTCGGTCCGGATTATCGGCCATTACAGGATTAAAACGGGCGGACACAAAATGGAAGTGTGCCCGGCACAATCTCGGACAATATGAACAAATTCTTAAACCTTCTATTCATCTCGTATCTGTTGCAATGTTAAACGTATTAACCATTAGTTTTTGTCAATACGCACGAGTGGCCGCAGGTTTCCGAGAAAGGTAACATCAGAAGAATCAGCGACAGTAGTCCACATAGGTAGCCGAAAACTATTTTCAGATTCTTATAAAGTGATAGTTGAATGTTTAGAATACGGACATTTTCCTTTTCTTTATTTAACCTCCGAAAAGCCTATTGAGATGTGTACAAAAACAATATTTTATCTTCACATACAAAGACGCCGAACATTTAAGCTATTTTCTATGACTCCATTAAGTGGTTATTCTGTATTATCATTGAAAATTTTAGGACAACTATCAATAAATCTCAAATGGCTAAAAATTCTACAAATTATTACTATTTGATTCAATCTTAGATATTAATGATAAAATTTTACACAACAAATACTTTAGTAAATTGTCACGACTGTACAATTAAATGTATAATGTACTGAAGTTTAAACTGCAACAGGATTATCTGAAAGGCAATAATCAGCCTAAAAGTTCGTGTATTAGCCTCGGGTGGAAATGACCGATAAAATGTGATACAAATATGTGTTTGTTTTTAACAACTGTCATGTAACATGGGAAAATTTCCGGAAAACCTCATTCGATTCCAATAACGATTGCGAGTTTTATATAATAAAACTCGCCATCTGAATTACTCCTCCTAAATAGTAGCTAAGCTCCTATAAATTGTATATAAGTGTATGAATTGTATACAATTATAAATATACTTAGTTAGGGTACTGGGTAGAACTTGGAATCGAACTTTCTTACGGTTTACTCCCACGTAATGAATTCTTCGTCTCCCTCCCACACCGCCGCTCTCCCACAGACAATATTAAATTGTCTCCGATGTTATTCTATCATTTGCACTTCGTTTGAAATTACTCCACTAATTAAAACTGAGCTAATTGTATTTTTGCCGATGGAGGGGAAGGAAACGGCGTGGACATCGCTTTATAGACGAGTAATTAAAAGAATACCCCGACAATTTGTTCTGGCCGACAATTAATTCCTTTGTGGCCTTTTAATATACGGCCGTCGGCCCTGTCTAATATATATGTATATTTAGTATCTGCGATAACAATGACGCAATTTTTTAATGAGAATGCTTATTTTTTAAATATACATTTAATCGTTTGATATCTTTTATTATTTTTCATTATGTTTCACGGCAACACGACGAATTGGAAACAGAAAATTCACTCGACACGGTCTATAAAATCTTAAGATAATTTGGTTTCGAAACATAAGAATTAACAATTATATAAACACATTAGAAAAAGTCTACATTTTTAACGATTTAAAAACACACTATCAGTCAATGTTCGTGTAGGCATAATAAGCGGAAAGCTCGTATAAACTTTTCATGACATATTTTTTCGATAAAATTCGTGACGCGAGATTATGTTTTATTAAAATTAAGCATTGGGACAGGTATCCTGTATTATTTAATAAGTATTTGATCCGTATTTTAATATATGTACATAAATGCAATAATACTTTTTTGCTTAGTACCATCTGCTGTTGAGTAGATCAACTTTTTTAGTATAAATGGTGGCTGATAGGTGGTGGAGAAAATTTTTACGAAAGCTGGTTCATATTTTTAACAGAAAAAATGAATAAATATTTTATAATACAAATTGGACCTTGAAAGAATCAATAAAAAAAATAATCAAATTATCTTCCTTAATTTATCCAAATGCGATATAAACGATTGTTCAAATATTCAAAATTAGTATGTATGTACATATGTACATACTAGACCAGTAGTCGGGAGCCTTTTTCTAGCTAAGAGTCAAATCAAGCAATACATATGTATGTACATATGTACGTTGCAAAATTGGCAAGTTTGGGAGCCGCAACATTATTTTCGGATAATCGATTTAAATTGAAATAAATGCTACTCATTGTGGACTAGAGAATTTGAATGAAATAGTTATCATCGTGATATTTATTAGTGCTGGACAATTTATTGCTAAAAATTATTAAACTTTTAATGGTTGTTAAATTACGATAGATTTATCTCGATTCGTGTTTCAAACACCCTTTTCGGAATATTGATTTTATTTCACGTAAGCGACAATGAGAGCCGCAGGTTCCCGACCATTGTACTAGACTTTGTCAAATCCTATTTCCTGTTTATTACAGTTGGTTTCAGAGTAAAACTATTTATGTATGTAGGTATATTACCGATATTACAATATGATAAAATTAAAAAATAGAAGAATTTAAATTTTTTTTATATAAAATATTAAACTCTTTAATAAGATACATAGTCCTATTCTTCTACATTCGACTTTTAGTTTAAAGGTACCGGTGCGTGTTACCCATTCTCGTTTTTTATTGGATTGTAACAATATTTCACGTAATAATTATTATCTTCATTCTTTCATCCCCAGAATGATTTGATACGACAATAAATACTCAGAATTTATTGATTTTTTTAATACTAATCTTTCGTCCCTGAGACAACGATATTCAGTAGCTCACTTTCCTTGTTCATGTGAATCAGGACATTCTTATTGGTGACTTTGACCACATATGAGATTCTCAAGATTCGTCTTATAATACCATATTTCGAATGCTTGAAAGCTTCGAAGGCTTGAGATAATGTCCAAGATTCCATGCCATAGAGTAGTACTGAAAATATGTAGCATCTTACAATACGCATTCTCAGGTTGAGATTGAGGTCTTTAGTGCGAAGAGGTGCATTCATTTTGACGAACCAGTTTTTGGCTTTTATTTCCGAGACATTTGTATTGGTGAACTTTTTGTTTTATTGATGATATTTTTCTAAAACAAATTTCCCTTCTATACATACATGAAATGATTATAATATGACTACTGTATATTTAACAGGTTCATTAAAAAAAAAAAATTTTTTTAAATTTTTAAAAAATTAAAATTAAAAAAAAAGATATTAAAAGCCATTTTAAAAAAGATATTCTTTGTCTCAAGAGGGTCCAAAGAAGAATAACAAAAATACCATCCGAACTTCGGTCACTACCTTATCATGAAAGATTGAAAAGACTGAATCTCTCCACACTGGAGACGAGGAGATGAAGAGGTGATTTAATTGAAGTATTCAAAATAATAAACAATCATTATTCATGTGAAATGACAAACCTCATATTGTTCAATGAGAACCCTCATCTAGGAGGTCATACTCTTAACTCCGTAAAGAAAAATCAAATAAGATTGTTAGAGATTCATTCTTTTCAAATAGAGTGGTTGAAGTTTGGAATAGTCTTCCGAATTCAATAGTCACTTTGAAAAATGTTAATTTATATAAAAATCAACTAGATATATTCTTAAAAAACAATGGGTGTTTGCAATTCTTTAATAAATGGACCATTATTCATTTTATTTTGTTTTATTTTATTTTTGTTTTAATCTTATTTTTTTTTTGTACCAAACCCCATGGGCCTATCGGCTATGCCGCCTCTCCATGTAATTATTAAATAAATAAATAAATTAACACGTACGTCAAATATTTTAGACGTATTTTCGTTTAGGTATATTATATTGAGCGATAATTAATTTTGGCGGTTTGATTTCTTTCTTAATGACCGCTAAGATAAGGAACGACAAAAAATAAATTCATTAGTAAAAAATGAATATTTGTAATTAAGTGCGCAAACGTAACGGCAAACGAGTTCGCTCCTTATCTTCGAATTATTAAATGCGGGCACGGCAATAAATATCCGACACAACGGTCATAAATTAGCGTAATCACCATTTCATAGCTTTCGCCGTACCGGCGACGATAAATACCGTGAAAAATGAAATTATTATAAAGAAAAATTCACGGCCGAGCACGCTTAAAGGATCGCCCTTTCGCCAGAGATAAAAAGAAGCAATTACGGAGGAAAATTCATCGATTTTTCCTCGTCCATTATTTTCCCATTTCCGCGTCCATTAGAGGTTTCCAGCCACAAAGGATGGGAAACGAATGCGATGCCCCGCCGTCCCGGTTCATTAGGGTGGATGTATTTTTTTTCCGACGTCTGCGCCCCGTCGATCGTACCGAAAGGGATGATACAATTTTCCCCGACAAAGGGCGGCCCAATTGGGCGGGAAGACAGGTAATTAACTCGCCCTAATTACCCCAGTCCCAGCCCCCGATAATGGGGCTGGAGCTGACAGCCTAATTCCCGAAACAAACAACATCTCGCCGAACACAATGGCCCCGCAATTTGAATAAATCAAACTGAGCCAATCCCCGGTGAAAGTGACTACACTAACGAAAATTCAACCGAAATTTCCAATTTAACGTCGTATCGACCGATTTTCAGACTGCGGTAATAAGAAAATTCCGTATTCTAATTAAACTGTAAGGCTCATTCTCAAAACGCAAGCAGTTAGAATTATATTACGTAAATAATATTGTAATCAAAAACTCATTACATTGAGATTCAACGTGACCAAAAATTTGTATCGATACCTCAAATACATATTATGAAGGGATACAAAACACTCATATAAACTTAGATGATGAAAATATGAGGCGTTGCGGATACGAAGGGCGAACTCAACATCAGGTCATTATTTTACAAATCTATTTCTTCTGCCTTTTTAGAATACACTGGTGGGTTTTTTTTTGAGTTGGTCCATCATGATTGTATAAAAATAAAACTTGAAACATAGGAAATCATCGCCATCACACTGGGCGAGAAAATTTAAAACGTGTTTTTTCTCTAAATCGATGTTTGTTGAGTTCGCCCTTCGTATCCGCAACACCTCATATATTCCCATACATAAATTGTGAAATAAATTTAAAAAATAATAAATGAGTGAATAGGCATACGTTTTTCAACATCAAATCTTAACCTTTAAGATGGAAGAAAAATATATGTACATATATGTATAAACTAATTTTAATAAATTTATCAGTCTTCAATGTGATTTTCCATTTATCCAATACGCAAACCGTAAGTTTTTTTTAAATGAAAATTTACAAAGTGCTCTCTATCGGCGAGTAGTAGCACTAGTTTTGAGCGTGGAAAATGTATGTTTTAAAATTTATTCGCGATAATATGCATTACGTAGCGAATAAAATAAATAATTGAGGTAAGGGAGCACCGTTGAAATTATGACGGTCATAATTTCGAGGAATTGCAAGTGCTCGGGGAATGTTAGAAGACCGGTGTTCGTAACCGGCGGGGAGGGTAGCCACACGACACGCGAATATTTGCGAAAATATTTTTCGGCGAAATTTGTGCACGTCGAAAAGTTGGAAAAGTACGGTGAAAGTCCCTATGGAAAATTCGCAATGTGCACACGATCCTACCCGAACGACTGGCGTAAATTTCGAAAGTATTACAACGCGATTACAAACAGTTTCAAAATAAACAAAACGTTGTAAAATATAAGGACGGAATTTTTCACCGTTAATTAAAATTAATTGAGAATTTTCCGTCATAAAAAAAAATATAAATTAATCACTTTTTAATTTAAAATTAAAAATTACTCCGGTTTGCATTCGTATTATACGCGCGGTAAATTTATGAAACGCTCGGATTGTAACGTACATACTTGAAACCTAATAATTTAAAAGTTTCGGTGTCTGAAGGCTTTTTGTTTCGAAAGCTCCTTCGGTGCGAGCTTTCAAAAGCTTCCAGGCTTATATCTGCTCCAACGACTACCTAATCGTACATTTAACTTGCACGCTGGTTGCAATCATTACTTAAAAACTTATATAGGATGTATCGAATGCTTCAAATTTACATTTATATATTAAAAATATTGATAAAACAATGAAATCCAATTCCGATAACAGAATTAACGACATTATTTTCGTTGTAAGGTACATACATGTATGATTTTCATATTTCTCATACTTACTGATTTGAACGATTAAAAGTGAGACACAATGATACAATCATAGCTTATGGTTGTTGGAAATATTTTTTTAGAAGACCTTATTTGATATAATATATTTTAAATATTAAAACTGAGGGTGAAAACGAGCACCATTTACATTGAGCTGGTATGTTATGAGGTAACTATGAAATTTACGCTCGCCAAATGTTTATTAATTTTATTATGAGCATTAAACGTTATGGGGCTCGGTTATCATACGGTAGGGTTGAAAACTTATGAAAATGGGATCTCATGAAAGTATTTCACTTCAGATCCACGCAAAATTTACGACCCAAGAGGGTCGCTAGATTTTCGCGATCTTCGCATGCTCGCTTTCTCGCATTTCGTCATAACAACGACGTCGTGTTTTTTGACGTAAATTCGTTGATTAATAAAATAACACTCTAGACTGGTAATTGCGTGCAAATTTCAATTTAAATTTCAGTATCATTTCAGATCTAGAAAATTAAGTGAATGAGTTATGAGCGCGCGCGAGTTAAGTGCGTCCCGCTGCGCCGCTCAGATAATTAATATTTTACTATTTACATACGCATACACGGCATTGTCGAATGCCTAATGCAAAAGGTGAAATATCGTCGAGCTTTAAGCTCACTTCTCGAATATTTCACATTGAAAACAAGAACGGTATTAAATGCCAAACGTGCGCCGGGCCAATTAACGCGCTTTATCGTCCGCTCGTAACGAAACTGTGTCACTTTTTAACGTGTCACCGTCGCAATAAAAATGTGTGTGTGTTTGTTCGCTGCCGGGTTTTTTTTTCCTTTCACTCCCATCTACGGCCGGGACGAAAGTTCAGCACGGCTATTATGAAAATCAAGGGTGAATTGTGCCGGGTTGGCCGGTCGAAATGAAACTAAACTCGTATCTAAAGCGTTATCGCACCACGCACGACACTTGTTCGTGCTCCGATGTAAAATTAAATTAGTTCAAATACATAAACACTGACTTATCGCTCGTCATTAGCTGGCCCGTGTACCTGTGTATGTTTGTCACGATTTAAATTATATATATGAACCGTTCAATTGATATAAACGCGATTTTTCAATCCTCAAATGATACCCTATACAGTCTATACAAAACACATTGTCAATATCAAAATTTCATATGAAAAACAACATCTGAGGCTAAATATCAGCATTTTTGTTAAGATTGCAATCACGATGGCTTGTTAACACTGACAAAATGAACGCCAGCCTTATTTCATATACCAAAAGCTGATAAAATATCAGAGTACAATGAATTATGCGCCATTGTATTCCGATTTGTTATTTTTAAATTACATATTCACAATTCCATTTTAATGTAATTTTATAAAATATAAGTCATGACAAAATATAGGATTTAGAAAGATTTGTTGCTAAATTTGTTTTATATACATAGGTAATGTATAAAAATAAATAAAATCTTTAAGTCGCATCGCGCACACGAAAGCTCGCGTTCGTTCGGTCGTATACGTTTTATCACGTTATATTTTCTAAATTACGGAACGATGTTTTTTCAGGCCAAGAACAAAAAAAAGAAAGTAGGGGTTTGTTCTGCGTAAGAATGGGGTGGTTTGGGGGTTGGGATGAAAAAAAAATCCACGAAAAACCATTTTATTGCAGGGCGGTAGGACTTAATTTTACGAAACAATTATTATATGGTCAATTACTCGTGCATTTAGCGTGTCCTTGTGTCGTTAGCGGATTAGACGCATAAATCTACCACCAAAGTGAGTTAAAAAAATATGTACGTCTTTGTCGCTTTGTAATAAATATTTTCATGCTTTGAAATTATGCATTACTCGTGTATGTGCGGAGCAAAGGGTAATTTCAATTTAATTCGCACACACCACAAACGGCGTGCTAATTTTTTTTACGGCACCATTTTACCACATACGTTACACGCCAGTATATAATAATATAAATTTATAATGAGAAATGCCCAATTATCGCACTCATTATGCGCGTATTAACGTCGCGCGTCTGTGTAGTTAATTGTAGTTTATCTTGTCTGAAAGTGGCGGTGAAAAACAGCACAAAAAAATAATAAGCAAACTTAGAAGCCACCATGAATATTTAACGAAGTTGTCGTGCTCGGGATTATTTGATTTAAGCATCAATTTAAGTTTTAAAAGCTCGCTCCTCTATTAAGGCTTTGAAACGAGCCAACGAGCTTTTTTGTTAGATGGAGAGCTTTGATAAGCATGTCAAGCGACTCGGCTTTAATTTTATTAAAGCTTTTTTCATTTCGAATACATGATTTTTTATTGTGACTAATTGCGCCCCGCGTACACTTGTACACATGCAACGAAAATCGACGGTCACGAGTCGTTTTTTCGTCGTAAATAACACGTTCGACCCCTTAGGCCGATACATTGTTAAGGGGTTAACCCTGTCAAGCACCCATCTCAACCCCTAAACTACGTTTTCCAAGATATTATTTCAAACTCTTGAACTTAAGTAAACGCAACACTTTCAACATAGACATTGTGGATTGATATCGATAATTTACACGTACAGTTAAAGCTTGAATTGGTATAAAAATATAAGCTTTGAGATGCTCAGAAGTGGATGAGCTTATCGCACAATTGTCAAGTTACATTTAGGCATTTCTAGACACGGAACTATGCGTGAGACAAATAACTGAGTAATTGCTACCACTCACTTTTCCCGGCTGGCCTCAACGTTTCCGCAACCAGCAAAGGGGGTAAGTAAAAGAAGAGGAAGGAGGGTGGAGAGGAAAAGGGTCTGAGAAGGGGTGAGGGATGTCGTTTAAAAAATCGCGTGCCCGTGAGCAATAAACCGCGCATTTTCATTGTGTAAATAGAATTATGAGCGAATTACACAGAAATTATACGCGGTCATATCTCGTTATACTGGAAAAATTTCTCGTTCGATTTACGCTTTCTCACGAAATTGCCTCCCCCGCGAAAAAAAACTCATCATTGTGTGTGTCGCGAAATTCGCATTGAATGGAATTAATAAAATCGCACGTATTTTGAAATCGGATTGACGTATACGGTTAAACGCGGTCTATTTACGATGCAAATAATATATTATAGGTAAAATTGGGCGTACCTGTGTTTTTTCCCCCTTTCATTTTTGCGCTTTAGTAAAACCGCAAGATTCCATCAATTTTACAATGTAAGTATTGTTATTATGAATTGCTTAATACCTATGTACATGTGCTGAAAAACATTTTAAGAAAATTTGATGTATGGGGTATAATTTCTTTTGGTTTTGTAAGGTCATCTCTAACTTCATCACAGTTTTAATTGTTTTAATTGGCTAAGTCACTATTTAAAAATGTTTCTATACTGTTTGATTTTTGCATTAATGTACATACCTACATATAGAGGTATATGTTGCTACTCGCAATGTAATTGCAATCTATTTCATCGGTTCCAATGTTTACCGAAAGTATCTCTAACTATCGCGAGCGCTTTGTCCCTTTGATCCGCTCGGCACAAAGTGACGATAAATTTTAATTCGTTTAATTAAAACTGTTGCGAATCGAAAACTCGTGATTGAACCGTCCGTCAGGTGCAGAAATCAAAGAGATAAAAAGCAATAAAATGCTAATCGATGTTTGACAAAGCTCAACGGCCGCCCTCACAGTAATGGAGCAGACATTGCACTTCCGTTTGTTAGTAAACGGGGGACTCTTTTATACATCTATACTACGCATTTATACACACTTTTTCACGTCGGTGTGTTTGTGTGTGTAATTGTATATAGATGACGTTTGTCCCTCGCAAAGGAGTGGGTGGAGATGGGGAGGTAAATGGGAGGGAGAGGTGGAAATATCCCCTTCAAATGGAGAAGATTTGGCCCTCGGGTCATTAATTTGCAATATAGTTTAGAAACTCTTTTGGCAAATTAGCTGTGTTATTGAATGAGCGTTGGATGTTCTGCCTGTTGCAATTTCGACGGCCAATCAAATCACAACATTTGATTCGATACAAACCAATTTCGTCAATGATCAAACCCACCGCCAACGTTAGGCCCATTTCCTCATTCGGTTTACGTATATGTATGTATGTATGTATGTACCTACTTGTGCGTGAGTGTGTGTGAAAGATTTCCGACAATACAAACGCACGAATATACACAAAATGACGAAATTTCATCTTAAATGGTATCTATACTTACATTTTTTTTGTGTGTATTTTGTGAGAAGAAATTTTTATAAAAATCAGTTTTTATGATGAATTGATATAAACTTTATATTTTGGATAGATATATTGTATGTATGTAAGTCTCACAAGGGTATTGAAGTATGCATGTACGTTAGTGTCAACTCGTCTTCAGGTTTTTCTTGGCAAAAAGTGTATTCTTTTAGAAGGTATCTGTATATTTATATATCACGATAAAATATTAAAATTAAAAATAATCATGCGATACATAAACTGTTTATTATTTTACCTCAATTTGATAGGAATACATATTAAATACAAATGACCCGAGTGGAATTCTAGGAATGATGAAGTTTTTAATAAAACGCACAAGTCAATGGAACTATTTTCACTTTATTTAACATTTATTAACATCAGTACGAATCATATGATAAATATATTATTACATGGGAAATAAAATATTTCGAGTAATTCCATGTTCACATCGTTAAATAAATCTATATTTAATTTTTTATTATTTACATTTTGATCAATTACTATATTATACTATAATATATTGATATGTTTATATGTACATTTATTATTGGAATGTTCGAGTTGCAGTATAAAGAGAGAACCAACGCGCAGTGTGTTTAATTGGACACAAATCAGATCGAACGTGATAAAAGTTAGCGCATTCATTGTTTGCGTGGTAATATTTTAATTTGAAATTTATTTTGATACGCTTTTTACTGCAACTCGTCGATACTTAACAATTACACAATTAAATTGGCCTCGTAAATATGTAAATATATTTTAATTAAATAACTTAATTAGACAATTACGAAATAGCTTAGTTTATATCGTATTTACATTGCTTATCATTTTTTTTTTATAATACAAAAATTAAACTAGTCTATTAGAATAAATGAGAAATCACGCCGTGGATTTTAGATTTTATCAATCCAAATCATTTCAATTCATATTTTCACATATTATAATATTTACACAATAAATAAATTTGATATTTATGACATCTACATAATATATACATAGATAGACTGATTGAAAAAATAGAATGAAAATTGATCGCACAGAACATAATTAAAAAGCAATCAGAGTGCTGATAAAAAAATCAATTGATATCTAATCTATGTACTTGAGTAGGTAAATTCAATTTTTGAATTTTTGCTTCTATCAAGTTGTAATTTGTAAGACAATTTTGGAAAAAAATGTCAGATAACTGGATCAAAGTACACAGTATTCAATGTTCATTTTATACATTAAAAAAAACTCTCGCGATACAAATATCGCATTGCTTATTGGCACTCAAATAAAAGTACATAGTCTAGTTTGCACAAATCATAAGGTGAGCGTTACACATATTAATTAATTAAATCGACTTTTATTACGAATAAATACAAGACAATTTTATGAAAATCACTAATTCCACAATTCATCGTGCCGAACTCATTTTTTTTTTATGTAAGTTTTGAAAGCTTAAGTTGGCGAGCTTAGACCATTTGCAACCCTTTGCTGATACTGTCAACGTGTTCTTTGGCCTTCATCCTAAGAGCAGCAATCGAGGTTGTGCGAGGGTCTGGAGCAGGGGGCGCAGGGGGTGGTGTGGGAGGTCTCTCGACCAGAGCCGGAGCTAGGTAACTGGGATAGGCAGCGTGAGGATGGGCTAAAAATCCAGGAAGGGCCGAAAGTAACGGTCCAGACAGCCAAGGTTCTCCAGGAAGTCCCATTCCGGGACCTAGACCGGGACCCATCCGGGACAGTGAACTGACCGCGTGGTACTCGGATAGACCCAGACGCGCAGCTTCCATCTTCTCCTGGCGACGCCATTTCGCCCGTCTGTTTTGGAACCAAACCTGCCGAAACGAAAAGGGAAAATATTATTATATTATACAGTTTTTTTTTTGTGTTGATATAGTGCTCGTTGACGTTGATTTAGAATATACAATAAATATGATTTATGCGAGTTGTGGATCGTGATAGGTTTGATGGCAGGTGGGTGGGAGTCGGAGACGCCGTCGTCGACGTCGACGACGCCCTATTTGACGTTTGGCATCCAATTTACGACCTTCGTACCATCGCTTCAGTGCTTCTCAACATTTTCGCATCAATAAAAATCATTTCGTGCACCATCTTAGAAAAATTTCAGTATGTAACATAAAAATTAACCGAGAAAAATGCATTTAAAGATACTGTTTTGCATACACAATTTAATTGTAGAACATACAAAAGCATTAAAAAATAGACTAAAATTACTACTTTAGACTACTCTATCCAACTTAAGAAGCACCTTGTTTTCGCGCAATAAAAGAGTGTTCGAGATTTACGACATTGGTTGGTTAATGTTAATTCCAAGAAGCCGAGATGGTGACGAGACCCAGATTTTAAATCGGTCCAAACTAGGTTGTTTTACATGTTAGATAGATTACACATACATATGTACATATATAGATACACTATGTTCAAATACAATACAAGTCCAAGATAATATATAAAGAAACATCTAGGTATATATACTAAAATATGCCATTTATGTTACTTATAATATGACCATTCTAAATGAGGCAGTGTGTATTTTATTCAGTAGTTTTTAATATTGTTACTGTAACATTGATTTGATTTCAATCTAAGATTTCGATATAATGTTAAATGGTTTCTAAAATTGCGGTAATATTGAAAACCTTTCCTTTATTATTACATGTTCTCAAATACGGCGAAAGTGAAAATAAAATTCGACAAAATGTCGTCGACTGTACTATTTTTACGTGACATTTAAATCGATCAAACCGCGAAAGTGTTTTTCCAACTCGAAAGACGTATCATTTGGTGCCTGGTTAAGTGGGAAACGACACACGCTATCTTTATACACAACGTAATATACGCATTTGACGTGTGTGCATAATTTATATATTATATCCACTTTGTGTACAAACACTCACATTCGTGCTTGGATGATTGAATTAATTATAAAAAAAATACATTATAATTTAAGCAATCAAAAGAACAACGAAGAAGTACATAATTATATAAGTCGGTTTACTGAGATTAATTTTTGGAAGTCATATTATATACTTAATGTGATATTTGAGTTTGATAATTAAATTTTGCCGAATAACGTTTTTAAAAATTGAATTAAAGTTATATGGCGCGCGTGGCAGGTTTTCGCTTATAATGTAATATGTATATAATATAATTTCCACAATTTTTTTTTTGTGTGTGGGGTTGTATTCGTGACGTTTGCGAGCACAGTGGTGTAGCGGCTCCCAGGACAAATATATATTTATTGGTGTGTTAATCAAGATCTTGTAGCATTAAGCGTGAGCCGGCTCCGACTTCGTGACTGTTCGCACGAAATTAACTTTTTTATTACAATAATGGGTGACAAAATGGCTCGGTGGTCTAGGGGGAAGCGTGCCCGGCTCGCCGAGCGATAACGCCATTGTTATGATAAATTTAGTGTTTACACAAATGTCACCAAAAGTTATACGAAACACTTGAGCGACCCGTTTACTTCTCCCTATCACGCCACGCCGCTGCACAAACGCGAGCTTTCGCCAGCGCTCGCGTACAATGAAGAAAAGCTTATTAAATTATCTCCCGTGTGGAAAATCAAAGTGTTTTTCGACAAATTCGGAGCGTTCAGTCGTGCAGTTTAACTGTTGTAGAAAAAGTTTGAGCATCGCATATTACATATACACTTTTATGTAATTTCAATTGAGGTTCTCGGTTAGAAAGTGATTTGAGCTTATACAAATACACGTATGTATGTATATGTACGAGCACATTCAAACTGTGAAAACCTGTATGTAATATGTTATATGCACAGTCGATTCCGATTAGTCAATTAAGATAATGCTACTGAGCTGGTATCAGCTCAATACAAGTGCCAGTTAATTAGGGAGATGCTTTAGCTTTAGCTGATAATATGATTTAGCTTTAACATCACATTTCCGTTATTTTATATTGAAATTATTGTACATATAAAAAAAGAAAAGAGTTAACTGTTGCTATGGTCAAAAAAATTGCGCTAAGATATTGCGTCCTCAGAGCACAAAGGTGACATATCCAAAATAGAAAATTATTCAAGGCAACAGCTTTAAGGTTTGAACTGGTCATCAGAAATCATGTGAATTTGATATAAAAATTATAATTGTACATATTGTACTCTAGATTTTTAGATGCTATTTCATTGTTATTGAATTTACACAAGTACGATTTTCAAATTGCATGTGAAAAAAAATTGTGACGCAAAATTTTGGACATGTCATTTTTGTGCTCCAAGGACGCGATATGTTTGACACTATTAAACATAGCTTCAGTTTGAAAGTGCATGCAAAAAAAATGTACATATCAGGTATTCACGTATCTTTGTTAAGAATCTAGCATTAATTTCGTCTCATATTCCTTTGGTTAATTGCAAGAATATCTAGATAATATTACAAGCAAAATACGGTAAGGAGTTAGTTTTGGAAGTTCGACTTGTTGTTGAGTGGAAAAAACTCATCGATTTTCCACGCAATCTGCAAAATGTGAATGTTTATATATCAGAAAACGTTAGTTTTGATTGCCTTATAATTATTTTTTACGACTTTCGTATAATTTCCCGTTCTAATCTTTATATTTTATTGCGCGTTTACGTTCCGTCGGGCGACCGCCGCGGCCGATATGCGAACAATCGCAACATATTTTTTCATGGTATTTCACTTTTGTGTGCGCTGTATATAATACGTATTAGGGAAACCACATCGCGGGGCGATAATCTTAATCTCAGCTCGGAAGAAAATTGAAAATTGTTTTTCCGATTGTATGCTTAACGCATTTAGACTGAGTCGAATTACCGCTCGTTGGACGAATGACGAAAACGTACGTACTATTTATATTATGTACATACATATGTATGTGTGGGGGAATAAAATTTTCATTCTTAACATGCGCTGTCGTTCTCAATATTTATGTTAATTAGAGCCAATTCGGCTTTATTTTTATTCCCTGTCGTGAAACGTAATGCGATTAAATTACAAACGAAATAGTTGACTTTTATTTGCGTTCCAATTTTACTAAGTCAAAAACGTACCATTTCGCATTGTTAGCCGATGTGCTATATTTTAAAACACGCACTCAAAAAATACCTTTAAATTTCATTTTATCAATCTAAGAACAAACGAAATATTTAAATAATTCTAATTCATTAAAATTATATAAACATATTAAAATACCTTAAGAAAATGTTTAACACACGAGTCAATTAATCATTCTTGAATCTTTAGAATATTTTAAATCGATTTAAAAAGCCTTAAGTTAAAAGTCTTAAGGAGCTATGTATGTATTACTAGTCGTTTTGCCTATCATATCAACCATGCACAATAACAGTATAGCCCCTGGCCCGTTTGACAGTAGGTATGTGAAACAAATATATACTGTGTCGTTGATTGAATGGATGTATGGCCATAAATCGCGATGTCGATTCGAACCAACTTTGACAGATAGCGGCTTGTTGCCAATGCACTGCTAGCGTGACCGCAACGACTCAGACAGGCACGCAGACGCTTACGCTATAGTATGTGTGGGTAGTAGTTTTACTTCGATAGCGGAGCATTTCAGACTATATGCTTGATTTTATTCTCATTCTATGAACAGCATCTAAAAACTATAAACGGACAAGTCTACGTTTTATATAGAATGTAAAAATTGTATGAAAATAAGCATGCACTTAGTTTTATCAATCAGTGCTAGGTATTCAAAATTAGTTTCGAGTGAACTGGGTAATCGAATTAAGTATATTGTTTACGCCCTCACCACCCCCATCGTTAAGGGGGTATTTCACCGTTGAACGGTGTGTCGTGTGACGTCAAATCGTGCCCAGACACGTTATCGTGCTATGGCGTGCTTAGGGGGCGAACCCCACTCGTGCTATCATACTAAAATACTAAATAATAAAATACAAAAAAAAAAAAAAAAAAAAAAAACTTAACCATGAAACTATTTGAATATTAAACGAGTGCAAAAATCCGTGAGATTCGAATCCGAACGCTTTCGGTAATTTGCAAAAGTGTAAAGTGTAGAAGTACATAGCTGCCAAATATGTTCCTATGAACGTATAGGTACGTAGGTATGTACATATATATGTATGTACATACATTAGTTCGCCAACGGATGAAATTTACAGTTGTGGCGTTTGTAATGGTGCTCGTGATTGATTAAACTTGGACAGTTTTATTGAGCCAGCGATGAGGGTTGCCCCCGGGCTGAATAAATATATTACAGGTGGTGACAACGGTGTCCCATGAACCAGCTATTGCCCCATGACGACCGCCATGTCACGCGATTACATCAAACCATGGGAGACGAAAAAAAAGGAGAAACTAGCGCTGTATCGTAATAGGATTTCGTGTTGGAGCGGACTGACTGGTGAAGCATGAAAATTGTGTCAACGATTCAATAGTATTTATGTCAGAACGTACTTACATACTTGGCAAAACATACATTTTAATGTATAGATACTATATACATATGTACTACTTAGAAAAAAAATTAAAGATACGTGTACTCCACACATTTTTCTCAATTCATCAGCCCATCTTCCACTCGGTCTACCTTGCTTTCTTTCACATCCTCTCGGATACCATTCCAGTATTTCTCGCGTCCATCTGCCAGCCATTCTTCTCGCTATATGTCCAACCAATTGCCACTTCAACTTTTTCACACGTTCTGCTATATCTGACACTTTGGTCATACTTTTTACTGTATAATTATTAAAAAATAAATCATGCATATAAACTAAATAGTTTGGTAACTTTTACTATTTTAAAATCTAACATTATCTACGAAAATCTATTTTTACTTGAGTGGTCGGAACTTTTTGTCACACGTCTGTATGTTGTAGATTTATAGGTCCATACATGTGTATGTAGATGTGGTTGGCAGATGCAATTATTATTTTTTATGTCTAAATGTCCATCGAAAGGTACATCAATATTGTGTTCATTCCATTGATTCCACACGAATTAGAAGAATTTTATTTGAGCGTTTAATACAGATACACAGAGTCGATCTTTTGTGTGTAAATAAAGTAAATCACCATGCAACTGTGTCTAATTTTTTTTTTAGTTTGTTGGGGGAAAGTTAGACAACAGGTCTAAGAACGCAAGAATTCAGATCCAATTACAGGTTAACATAGGAATAATGAATAGGAGGGGCCAATTTTTGGTGGAACCGTTTCACAACTAAGTTAATTGGCAAATTTTAGCAGGAGACGACCGATCTGGATTTCTAAATATCCAGATCTTGCCAATGACGATAATTAAGGTGGAAAAGATCGCCGAGAAAATAATTTTGACATACGAGGATCAAGCTCCGGACCTTCGCCCGAGAGATATGTAGGATAAAACATACATACCACACCACACGTGACGTAATCGACGTGATTTGGTATTTTCATACGTTATAATGGGAATTAAGCTTTTCCTCTTTAAAAAAACATACTAACTAACTATGTATACATAGTATATTTAACCAAAAATTAACATTATAAATTACGGGCATTCAATTCCAGACCTCCAATCAAGAGACTAACATGCCATGCACTGAGATTTATCCAGACCTTTGTGTTTTATTAATTTATTTCTTATTAATATCGCAAAGGTAATGGGTAAGATTTTATCGTTTTGATTTAATACGTAGTGTACATTTTATTTCAATAAATTTCTACCAAGAGCGAACCGTTCACGAAATTGAGTGTAAAAATACAGAAATATCATTAGACGTAATCGGATGATGTCAGGGAAGATCGGAAGACAGTCTGACGTTTCTTCCAAATTAGTCCCGATTGGATTACCGACGATTTCGAAATTGGCTCTGCGAGAAAAAATATCGAGTATATTTCTGCGCTATATGTACATATGTCTGTATATAGGCGATCGTACGTTTATACGTATATGTGTATACAAAATTTATAAATGTATACATGTATGGTGGGATTGTGAATTCAAACCGGCAAATGAAATAGAAGTTTCGGGTTGAAAGGAATAAGCAAACTCAATAACTGACTGCGTGGAACGCAATATCGAAAAACGTCTGAGTTATTTTGCGGGTAACTTTATCGGACAAATCAGGATCCGAAGAAGGATACTATTTGCTTAGGGGGAATCTCCCCGGTGAGCAAATGTTTGAGAAGGTCTATAAATTAGATTTTCAATTTCGCAAGTTTAGCATTCGAGTGCTCTTTTGTCCGAGCTATGTATAGTAAGTGGCGGCATCGAATGAAAATCATCGACGTACAAGAGTACATACGTATGTACATACATACATACATATGTACGTACTTGCGGATATTTTCAGTATTTGTTTTACACACACGTGTGTTACATAAACGTGTATGTGTTTGTATTTTATACGTTTATAAGTTTTGCGTGTGTGTGTTTGTAATGTATTTTGCGGGTTTTCACCGTTTTCGTTCGCGATTTGCCGCGCGTTTCTTTCGAGAGCAAGTAGACCAGAGAAAACGGTTTTCGCCGGCGGGAAAAAGCTGATATAAAAATGGTCGTTGGTGTGGGGCTAACTTGTTTATCGAATTTGTGTTCCCTTTGAAGGCTGCTCTTGCCGGAAAATTGCTATTGGTTTTGTAAATTTCACCTTTTCAACCGCGCTCAACGGAAAATGCGCTACGACAAACCATCCACACCGGGTAAACCCTAATGCGCGGGATATTAGTTCACAATTTTCCCCGTTTCCACTATTCAATTCGGTGGCAAATAAAAAAATTAAATTACCCATTATACCCACATCGCAAAGACGTATTATCATTTCAATAAAAATCGAATTAAAATCGCTCGATCGTCGCGCGTAATTGAACCGTTGAAAATTTCCAGCGCCTCGTTTGCGCGACTTGAATTATGAATTATTAATATCGTCCTGGTTATTCGACGGAAAAAAAATGAAAACGATTTGATTAAAACACTTCAAAGGTTTGGTTAATTATCATTTAAAAACACGCCATCCCCTTTCGTTTTCGTCCGAAAGCGACGTTTGATCTCATCCACCCACCCCCCCCTCAACCCCACACCCGAACCACCCGACGGAAAATTAAATTTTATTTTTCGTCATCGAAAGACACTTATAAGCAGCTAAAAATGATTAATATTACAGATATAGCCTTGTGTTTAATTCAATATAATATGATTTAGATTTTAAAACAACGACAAATTCAAGTAGTGTACTTATATGATTAAAAAAACTATTATGAATATCTCTACAGTTGATTGAAATATTTGGTTTAACACTTTTGATAATATTGACCAATAAACAATAGGTACATGTAAATTTGAGGGTTCTCAAATGGTGTCCAATTTAGTCATTAGATTCAACGTTTATTTGTCTGTTCAGTTTATCGATGAAAACGCGATGAATTCTATTAAGATAATCGTATGGTATATTTAATTATGAAAATTATATTGAGCATTTGATATTGAAATTGGATTCAGTCTAAAGAGGAGAAAATTATGTGTAATATTTAAACGGAATAAAATTTATGAATTTGCGTTTTCCTCGTCTGTTTCGCGGTGCGCGGCGAGAAGAAATTAAGGCCTAATACAATAATGGGAAAATTTTTGCTGAATAGAGGCAAATTGGACGGAAAATCTAACGGCTCAACCTGCCGCCAAGAAAAATTAATTATTTTGCGAGAAATTGTTTTTCTTCGCCGAGACGCTTTATACTCTTTCGTATAATGTAATATTTTCATTGCCCCGCACAGCGCTTGTACTGCTATAATTTTATTACGCGGTTATTTTACGACCGACGTTTATCATATAAAAATAAATATGTATCCGCATTATTATTATAACACATCCTCCATTTTGATACGAATAAATATACCCATCCTCCATTTTGAAGTGGTCTCATGCGAAGAGTTGCACAATAAACGCGTCGTTTACCCTAATCTTCGCACGAGAACGTGACTCCCTTTCTTCTAGGGCCGATTAGGGTGACGGTCAATTATGATTAATTTTACGAACCATACAAATCATCACGCCATATTGCAATCAATCAATTGTATATTATTCAAACTATAATTATGACTGCGTTGATAAATCCTACTGTGTAAATATTCCAGTATAATTTTATTTAAACTTAATCAACGATACACATGGATGCGACGACGAAACTTCTACAATGTGAAACTGTATTAAAAATGTATTAAATTTATTTTTATAAGATTATGTGCACCCTAATTGTGTGGATCTTTCCCCTACAGTTTATCGGCGACGGTCCCCTCTGCTCTCTATTCGGCTTGCGCAAAACGCTCGCAAGAAGTGTAAATAAGGGCTTTCTGAACCACCCCTGGGCGATGTTCTATTTCCTTCCTTCCTCTATCCCGAAGTGCATCCATCTCTACACTACCTGCAAACTTCTGCAAAATCTTTCTACTTCCACCCCATCTTTACGTCTCGTTTTCTCGTCTGCGTCGCAAATGGAATCCGTCTCTATCTAAAGGACTTTGGTTTTTGATGTTTCAAACTGGAGAGGGGATAAAACCCTCCAAAAGATCCCGTGCACTCCATTTAACTCATATATACATTTTATAGAGTGTTAGATAACGTACCTATATATGTATGTATAAAATATTTATGTAAACATTATAATAGAATTTCAGACTGAATCAAGCTTCTTCGCCTATACGAGGACAAGTGTGGGGTACGGAAACGATGATGTTACGTTTGGATGGGCATACATTCCGACACTATAACTTCGTTACTAATTACACAATTGATATGAATGTTATTTTATTCGCTCAGGTATACGTCTACAATAAATTTCCAATCTTAAATTGGTACTCAGCATGCGCGAGGCGCGGGGAGGGCGCGTATCTTCCAACGGTTATTTTGGACGTTTTTGGATATTTCCAAGCAGTATATCTCACGACTCTGACGTGTAAGCACGGTATTTTTGCTATTAAATGAAATATCTCTTTAAGATCTGTTGATTTAAATCATAAAAATGAACCTTCTAAATTATTTGTTGGTGAAAAATCAAAAACAAGTCGAAAAAAAATCTAAAATTTTACTATGTCGGCCCATACTCACCGAAAAGCCAATAGGAAATACAAAAAAACGCACATCACCAGAAAGAGGTTCTAATCGTCTATCGATCAGTATCAAAATATCTGTGACAAAACGAGTGAGACGGTATCGGGAACATCAGAAAGTCGACGCGGCGCGCAGGGAAAACAACGGCGCGAGCACTTCGACGGCCACTGTTTACCACAGGCCAATGATAAATAAAATTGTAATCGATCACTAGTAAAACATATTAATGTATCCATTTCGACGCTTTCATTAAATTTTCATATTCCAAATAAAATATTAGCTGCTAACGCAGGCGTATTCACGGAAAACCTACGGCCGTGTTCGACACAGCCACACCCCGAATTTTCACTTATTTTAAACCTACTTTATAGGATATTTTTAGCGCCATTGCTCAAAAATGATCTCTGCCGTATTCCGATCAATAACCTAAACATGAAATATCAAGTCAAACCAAAATCAATAGTAAAGCTTTTAACCAAAAGCCGAACCATCATTTGATTTGCATCTTTGATTACGAATAATTTTTTTTATTTTCGTCTTCCTCTCGGTTTAAATTCGCTCATTAAATTGAACAACCAGACTGCTGATAATACAATACATTCTATTGAATTTCATAAATATATGTATGTATACACACAACGATTGTAAATATTGAAATATAATGAAGAAATCAGATCGTCTGAAACGAAACGTCTTTAAATTGTATCCAAAGTCTTGCAGCAGCCCTTGTACTCCCTCATTCTTCCACCCCTTACCTTCCTCCCACCCCCCCCGGACAATAAGCAGGGTAGTTCAAGCTGTCGTAGGGCGGGGGTCGCGTGCGGTTGACAGCCGTTATTTGGGCCCCTAACAAGCCAACTTTGCCGCACAATAGCTCAAAAACATGGCTGCTTGAGACATCTTCGATGCTTGAACGAAGATTTTAAAATACCCCGAGCGGAGAGAGTACGTACACCTAAAAGCAAAATTGAAAAACCGTTTTGCATGCGAAACAATCAACGCGGTCGCGTCTTCGCTTTAACCGGGGCTATTGATAGTATTTAGCAATTATATACGCGGTCGTCCATCGTCCGTTAAATGAGTAGAACTTTGATGGGCGACTAATGAGAACTGGTGGACGGGGTATGGGGTTGTACAAGGGGTTAGGTTCCGGGGGATGTTTGTGAGCAGCGCCAGTCCAGGTAAAGTAATAACTCGAGAACACATTTTGATTAAAGCGTTAATTAATTTACCGGGCCGCGCGCTGCGGTCTGTATCGTTCAGGCACACCTCCGCAATCCTGAAACTCTTTAACTAACTCACCCATAATATTGGACCCCGCAGCGATTCCCATAAACGTACATACATATATATGCACGTGTATCGCACAGTTCGTGCAAATACATATATCATACAGTACGTGAAAAAAATCTTGTTAAATTTTTTTCCGAGTTAAATTTGTCATACGAGACGATGCGCAAATAGCCGGAATCGACTGGGGGGGCTGTTAGCCATGTTCAATAATGGCGAGCGGGGTTGTTGTTTGCAGAGAGGTCGACTCTGTAACATGTCGAGATTGACACAAAATCGGCATCGGCCTCAGTAATTTGGCACTGGTGGACACGTGAGGGGCACGTGTCGCCTCACCCCACCAAACGTCGCTCGTTGTATATTGTTGCTTATTATTTATTGTCCGACACTGTTTTGGGGGTGGATTGAGTCGCTTTTTATTCGAGTCTATCCCCAAGTTGTCAGATGTTTGCACGCGTGTTTTAATAACGGTAATGCCGAGGGACATGTTGACTTTGTCGCATAATTAACTGACGGTGGAAAACGAGTAGGTTGCAATTTTTAAAGTGCGATTGATTTTATATGTATGTATGTATATATTTTTTACAACTCCCTGCAGATATTAGTATTTATTTATTTTTTAACTTAGATGATATCATAATCATTTTTAGCCGTCCACCATCCACTGTTGGATGAAGCCCTATTCAATCTTTTTCCATTCGTCTGTTTTGAGGAATATGTACAATTTGACTCCACACATTCGTCTTGCCATATGTCCTAACCACTGCCACTTTAATCATGCTACTCACCCGTGTATTCCCTTTTCGATCTCTTATTGTTATTTCAAGCAGACGTACATATTTCCACGCTTCTCTGTCTGCTTTCGATTTTGTGTAGCATTCTTAAGCTCAACATCCACGTTTCACACGATAAATAAACTCAACGTTTTTGATTGATCATAATTTATTTATGTTCAATAGTAAACTATGTAGCTGTAAGCACGCGGCGTTTTTCGATTCAATTTACACCACAAATTATAGTTATACTTTGCTTAATTTATCTGGACTGGAAATTGGTTTAGAAAAAGGTTTCAGTTCAATTCCGATGACGGAAAATATTCAATCTGTTTCAAATGGTACCTGCAGCTTATTCGCTTTAGCTTGACAATTTTTCTTTGGCAAAAATTGACCAATCGCAGAGCAGTGGCCGCTTATACGTATAGCCTCTCACAGTCAAAAAAAATTGCCAAGCTAACGCGAATTAACTCTACTGCCAAGGATGATCAACCTTTTTCAGTTTGGGAGCTACTTTTATTTTTTATTTGCATGGTGATCAACATCCACGTAAGAATTTAGGGGGAGGTCCGGATATAATATACATAGGTGCATAGAATCTTATAAGAATTTTACAAAATTTTTCAAAGCTATTGATAAAAAATACGCGATGAAAATATAAACCTATTTTCAAATAATTATTATAATTACTTGCATCAAAACATAAACAGTGATCAAGGTGATCATCAGTGAAACGTGTCCGCATTGCTGAATGCAGTCGTTTAAATATAGTTTTCATAAAACACGTGTTGTTCTCTATATTTTTAAACGTTGACAAAGGGTTAAGGCCCTCACAAACCTGAGTGGTATCGCTGCGTCAAACTGACGCTCCTATCGTCGTCCCATTCGCACCGATATAATTCGCATTGGTGCGAATCAATGACGATATAGGACGTCAACATGACGCAGCGATACCGCTCAGGTTTGTGAGGGCCTTTAAGCAGAGTCATTGTTAAAACTCCAAATTGTCTATTGATACGGTCACCGGGCGAACAGTATTTTTACGTGCGGCAGCAAGCCGCGCGGTAGCTACAATGAACAGTTCAACTCCAGACTCAGACTTGGATAGTCAGACTCATCCAACGATAGACTTCGAGACTTTACAACTCTAGTGGCACACGTGTGGTCCGACCGGTCGTCGTTCCTTCAGAACGGCGAGCGGGTTGAGTCAAGGGTCTAGTAGCCAGTAAATCATCATTAAACTCAGTCACTGTAAGCTCTTCAAGTCGTTCGAACATCTCTAAATAAAACTTCATCAATTTTATACTGCGACCGTCCATTATTTCTTCTCCGAGTCAAATCCCACTTTTAAGTCTTTATATACGCGCCCGAGGATAAGCAGCGGTAGGTGTTCCGACGACCTGTGCCAGGATCCCGAAGCTGAGGGTGCAACAGTCATCGTAACAAGTACATACGTACACACTTTAATAGAATCATACACGCTCAACATTACTATTAAGCTTAGTCTAAAATAAATCAGTAAAATCATTTACAACACGCCCATCGATACTAACCTAAAAGACTACATTCCCAGTATAACATCCCATTAGTCGTAGATGTCACTAACAGATTAATCAGTAGATTCTATGATAGAATTACCAATAACCACACTAACAAATTAGTGAAAGCTCTCGGTGACTATAAGCAAGATGTCTTTACCCTTTAGGTATAAACACAAATTACTTAAACATAACATTTTCTTTAGATCGCTGACTCTAAAAGTATTTAATTATGTAACATATATTATAAACATTTGATAAGAATTGTAAATAAGTTTTGAGCTATTTCTCCTATTTTGCATAAACCAGTGGTCGGGAACCTTTTTTTCGGGCTAAGAGCCAAATTAGGGAAAACCTTGCAAAATTGGTTAAGTTTGGGAGCCGCAACATATTATTTTCAAATTATATATTCAAAATTAAATTAAATGTTGCTCATTTACATATGAAATGGATAGCTGTAGGAAAAAAAAAGTATCTTCTGTCTGACAGTTTATTACTAAAAAGTATTATAAAGTTTAATCTGAAAGTTATTGTCATAAAGCTATGGAAATAGGATTCATTTTGATTTTCTGTAAATTGTGTGTCAACGTTGTTTCACGCAAAACGTTGATGACAGCGAGAGCCGCATGTTTTCATACAAAGAGCCGCATGCGGCTCCGGAGCCGCTGGCTCCCGACCACTGCTTTAAACACTAACATTAAAATAAAATAATCTTTATAAATACCAACAAAATGAACAATGTGTAAAATAGATAATGGTCACTGGACCAGTAGCTATTAAAATATATTTAAGATGAATTGTGAACATACGTACATACACAGAATGTATATCTATATATATAAAATGAATGTCTGTCTGTCTGTCTGTCTCTAATAGGCTCCTAAACCACTCAACCGATCGCGATGAAAGTTTCAGGACTTATTGTGATCATGCCGGGGATGGTTCCTGTGAAAAAAAAACGGGAACGGGATCGGGAACGGGTCTGCTCACGCGTCAGATAACGTACTAGGAACGGGAAAGGGAACGGGATCAGGATCGGGAACGGGACCGGGATCTGGAATCGGGAAAAAACGGGAACGGGAACAGGAACGGGCCTGCTCACGCGTCAGTACTAGGAACGGGAACGGGATCGGGACCGGGAATGGGAACGGAACGGAACGGCAACAGGAAACGGGAACGGAACGGCAACGGGATCGGGATCTGGAACGGGAACGGTATCGGGCATTGCAACGCATGCCGGGTCAGCTAGTGAACAATAAAAGCTTTTTTTAAATAAAACATTACCATTGACGGAAATCAATACGCACAGCACAGCAAACCGTCAACAATTAAAATAACATTGACGTTGAATTTGAATCGATTACATTTTAATTACGTAACTTTGTCTGTACAGTCTACCTACTGTAATTTTATGAATCATATTTTTTGTACACGCGGATTGTCAACCACGTCTACCCTTGATTGAGTAAGGGTTGGCGGAGATCGCGCGGATCAAAGCCGAGACGTTCCCACCGGAGGATGTGAGTGACGAAGAGGGTGGGTCGAGAGGGTAGATGGGTGGGTAGTGGGTAGTGGGTAGTGGGTAGTGGGTAGTGGGTAGTGGGTGGGTTGATGGTGCGGCCGGCGTGTGCGCCAAGTGTGCGGAGTTCCGCTGTTTGCCAGGGAGTTTACCCCGGCAAACGGAGCGTGAGTTGGCCGCCCTTTGAAGCCTCCAAATTAGAAGTAATGCTGAAAATACAGACCTTAATTAAGTTTATATCTAAAACGAGGATTTAATTAATTTAGTTGTTTGCCGGGTGGGCTGGCTGGGCTGAGTGGGTGGGTGGGTGGGGTGATCCGCCCACCGGCCGATCCGATTGGATGCCGCGAATCACAAGCAAGATGATGCCGCCTCATTACCATCCACTCGTTATCGGACCCGTCACCGACACACCATCCCCATTGGTCAATTATATTACAGATCACGCTCTCCGACAACACTGCCATTTTGTAAGCGAGCCGCGGTTGTTCAATTTTCAAGGTCGACTCACGGCCCAAATAAATAATTAACAAACGTTCAAAAATCATACTCTGTCGTTCACACGTTCACATTGATAAAATGTGGCCGGCAAAGTCCTGAACGAGACAGGCAATTAAAAATAACATTTTGAAAAGTGTCATAGTAATGACAACAAAAATCTACTTAAATTGTGTATCGTTACGAGAATGATTGAATGAAATTTTCTATTTTCCTCTACGATAAAAATCTAATTGATCAAACAGGTAAATTCAACATTATTTTCAGCTCTCCAATCCTCATCCATTCCTGTCAGCCAGGTACTATTTGAAGTAGAAGCGGCACTAACATAATACTATTGACAAAATATAAATAATTGTGTTAAAAATTCGATAAAATTACTGTGTGTATAAAAATTGTATCATCATTTTCAGTCGTTCACCCATCCACGTTTCACATCCATTCGTCATAACTGGCAGTACGCAATGGTAGTATGACTTATTTTTTAAGCATAGCGGAATGTTGGATTTAAAAACTATGTTCATTCTTCCAAAAGCAATCCTAGTTTCATTCTTCTTCTTTACATTCGGTCATATTCACCAATTGTCCTAGGTATAAATAACTATCAACTGTGACTACGTTTTGCGTGCAAAATTCATTAAACACAATTTTAGTTTTATTAAAATTCATTCATATATACGTAGATATGCGTATAATTTATTTTGTTTGATTTGGCTTTCAATGCGAGAGCATTTTGTGTGTGAGTTAGTTACGTCCATGGACGAGATATTCCGCGGTAGGTACGTGACTGCGAGATCGGAATCGACAGCTGTCCATTTTATACGAACAATATTGTGCAACTGCTATTCTGTCTTAGTTGAAAAGCGTGTGAATATATTTCGTTAGAGTTAAAAAAAAAAATTAATTCGTCAGTGTCTTCTTATTTTGGCACAGCTTGTATTTGAAATAATAAATACCCGGTTCGAGTCGAATTTTCCGCTTTATTTCAAACTTCATCTAATTTATTTACCGAATCGGGACAGAGCGAGACGCAACTCTCGGCGGGAATGGGAAGGGTGGGTTTCAGGGGGTGGTTTGATGGCGGAAAATGAAACGAGAGAGAGGGATGCTGAATCCCCATCGCCATCGCTGGCGTCTCGACGCTCCGCCATAGCAACTTAAACGATGTTAATTTGACTATCAAAGGCTTTCATTAGAGCCGACTCGGCGTCGCCGCGGAATCTGATTAATTTTTATGAAGCGCAGCGCAAAAAAGTCAAAATTAACGCTAATTTCATAATTGATACCAAGAAATTCGCATTTTTAAATGGCTTTCGTCTAATATTTTTCTTTGCCGTATTTAACGAGTATTTTATTAAATATATATTTTTATACGTCACCCAAATTCCTTATTAGTAGATTATTATAAGAATATAAGGTTTTTTTTATAATTAACCATTCCAATTTGCTGATTAGGTTAGTGTTCTTTATTCTACTCAATTCAGTGAGTAGGTGTATTGAATCACATGCCTTTTTTAAATTCAATTTAATTGATAAAAATTTATATGGACGTTCATGTGAACGCAAATTGATGTATAATAGTCACTCTGAGTGGATAATTGGTTGAAAAAATATTCCTTTTTGCGTTTAGATGACGGTAAAAAGGTTCCGAAATCCCAACGAGAGCGCGACACATTCAATCTTTTGTGCACGAAACGAGCCGACTTATATGTTAAATATTTTTTGCACAAATGTCTTTGAGAGTTCCTCGTGCCGGGCACGACTATTGTGTTAGATGTAAGACGATAGGTCGTGCATTACCTGGCCAATTGAATGAGCAAAAAGCTTTTTGATATATCCCATATAAAAACGATGCCAGAAATAAACAAGAGCCTGCACGTTCAATACACATATACATATGTACATACATACAAAGTTTTATATTATGCGTGCCAATTTTAAATTAAATGTTTTACTTTACGTTATATTAAACTTATTACATCCTTATTATTATTACAAAATATTTGGGTATGATATTGGATGATAAGTTAGATTTTAAGTCACACGGTCAATTTTTAATAAGAACGTAGGAATATTATGTCGGCTAAGAAAATGATTATCTAAAGAAACTAAAATAATAATTTATAATGTAATTGTCAGACCTCATTTTATGTATTGTGGTTCATTATTAAATATGTTAGATAAGTCAACTAGAGATAGATTACAAATATTACAAAATAGAGGTATGAGATGTATTTTAAATGCGGATAGGTATGCTAGTATAAAAAAGATGATAATTGAATTAGATTGGTTGAATGTGAATGATACTTTGAGGATTTGTATGTTCGTATTTATATGTAGTTAAGTTAGATAATAATATGTTAACATCATATTTTAGTAAATTTATTGTGAGAGGAATGGATGTACATATGTGAATATAATCTAAGGAATAAAAATAATTTAATTATAAAAAAATGTTAAAATAAATAGAAATAGTAGAAGCATCTTGTACAGAGGTGTTTTGGAGTATAATAGACTGCCGGATGGAATTAGAAGTTCCAAAACTATTGAAAAATTCCTGGCAGTCTTAAAGAAACATCTCTGTACAGGTGCTTAGTTAAGGATTATATAATTAGCTTAAGCTACTGTATTATATAAATAAATAAATAAATCCAAAAATAGATAACGCTAGATCATCGACTATTTACTCATGTTTATATTCATTAAATTCCACGGAATGTACATATATAAATGGTAGAAAATCGTTTAGTAAATATATTGTTTTGATAAAACGTATCATCATTCGAAAAATCTATCTATTGATGAAAAAAAAAATTCGCTATATCACGCTTTTACATCTCTGTATGCGTATAATACTACATAAAGCGTGTAATTTGAAACGTCAGTAATCTGATAGGGACCGAAAACGTCGGTATATCTTTGTGTGAAGACGGTATTTCTTTACAGTCTCTGATATATGTATGTATTGATATAATGCCTTTCAGAGGTTCATTACACAGCTATGACATACTCAGAACAGCCAAAAAAGAGAGCTTATTTGCATCAGAGCTTGTATGCCGAAAAAAATAAATAAAAAGGCGCATCAATCGAAAACCGCAAATCTGCTCCGTCAAATTACGTGGAAAACACACATTTATGTATAATATAATTGAATAACGCACTATCCGAATCAAGAGAATTGAATCTAAAGGGGGTGAACAATGAAAATTGTTTGACAGTATGCTCTTTGTTGTAAAACGGGGTCGTTGCAAACAACGTCTTTGATAAGCTGTCATCCAATAACCCATAATTCATTTAACACTGATATAATCAAATTTGTTTGGTTCAATTAGAATCCCGCCTATTGTTGGCGAACAACAAAATAAAACCTAGGGAGCCAATAATAAGGTTCTAGTCTTTCAGTTATGACGGGTTTCATATCAATGAACTACATACTTTTTTTTTTTTTTTAATAAACGTCAATGAAATTTGATTCGCACAAAAAGCAAATGAAATTCAACGACAGGAAATATAATATAATCTCTTGTATGATGTATAATAATATGATTTAAGAAAAAAAAAAACACTAAATCGTCTAAGAAGTGCTAGAGAAGCGACGATGGTAGTAATTTTTTTTAAGCACGTCATTGTAGTTCGTTAACACGTTGCGCGCCGGCGCTCTCCCCCACCGATAGTCCGGACGGGTTCGCTTAACGAATCAAGCCGCGGTCGAATGATAAATGGGGTGAGCTTTGCGGAGGCTTTGCTCATCTAAGTAACGGCTTTCGAGCTATTAGGACGCCCAAACTGCGATGTCGGCGAAGGGGCGAGAAGTGGGTGAGAGGGTTTGGGGGTGGCGGCAGCCATTACAGCCTCCCGCCGGACCCTCGGGCAGGGATTCCAAACGAGGCTTTCACTCTGACGAATATAGGAATAACCCTCAAAAAATCGGAAAAACGAGCACTTAATTACAGCATAAAAATACAACCGAGTATAAAGAGGGTAAGGGAAGTGTCGGTGTATATTAAGACACTGTATAATAAACTCGCTGAAAATACTATACCGATCGTAGTTATTCAACAGGCAATATTCAAGACGTTGATAGTGTCAACGGGGTGGTTACCGTGTCATTTATTTATTTATTTATTAAACTCCTGTTAGGGTTTATATGTACATATAAAATACACAATACACAAAATTATAAAAAAAACTAATAAATAAAATATGTTGAATTAATAAAAAAAATAACAAGTTTTTGCCTTAGAGATGACAGATTAATCTAAAAAAACAAAAAAAATCATTTTGGGGATGAATGAAGGTACTTTCACAATCTAATAAAAAACGAGAGCGGGTAACACGTACCGGTACATTTAAGCAAAGAGTAGAATGAATAATAATAGGATTATCTATTAGAGAGCTTAATATTTTATATAAAAAAATTATTCTATTACTTAATTTTATATTTTTTAATTTTAACAGAAGAAAATCATAACAGGTTTATTAAAAATAAAGTTGATTTTTCTCAAAAATTCATATTGTATTTTTTCAATAGAATACGAATCAATAGCAAAATCAGGTGATCAAACCATAGAATTACATATACATACGTATTCTAGTTTGCTTCTAACTAGCGAGCAGAATAATAATTTAAAAGTATTTAAATTGTGAAAACGCTTGACAGTTCTGATAATGAAGCCAAGCCTATCTTCAGTTATATGATTAATATGCCCAACAAATGTAATTTTTGTGTAAGTTAGTGAGGTTATGTAGCGTGAGCGCTTTGTGCAACCCTTATCGTATGTGTGTGTGTGAATGACTGAGCGTATGTGTACGTTTCGTGCCGTGGTATGCGAGCACACTTCTATATAATAGTAATTAGTCAAATAAATAAAAAGTGTTTTGAGAGCACGTCGGAATGATTGTAAGATCGTGACGCTTGGTGTTAGATAATATGGTTAAAAAAATGTAGTCATAAGTTACTTTAGCGATATGTAAATGAGCTATTCTACATAGTTAATGATGCTCGATAATGTTTATGGATCGCTATAATTACGATGTGGGTCGAATTACAATACAATATTTACAAATTGCACGTACATTATTTTGGTTTACCCTTGACGGTTGATTCGCCCCTCTTCCCGATCGTTATTTCTCCACTCTACGTACGTTTTTCTTGCTAGCACAAACGAATTTCACGCCAGGATACCCAGGAACAACCGAGGAACACCTGGTCCAGTTCGCACACCTCCCCCAGCACCCCACACATCATAGCGTGGAACGATTGTGGAGCCATTACTCTACTGTGATATCGTTTATGCTTACTTTCAGCCGCAAAAAAATCTATTCTCATGTCGGGGAATTGGTTTTACTTTGAAATTATGTAATTAGATGCTTTTTCATATGGGTTATAGCGAATAGTTTGTGTCTATGATGGGGATAGTGTTTATTTGTATACGTATGTGTCACCACACACATGCTCCGTTAGCTAGGCGCGAATTTTCGCCGAAAGTGGATTAGTGCACTAATTAAAACGCTTAAATTGAGTTGATCGCATTATTATAGGAGAGTAATTACTTCATCTTAACCGGGTTAGTCGCAGGCCGTATTAACTGTGGCGGGCCTGACGGGGATGTGAGCATCGAAATTCAGTGATTGCCAACCTTTAGTTTGGAGTATCAAAGTTTTACATTCTGTCCAACAAATTTTATCATTTTTTAATACAATAGAGAAACAGTCCGAATGTATGTATGTACTTATAATCTGTCTAACTTATGAAACATTCTAGTCTTGACCGATTTGGAATCGATCTGCGCAGACTAACCGAGTCTCAATCAATGAGCTTCGTCACCATCTCGGCTTCTTGGAATAAACTTGGCTAACCAACCAAAGTCGTCAATCTCGGTTAGTCACAATCCTCTTTTTTTACTTTATTTTAGTTGCATGAAAGGTGCTTTTTTTTAAGTTGGATAGAGTATAGATTTCAGTGCAATATATGTACATACTTATTATTATATTTAGTTAAGTATTATCCCAAATGTAGGTTGGTGGGATATGATAAAGTATTTGTTATATTTAGTATAGTATTTGATATGTATATTAGTATATTTTTGATATATTTAGTTTTGTTTATAGTATATACATACATATATATATATATATATATATATATATATATATGTATACCTATAGGTATATATGTATATTAGTATATTTTGTTATATTTAGTATATGTTTGATAGTAGTGGGATATGATAAAGTATTTGTTATATTTAGTATAGTATAGTTAGTATAGTATTTGATATGATAAAGTTGGTGGGATATGATATATGATAGTAAAAAAATATTTCTTATAGGTATACTATAGAAATATTTTTTCTAAAAATAAGCAGTCCTTATGAAGAATTAAGTACATACATATTAGGACAATTTAAATTGTCAATATTAAATATTACTATTCTAACATTAAAAGTGTGTATGAAAAATATTAATATGTTGCGTTAAATGTTTAAGAGTACATATTAAACATTTGACGAATTTGTACAAAAAATGAATTTCCCAAAGTTTAAATTTATCGGATAGTTTGTGTTCCAATTTAGACAATTTTGCGCATCGCTCGTCGTGCATAGATTGAGAAACAAGGCTTTAAACAACTTTAGGGTGGTTTTCAAGAGGGGGTGGTGTGGGTGGTGGGAGGGGGGGACGATATAACCTGTTTATAATTGGAGCTCGCGCCCGTAAAATCTACTGCAATTAATTTAGCGGTGTGTGCGCGCTAACGAAAAGGGATTTATAATTAACACTTTACACAACAACAACAACAACAACTATACTATAAATATAAAATGAAACTTGTCGATGTATGTACATATATGTTGTCATAATCACTATACCTATGGATTGATTTAAATTTTAGGGCAATCACGGCGAGAAGGAATAATTTTATAGATATTCTATCAAATTTGACGTACGACCTTATGCTTTCGAGCTTTGCAATTTGTGTGTGCATGTGTGAGTGAACGTGTGAACTTGCATAGTGGAGATGTGCGTATGTGACTAGGCATCCCGTCTGCCTGTCTGCCTGATATAATTGTGTTAACGAGAAACTCTAATTAGTACTGACTAATCCAGGGAATTTCAACTTATCGCCAACATTCGCAATTGACGAATTTTTGATGTATTTTTACAACACGTTGACATTTTTTGTTGAACGTTTTAGAAACCCACCTAAAAAAGCTTCAATTAATTAATATTTTTAATTACGAAGTATCTGGGAAATCTACTGTATAACGATAGTATATTAATGTTATTATTACTTAACATTTAGTTATACATATTCAACTTTTAATTTTACATGATTGAAGTTTTGCACCCCTGCATTGTTTGGTTTAACTAATCGCTATTGGTTCGTAATTCCCATTACACGTCAGTTTCATCCAACGCATACATGTATGTACAATACACACATACGCACACAACCAATCTAGCCAGCACGACCACGACACATACATACTCTGATTTCAATTAAAATCGTAAGTGAATCCATCTGTGGACGTGTGTGCAGTACGCAAATAGAAAAAAATAAATAAAATGGAAACGGAATAAACTCGAATAATGAAAAGTGCGTCGACGCGCAAACACGGAACACGGCTAATTTACAACCCCTTGATCCTTGAGCAAGGGGTTAATAAACGTTTCGAGTGGCGTAGCGCCCCTTCGAACAAGTGTTCTTTCGCATTGAACTGATGTGTTTGCTCACATCGACGCGTCGGATTATGGGATAAATAATAATAAAAAAAACGCGATCGGATGAATAGGCAGACTATTAGCACAAAGCCCAAATTGCTCTTGTGTTGAAGTTAATCGTCGTAAATTCGAGGTACGTCGTTTTTTGAAGAGTGAATTAGTGCGGTGTCCGAACGTCTCCATCAGTCATCGCCGTGACAAGTGTATGGGGGTAGGTACGTAAGGTACCTACCCGCTTTCATTAGATTAACGCGAAGGGTACCCGGCGTCGAAGGGTTAAATTGTGGCTCGAGCGCGCGCTCCCTTATCAATGGACCATGTAATGGGTTTCCAATGTAATTAACACAAACATTTGTAATTGTCTTGACATTGCACTAGCTGTGCTGACGGTAATGGGATACTTCGGACATGTGTACCTATCTATAATATAATACATACACACACGCAGCTGCCATCAATCCCAAAGTTCAATAAGTGAGATGTAATGTTGCACTTCTTCAAATTTGATTCTAAGGCATATAATCCGCTGATTATTTCTGAATCAAGGTATATATTGTAAAACGGCAATAGAGCAATTTATTTTAAGAGTAAAATAATCATATCAACAATTGAATAGTGACTACATCGTCAATCATTTTGAAAATATAGACAGGCTATGATTAGCAGATAATTTTCGATTTTCGAAACTACGTAGATGCAATTTTTTTCGATTCTAATCTATTGCAGTGTACATGTCTTGAATCGTCCTGTATGTATGTTAAATGTATGAACAATATAAAGAGGTTGAGTGCAAAATCGACGAGTCGTGTTATTGAAATAGTTGAACTCTCTCACGTACCGCCGTATTTAAGAGTAGTGAGCTTATAATACGTTCAGGAATTTATCTAATATCGTACGATCATATAACTTTTGACGTAGAGAGTAATTCAGAGGGACTTTTAATTTCAGTCAGGAAGTATGTGAGTTGAAAAAAAGTCAATAAAACATATAATTTACCTGAACTCTGACTTCGGGCAGGTTGACTTTCATCGCCAGCTCCTCTCGCGAATACACATCCGGATAGTGGCTCTTTTCGAAGGCTCTCTCCAGCTCGTGGAGTTGATATGTTGTGAAAGTTGTGCGATTTCGTCGATGTTTCTTTTTGCCAGAGGCATCCGTGCTGCCAGAGTCACCCCTGGAGTCACCAGCACCGGAGCCTCCGCCCCCGGGGCCCCGGGCCCCCTCGTCTGAGCTGTCTCCGGGGCTCCTCTCCAGTCTGGCGTCTGTTCCGTCGTTACTGTGACACGAACCTTCACCTGAAATTAATTAAAAAATACTTTGACTTTATATCAAAAACCAGCGACAGAGCATTGGACTCATAAAGGAAGGTTCACTGTTTAAATTTCTGCCATTTGTAAGATTTATTCAACTCGAGAAAGTAACGGGAGTATATTTCCCAAAGCACCCCACTAAAAACAAAACGGTAAAATTTCGCCAAAAAGTGATACATCCACGCAAAAATAAATGTCAATTTAATCACGCAATAAATTCAAGTTGCTTTTACACTGTACGACCTAGATAATAATTTTATAATAAAACGTGCATGGTGCATAAATCGTGTGCACGATCATAAGATGAATCACGTGCTGTTGCATATTTTACATTTACAAATTATGTAAATTGAACTGGAAACTAAGCAGTAGGAATTCACGATACGACGACAATTTCACCCCCTCGAAACGCATTATAAAATTATTATAATTTCACTAAAAGTGATTGATAAGCGTAATTTAAACTTCCCCCGGTGTTTCGAGCATAGTAGGTTGCTTTAACATAGTACCTATGTCTGTATATACATTGCTACATACATATGTATGTACATACACTGAGTTCTTTATCTGCTCTGTTAAAACTATGCAGGTACTAACTTTAATATGAAAATTTTCAAAGAAATGAAAATATTTTAATTCAATTTATATTAAAAGTATACATATTTTCAACATTGAACGTGAAATTATGTATTAATTTACTATGGCACCACTTTTGGTAGGAGAAGATGATTGCTTCCGTAATCAACAGCTCGTGAAATAATATTTTCGATGTTATAATGAAACTATCTACTCTACAGTGTCGTAGCAGCGTGGCTGTTTAAATCAACTACCCCTCCAGTAAACAGTTTCCACGTTAGCCATAGGGTGAGGGGTGAGTTTTTAATTTTCATGGTGACCCGGCACGCGAGCCGATTTCTAAAGTGCTTTTAAATTTAAAGTCTCTATTAAGCGAGTCAATTTTATCCGCCGATAACGGCGGCAGTTTCCTCTAAGTGAGCATACAACACCTTGTAAAATCGAAATCGCTTTTTTTCAACGTCTTCTTATTTCGTTTTTTTAAGTTGCTTATTTCAAAACGTCGTTGCTCGTTAGCTGTCCGTGTCGCTTTGCCAAAAATGGTAATGCTCGCGATAAAAGGTGATATATAATACGAATTTACAGTGTGTATTATAGTTTTTTATGCTACGGATTGACATTAACGAGTAGAGCGTTGCCAATAATTGAAATAATTATTTTTGAATGGGCGACTAATTGAAAACGTGATTTAATCGGAGCGCAGCGTGTAATAGCGGCTATAGTTAATGGTTTATTCGGTCCAGAGACGTTTCAAAATTAACATTATCAAAATTGAGTAAATATTTTATACTTGAAAGTAAAATTTAATTTTTTTAAATTAATTTTCGCTGCTGTTACAGATTTTAAAAATAAATACCAAGAAACATTTATTTGTTAAAAAAGGCACACTGTACCTATGTATGTATACAATTTTTTTTTTTTATAAATACATAACATCTCTTCGTTGCTAACACATATCTGAAAGCAATATTTTATATACCTATACACCCGATTTTTTTTTTGCACGGTTCAGAATAACGGACCAATTACTTTTTTGTTTTAACACGGTTACAAAAAATTAAAAAGAAAAAGAACAGTAGACAGTAGCAGTAGCAGTAGCAGTAGCAGTAGTTTATTGTCAAGTAGCGACACTGAATGAATATATTTTTTATATTAAATTAAATTTAAATCGAAAATCATGTCATTTTATTACTTCATTGTGTATGTAACTTATGAAAATATTTTTATGTATAAATAAAAAATAAATTCTATTTATTTTTGAGTTTTTTAGAATTTTTTTTGTCAATGTAGGTACCCATAGGTACCTACATATCTTTTTTTGCACGTTAGTTCCTGGAACGTATCCCTCGTGCAAAAAGAGAACCGGGTGTATTTCATTATCATGCTAATTCCAAATATTGTACATATATTTATATCAAATAATCAAGAATTACATATAGAATTATTGAGACATGTAAAAATAATTGATGAAACAACAATATGTACATACATATATCGATTTATTTAACATAAGTCCCCAACAGCTTACCAGATTCCTTTATTTTTCACATTAATTTATGTTTTTGTTTGTATATTGTGTTATTGTTGTCTTTTTATGAATAAATAAATACGATTAAATAAATAAATTACTGTAATACCTATATAAATGTGAAGTAATAGCTCGTAGTTAAGTGAAATGGTACCTACTCTTTAATTGTATATGTAATAATTGTATCTGGCCGTGGTGGCGAATTGGGTTAACTTATTGGGTCATCACGGTATATGTATTATGCAAATAAATAAATAAATAAATACATATGTACATATATTTATTTATTTAAAATACATGAGCAGGCGGCATAGCTGATGGAGCCCTACTATAAATTGTAAATATGTACAGTTTTTAAGTTTTTAGTTTATTATATTTTATATTTGATATTTGAAGGATTACAAAAATCCATTTATATTCAAAAGCTCGTCGAGATGATTTTTAAACAGATTTATATTTTCGGAAGTTACTAGCTGATTTGGCAGGCGGTTCCAAACTTCGACCACTCTATTTGAAAATAATGAGTATCTGACAATTTTGTTCGATTTGTCTTTTAGGAGTCTCAGTATATGACCTCTGAGATGTGCGTTTTTATTGAACGTGATGTGGTTTTTTATTAGGCATTTATATTTATTATTTATTATTTTATACACTTTTATTAGATCGCCTCTCAATCTTCTCGTCTCCAAAGAGTGTGACTTCTGACTTCTGTGTGAGTATGACTTCTCTTCAACCTTTCATTATAGGGTTGTGATCGAAGTTCAGATGGCATTTTTGTAATCCGTCTTTGAACCCTTTCTAAACATACAATGTCTTTTTTGAAGTTAGGGTTCCAAACATTTACTGCAAATTCTAATTTAGGTCTAATATAGGATTTATAAATTTTTGACAGTAACTGGATACTAAATTTCTTAAATAAATGTTTGATAATATGTATAATATACATACATATATGAATAAAACTTATTTACAAAGTAGTTTATATAATTTGACCATCTTTTGAGATAACAATACCCAGGTCCATTGGAGATGCAACTTTTGGGACACTTATGTATATTATCAATTAAATAATGGATTTGGGGGTTAGTTCGGCCTAGGTGTAAAACAGGGCACTTTTTAATGTTTAAAGACAATAGTCATTTTTGGCACCACCTATTTATTGATATATATTTTTATATATATAATTAATTAAATTGCTTCAGATCTAATGCCCTGTCATTGTTGGTATATTTTAACGATTGATATGCTTAAGAAAAGTGTAAAATTCTTAAAATTATAAAAAAAAAAAAAAAAAAAAAACAGTATTCATTGAGCTATACACCCAAGTACTTTCCAGTTCATTCCAGTACTGTCAGCTTGTATTCCAGTCAATTTCGCAGCAGTATCGCACCAACGAGTTCGATACATGAAAGCGTATGAGCCGCGGCATTCGTGACGGTGTGTACGAAGGGGTAGGTTATTTATCAATCGTTTCGTACGGCGAATTAATTCAAACACACCGGGTAATTTAAACCGAATATTAACAGCGTTATTGCCTCGCGTTACTCGCAACGGCGAGATTTATGTGTCGGCCGAATAACATAATTACACGGCAACAACTACCGGAAAAGTGTAATAGTGCGTAATTGGAGACGCGGTATTGTATTCTCGACGCCACGGCACAGCTCACCGGATCCTTACTGTCAAATTTGAACCTTTTTGTACCCATTGGTATTAACCCTTTGGAGTCTGATATTTTATACGGGGACCTTATAGAACGTAAATTATGTATACTTATATGAAAATATCAAAGCACGGTTGAACATCGCGTGAAAGTGGCAGACATTGGAAACTGTTTGAATGAACTTAATTCGATTTATAGTATAGAAAACTTCACATTAGCGTACAATTTTCAGTCGACTGTATTAAGCATTACTTTGAAGTTTATCGAGCGTATGATTTTTCCCAACTTTTCCATTCAAATTCAAAAGCGTGAAATTAACTTGAAATTAAAACAAAAAGACACAGTTTTCACGCGATCAATCATTTAGTGTGACCGTGCAATAATTTTCTTTCTCTCGTGAATTGCACGATATCGTATCGCAGCGGTCGTCGTACACAAACGCCACTTTTTGTCCAAAAAGCATTGAAATAAAAGGCCTCGCTATATATGTATGCCATAAGCTATAAGTTCATGCACGCGTTTTTAAAAGCAAACATACGAAAATGCACGTTTAATAAATGAGTGTTGCGGCCACTCGTAATGGCCGGTTCGAGTATGATTTAGTGTTGCGGCCAAGCCGGGGCCGCATACACTACGATCACAGTTACAAGAGCTCAGATCGACGATAACGGTTATAAATTTCTATAATTAATTTAGTGTTCCCATGTAACTAATTGCAAATTCACTTAACGTATACATACCATTCGGTCTAATTTTGCGTCGTTAATCCAAATTCACCAACCCCTTGCGTGTAACTTTGCTTGTGCAACTTGAACTCGATTCCCCGCGAAACCGTTCTAAATCGATCGCATATGTGTTTTTATTATCATAATATATTACCTATATACATACATATATACATATTTCATACACTGTTTGTTGCAAACGTTTCGCGTTGGTCCGAGCGCTCGCTACAGTTAGGATTTACACGATATTTATTTAAATTATTTATCGATACTATCTTTAATTTATTGCGTTTGACAAGTGTATGTGTTACTTACAGTTTGAAAGGTATCAACATGATGGCTAACAGGCTTAAAGTTAATTCATCTCACGTTTATTTTTATTGGCTGTAAAATGTTTGGTCGTACTTAATGACTGTTATTAGGCGGTGCGAGGACCAGGTGGACGCTTCTCAACATTTTACACTGTACACTGTTAAATATTATGCACACTTGTGATATTATATGTATAATAAAACTTATGACTTCATAAAAGCTATGTAAAAAAAAATAATAGAGTTAACGCAAAAAACTGCTATCATTAAAATACTACATACATTCTATAGATAGTTTTTAATTTATTTTGACATTGTATATACATATGTATAATCATATAATGTAAACATAATGATTTTGAAATTTTTGTCACTTTAGTCAAAGTAACAAAGTATATATAGATATCAGTATTTCATGACGCGAATACAACAAAAACTGTTATAATAAAAAAAATATTAAATTGAGTAAAGAAAATCAAAGGTAGGTACAGCTTAATTATTATGCAAAGGTTTAAGCTTCATTTTAGTATTAAATATTAATGATGAAATATTTATCTTATGTTTTAATTTTAATAGTGCACATGTTTATTTATATTGTTAGCAAGATACACAGTTGAAAAAGCTCTGCGCTTATAGTGCACTCTGAATGATTTGACGTTTGAGAGCCTTTTTAAGATAAATCGGCTTTATCTTGATATAAAACAATCGTATCTCTATAACTGCGCCGTGTTTGTTTTTATTGTATTTCAATTTGTTAAGATGTCTAAGTCTTGAGTGGGTAAGCGGCCAGAGGCGGACTGACCATTTGTAATATTAAACGATTTTAAATAATATCTGCATATCATCACGCCTTCGACGGGCGCACACGCATATCTACTATCTCTGTGCGTGCGTGCGTGTGTGTGTGTGTAATTATTTAAACGAATATAAAATCGTTAATTAATATTCCGTAGCCGTCACGTTAACTGAATTATGCCAGTTATAATTCTCACACATTGACCGAAGCGAAATCGTGTTTCAATCCGCCCACAGTATTAAAACAACTCAACCGTGCCGCGTCAGTCGTGTGTCAATATCAATTATGTGTCAGTTATAATTATGTATATAATATTGAAAATACATTTAAATATTTTGTAAAAGTTCAAACGCTAGTTGTAAATAACGAGAACATGACAATTTGACAAAGAAAATACATGTTACAATATTTAGACGCGACAAATAGGGATCACCTGTGATCGTTACATAAATAAAATGTATATGTAGAATAGGTATAAAATAAACCGACATTTGAAATGGCAAAGAAAGCGTCTAAAAGCTTCTTTGTCACATTAATGACTTGTCAAAAAAATCGTTCAACATATTACGCATACAAATAAATTGATAAAAAAACCTTGTTGTGAACGATTTCGCGCAAAAACAATATTACAATAATAATAGTGCGCAATTTGTATACTTTTGTTTGGAACATTTCCTTTCAAACATATCCATTCAATTATTTTTGATTATAATGCATAATGAAATTAAATAAGCTCTAATATGATTTGTCATAAACAAAACGATCTAGGATGAAAGTTTCGCTTTCATTGACTCTTCATAATGTCGATACTCATCATGAATAGGTTAATTAACGATGCAGCGACCCGAGAATGACTGATGGGAATATAATTAACGATCTTTTAGCCGGCACTCGACGTTTTTTTTTTTTTCCTATTCAACGTATTGGTCATTAATTGGGATTGCATTCGATTCCACTTAACGAGCTGTCATATTAAATGCGTACTTCAAAATTAACGATGCTATTATATTATTGTATTGTGCGAGTACAAATTGTCTAATCGCAAGTTACGGGGTCCGACAGTGTCGGTTCGATTTTACTTTTGGGTAAATTTTGCGCAATTATTGGCGCTAGTGGCAATGGCGTCTGATTCGAGTTGATTGCCCGAAAGTGGTTAATAGACGCTCATTGATTCAAATTAAATGACGTTCATAAAAACGCTTTTAGATAACATTGTGCCGTCACGACTGCACTCACTTGTGTACAAACAGAATTAGTGTAACCCTGTGGCGGCTGACAGGTGGGGCCCGAACCCATGCCCACTTACCCTAATCAACTGTCAGATTTACTTCTGGATCTGTATTACCTGCTAATGTCTTCATCGTGCCCGTACACACACGCGCGTTCTTATACAAGAGGTGTGATCAAAAAGTTTGGGTACTAATATTTGGAAAGCACTGAATGCTATCGAATATTCGGATAGATCTCCGGGATCTCCCAATCCTATAGACTCTCAATTATGAAGATTTTATTCCAAAAACAGATAATAAAAGCTCCGTGTAATTTTGACAAGAGCTTGAGATGCTTTTACATATGTATTGCTATGTGTCAATTCTTAAATAAATTTCCCGAATATCAAATACATATATGTATATATTTACTTTGTCTGTGGGGAAAGTTAATCAACAGGTCTAAGAACACAAGGATCCAGGTTAACAAGAATAATTAATTGATAGGAGGTGTCCAATTTGATGGAACCGTATCACAACTAAGTTAGATAAATTAGCAAATTCTAACAGGAGACGGTCGATCTGGATTTAGTAATGTGAATTTAGCCAATGACGATAGAAAACTTTTAAGAAATCATTTTGACATACGGGAATCGAACTCCTGACCTTCGCTCAAGAAGCTAACGAATTAACCACTGAGCTATTGCCTGGCTTCAATTGAATTATTGGATGATTTGTAGCTTCAATCTGTATATGTACATAGTTTGGGAACATTTCAGACCATTTTTAAATAGAATGAATAATAATTTCTAAAATTGAAAAACGTTAAAAAAAAATTCATCGTTAAAATTGAAAGTTTTCTTGACATTTTTCCAATAAGCTTAGTTAACTATTTAATTGAACATTTCAAGTAATTGCCTCTCCATAATAGGAAAAAGTATGTATTGATTTATAAAATAGCTCATTATAAAAAAATTAATGTAGCGTGTTTGCGTCGGATTTAGTGTTTCTTTAATTCGACCATTATAACATTATTTATTTTAATCGTTTCGTTTTTTTACTACCGTTTTCAAAGCGTAACCTTTCCGAAATAATAACAGACGAATGTGTTATATATATATGTATTTTTTTCTTAATGTGGAAGAGCGATATATTAGTGGAATTACGATAAACATCGTTCCCCATTAAGCTTAGTGTTCCCTTTCAAATGTGATTAACAGGTTGTTTATTAATGATTCCATCAAGTATTTGTTTCTCTCGTTTTCTTTTTTTTATTTTCCGTTTTTTACATCGCTAAAATGTTTTAACTCAATTATCTCCACTTCGATAATGTGGATGAATAAAAAAATATATATATGAGACTCACTGATGTGTCAGTCAATAAGAGCGCGCAACTACCTGAGAGAGTTACGAGTTCGATGAGCTTCTCAATGTGTTACTAATATAATAATACATTACAAGATACGAACCACTGTTGAATATTAGATATATAACTGAAAACATCTGAGAATTTATCTCGCGTGAAAGAAAATTCATTTTCAATTAGAATTTTCCGTGGAATCTAATTCAATCTGATTGCAACTTTGTATGTGAGAAATCATATTGTCTTCTATGTACACTTTTATTAAAAATTAATAATTATAATATAAATTTTTATACTCAGATAAGTATAACAGAGATAGATGGAAATCAAAAGTGAAAATTTTTCGATTAAAAAAAAATAATTTTCATACTAAAAAAAATATTTAAAATATCACGTATAAAAATCGCTTAGTGGCCGTAGGTGGTTACACCGTCAACTCGTTCATTTTGATTTTATAACAATTAATTTATCAATTAAGCTATCGATTTGTTTCGCGGTTTTAAGCCGGAAGCTCGCACACACACACATGCCCTGCAAATATACACTATCACACGTGTATGCATTGATATATACATAGGTATATCAGTATATGTGTGCACATGAAGGTCCTTATAATACTGTGGGCTGGCATACCTGCCGACGGCACACTGCCGAAGTATGACAGGCCGGTTATTAGACTCCATATCCACTAATGGAAGCGATTACAGGTCGAGATAAGTGACGCTCGGAACACGAAATACAATAATTAACATACACTTTATTTTTGAACACATACACATACATATACTGGTCTGTGCTCCGAGTATACTCATTAACTTATTCAATCACAGAAAAAAAACCGCCTATGCGCGTATTGGTCGTAGGTACTGCGGGCGCGCTAAATTTAAATTTTTTTCAACGGCTCGTTAGTCACTCGCACTTCTGGTCGATGAAAATATCAACTGCAGTATTAGAATTGACGATAAAAAATTGTTGGTGTATCTATTAAGTGCTTATTATAAGAATGTATGCCAATGATTAATCTAAATCTGATTTTTTTTTAAATGAAAATTGGACTGATAAAAAACGTATCTCTATTAAATTATTTATTTTTGTATATAACTTATAATATGTGGCAGAGTATTCGTCATCGTTTTTAATAAATTTCTGACCATTAGTACAACTACATATAGTCAATATTTTGTTAGAGTTCGGGAACCGGCGGCTCCGGAGCCTCGTGCGGCTCTTTGTATGAAAACCTGCGGCTCTCGCTGTCATCCAACGTTTTGCGCGAAACATAAAACGTTATGTTTTGCGCGAAACATAAAACGACACACAATTTACACAAAATCAAAATTAATCCTATTTCTACATATGTACATATGTATGAATAACTTCACGTCTATAAAAAGCATTTAATTGTTTTTCAATAATACTTTTTAGTAATAAACTCCCGAACATTAAGAAATATCACGAAGCTTATTTCTTACTGCTATCCATTTAATAAATGAGTAACATTTAATTTCATTTTGAATATATAATCCGAAGATAATATAATATGATGCCACTCCTAAACTTTGCAATCAATTTTGCAAGGTTTTCTGTAATTTTGCTCTTAACTCGAAAAAGATTCCCGACAACTAGTTTAGGCGTTATCAGTTTACTGTGCATCAAAGTCCCTCAATTAATAAATGGTTCCAAAATTGAACGTTTCAAATACTATTCATCAAGTGCTTGGCATTTGTGATTACTGGCGATGTATAAATGTGTATTTAAAATATGATTATAAACAAAAATATATATTTTTACTATGATTATTCAAATGAAAACTGTGAAAGAGATGATGTTGTACCTATCTATAGGTACCTGTATATAATTTATGAGCATATGTTTTGATTTTAAGTAAAATTTTGTTAGTGCTTGCTTACATCCTCTTTACAAAATGTTGCGCAACTTTAATTGATATTATTTACTTTATATATTATGTATATTCTACCCTTATTACTTTATCCACATACGTAGTACCTACAAGTATTTTGATCGTGCGAAAATTCGACCTCGAGGTATTGACTGTATGTATCATCTCGTGATTTTTGAAAAATGTCTGTTATTGTGTCGCTGATACTTTAAAACCGTTTATTCTATCATACTGTAGCTTCATATTTAAGTTTGGTACGAATCATCACGACCAATAAGGTTTTCAAAAATTTTCGTCAACCGGAAGTGGTTCTTCCCCCATCGTATTTGGTAACGGACAAAAGAAATTGGTATGCCAAATGCTTCTCAACAAAATGAAAATACATAAAACGATCCATGTTTTTTTCTATTTTATTGAGATTTAAAGTATCGGCAAATTGTAATCAACGAACGTGCTATTGATTATTTATTAAATGTATTATGTGTGCAAGAAGATATTGTATGCACAACACAACGCGCCTATGAAATAATGATGAGTCGATTCACGTGCAGCCTCCGCCCCCTTCCTCTCTAATTCGAATGATCCCTAGTTGGAAATATAATTAACTTCTCCCTCGTGGCAAGTGCATTTGTGTATATTTGTATTATCGAGTATTGCGCACGTTTTGACAGTTCATTATTTCGCATTTTGATGCGACTCCCCCTCTTCACATGCTGCCGGTTGCAGCCATCTAACTTGATTCACTTTTAAACACACATACAATGTATATAACTACGTATTATATTATACAGTGGTAAAATAGAAACACGGGCAATTTTTTCCCGTATAAATTATTTTGATATAAGCTATGCAAATATTAAAAAAAAAATAATACGCGGAAGTGTTACACCTCTTACATTACCCATATCAAAATGTTCCTGTTCGAACCGATTGAATTTTATACTATTCATACAAAATAAAACTTTCAATATAATATTCACGGTATAGATATTGATGTTTTCATTTGAAACGATCAGAATTAAATGGACCAAAATCTTTTGGTTCGTGTGATGGACTGATAAATAGTTCTGGGTGATGCTGTGCGATCGTTTATATGTACATACATAAGTATCTACTGTAAAGTATATTATTTGATTTGTCCGGACGTTGCAGTATGTGGAAGAGACGTATTAGGTCCGGGTTGTCGTGTGCTGTAACTCAATATAAGGTTAATAATACAAAGCTTTGGCGTTAAGCAGCTTTCGCGAGTAAGCGCTTGTTAGCGGCGCCAGCGACGCGCCTCGACGCTCCCCAGGGAGGGGCGTCGCTGTCACGCCGCGCCGCGGGAATTACACTGCAAATCTCATTTTTCAATATGCAACCATGTCTTTTTACGCCTAATTAGCGTCACATCGGAAAATATTGTGTATATAAAAAAAATTATCGGAAGAAATCTGCTGATTTTGTGAGCGAATTTTATCTGCGGTTGGACCGCGTCGATAGTACAAAAAAAAACGTTTCTGGTTATTTTCCAATGAAAGAAAAGTATATTGTAAATAAATAAAAAAAATGAAGCTTTGTAATAGTTTCCTGTTTCAATTTCGCTCATTTGAAGTTTTCCCAACTGTTACGCTGATTTAAAATTCAATGTATAAAAATTAGTGAATCAATTGCTTATTTCCACATGATAGAATATTACATTTATTCATAAAAGTCGATTTAAAAAATCGGGAGGTCGAATTTTCGCACGATCACAACATATCTCAAAAATTATTGTGCGAAAGGCTTTAAGTTTGCTGAATACCTACTGTTGATCATATTTCCGAAAGCTATGTATGCACAGGTATAACCGATCAAAACTCGACAGAGGCAATATACTCATGATATACATTAATTCGACCGTCAACGTGTCAACACAATAAAAGGTACATAATAATTTTTTTACACTTTACATATGTATATACCTACTAATTTAATTTTGCATTTTTACAACTTAATAATACAAGCATACGTTGATGGTTAGATTTTTTTATTTTCAACAATTTAAATCAAAAAGCTTAGGCTTAAAAAACCAACCGCGACCGAATGTAACATGCATTGCCGAGAGATTTTCAACAGATTAACCGTCGTTTCAAATCAACGATAAACGACCAGTACGCGTACTATAAAAATTAAAATTTTAAACAGATTACAATAAAATAAAAATAAAAACCAGGAAAATTTCCATTCGACCGTTGTGAAACATGCGCAACAATTTTCGTACAATAACAACGTACAATTGCACATTTGAGAGCATATCCGACTTGATTCTACGCAATTTTCAATGTATGTTGTTCAACGTGAACCTTTTATTTTGAATTGGTAAATAAATGTATTCGAGACTAACCGGCACTTTCACCGGCACCTGGCGTCAGCGATCTCCCCAAGCTGGACTCCCGGGTGCTCCTGCACTCGTACTCGTCCATCTCCAACTGCCTCCGAGTACCGTTTAGTCCTAGTATAGCGTCGATGGTGTGCCTCGGCCCTTGCACGTTCGAGGACATGGCGGCGCCTTGCTGCGCCTGACTCACCGATCTCAACCCCTTCATCACGTCCAGACCCATCATGTGGTGCGCATGCTGTTGGAAGAACATCCCCATGGTGTGCAGACTGACCTGCGACGATATTGGGTTGTGATGATGCGTCGGAGTCGGAGTACTGGCGTCGGATCTCGGACTATCTGTGTCGCGTCTCGGCGTCGCGTCCATCGCGCGTAAAGCGAACGCCACACTGCACGAGGGGCAGATACTATCCCCGCTACTTTATGGGCGGGTCCTCTCGAGCGGTGGGCGGGGCTTCTTTACCCCCACCCCGTTTGGAGAAGTACCCCCGCTCTCGGCTAGCCGGTGTTCACAAACGCCATAGTCCAAAATGATCCGGTGTTTGGGAGTTACCCTGTTGCCCATTTCGTTTGGCTACCGAGTCTCCGTCGGTGTGTTTTGGGCGTGCTGTGACTTGCTCGAACCGGTTGACAACCGGTTGACAACTCGTCAACCGGTTCGAGCGAGTCACAGCACGCATAGCCATCCCTCAAAACACACGTTAAGCTTCGGTCAGACAGAGGCAACAAATGTCAGTGTTCCGTGAACACGAAACAACAAACAGGACCTTTGTATCGACCGTTTCTGCGCAGAATGTTACGCCCCTTATCGGACACGACCAATGCTGCTCCAAAAGACACAACTTTTTAATTTTACTATGTATGTATGTACAATTTTTGCTATGCTTAAAAAGTAAGGCGTACGAGCGATGCGTACTGTCAATTATGACGTACGGATGCGAAACGTGGATTCTAAATTCAAGAATGCTACGTAAGATCCAGTGCACACAGAGAAGCGTGGAAAGATGCATGTTTGGTATAACAAGAAGAGATTGTAAGAGGAATACATGGGTGAGACGTATCGCCAAAGTGGTAGATATAGCGGTAAAAAAATTGAAGTGGACACACAGCGATAAGAATGGATGAAAGGAGAAATACTGAAATGGTATCTGAGAGGATGTGAAAGAGAGCAAAGTAGACCTAGTGGAAGATGGGCTGATGAATTGAGAAGAATGGGTCGACTAAAGTGGATGTAGATTTTTCAAGACAAACATGAATGGAAGAGGATTGGGGAGGCTTTCATCCAGCAGTGGATGGTGAACGGCTGAAAATGATGATACAATTTTTATACATACAGCAATTCTATCGATTTCTTAACACATTTTTTTGTTAATATATTCAAAGTTAATATTGTGTTAGTATCGCTTCTACTTTACAAGAGTCTGCCTGGCTGGCCGCGTGAGTAGTCGCGGAGCGCTCGCATACACTCACATACATACACACATACACTCGCATACATTCACGGCACGGCAACTACCAAGAGTATATGTATTTATGTATGTAAATATACTATAGGTGTATACGTAAATGATAAGCACTCGATGACACTGTCAACGGGCAGTGACTAGTAATATACATAGTATAAAAATGTAAATAATTTGTACAAACGTAATATTTTATTTCATTTTGGATTTTTCTTTCATTTCCTTTAACGAAATTACTGGCATTCATTATCATAAGTATTTAAGTAAAGTAAAAATGTAATATATGTACCTACTGTAGGTATGTATGTACATACATATATAAAATTTAAATGAAAATATAACTTAAAACCAGTTGATCGTGTGGGGGATTAGTCGTAAATATCGGACAGCCACTACCCTCTTTTTTTAGTTGCGCAGAAAATAGTCCTTCTTGATCCTGTGCTTGGCTGTTGCAAATTCAAAATGTTGACACTTTTTCTCATGTCTATGAATCCCAGGCCGTAGAAGTTTCCGTTTTGCTGTAGGTACTAGTTGTTTGTCGTTTTAATGTGTCGACGGAGTTGAGGGTTGTTAATGATAAGCCTGAGATAGACAGAAGCAACATGTATCAATATTTTGATTTTGAAGCTGGATTGATAGTTGCAGGATGTTTTATGCAAGTAACGTGTTTTTTGCATGTTCTCTGTAGGTACGTGTTGACAATTTTCCGATTTTTATCGACTGATTTGAGTGCATTGTGAAAGTTGAAGTTGATGCACTTGAGCACAATGGAAAGAGATTGTCGTAGAAACAGTGTAACATTGTAAAAATTATATTATTCGTAGCGCAAATTCTTTCGAATCACCCTGTCGCTCTGGCAAATGTGTAGTTTTGGAGCACATTGTTATTTGTCGACATCCCCTTTTTACACACAAAGCTTTTTCCTGACATTATTTGTAATAAAATTAATAAACACATGGCTTTCGGTTTTTCTTTTCAACAAACACACACACATATCTACATACATATGTACATACATAACAATTTCACCCGCTTTTTTCTGTCCCGTATATACAAAAGCTCTACGAGGCAATATCGTACGGCTTGCGCTTCGGCGTTTACGACCTTTGTCGTCGGAGCCGCCGAACCCTAATTTAATAAGGAAATTGTGAATGAAATTTATTTACCTCGAGCAATTTTTCAGCGCAAAATTTACATGCATGAAACGAGCGACATGCGATTCAACCTCACTAATTAGCTTACTAAATTTCCAATATATGCGTATAAAATTACAACGCTGCCAACAAAGAAAATAATGTTTTCAGCGATGTCGAATATTAATCTCGAACCAATTATCCTAATTGCCTACCTATTGTGGTTGCGGAATTTTAAATTTTTAATAAAAATAAGTGCATGTTTATATTTTCGAAAATATAAACATGCACTTATATTTTTCAGTCAATGTGCATCATAAGGTACATTACCAATTTTAACATTTACCTTGACCAACTGGTGAAAGTACAAATCTACCAATTTTAACATTTACCTTGACCATCTGGTGAAAGTACAAATCTACCTATTTTTAGATTTCAAATGAAATTGACGATATGAAAAGCGCTTTTCCCACGCACGTATTTATTTGTATTTCGGGTCACGTGCTCGGGATCAAATGAGTGTATCGGACCAGGTTTGGCGGCTGTAAGAGGGGAGGGGAGGAGAGGGCGGGACTTCCTGTGACGTCACAGGACACTCAACCAATCAGATCACAGCATCTCTGCACCTGCCGACGGGCAGACGCTCCCCCTGCATCTGCCCTTTATCACAACAAAGGGCACTACTTCCCAAAAGTTCACGCTATCTTTTCATTTTTCCAATAGACATACAAACGATATCTAATGAATAAAATGGCGATGTTTCATTTTTTTCCTTCAATTTATTTAATCGCACGGAAGAATTAATACGTTCGTTTTACACTGTATGTATGTGTGTCGTAACGAGTTTTAAATATCGCGTGATGCATTTATTTTTATCGAGTTGCATATAATTACTATGTTTAAGGCTGTGTGCAATTAGTGACGTTCCATTTTAAATCCATTACGTGTGAAACGCTGATGTTGGTACGAGGGAATTAAAAAAAATATTGTATGTTCAATTATTTAAGATTAATAATAATTAAAGCGTTAAAAGCGTCAAAGATTTGAGAACTGCAATTTTACGGCTTGCACATTTCGTAATTTAACTTTCACGACAAACACGCCATTTAAATAATTATTAAACCACACTGTATACCAATTACTATATATAATAGCGGAAGAGTTTCCCTGGCTGGGTAGCCGCGGAACGCTCGCATACACTCACGATACGGGTAGTGCGACGCGTTTGCATTTTTCAACTACCTACTACATTTTTGCTACTGAACAACTAAAAACACTATTATACCCTATTCAAGTTAAGAAACATCCTAGTCGTGACAGATTTAGAATCGATCTGCGACTATCCGGGTCTGAACAAATGAGCTTCGTCACCATATTGACTTCTTAAAATAAATATTAAGTTGTAAATCTCGGACAGCCACAAGTCTCTTTTTAATATATCCCAATCGGATAAAGTATTGTAATCGAAAATTCGACCTCGAGATTTTGACTGATTTGTATCAGGCATCATCCCCTGATCACGTTTTCATGATTTCTGGAAAATGTCTGTATGCCTGTGTGTCTTGTGTGTGTGTGTCTGTATGTGTGTTTTCTGCGAACCTATCAAGTCTATCAAGCTGAAATTTCACGTAAGGTGTAAAAGACATAAGGAATTTGGTTAACATCAGTCAACCGGAAGTAGGGTTTTTTTCTTGTAGAAAATTCAAAAACCCTGTAACCACAGAATATTTCCGAAACTGCCTCACCGATCAAACCGAAAGTTCATAGATATCAAAATCCGCTTTGCAGAAGTGGCAGTTTAGTCGATTTTTTGTTTATATTATTTTATTCGGCCTTTTAAATATGTAGTATCGTCACAATATTATAATGTTGTAATCCTGAGAAAAATTGCAAGTTATGAAAAAATAAATCATTAAAATCAGTCAACCGGAAGTTGGGTTTTTTTCTTGTAGAAATGTCAAAAATCATGTTACCACGAAATATTTCTGAAACTGAAAATTTATATTTATAATTTCCATATAAAATTTAAGAGTTAATAAGGTTGTGATCAAAATCCGCCGACCGGAAGTGGTAGAATATTTGAATACATGCCGAAGATCGTATTTTACATATGCGCGCACTAAACACAGTAATTTCACGATATGCATATATGTAGGTTGGTGTGGTGGTGTGCATGCATTTTATTTACTTAACGTACTTAAACTTACGTTAATTTCGTTACTCTTTGTATTCCTTAAATATATGGATAAAGTCATGGGTTGGCCACACCCGAATTTTTACTTTATCTTAATCGGATAAAGTATTGTGTTTTTAATTGCGGTATAAAATGCTACTTCTTAAGTTGGATATAGTATAGGTATAGGTATATGTACATAAATGATAATCACCTGATGACACTGTCAACGGGAATTGACTAGTGGTATGAGTATTATTAATCATTCATACCTGTCAGCTATTATACATATGCATACCTACAATAGATAAGTTTAAATAACGTAAAACATTAGCACAATTCCTATGTATGTACATACATACATACATATCACGTCCTCAGAGCACAAAGGTTACATTTCCCTAATAGTAAATTGTTCATGGCAGCAGTTTTAAAGTTTTTTTTAAAGAACTTTGTGTATATGATAATTGTACATATTTTACTCTAGATTTTTAGATGCTATTTCATTGTAATCAAACTTACATAAGTAAAATTTTCAAATTGCATACAAAATGTCCTCACTTGTCACTTTTATGCTTCAAGAATATTGTGGTGCCAAAAAAAATGTGACATCATTCAGAAAGTTTCAATCATAACTCATTGTCGCAAAATGTTGGACATTGGACGTGACATGTTTGACACTATCAAACATAGCTTTAGCTTGAAAGTGCATGCAAAAATAATGTAATTATAAGGTATTCACGTATCTTTGTGAAGAATCTAGCATTAATTTCGTCTCATATTTCTTTAGTTAATTGTAAGAATATCTAGATAATGTTACAAGAAAAATACGCCAAGGAGCTAGTTTTGTAAATTCGACTTGTTGAGTGGAAAATTCCAAAAAAATTGTGACGTCATTCGGATGTACATATGTATATACCACTTGAACTAGTCTTCATAAATCATCTATCAAATATAGGTATATATATGTATATATAAATGATAATTGTACATATTATACTTTAGATTTTTAGATGTTATTTCATTGTTATTGAATTTACATAAGTAAATTTTTCAAATTGCAAAAAGTCCGGACTTTTCCGGAAAGCTCCAAGAATATTAGTAGAACTTTTGTACTTTGTGATGTCTAAACAAATAGTGACGTTATTCGGATGTGCCACTTGACTGCCCTGATAGAATAATTATAGAGGAACAACGTTGCATTCATAACTCATTTTCGCAAAATCATGGACTCTGAGAAATACAAAAATACATTCTCATAATAAATGCTGATTAATACTCTCTCTATTTTGCAAGATTACTAACAGCGTTGATTTTATATACCTAATCATTTTAATGATGCATGTACGTATGTTAAGTTAGATTAGTATGAATTCTATATGCAGTATGTAAATTGAAATTGGTTTTTTTTTTGCTTTTTTTATGAATTAATGCAGTTCGAAAATATCGGTGCATGTGAAAATAATTATTCATCGGGGCGAAAGATCGATTATGTCGCGTTTTCTGAGCGAATGCATGTTGATTGCGTTCTGTCGTTATCGTCCGCTTTGATTTGCACCGTGAAATGCTTAAGTAATTGGTTTCAATGCTCGTGGCGTGAGTATCATTCATTTGCGTGTGATAATTCACTAACCAATCAAGTAAAACACACGGATAATTGGTTTCGCTCACAAAACACCCGACCACCTACGTACCCCGTACACCGAGTGAGCGAAACCGACGAAAAATCGATATGTGCAAAATAGGCCAGCGAGGGTAAGCGATTCATCGGAAAATTGGCAACGAGAAAAAGTGTGCGATTTTTCATTTTTCATTTTTTCATTGAGCCCGCTCGATCGAAAGGAAATTTGTCAATTATACGAGTTAAGTGTGATGTGAATTTGTGCGAAATTGACGTGTAATCGGCAAAACCACAATTGCAGCTAAACGACATTTCAAACAGCGTGAGCTGGACCGCCGATGCGATGCTACGCCGTGATGTGACCGCAGACTGCGGTGAATAAGGGGGATTAAATTGCATCCAAGTATTTTTCGTAGGTACAAAGCTGCAAATTCAAACACTTCCGTTAATAGTGGAGAATTTTATAAGAAATTTTCTCGCCAAAACACTATCTCCGCGCAAAAATGTGTTTATAAAAAAAAACATACACAAAGGCTACTAAATACGTGTTCATCGATTAAGATCTGTTACGTGAGCGTATGTTACATACACCAGGTGCAACCGAGTAGTCAAATAAACAACTTTAACTGACGTGCGATAATTATACTAAAATTAGAATAAGTGACTATGTAATTTGTAAATTTACAACAATCCACTGCCAAAATTGCAAAAATTTTATTGAATACCTACATACATACTGTAGCTAGTATAATAAATTATGGAGGTTAGTGTATTCCTACTAAAAACAATTCAGTGAAAATTCGTTTTCAATCAAGAATATTGTTGTTTTATAACTTGAGTTTACATCTACTATCATCATCATTTTCAGCCGTTCATCATCCACTGCTGGATGAAGGCCTCTCCAATCCTCTTCTATTCCTGTCTGTCTTGAGCAATCTGCATCCACTTGACTCTACACATTCTTCTCAATTCATCAACCCATTTTCCACTCGGTCTACCTTACTTTCTTTCACATCCTCTCGGATACTGTTGCAGTATTTCACGCGTCCATCTGCCATCCATTATTCTTGCTATGTGTCCAGCCCGTTTCCACTTCAACTTTTACATACGTTTTACTATATCTGCCACATTGGTCATACTTCTTACCCATGTATTCCTCTTATGACTTCTTATTGTTATACCAAACATACATCTTTCCATGCTTCTCTGTGTGCGCTGGATCTTACATAGCATTCTTGAATTTAACATCCAATTTTCACATCCATACGTCATAACTGGTAGTACGCATTGGTCATATGCCTTATTTTTTAAGCATAGCGGAATGTTGGATTTTAAAATTGTGTTCATTCTTCCAAAAGCACTCCATTATAGTTTCATTCTTCGTCATTTACTTATACATACATATATATGTAAAATTAAATGGTTGTTTGTTTGTTTGTTTGTCCACTATGCAAATCTGCAGTTTTCAATTTAGAACCACCAAATTTGGTATAGGTACTATCTCATGGTACTCTAACTTAGACCGCAGACGGTTTTAGACGGGGTTGGATCCCGGGGTCAAGGGCCCCCCATCAACATTTTTAATCAACTTTTGTTTGTACTGGAGAACAAATGTTTATTTCGATATTCATAATTCATATTCATAATTCACCCAGCCGAGCAACGCCTGGTAATTGAGCTAGTATTTTATACTTGTTTGGTTAATCACGCTCATACTGTTAAGATCACATTTGCTGAAAGATTGTCTATTACATAGCTTCTACATATCATATATGTATGTATGTATATGTAGTTATAATAGTAATATCAGATTTAGCTTTTGCCATTTAGGAATAAGGATGTATGTATCTACATACAATTCAGTTTTAAAGAATACAATTTCTATTTAATATGATCGAGAATACAAGATTATAATATCCGGCGTCTATTCCGTGACATTTCTGTTGGGTAAGTACGTTTTACAGTTGGATATTAAACTATATTTCTATATATAGTTACAAAAGTATTAATAACCCGTCTGTTAATACGATGATAAGCGCTTTTTCCCAATCTGTCAAATAGAGACACGTTAAAATTATAATTAAAAAAGGACTCTAGGCGTTGCGTTTTGGTATCGTGCGATCGAATTTGTGTGGGTGTTCACGTCGTTGTATGTGCAGGGCCGTAACCACCTTGTTACGAAGCAAGGCAAAACTTTTAATGGATAAGCCACACTGCGATGGATGAATTAACGGCCAATTATAAATTTTGATTGCGTGACCTGACATTGCTCGTATAGTTTGGAATCGGCGCGGCACTGCCGAAACCACACTTCAAATTGGCAAAGCGACTATTGATTTACCGGCCAGACAAAAGAATTTGATACACACAAATCAGAAAACGATTCTCATTTGCCGATATAACAAATCGTAAATGTCGTAGCACTCTTATGTAGTACGCGTGTGGATCTACACGTCGATGAGACAATGGTCCTGTTAATGAACGGTAATGCCGGACGAGCAGCGAACGCAACGGGATAGCAAATTACAATTTCAATTCGATTAACCGGATAATTAATCATGGAACGGCAATAACTCGTACTGTTTTTGTTCAAATAAATTGCGTTCAATCCGAACGGATAATCAGATCGCATTATCGAGATGGTAATACGTTTTTGACCGTAGTATTTATTCGACGAATTTCAAACGCGCAGATCGCTAGTTGTGTTTGATTTGATCGAAATGTAATTGAGTTGCAACCCTTCTTTTTAACGCGACGGGAAAAAAATGCAAAAACAATTTCGACACGCAATTGAAACTTTCAGATTATTTGAGTATAATAAAAAATGGATAAAATTTAAATAGCCCATTCAAATGAAGGGGGGAGGGGGGGGGTGTATAAATCGCATTCGAAATCCATTAAAATTGTCCCTACACTTTGTAATGAAAATAACGACTTTTAAATAAGTAAAAATGAAAGTAATACAAATTTGTTCCGACGTTATTTTTCTTTGGAATTTGATTTCAGTCAGTTATAATCCAATGTTTCCTTTTCAATTTTGCTCAAATTTATCTTAAACGAATCTGTTGTAGAGTTTCGGTACAGTCGAGCCGTTCGATACAGCGCGCGCTGCTCGAAAAAACTTTTAGCGCGCACGTGCAAATTGTTTGCAGTTAATAATTTGGAGGGCATTCAAAACAAATAATAATTTTTCCATGCAATTTGTTTTCCATTTGGTCGTCGCTTTATTGAGTTATTCTAATGCCCTTTAAAAAACATTTCAATCACGGACGTAGCGCCATTGTCTCCATTGTGTTTGCTCGCCGTTTTGGTGGTGGTTGTCGGGGGGGTGGTAGGCGGGTGAAAAGCAAGGGATGAGATGAAGTGGTGTTTGAGCCGGGATGGGAAAAGGGGAGGTAGACTGTTACGCTTCAAAGCGAAAAGTATTAATGTATTGTGAAAATTTTCTTCGCTTACGACGTTTTGGTTTTGGTAAAAAAGTCTAGCATTGTGTTGTGATTTTTTAGCGTTAGGGTTTTCACGCGTGTAAAATGTATACATATTTTCATAATACAACCATCAAAATATTGATTAAATATTTTTCATTCAGATGTCACAGATATACTGAACTTTATGAACTTACGTAAAAAAGTATCTCTATGTGGTAATTGATATTATCGAATTAAACCAGGCTACAGCTCAGCGGTTAGACCGTTCGTTTCTTGAGCGAAGCTCCGGGGTTCGAATCCCGTATGTTGAAATGATTTTTTAACAGCTTTATCATTGGCTAGATCTGGATCATCAATAAATGCAGGTCGTCTCCCGATAGATTTTGCCAATTTTTCTTAGTTGTGAAACGGTTCTACCAAAAATTAGCCCCTCCCATCCATTATTCCTATATTAGCCTGGTGGGCCTGGATTCTTGTGTTTGTATACCTATTAACTGACGTTCCCTCTAAAAAAAAAAAAAAGAACATTAACTTTTTATTATTAATAATTTAAAGCTCCCCCTATGAAATTTTCACCCGTAAGACACCCATCAGTACAAGCAATATAAATATACTAGTGAAAGCCCGTTGATATTCAACGGAGCGGTTTCTCATCACCCGCACTGAAAAATAATATTAAATTTAATAGTTTTTATACATAGTTGTTGCATAGATGGCGCGTTATAATACAACAACGTACCAATTTAGCAAATTGAGCCTATTGAGAATTAATATTTTTAAATTGTAGCAGGCTCGTCATCGCCTCCATTTGGATCATAGCGTAAACGCTCACTGTTCCGAACTGGTGATTTCGGGTTCTAATCCCACTCGCGCGCGGACGGTTCGTGTCTTTTAATTATTTACCTCAGCGAGCGTTATCAGCAGACAGACACACACACACACACACATATAGACAGACAGACGGAATAGGGCTATTATATATGTATATATGATTTCAACATGAACCCTACTTTATCCATATACGTACCTACATATGTATGTATGTACAAATGTACATATGTAGATAGTTTTCATGGTAAAATATAGCATGGTAAAGTATTACTTTCATAGTACAATCTGATGTTGAGTGAAAACATTTGTAAACTTATTCATGAAATCATATGTCGTCTTATTATCTATGTACTTAAAATTTTAATGCCTAATTTTCCAATATAAAATTTTTTCTACATAAAATTTGCAACAAATAAAAATTTTATATGTCCATATGTATTTTACAGCCCTGGATCCCATTTGTGAAGCTGAAAGAATACATTGTTATCCCAATTTGTGACGTTTTAGTTGTGATGATAACTCGGCGCCGTGGTAGGCGTCGGTGGGTGGGCGAACATCGCTCCAGGGGCGTCCAGGGGGTGGGTGGGTGGAGGTGGCGATACAACAGGGGGGGACCAAATTAAATAACGCGGCAACGAAAAAAGCATTTTCATAATACAAAGGGGTACCGGAGAACGACAATTGAATTGTTACCTTGTTAGGAACACTTATGTACCCCACGCTAAACTGTTTACGGATAAACGGGCCCCATAAACATTCGAATGCGACTTTATCACGCGATCAATAACGACGACTTAAAACGATGAGCTCTAATTAGCATTATCTATAATATCGTTATTTATTTTTCCGAGCGTACATATACAATACATACGTATGTAGGTACGTGTCGAGTTTGAGAGCTTAACTTTTAGTAGTAAGTTGAAATTTTCCGTTTAACTTTTATAGTGTGAGTTTTTCAGTTTTGAGGCGGGAACGTCGTGGAAAAAACTCGCTTGAGTTTTGTTATAATCGAGTTTTGCATTGTGCTCCGTCTAAGCGGGATCATTTGAGTTGCAGGTGTTACCATCTACGGGCGCCCGTCTTTCCAACTAATTTCATTATTCATCCCATTTTTGACGCTCGGCGGACAAAATTTAATTTAAAAAGTCATTTGTTATACTCTCTCCGTGAACTGAGGACTTGTGCGCCACTATTGGGATGAAATATTTAAGTTAGCAATAACAACTTAAATGAAAGTACTTACATATGTACATAGATAACAAAGCTGGTGCACTCATTTACTAAAAACTGAAAATTCTACTTTAACCTTTAATTTAATTGCTGAAAATCCTTCTTCAGTGTAAATGAACTAATAAGATGCAGATATTCAGCCTCGTCTTGAGGATCAAAGTTTAATTCAATTATTGATTCACGGCTTTCAAAATCAAATGGACTTTTCAAAGTTTAAAATTTCTGCACTGAAAAATATGAGGCGTTGCGGATACGAAAGGCGAACTCGACAAACATCGATTTAGAGAAAAACACGTTTTAAGTTTTCTCACCCAGTGTGATGGCGATGGTTTCCTATGTTTCAAGCTTTATTTTTATACAATTATGATGGACGAACTCGGAAAAAAAAAAAAAAAAATGTGTATGAAGGCAGGAGACTGGAATGATAAAAAAAAATGACCCGATGTAAAGTTCGCCCTTCGTATCCGCAACGTCTCATATGTACTAGTTATCAAAACTTGGGATAGAGAAGTGAGATGTGACAAAATCTCGAGTTTTAATTATTTAAAATATCTTCATTGACAATGTTAAACAATGATAGAGGAACTGACCATTTCGATGTTATGCGAACGGGTCTTTCACAAATTCTGTGAAGTCATAAAATCTTGATAAAGACAACTCGTTCAACTTTCAACATTCGCAACGTTTGACGAAATCATTTTATTTATGTATTTGGCGACCCACCAATGGGTCGGGACCCACAGTTTAAAAAACCCATTAGATCCTAATGTACATATTTGAATGATAATTTGGAAAAATCTCGAGTGTTGGTCACAGTGGATGTTTCGGGCGATAAGTGCTCGTGTCGACGCAGCGTCCCGTAAGCGCCATTACGTGTGATTACATTTACGTTGGAAAAATAAAATGGCGTTAGACGGGCCCCACCCTTCCACCCCCCCAGCCACCCTCTGAACGCCTCCAGCATCACACTTGGCCCCCTTTTTCTGAACACCCTGTAGATACACCTCTTGTTCCTCTCTTTCTCCTCGGCGTCTTGTTAGTAGACAATCTACTGCGCGAACACTTTAAAAAACGAAAGCACGTTTACTGTATTATATTTTATAAAAATGTAATAATCCGTTACAGTTTACAGTGCAGGCGGTGCGCGTCTCGAAAGCCACTCCACTTCCATATATTTGTAAATGGAAAATAATGACAGGTAAGTACATAATACATATGTACTCGTTGTATTTACAATTTGCTCCATTTGCGAATGTTCTTGTGTAATCCATCCATTATAGTCGAGTGCGTGCAATTGTTGTGCTTTCACGTCGTCACATTGTCAGATGCGACACATTTGTCCGTTGCTAAAGGGTTAACATTGTTGCCGAACAAACACCGGCAAAAAATAATCACAATGTCTTCTGTGTTATTATTATTATTATCATTTTTTTTTTGCAAAAGCTTTTCGAGGCGTAGCATACGACAATGAAGATTAGCGGCTTTTAAGACGAGACTTAGGCGCCATAATTATACAGGTATCTCTCTGCTTACACGGTTCAAAATTAAATGTGTTATTGGCGCTATTTTTAGTACACATGCTTATACCATTTTAGACCAATTAAATTAAAAACCAAAATTTAAATGGAAAATAGAGCAACTATGTAAAGGAACGCTGGTATAAATTACTTCTTTCAGGAATGCCAATTTAAACGTTCATAGTCAAAGTTTCCTTCTGCATCTAGGTACATTTTATAATAGTAATACTTGTACATAGATTTACATAAATCAAATTTGCCTTAACTCGCCGACCAAACATACATTTAGCTTTACCGTTGTGTTCAAATGAATTTATGCAACTATCGAGGTGTAATTTATATTTAATATAGGTACTTATCGATCGTTAAAGCGCGCATTCTTATCAAGATCGTCTCATGTACCTACACGTAGGTACTTACACAATGCAATACAAAGCGTATTACTTTTATTGCGCATTATATGTACATACATAATATGTATACCTACGGGTTTATCCGTGCTCCTTCGTCCGAAATTAATAGTTGTTTCGTTAAATAATTACCCAGTTTATTTGCGAGCGATGTTTGCAGATAAGGCGATACTCATTGTTGAACGCGTAATTGTAACTTTGGGTCCTATTGTGTTTTTGCGTCGATTAAATCGATTCAGGGACCTTTTGTACAACGGTCGTACGCCACTCAACCACTTCAGCCTCTCTGAATGGTGTTCGTAATTCGTAATTTGGACGTTGAACACGTTTCAAAAGCGAAGACTCTCAAATGGACGAAAATATTATTTCCATACAACCGATCCATAGGACGAGTTTGTGTGTGAAACATAACGAAGTTGAAATTATAACATAATGCGATTCGTAGCTGTGTGTCAAATGAGACAAGTTCTTCTTTACATACTAGACAATTGATTTTATGACTATTATGAAACAGTACCGAAACATACCGAAATACATCCATTTGCAAGTTTAGTTTAAATTGAATTTGGACGTTAAGTTGTGGAAGCTCTGGTTCAACCCCTTAACCACACGGTTAAAGCGTTCGCAATCAGATAACGCGGTCTCTAAAGCAACATCTTCCTGCGCTTAACTATAGCTTAATTTTTTGCAGCTTTTGCGCTGAAGCTGCACACTATTCTACTCTATACAGTATAAATACAAATTTTCATACAATAAAGTACATTTTTTAATATTCGATTGAGCGTTTTCCTTTGTATTATTCCAGGGGCTAAAAATTAGAATTGGAAAACAGTTGCCGAAAAAAGATGACATTTGTTTTGGGCGTCGACCGAATGTTTCGTACACAACGAACGACCCGACCCGTTCACGCAATAAAATAATTCAATAATATAACAAATGCAACAAAAATGCATACTCTATGCATAGTAAAAAAAATCAACCCAACAAACTGCCGCCCCTTGCACCGATTGTGGCCACATGCTGCTACGTATTTATTCGGAACTGGCTTGCGCGAAATTCAATTCCGTTTGATGTTTGAAATCACTTTGCGTTTGATTGTATTTTTTTTTTTGAATTTTCATATCTGACCGGGCATTCGAGGGCTATTGTCGTCGGCGACTGTAATTCGATTTCGAATAGAAAATCGAAAGGCTTGTTCTAATTGAGAGAAAACGCGCACGCTTTTAAGGGTGTTTAAGTTTAAATTGGTCATCATTCAATACTAAACGATAATAGTTTTAATTATAAAATTGTAGAAACATTCAAGAGATACATTATTAATGTAAAACATTAATATAAGAGATTTTATATGTGAAATGCTAAAAATTCACTATTGTAGTGTTTCAACTCTGGCATTCTAATCAGTGCATACGAATGCATGCGGCGCAAAGGGTATAATGCAATAATGATGCGCGTAACAGTCCGCTCATTGTTAAGTTAACATCTAAATGCAATCTGTTCCACACAGGACACCCCACTGGGATAATCATGCGAGCAAAACGGAGATATCCAAAGGATACTTTGTGATCGGAACGAGGGGCTAATCCGATACGTTCTTATTATGTATGTACGTATGCGTGAATTTATTTTTTTTTTTACCTTTGAACGATAATTACCGGCAAAACGAGATATACATATTGCGTCCTCAGAGCACAAAGGTGACATGTCCAAAATAGTAAATTGTTCAGAGCAGCAGTTTTAAATTTTGAACTATGATGATTGTACATATTATACTATAGATTTTTATAGTCGTATACCCTTTCAAGTTGTATAATACTTGTACAATTGCAGGAATGCATTTGTGTGTGTGCAAGGAAGCCGATTTTCAATCGATGAAAAAAAAATGAGATTTGGATCAATGAATGTATCAAAAACGGCCAGGAACAGTCATCCGGTGTTCTCGTGCGTTTTCAAATTCGCCATTTCCGCTCTTTAATTACGGATATCCTCTAATTTTCAATGCGAAGAAAAATCACTTCGCCTGAAACGGAATTCGCTTCGTACGTTCAGCATTGAATCGGTATTGGGCGTATCGTATTATGACTTTATGCATTTTTTTTGTGAGGGGGAGGAGAATTTTGCTGTTTGCTCGATGTACAATGAGCGGTATTTATGTTTGTGGCAAATTTTAGGCTTAGCACAACGGAAAAGAAGAATCGTCGAGGACAAACACCAGTTTCATTGTCGGCGTTGTATAGGATTTCAATCGTCTTATGTTGCCAAGGGACCGATGTTTCACAATGAACAAATGTATTTTTGTCAATAAGAACCTCTTATATTCAAGCAGTTGACAATAATTTGAAGTACTACTTCAAAACAGTACGCGCTGTCCTAACAAACAGTATTTTCCTTTTAAATTTATTTTAAGCTCGAATTTGAGCTTGTAAATTGGTGATTTTTATTTGTAAAATAATCTACTATTATTCTTATATCGTTACATTTCTCAGTGAAATTGGTAGGATTTTTTTGGTAAATTTGAACAGTATTTCTTATTGATTCACTTCGAATATTTTATATGAAAAAAATATTTCAATTGTGTCTATTGACGAAAATGAAAGAAAACGACAAGGTTTGTTGTACATACAAACACTCAAAGAAAGTAATATGTCAAAACATTATCTCACGTTCGGGATCTGTGAACAATGTCTTTGTGGCGAGAGCACTATTCGTACTTTTGTCCTTTTTGTGTTCGGCTCCTTCAAACGAGTGCGCACTGAAAGATCCATTATTTAATTGTCGATATCCAGGTCGTAAACACGTTGCAGTAATTCGAGCAGCCATTGAAAGGTATACAGTTTATTTTAAAATTGCAAAAAAGCTTAGTATGTACATATGTAGGTACCAAAGGCAAAGTCGCAGTAACTAAAATTTGCAGATATTTTAAACAAATGATACTATTTTTTATACAGAAATAAACATCGAAGATTGCAGATTTGACCCACGTTGAAACATATCTACTCATAAAGCAAACAATCGATTTTCTTGGAAATCGATTATAATCTAAATATATGGTAAGCGTTGCGCAAAAGCCTTAAGCATAATATCCATTTGTTCGAGTTCTATTGTACTCTGCGTATTCAATGTTACAAAGTGGAAGACCGCAAAGTTTACCGTTCGTTTCATATGCGTAACACATGCAAATAAAATAAGCACGATTTAAATTTATATATCGGTATTCGTGTGGTGATTTTCATTGAAGTTCAATATTATTGGCGCGCATTTGACCCTTAGAGGTTTCCGCACAAAAGCCACTATCCTATACAAATGTATCCTTGTCCTTTGAGCGATTTTCCCTGGGGCTTGCAAAAAGTAGATGTAGTCACATTACAGCTTATGTGTAACAAGAAGAAACCGCACGATGTGTAAGCAATATGTTTATAAAGACATCCGACCCCTAGATCAACATCTCCGAAGCCAGCGGAGATCAACCACAGAAAGGAGAATAGATTGCGCTATATCGAATTCGCGTGCAATGACAAATACCTACATACATATGTATATCAATATTAAATTTTAGAATTCGCAACAGTGGAAATGCTCGTTTGAGTTTAAATTTTAAATCAAATCGTACACGATTTTAAGTGGTATTCATACAATAGTGTGATTTTAATTAAAGTGTCGAATTTTCTGGAATCATATTTTGGAAATGCGATTTGTACAGTATAAAAATATTCAGAAGAGAATATACATATGTATTCCAATTCATGTATGAATTTTGGCATATATTTTTATATACTGTGTAGGTATATAGAGGTACACATATTGAACGTAAGGCGCACACAAGTAGAACTCTGATTCGTTTCTATTGAAAACTTTCCAAGTCGGAGAGGATTCCACAAACGCGAAGCTAACTCAGTTTTATTTGGGGATCGGTGAAGGGGAAAAATGGGATAAGCCTTGCGAGCAAAAAGTATTTTTATTGAAAATTTTATAAGACATACAAAAAATGGCGGCTCGAAAAATGTGCGAACTCAAACTATAAGCAGTGTACGGGTTGCGAGCAACTTAATTCGCTAGATTTATTTTTATACAGAGTGATTTGCAGCTCATATTATACCTATGACAATCATATCGTAGAGATAGTTGATAGTTATTAATACCTAGGACGATTTGTGAATATGACCGGATTTAAAGAAGAAGAAATAAATCAAAGAATGAAACTAGGATGGAGTGCTTTTGGAATCTAACATACGGCTATGCTTAAAAAATAAGTCGATACGATCAATGCGTACTACCAGTTATGACGTATGGATGTGAAATGTGGATGCTAAATTTAAGAATGTTACGTAAGATCCAGTGCACACAGAGAAGCACGGAAAGATGTATGCTCGGTATAACAAGAAAAGATCGTAAGGGAAATACATGGGTAAAAAGTATGACCAAAGTGGCAGATATAGCGGAACGTGTGAAAAAGTTGAATTGGACTCATAGCGAGAAGAATGGATGCGAGAAATACTGGAACGGTATCCGAGAGGATGTGAAAGAAAGCAAGGTAGACCGAGCGGAAGATGGGCTGATGAATTGCGAAGAATATGTGGAGTCGAGTGGACGTAGATTACCCAAGACATACAGAAATGGAAGAGGATTGGAGAGGCCTTCATCAAGCAGTGGATGGTGAACGGCTGAAAATGATGATTATACCTATACAGTAAAGAATACAGGGTAATTGAAATGAATATTATTAAGATTGCACATGTATACTTTAGTATTGTATTTTGCCGTCAAATTTTCAAATATATACATATGTACCTACACACATGTCAACATGTGAATATTTTTGATCATGAATCGTATGAATCGCAGCTGTAAAAATGTTACTATTGATAAAAGTTAACATGGGCATAAAATTGCTTGATTGGTTCTACGCAATAGTTGGTCTGGTTGATTGATTAAAGTGACAAAATTTACATAGAGTGTAGAATTTTGTGATTTATTTATATATTTTTACGAATTTTTAAAGCTCACGCTACTGGCAACCGCTACGCTGGCACATTTAGCGGTGAACGTGTGCGAATAAAAGTGTTCAAATTGCGATCATATTCCCGGGATTCGCCGCACACAAACCGCGGGATTACGGGCATACAACAAAGGATCCCCAGCGGGAGGCCCTTCACGGGGACTCCCGTAATCCCGGTAATTTAATTCCCGCCTCGCTCGCCTAATGGTGTTACTTTCACACCTTTGCTGCGAACAGCCGTTCTGCATGAGAACTCTGAAACGTATTTCTCTTCTTTTTTCTCTTCCCTTTTTTTTTGTCGGTTGGTGGCAATGTCATCAAAACGCGCCCCCGAGCGGATGGGTCATGCACGGATACTCGTGAAACGATTTCGGCATTATATGTAAGTACCACAATACACAAAGCACACGCCATCTTAATCATCCGGATCTTCAGCACAGCGCATCGCAGCGAGAGGAAACAATGAACATTTGATACTAGGGATACCTTCGTATTACACAATTAAATCAATATTTAAATTTAGTGACACGCGTAGCGTTTAACTAATATCAATCATTTCAAATTAATCATATAAAATATTAGGTTTGCAAGTGTGAAAATTTTTATATGGATAGGTATGAGAAATTGCTACGGTGTAGTTTTGTTTGGATATATGTTTCCACTTTAGTTCCACTTCATAGTGTATAGAAAATATAAGAGCACCCCTGTTCATGTCACAATAAAGCCTAATGACACCACTTTTTAGAGGGTGCGTATTATACCACAGGCTGTCAAACGTTGCACCCTTAACTATTTTAAGAAGCGGTGTGAATTTTTAGACTCATCTATGCAAAGGTCGGTTCGATTAGATTTGTCAAAATTTTAAGTTTTTCTGCAATAAGATTAATTTGATTAAGATCGCCCGGTGATAGCTTTTGGTATACATATACATATGTACTATGTATGTAGCATGAGCTATGATACTATAACCATGTCTTTTGAGTGTAGATACGAGGATCAATCCCGTGTGTCAAAATGATTTTTTTTAAAGTTAATTATTGTCATTGGCGAGACCTGAACGTTACTAAATTCAAATCGGCTTTCTCCTGTTAGAATTTGACAAAATATCCAACTTGGTTGTGACACAATTCCACCAAAAATTGGCACACCATATATATTATTTCTATGTCAACCTGTTATTGAATCTGAATCCTTGTGTCCTTAGATCTTTATTTATTTTTAAATACAGGATATAAATTGTACATACAGTTATAAATTTTTTTTTTTTGTTATTTATATTTTATATTTGGATTACAAACATCCATTTACATATATTAAATAATTTGTCGAGATGATTTTTAAAGAAATTTGTATTTTCAAAAGTTCCTAGCTGATTTAGGAGGTGGATCCAAACTTCAACCACTCTATTTGAAAAGAATGAGTCTCTGACAATTTTGTTAGATTTGTCTTTTAGGAGTCTCAGAGTATGACATCTGAGATGAGCGTTTTTATTGAACGTGAGAAAGTTTATTGGGAATTTATATTTATTATTTTATACACTTCTATTAGATTAGATCTGTTGCATAAATTTCGCTCAACAAAAAACAAATACAAAAAAAGTGGTTTTATTAAATTAAATTTTTATTTCAATGAATGTTGTAATAACTTGAAGTTGTGTAATGTCAATTGAATCAGTGAAGTTATAATATTAAACTCCCTTTGAAAATAATAATAAAAACTGTGTGTCGGTGAATGTTGACAATCGCAGTCATGGTTAGAATCCCCCAAGTATGTAAGTCTTTACAAAGTACCTCGAATTACGACTTATTTTGGGGCGCGAAACCATTTACACGCGTTTTTGATTCGCTATGGACTTAGGCGGCCTTTGTTGCGAAACACAAAGACCCCAAAACACACGCTTTAATAGTCTGCCGAAAACGGCGACGACGGGAAACGGACACATATGATTTTATTATTTATTGCAAATCACCTGAACGGATCTAAATATGGCTTTTATTTTTTTTTAATTATTTTTCCATATGCGAATTCAATGAATGGATAATTCGGTTTGACGCGAAATTGGTACGAATGCATTTCCTTTCGCGTTTGCAAAGCTGAAGCTTTTCTTCAGACACCGTTCGAATTATGAGGCAATATTGCACCGGTAGTTGGCAAAAGGGAATCTCGCAATTTAATGAGGAACTACGACTGCGACAACTCATTTCAGCTTTTAATTTTTCAGACATGATTTTCATTACATTTTGTCGAAGCGTGGCCGTAGCGAGTACACCAGGTCACAACAATAATTAAAAATAAATAATATAGGTAACGTATTTTCCAAATAAGTCAATATTATTTATAATGAAAAAATGTATAATTATGTATTATATTGGTAGGTACATATATCATAATTTAATATATTTTACTTCTTTACCTTTATGCAATAATGTGTGAACTGTGAATAGTTGAATTCGTTATACATATATGTAGTAAATTTAAAATTTACTATGTATATGTACATATATGTAATATATCTGAGTATAATGCAATGTATTCAGTAGAAACTTTATTCAATTAGAAATACAAGAAAATCAATGAAATATTTTTCCGGTTTGATTTGAGTCACACTGTTTCGTACTATGCGTTGGTTTTATGTAACGATGTCGCCATTTTTAACGGCTACGAGCGTCAATTAGCGCTCGCCGTTAATTCTCCGTGAAGAGTCGCTGAAATTAGATTACTAAAGCCTGACGCTTTGGCACTCGAACGCTGTGGATATTGCCAAGAAATTGCAGCGGAAGAGCAGCACTTTTATTGCTTAACCAGTTTCATCATCGCTTATTACACGCGACGATACTGAAAAATAGAAATAATGGAAAAATGTCATCGGAAATTGACGTACGTTTTTGTTTTCATTTTGAAGGAAAATGTATTGGCTTTTCTTCAATTTTCATGCAACAATCAATGAAAATTGAATTGAATGCATGCAATCGGTAGGGTGTGTAATTATTATAAAATATCTATTGAGAAAATCGTTTTCAATAATTGCATTAGAGAAATAGTATAGAATGTCGTTCCTTACAATCTCCGTTTTGAAGTCACTTCGAGGATATTTGGCTAGGAAAACGATTTTATGTACGTACTTACACATTAAGATTAACGAAGAACTTATTTAAATTAAAATATGCATGTTCAAGAAATACAGTAGAACGTTCTATAAACGTAAAACATTTAATTTTTTATTAATAAAAGTCAACAGATTAAAATTTGGTGTTATGTATATTTTAATTTATTGTATTACATATATTTAAAAGCTTTACAAGAAGATAGTAAAATTAAAAAAAAATAGGTTTTTCCGAAAACGAAAAATTTACGTATTCATTTTATTATACGTAACTAAATATCATTTTGATGAAGTTACTTATATACATATGTAACTATAAAATTGAAAGAAGTTTAATAATTTTTAATATCTACATAAAATTTGTAATATCTATTGAAAAATCGTAAAATTATTTTTAAATAAATTTTCGTGCAAAAACTTCCATGTCTGATATCTGTGTATAGAAATAATAAGTTTCGCACAAATGGTAGTGTATTTTTAGGGGTTGGTTTTACGATGAAACATTTTTCAACAATAGATGACTCTTGAATTTATAACTTGTAAAATTATATTTTGTTTTTTGTAATATGGTGTGAAATTTCTTTATGTCTTCAATTCATTATTATAGAAAACTAAAATACATAAAAAAATTATTTCACATGATCAAATTGTAGACACCCTTTGATATATTATACAATTTTTTAATTCCAAAACAGAGCTTTTGAAGTTGTAAGCTTTTACTTCTTGGTAAAATAGTATTTCGATAGATGTCAGTATAAAATCAAATCATATTATTTACATATGTATGTATATGTACATATTAAATGTAAAATTTTCACTATAGGGGTATTTTTTTAAGGAAAAGCCAATTCTACGATTCAGTTTAATTTATTGCAATCAATACAAATATATATATATTCTCGTAAATAATCTACTGCCAAAAGTTTCCTTTTATCGTAAATTATGTAGGTGGAAAGTATGGGAAATAAAACTCGAAGAACATTGTATTTTTTTTTTACGTACACATAAAATTGCTTTACATTTTTCCATAATACACTAATATTGTAACCTTATGATCAATTATTATTTGTATACAGAATTAATAATTTTATTAAGTTCACATTTTATAAGACATATTGTATCGTATATTCAAATATACGCATACATACATTTTATGTTTGTATATTAAATGAACGAGTCGTCTTCAATTTTTAAGGGAAGACTTATACTATTGAAATATATATTGAAAATATTTTTTGTATACAAGTTGTTCAGTTCGATTTTATATTTTTCAAAAACAATTAATTTTTGTTGATTGTTGTGAGATCGTATACGTAGTATAGTGTGTTTTAATCAACATAAGGAAAGGAAAACAATATTTAAATACAAACTATTTATATACAAACTTTCAAACATTCGAGGAAAATTAATTTAAAAAATTACTATTCAGACAACACAATAGGAATAATTGAAATTTATTTGTTCGCGTAAATTAACATTAATTTATCCATGTAATATCTATTACCCCGTCGCTTATATAATTTTATTACTACGTATATAATTGGTAAATCACATTAAAAGTTTAAAATTTTACCGACTAGACTAACTCTTACTTATTCATTTAGGGTAATCTCTATATATTATTTATTGTATTTCCGTATACTCACGTGTTTATTTTTTATTTATGTTTTTTTTTTTTTGAAAATCGAATTCATTCAAATTTACATATACATACAATCCAATGTTATTGACATAATAAATATATAAATTCACATATAGTTTAATATATAAAATATGTCCATCGTACGTTTCGTAACTCGGTTTTGATGATGTTCATACAAAAGCTTGCATGCGAGTTCACATTTTATTCGCAGGGGGCGATCACTTGAGAAAATTTTGAAATCGTTAAATTTGAATATTTTTAAGTGTTTGAAATATAAACATCGACGTCGCATTCAAATTTACAATTATTTTACAAAATAATCGTAATTTAAAACGACGACTATCCAAACGCACCGAAGACAAATTTGACAACGCAACTTACAGTATTCAACATTCATTACATTGAGCTCAGGGGCGGATTTACCAATGGGCAGAGTAGGCACGTGCCTAAGGCGGCAGATTTCAGAGACGGCAAATTTGCCGCTAAAATTTTGATGACTTTTTTTTTTTTGAAAAAAAATTCCAGACGTGAATCACCCAGCGAGTCCGCTGAAACTCTTTTGACACGTTAGTCATAAAAACCACATTATACACTGAAGAGCATTTACTTTTGAAAGATAATCTATCTGTGTCTGTATCAAACATGTGCAATTGGTTGCGTGACAACGAGTATGACGATCTGTATCCAAATGTTGACATTGCACATCAGATATTTAGAAGCACAGCAGCCACAAATTGTACCGCGGAACGTTCTTTTTCGTGTCCCAATAGAATAAAAAAATATTTAAGATCAACAATGGTGGAAGATCGGTTAAACGTCTTGGCGATTTTATTGATTGAATGTGATATTACGACTTCTTTATCTTTCGAAGACATCATCAAATTGTTTGCTGATAAAAAGGTAAGGCGTCATAGAATATAAACCGACAAACGTTTTTTGCAAGAAAAAAATCATTATATCATGAAAATAAATTTTTAGAAAGAAAAATATATGTATATAATGGTGGAGATACCGTACTACATATAATAGTAGATACCTACGTAACAAATTATTCAAACAAAATTTACACTTCCTTTTTGTTTTAGTTCTGTAAGTTTCAAGTTTTGTTTAAGGAGGGGGGGGGGGGGGGGGCATAATCTTATAGCCAATAGGCGGCAAAATGATAAATCCGCCTCTGATTGAGCTGAAATCATTTCAAAACGATTCAAATGTGGGATGGGCAACTGGAGCCATACTTTGTAGCCTAACTTAAACTTGTACCTGTTTTCATTGAAACCATAATACACATTCAATAGATAGTCGATGGAACTGAAAGTCTTAATTTAAATAAATTACAACCAAGTATAAGTCGTATTGTCAAATCGTAGCAAGTTACACTGTAACAACTCGATGCGTTTTCGAGTGGGTGGTGGGCGGGTGGTATTTGTATATCTATTTTAGTATACAGGGCTATTGTGAGCATCACATGGCAACTGCAGATATGGGGGTGGGGGTGCAGGGGGGCCCAGGGGTGCAGCAAGTTCAGAGGCGCGTCTGCGCAGGGCTGCGATGCTGTGTCCACGCCATAGTTCTCCTTCACCTGGGGATCCGCCCTCTCGCACTGGGGAACCTTCGCCCCCGCCTACACCCACACCACCCCCTCCTCCGCCCATGTTGTTGCAGTACGACATCATCGTGTCGCCTGAAAACATAATAACAAAAGACTTCAGTATGCAATATATACGACGATGCATTGATGCCTCGTGCCTTACATAGTCAGGGCGGCGTAATTCCAATACCCCGTTGAAGACAGCGCAGGTCGGCAACGCAGCACCCTGTAGCGCTCTGGCGTTTGTATTCGCTGAATCGGCCGTACGGATGCACAAACACCCGTTGATGTCAGCGCATACGCACATTACCCGCTAGGCGACAGCAAACTGTGCGATTGTCTAGTTTTATCGGTAGCCGGAGTCCAGTGCTCGAATTCAGCGGGAGCGGCAGGGAGCGGGCGTTCCCTTTCGTGAAATTTGAAAACGTAGCGTACCCTTTCGTGAAATCTATAAATTTAGCGCTCCCTTTCGTAAAAAAACAAAATTTCCGTGCTCTTTCAATAATTATTACCGAAAAAATTTTAGAAGGTGAATTTTTTTTACATTTATGACTCCTAAATCACAACCTTTGACTGGAATTCCGACAAAGGCATCTTATCTGTAGCCAAAAGCCATTTAAAATATTATTATGTTTTGAAAAAGCTGGATGCACGTGTGTTACTTCAAGATAACATTTAGAATTCGAGGGTTTTTAGATTCTATTTATTTTGGTCGGTTATGCGCAAAAAGTTTTATTGCTTTATGGTCGGCACTGTCTGTCACACTATGGTCGAACTGCAACGGGCCTCTCTCGATAATTTACGATATCTTTCTTTGAATTATTGTCGGCTTTCTTATTTTAACAACATTTCTATAGCAGCTGTACCGCTACCATTATACTAATTAATAAAATTTCTGACGCCCATATAAAATCGTTGAATATAATAAAATCGGCCAATAATAATGAAATCGATAAATTTGTACAAAACAGTCAGAATGCTCATATTTTAACGACTGAAAGAGTTTTCAGAACAGTGTATAGAATGTAAAAAATCAGAGACCATTTTCAGATGTACCTGTTGAAGTTGACTTACAGATATTAAGCGGTATTAATCTGGATAAGATTTTGCATTTCGATGAATATATAGATATGTTTAGGTATCTACATACATATAGTTAAAAAAAAAAGGTCGTTTGATATTTTTTGAAAATTATCGAGCGCTCCCATTCGTGAAAATTTCCATTTCGAGCACTGAGCCGGACAAGAGAGAACATGACGAAACAGAATAAAATAAATAAAATCTTATTGGAATCCAGTTCGAACTAATTTGCATATATCGTATATAAATATGGAATTTTAACACAGTTAATTTCAATGCCCTGATAAATTTGTCACATCTACCACCACGCGATACCCTCGACAGGATGCTTTTATATATTTATATATTTTTATATTTTATTTTATATGTATGTATTTAATTAATAAATATGTACATAGATACGACAAAAATAAATATTTTATTTTTCCACTGTTCCGTTTTTCGTTGTTCTGTTTTGTCATGGAACCAAATTTATGTAACAAATTATTGCAAATGTTCAAAAATTAAATATTTGTACTTTAATGCAGCGGTTTCCAAACTGGGAGGTGCGCCTCCCAGGGGAGGCGTGGACTATTACTGTTTTTATTCTATTGTAGTGTTCCGTACATACATACATATGCTTGCAAAAAAAGTAATATGTAGTTAGATATGATAAAATTAGACAATCACACAGTTTGCTTTGTAAGCTAGCGATTCGACATCAACAGGCGTTTGTGCGTCCATACGGCTTATTCAGCAAATTCAAATACCAGAGCGCTACAGCGTACTGCGTTACCGACCAGCGTTGTCTTCAACGGGGTTATGGAATTACGCGTCAGGGCGTGGTGATAACTGGAATTGGGGATGAATAAATGGAATTTTGCATTAAATTAAACCAGTGGTCGGGAACCTTTTTCGAGCTGAGAGTCAAATTAGGGAAAACCCTGCGAGATTAGTTAAGCTTGGGAGCCGTAATGTATTATTTTCAGATTATATATTCAAAATTAAATTAAATGTTGCTCATTTATGAAATGGATAGCTGTAAGAAAAAATATATCCTTATGATAATTCTTAATGTCCGACAGTTTATAACTAAAAGTATTATAAAGTTTAATCTGAAAAACGATTTTAAAGCTTTTTATAGCTATAAAGTTATGGAAATAGGATTAATTTTGATTTTGTGTAAATTGTGTGTTAATCAGGTTTTCGACCGCTAAATTAAACATTCAATGTACATATGGACATAATGTAATAATTATATGTCAAAATACAACGCCTAACATTAAAATTAATCGTACAGAATATGTACATACATATATGTATGTATGTATGTACATATACCTATAAAGGATAATAATTTTTAAGTGCATAAGCTTTCTGTCCAACGAAGTTTATCATTTTTTTAACAAGTAATAGAGAAAAAGTTGTCTGAATGTATGTACATACATACATATGTATGTATACTCTGTCCGATTTAAGAAAAACTCTAATCTTGACCGGTTTGGAATCGATCTGCGGATATTATTACTTGGGTCGCAACAAATGAGCTTCATCATCATCTCGGCTTCTTGGAATAAACCTTAACGATAACTTAACTTAATAATAATCAAAGTCATAAATCTCGGACAGCCACAATCCCCTTTCTACATAAATCGTCGTAGTCTAAATCGATCAAAATTCTTGGACTTCTTTAGTTGGATAGAGTATAGGCAATCGCATTTCTTGCTTATTTTTGAATAATTTAATTTTTTTATGATAATAAAGTTGTTTTCAATCGATTGAAAAGAAAGCATTGTACATTGATTTGACAGTTGTATTGTATTCTATCGATTTATTTATAATTTTAAAACTACAGAAAATTTTTCAGAACTCATACATACATATGTACATTTGGCCATAGTGACGAATTGGGGCAACCTGTAGTGTCACTATGATATAATTTAAAAAGAAAATAAAATAAAATACATACATATATGTATGTACATACATATAAACAATAGCATTTCTGTATGCTACAGATACACGAATCGTTACACGACCTTAAGCTAAATAGCACAAGCATTTGCTGAAACGCTATAATACGCTTTATTAGGACTACAAATATTTTTGGTATGATTTGGTTAGCGCGTTTTCACACGTATTTGTTTTGTTTTTCACGTGATAATTTTTTATGCATCCAAGAACGCAAACGAAACGACTCACGTGCTTCATGGCGCGAACGGTACAATTTTTACGTCTGAAAATAAAAAGCTTCACATTAAATATACCTATTCACATATACTCACAAAATTCTCCTAAAGAGTTGAGGCCATAGTGCGCCTGGTAGACGCCACCTCCATTGCCGGCCATCGCCGAGCTGATAGGCAGTGAAGGGGTTAACGGAGACCCCTGGTTCATCTGGCCCATTTGACCGAACCCACCCACCGACATACCACCTTGACCTAATTGGCTTAAACCTGAAACAGACCACGTTTGAATTGAATGAAATTTGAGCGCGCTGCGCGGGGTTTATTATTCCCGTCGTATGAGACTTGAATAATTTATGGGGTTTTAACTAACCGGGACCCATAGAGGCTACTCCCCAGGCTGGAGCGCACAATCCGTCACCTGGTGGTCCGAATGGGGGTAAACTATGTGAGGGAAGCAGCGAGCCCGGAGGTCTGAAAACATTCGACGACTTCTTGCGTTTCTTCCATTTGGCGCGGCGATTTTGAAACCAAACCTGAAAATTAAAAGATTCTAAATTAGTAAGGTGTGGTGTTTTTTTTTTTTATCACATTAGATCAGATAAAATGCTGCACGGGGGTAGGAGATGCCTGGTCATAAGTCATTTAGGTATTAGTTGTATCGAAACAAATAACTTTCAACGATATACATACTACATAGGGTCATGAAGTAATAGGGTAGGGTTGTTGTGTACATACATATATTATTGAACGTGAACTAAATGATTACTTCTAGAGATTTGATCGTCTTGAAGTGTATAAGTATTCAAGTACATACATAGGTACTGCTTAAAACAAATTTATTCTATAACTTCTTTTGAACGATTTGAAACAACAATTGCATCAAATATGTATACATAGTAGAATTTTTAAGCATCGTGAATTTTTATCATCATTCCACAAATTCGTTTATAAATTCGTGTTAAAAATGTATCACTATCAAAAGCTTACTTTTCAGACAATCAAAAGTATGGTAAATAAGCTCTGACTTTTGCATCAAAGTTTAATTTATTATATACAGTTTGCACGCGAAATAAATAATCACATTGTAGATAACTATTGATACATAGGATAATTGGTGAACATGACTGGATGTAAAGAAGAATTAAATTAGGGTGGAGCGCTTTTCGAAGAATGAACATTGTTAAATCTTAACATTCCGCTATGCTTAAAGAAAAGGATTTTTGACCAACGTTTATGATGTACGGATATGAAATGTGGATGCTGAGCTCAAGAACGCTACGCAAGATCCAATGCTCACAGAGATGTACATATGCTTGGAATAACGAGAAGATATTGGAAAGAGGAATACATGGGTGAGAATCATGACCAAGCCAAAATAATGGATGGCAGATGGACGCAATAAATACTTGAATGGTATCCGAGAGGATATGGAAGACCAAACGGACGATGGGCTGACGAATTAATAAGAATGTGTGGATGCAGATTGCTCAAGACAGATAGGAATGGGAAAGGATTAGACAGGCCTTCATGCAGCAGGGGACTGTGAAATAAATCATAAAACATTCCTTTGAATATGGTCGTTAAGGCTTAGTTTTTTTCAGCTCAACATCTACACAACTATCTTTCTCGTATGAGAAAACAGTATTTTCCGAAAATATCGCACATATACATAGGTAGAAAGTCTCCAACTTGACAAGTGTGGTTTTATTGCGTGCGTGCGTGCGTGCACACTGTATTTGGGTAGGTAGGTGTTCGTTATATTCGAACACACACCGCACATAACGAACTTCCCGACCGACGGTAGACCAATATAAATAATGGAAGGAAAGCGCTGCGACTGACACATTCCAAATGGACTTTCGTCCGTTTTCACGCTCCTTCCGCCCACACTCCCGGATTTTTCCTTTTCCTCCCCCGCACACTTCAACGCGCCACCATTTTCCATTCTCTCCGCTTTTCCTTTTTTTTTCGCGTATTTTTTCCATTACGGTCCTTGTAACGGCGCGGCGTCCCTCTCATCCCAACCCACCCCCATCCTTTTCCTTCCTCCCCTATTCTTCCCCTTGCCCCGCTTACTCTTCCGCACCTTCGCTTTTCCCAGAAAGTGATTCGTTTTCCACCAAGACACGGGCCTCAAATAAAAAGCCTCGCTTTTGTCTACATCCGTTCGCGCGCATGCACTATAAGATACACGGGATAATGTTTTTTCAGCGGGGCTTTCAACAACATTTATTATTCATAAGGCGAGAAATAAAGACACTCCATACTTTATAAGAACTTGCATATCAAGTGAAATGACCATCTTCATTTTTCAACGGAATAAATTCAAACTAAAATACACTAGCGCTAAAATACCAAAAATCTGAATTTCATCTGAATGTTTAGCGGTAACAATACAATGCACTTGAATTGACTGTACATATATATGATACCTTTCCTTTTATTTGATATTTTAGCCAAGGTGGCTTATACTTATGTATGTCAAATGGATGACAATCTTCAATTTTCAACGGAATAAATTCAAACATAATCTGTTTTTCATCTAAACGCCTAGCGGCAACAATACAACGCACTTGAATTGAGTCTATGATATCTTTCTTTCATATGATATTTTAGCCAAGGCAGCTTATATGTACATATATCAAGTGGATGACAATCTTCAATTTTCAACGGAATAAAATCAAACTAAAATACATTATCGCTAATAATATCAACAATCTGATTTTCATCTAAATGTTTAGCGGCAACAATACAACGCACTCTAATCGAATCCATATATGATACTTTTCTTTCATATGATGTTTTAGCCTTGTTGGGAATAATTACATACATACATTGTACTTATTGAGTTATGCTACATATGTATGTACTTGCTGTAAAGATTTCAGTGTATAGGTATATTACATGCATACATTGTATACCTATGGTTTATTTCTAAAATAAAAATTAAATATTCACGTTCAATTTAGTTCTAAACTAGGGTGACAGCGGGGCGCTCGCTACAGGGGGAAATTTTGTTTATTTATTTTCCACTGTAATTTTTTTACACGCGTTCACTTCTGTGCAAAATTCCCACTTTCAAATTGGATGCTGAAAAAAGTGTCGGCTAAAAATCGACGGTGAAAATGAAAATCGTTAAATTCTGAGAGATACGTTCGTTTCCGTATTGAATTTTGAAGCTTTCCAAAACGACAATTAAAACAAAGAAGTCAAAAAGGGACAAAGCGATACGAATAAGAATGCATTGAAAAGAAACGCCTATAGTACGAGCTGGGGTGGGCGTGTTAACGTTCAATAAACGCTGTTGCGTGCGCATTGCAATGTCAGAGGATACCAACCTATTTATTGGCTCGATGAATATTCAAAACGCATAATTACTACAATGAAGATTAACCGAAAAAGTTTTACAGATACACAGATGATTTTCATTCACTTAAATCGGAAAATTTCACACATTTTTAATGCCACAAGATAGTTATTGTATCTACATATGTATGTAGGTACGCATCCATACAATGTTACTCAATAGCTACAAATTGCGATACTGCAATACTTGAATTGAAATACGAATAATTTTAAAATGATCATGACGTAATTTGGGAAAACTAGGGATAATATTGCGAGTGAGCTAATTGGATTTAAGTCTTAACCGCGCTCAAGTGCAAAATACCTAAGCAGCTTAACAGATCAAAAGTTTGCAGCCAAAGCATTCATAAGAAACAGCACTTTGGGGGTATTATTCAAAGCGTTTACTTTTCAATTAATTCATCTTGGCTGTTGTTGTTACTCACAATGAGAAGAAATCTATGTATACATATGTTTCAATTAAAATTTTAATACATCTCATTAAAAATTTTAGGTTTGAATTCGATTATACGGTGGTGACCATCGCTTCGATCAATCAAACGGGATAGTGTGTGCAAAATTGTGTCAGTTTTACGGCGGGTCACCCCATTGTTGCCGCCCCATGGGACACTGTGCATTAGGTGTCCGGGGACAATTTTTCGTATGACAGTGCATTAACTTTAGCTAAAACTTGCGAATGATTTATATAGGGCAGGACTGGATTTTTGTAAATATTGTAATACTTACATGTTCTTACATAAACCATATATGTACATATGAACAAAGTTTGATATTAAAACTTTAGCTTGAACCATTAGATAATATAAACAAGTGGGAGATATGATAATTAATTTAGGTTTAGGTACCTACATTCCGTATGACTTATTTCTTTGATAAAATTTTATTCATACACAACAATACGCGTGCATAAAAATATTAAATCGCGTACGCTTTTGCATAATGCGTATCATACTGTGGATTCTGTAGTCGTGATTGCTGCGGTGGAATCTTTAAAAGGGGATGCATTGTCAACGACACCCCCAGTGAAAACGAACAGCATCACGCCATATAAATATTAATGTGTCAGATAATTTACTGAGTGGCTTGGGGTTTGACTTGTCTACTCACAGAGTCACAGTGCTTTTTTCTGTACACGAAAAATCTCCAATACAATGTAACAGTGGGTATAAACGTGCTGAATTCTGTATACTATTTATATTAGTATTAGTTACAATCTGGAGAATATCGTTAATACATTTTTAATATAATGTGGATTGAAATCCATTTGAGCGTGAAAGCTTTTTGTATTTTTTACGCTGATTAAAAATTGAAAAATGTGACCCGCGGTGAATTTTTAACGACATTGTCGACCACACGTCAATTGGTTCACGAAAAATGCATTATCTTGTATTTTTTTTAAAGTTTATTTATAGGTTCGCAATAATCGATCGTCTACTACAAATTTATACAATATAGATATATGTACATATGTATGTATATGTATGTATTTACATATGTTGCACCTATGTACATATATTCAGAATCATTAATTTCATAGTTCGATATGCGTAACACAATAATTGCGAAAACACGTGTTAATGTTAATCCTCGGCACACGTCTGTCATTAATCTGTGTCATTTGCGATCGGGTAGCAAATCAGCTGCAATAATTCCTTTAGCATTTAACACCGGTCAATACATGAAAGTGATTCATTGAAGTCAAATCCGAATGCACAAGGCAAACACCATTTAAAATCCAATCAAAACCACCCTTGGTATTAGATGAATAGAGTTTTGGCAAATATGGTGTGTGTGCTTCGTATGTTTAGTTTTTGTACCTACATATGTATAAAATATTAAAGTTTAACAGTGGAAAACTTTCTAATCAAAAATATTAATATTAAAAGAATAGTTGTTAATTTTATGTATGACCTTTTGATTTTTTTAAATTTAGATTTAATTTATTAGACATGCATTATTTTAATATTGCACGTCACGTGTGGAGCGTTTGCGTTTAATAAAGTGAGGTATGAATGAAAAATGGAGTAGAAGTCCACTATCTGATCCCCTAACGTCAAAAGTCCAAGGAAACAAACACCACTGGGGTGAACAAATTTCATTAGACAGGGGTTAGGTTGGTGGGATAATCTTGGACCGATTACCTATTTACATTTAATATCCCGTAATATTTGCCAGCACCCCATGCACTACGGTGTATATACAATATATTAGTAAGTTTAGCTGTGTATAATACCCGTACAGTAGCATTAAACGATATAAAAGTTAGTGCACTTTGATTTTATTCAATCAAAAAAATATTTGAAAATTTTTGGCACATAAATATTACATTTCCACTTGGATGTGGCGAGTGAGTGTTATAACTTGCAAACGCTTGTAAGATTTGATGCAATTTTTGACCATATCGTATACGTGCCATTGTCGAATGCTAAATATGGCGTGAAAATATTTATATAGGTAGATATGTATAAATAACAAATCACGGCTTAAAATAAACACAATATAATTTATTTTTTTCAGACAAATTGCACGAAGAACGCGATTTGTATTCAAATATTAATACGTTCGATAAATATTTATTTTATCGTGACTTTTTAGTGTTGGTGCAGGTGTTATTCCCCTTAATCCTTTTATTATTAAAATTGGGGAGGGGCAGGGGAGGGGTGCTGTGGTGTTAAATGCGATTCACGAAACTTTGAGGGGTGATCGAAAGTGATGGATTTAATGCGTAGAAGCAATATGTAGTGTATCAATTTTACTAAACCTAAATTTATAAGTAAAAAAATTGTTAATTTCTCACATACGTCACCTGCCAAATTAAATGTATTGTCGGTATTTTTTTTTTTATTCAAATTTAAAATATGATATGGCCTTTGTCCACTCTTATGTTGAACACTTTGTATCTCGCTAGTGTTCCTCATATAAAGGCGCCATTAGGGCTGAGGAAAAGGGCCGCCGCTTTTAGAGCCAAACATTCACATTTTTAGTTCTCTATTGTGTTTGCACTGGATCGACCCTTTTGTGTGGTTTATAGCGACCACCCTGTCATTTACGATATTTATTGTCGGCCTAGTAAAATATCAAAAAACAAATAGACACATTCTTTTCCCCCGTGATTGTAGCAACGACGCGTCGGAAGCCGAATGGGGTCAGTTTGACCGATGACGTTCGACTCAGCAGTGAATTTATGGCAAACAATTTCTCCAGACGTGGTCCGAGGGTCGGCATCACCCCAGCCGACGCGAAAATCAGAGGATTAGAGCGAAAACAGCCCTTATAATTAGTTTTGTAATATATAGCCCGAGGCTGAGCCGACGATGTACCGGCAAAAGGGGTCGAAGAAGCGTGGGGCGATTTCAGGTGTTTCGGTCTACCCCGCCAGCATTATAAATGTTCACGTTTCAAAAGTCAAAATCATCATAATGACTAGGTATGTGTTTGTATTATGACGTGGCGTGTCTGATAAATAAAATCTAACGATGATCGCTATTGTGCAACGCACCTGGCCCGCCTTTACGAGCCCGTTCACTGTTCGAAATCAGCTGTTCATTTATGTGCGAGGCGTGTAATCGCGCTAATAATATTTTAAACATGCGGTCAGAGGTTGTAAATTTGCCCGTCAAATAATAAATAAACAATTAATTATGACGCACGCTAAAATTGGCGTGGTTTAGTAGTAAACGTAAGCGAGCGCATGGAATTTATTTTCATACTCGTACGATAAACTAATTGTTTTTACTACATTTTTGATTCACCTATCATAATAAGGAACATTCGGATTATGAAAGATTGTGTAGCTGCGTATTGAAAAAGTAAACGGCTGCATACAAATTCTAACTTTGTGATACTGGTATATGGGTTTTTGTCCCATTCACATTCACGTGCTTTAAGCTTGAATTTTCCATCGCATTAATGCAAATTTTTAGTAGTGTTGTTTTTTTTTATGTTTTGATGGCTTCCGTACAACGCTTTTATCATTGTTTTAATTTATGATTTTGAATGAACACCGCAGCGCTCTCGTACGAATTCATAGTGTGCTATATTATTTATTCGGTCGTAAAAGTGGGCACGACGAAAGCCTTCGTTTTTACAAAGTGTTGCCGCGTGATGAAGATAAACATTTTCGAGGTAATCAACGACCGAAGAATACAATTCTTTTTATGTCGGTGTGAAAATACCCCACACACATCGACCAATATATATGTATATCATACATTTAGGTATATTCAAAAGGATGTAAGGCGCGCTGTGAAATTGTATAAAAAATTGTGAATGAATGAGTAGGAAAAAAATTACGTCGGCATCGTTTTGATTATAAACCTGCGACGTTTTCACTTTTTCCCGCGCCGTATTCGAAAACGTTTTACGTAATGTTACGGAGCGTTTCAGTTTATGGTTATTTTACGATTGTGATGTTCGGGGATCTCACTCGCAGGGAGGAAAGGGATATTACGAGATGAAAGCTCTCTGCGTGTGTGTGGGTGGGTGTGTGCTAAAGTTAACTTTCGCGAACGAGTTTCGTTTTAGTGTCTCGCAGGAAAACTAGTATATTACTATAAATATGAATTACGCTTGTAATACGTATGTATTTACGTATGCAATGTTTCAAAATACAAAAGAAAAAAGGGGAAAAAAGTCGCTGTAACCGACTGAATGAGTCGCACACACGAAAGAACTATACTTTTATGTCACCAGTGTGTGAGATTTGACCGAGAGGTGTCAAAAATGTATTTTGACACAGTGTTACCTTCACACGTACGAAAGAGCGCACACATACATACATATGAGTGTGTAAAATACGTATAAGGTATGAGAAGTCGGTGGTCACGTCTTTTGACAAAATAAAATTACCACAATAACGAGTCACGAGGGTGGAAAGCTTATTGTTGTAGAAATTCTTTGGTATATAATTTTACAGATCGTAGATGCTCATTTTTTGCTATTGAAAAGTTATGTACAGTTATAAACAGCAGTACATCATAGGCGAGCCCGTTTGACAGTACATGATACAGTTGTATAGTGCACTGTTGATTGAATAGGTGTATGGCCATAAAATCGTCGACTCGAACAAGCTTAAAACAACTCATAAAATATGTATTCGTACTAGTGAAAGATAAATATAGGGAAGAGAAGTTGAAGTGGATGGATTTAATGTGATAAAAAAATTATTTTGCGTAATTTTAAATGGTCACTTAAACGTCAAAAAACTACATATTGTAATGAAATGATTAAACAACAAAAAGATGCAAAATTCATTTTTTTGAATGCGCGTCGATATGATGCCATAGCAAACAGTGAAATAATTTAAAAGTGACAAAATTTACACGTTTCTAAAATACCGATTACGGCTCTTTTTTTTCACCTCTTCGTGGATAAATACTAAAGCGGTTTCTAAAAACAACGCCTTTTTTAAGAGATTGGAATTTTTCTTCGCGTGTGTTTACCTTGCGCTGAACGTATCCAAAATCAAACAACGAAACCCGTCGATAGTATCTATCCATTGTGTATTATTTTTTGGGTATATAAAATTGTGTCTCACCTGTACTCTAGATTCTGTGAGACCGATTCTCATAGCTATTTCTTCCCTCATGAATATGTCGGGGTAGTGCGTTTTGGAAAAACACCTTTCCAATTCGTTTAGTTGGGCCGGTGTAAATCTAGTTCTGTGCCTCTTCTGCTTCGTCGGCTTGTCTTGATCTTGGTTGGAGATGTTTCCTTGGGAATGATCTCTTCCCGAGTTGATCTGATCGCATCCTCGACCGACCTGATCGCCCATAGACAATCTTCCGCCTAGGAGTTGTAACTGTTCGGCAGATTTCAGATCGTGATGACGTTTGATGTCGTCACCGCACATGTCTTTGTGACCTGAAGCAAAAGTATTATTGTTGTATTATATTAATTTGACAGTTAGCTATATAACGCATGCAGTTTGCTCCACAACATTTATTTAGTGTCAAAAGTGCTAATTTTAGTTTTTATCCAATTACCGAACGATTCAAGCTTAACGACCCAGCCGCCATCTTCTAGAAATGCATGTTCTCCGTCTATAATGTAATAAAATAACAACAATCAAATTCGGAAGTCAACTACATACATCGATTTGTTTTAAATCGTTGAAATAATTGATGGTGGCTAAGTGTTAAGCACATGTGTGTTCATTCAATGATAAAATTTTAATCCACAGTTTGCTACTGAATTGTCACATTCCACAAAATCAAATTTTAATTTTCATTCGATCTAATGGAGCATTTACCACATTTTACATAAGCACAAATGCCAAACAATAATAATCATAAACATCAAAGGTGTCGTAGGTTTCACTTCGAGTCATTTAGCAAGCTGTGAGTATTAAGGATTAATGATCATGCTCGAGTTCACCGTTGTGAATGCTCCATTAGGTTAACGAACTGTTGCACATGCTACCGAATATCAAAGCGTAATCTTGATTCTAACAAGTCATAACAACATTTATAAACGGTGTTCATATCATCCTTCACATTGTAAGGATCTTAAAAGGTTCAATATACTTTTTACAATGTTAACAATTAGAAAAAAATACTCCAATACAAATGATTTGTAAGAGTAACAGTGAATCAAATTCATAGACAATTGAACCAATTAACGGGACCTAATCGATTGATTAATACGGGCGTATAGTGTTAAATTCTCAAGCACACATTTGAAAGCTGCAGTTCGCTTCTTAGTTCTTACCCAATGAGCCGAAGATCAGAGTGTACTTTGCGATAACTTCGGACATACGAGGGTTAACGAGACTTTGACTCTTCGACGACCTTAACGACAACGACTCGATTGCCATGGACGCCAATATATTGTTTGTTGTGCAATAGCGTCTACACAACGTGGCGCCGGGTCACGTGAACGATTAAGTGGCATTTTTTTTTTTCACCTTTCGGCGGGGGGGAGTGAGGGGAGGGGGGGGGGTGTGAAGGGGAGGAGAGACATGAGTGCAGATCACGCAGCTCGTGACGTGTGTATTTACCAAGCTTTTAAAGCCAAACACACGGAGCCGAGTACCGAAGCCCCTGAAGGCGCTAATTTAGCGGGCATACAGAGACCGTCACGACTGGCCGAGCCGGGGACGGTTTTTCGCCGTTCGGTGCTAAATAATCGGCTAATGCTACTGCAGGCAGCCGAAGAAGGCTTTCTTATCGAAAAGATACACACGTAGAGTAGTATAGTGGCTAATCGCCGGTTGTGGTTCTCGTTGTTTCATAGTTTATTGTATGTTGAGCCACGTGATGGCGCACGTGTTAAGATTTTAGGTGTCGTCGTCGATGGTGTTGTATTGTGGTTTGAATTTCTGTTTGTTGGTTTAGTGGTGCTAGTGTGGATGGAATGAGTTTAGAATGTTTTCATTTTGTATTATGGTCGATGGTTGTTGGTTTGTTTTGTGGTTTGTATTTTTTTAGTGGAAAGTTGGTCGTATAGAATTTATATTACCGTACAATAATTTTAAAGGTACGGCAGCGAATAAGTCGGTTATCGACTAGATCTAAAGTACATTTATAATATGTTAGCCATTAGCTTTGTTTTTTACTGTGTGCAGAAAATATTGTACGGTAAGTTTCCACTTTTTTGCCGCTCGCAAAATTTTTCAAGTTTGTCAACATTATGCGGGCGCAATGGGAATTTCGATGATTATTTCAACCTTCTTCCGTTCATGTCATTTGTCAAGTCAAAGACGCTGAGATAGAAGGGGATGTCAGATGAGGTAATCGACCGAGAATGTAGAGAATATAATCCTTATATTTTACAAGATAATGAAGGTCGAGTTCTACATAACATAAAATAACTTAGGATTATTAGGATGTAATTATTTATTATTATTCAAATTATTTCTTTCTGTCACATATGTACATATGTATGACGTTGGCAAAAAGTGTTAAAAGATAAAATTAAGAGAGTGGTTAATTAAATACGGATAGAAATATTGAAAAACTTGTAAAATTCTGATAGTGGCATTAAGGGGAAATTTTTCAGCACATGGTAAAAAGTAACAATACTGTACCTATCTATGATACATGTAGGTATATGGATAAAGTAAATAGAAGGGTTAATATTATTGTACTTAAAATTTATTTTTATTTGGTCTTTAGTTGTGAGAGCAAAACAAGGTCGATAGTCGACTTATTTGCGACCATGTTCGATTCGAGGATTAGGTTATTTTAGTATTGCAATTGCTTGTTACAAGTTTAATGTATTGATTTTAAACGAAAAATATGTTAAAAGTTAACGACTTATTACAAATTTAATTGATTCAAATTAAATTTATTTTATCTATGTATATTTAAGGAATGAAATTAAAATTCAACTACGATTTATCATAATTGAATTTTTGCTTACAAGCATTTATTCTGACAGTACCAAATTCAATTAATTTTTAATTTCATCAAGTTTGTTGCCGTTTAACTTTCATACTGTTAATATTTTATAAAATAATAACATAATTTCATTAAAGATTCAATTATAAGGAAACGATTATTTAAAAATGAAATTTTCCCAATATCGTTAAATATACAGTATTTAAACATTTATTAAAGTTTAAAAATAGTAGGTACATAAGAACGTTGAATACACATTTGGTCTTGCAATTAGCGGTGAAAATGAGCGTTAGGTAGGCATAAATGATATTTGCATGGGATGAAAAATGGATAAATTTACAAACTGAATACGTTCAGAAGCGCCAAAATTAAAAAAAAAACAATACTACCGATTTAATATAAAACATATATCTTCGTGGATTTATGCGGATTTGGTAAGAAGAATCATTCTCTTACATACTATTTAAAAACATGTTTGAATTACGATTGCTTAACCTAGTCGGTTTAAATGCTCCATTAGAAGCATGAGGTTATGGTCATGCAATACAGACAATTACAGGTTAATGGATATGTAAATATATGGTAAATTCACTGACCTCCAATGGCGTTGGCCACTGCGGTGAGGTTGTTGAGCATGGCGGCGGGTGCGCCGTGGCGCAACCCAAACTGTGACAGAATTTTGACGATTTAGTTCACCGACGGGGTGGAAAACTGCCACAGCTCAATTTAACTATATAGCTGTGATTCGACAGCCAACAGTGGCTATCGAATTCTGTAGCCGGAAACGAGCGACAGCCAAACACAGACCATCTTCGCTGATCTCGACCACTGCACCCTTTACGTAACGATCAGTCTCACTGACTAAAATCGATATAAAAATACCAATCTCGTCTTCATATTTTCGTTTTAAACTTTTTGAACACTATTGTCACTTTAACCATACATTAAATATTCCATTCACAGTTGGTAAATCGTTAAAAAAAAGTAAAAAGTACTATCAAAAAATAGTCGTCGTTACTATCGTATAAAATAGACGCTACGTAGATATGTCCACTTCACTATCATTTCAATTCGTTTATCAATTTATTATTTGTTATATACTTTCATTGCATCTGTAAGCACACTGAAACAATAAAAGTTTTACTTTATTAGTGAGGGTGTTGAGTTTTTTTTCAATTCAATAAATCGCGTATGTATTGCTTTTAGAGAACAGTGCTCGAGGTTCTGTACGGGGATACCCAGTTAATTAGTTGATTAATTAGTCAGCACATGCTTTACTACCTGTTTGCTTTATTAATTATTCATGAGTTCATCGATCTTCTCATTTGAGAGGCGATTAAAATTTTTTGTAAATTTGTACAAATTTTGAGTTTGATATCGATATGATGACAAAACGATACAATGACAAAAAATCACAATGAAAATGAAGTTGAATGAAAAAAAATTATGAGTTTACATATACATATATGTATGTATATATGTAGGTATATGTAGAAAAGTATAGTGATTTATTTCACATTGAAATTTGTGAAGTGTTAGTAGAAGCTATTATCGTTAACTGATAGTGACATAAAAATCAAAATTCTTCAAAATTTTCAACAAATCGTTTGATTTGAATCAAACATATCTCAAACAATTTCCTCCAACGGTATATATTTAAGTTGGTTGCTTTTTTTTAATAACTGCACATTTGACCATTTTAGCTGACAGAAAATATAAATTATTTACATTGATTTTAATTCACTGATTTTAAAACACTCAAATCCCAGTGTGGAGATGTACACTCACTGACTATCATTTTATTGAACTGGATTGATAATTTTCATTTAATAGAATAGATTGAATGTTGTGTCACCAACACCGATACAGTTGTCGTTAAATGTGGTGTGCGAGCTGCAAGTGACTGGCGAGAGAGGCCCGCGAATCCCCGCATTCCCCCCTGTTCACCTATGCTCCAGCTTGTACAATTGTTTTTCGTTTCAGTCGCACGTATACAGGTCTAGTACTGTTAGAGAGGGATAGTATATACACGCATAACACAGAACAAGATACCACTTCCTCGCTACCTACATCAATCGCACGTCTGCAACACAACGCTACAGCTCAATAAAATAACTGTTCAAATTCATATGACATCATATAATTTCAAGATAAAAGTTAACTTCCGAGAAGTTTTTTATTGCCCTTTTGATTAATTTTAATAAAACTAAAATTATGTTTACGACTAATTATGATTGACGACTTTGGTTGGTTATCGTTATGGTTATGGTTATGTTTATTCCAAGAAGCCGAGATGGTGACGAAGCTCATTGGTTCAGACCCAAATAGCTGCGCAGGTTGACTCTAAATCGGTCAAGCTTCGGATGTTTCTTAAGTTGGATGTTAAACGTAGATGCTGAATTCAAGAATGTTACGTAAGATCCAATACACACGGAGAAGCATAGAAAGATGTATGGTTGGTATAACAAGAAGAGATCGTAAGAGGAATACATGGGTAATAAGCATGATACGTGTGAAAAAGCTGGTGGCAGTGAGTTGGATACATAACGAGAAGAATGGATGGCAGATGGACGCGAGAAATACTGAAATGGTATCCGAGAGGATGTAAAAGAAAGCAAGGTAGACCGAGTGGACGATGGGCTGAAGAGTTGTGAAGAATGTGTCGAGTCAAGTGGATGCAGATTGCTCAAGACAGTCAGGAATGGAAGAGGATTGGATAGGCATTCATCCAGGAGTAGATGGTGAACGGCTGAAAATGGTGATGATGATTGAAATATCAATTTACTTAAATTGAAATATGAGATTGAAATTATCAGTAGAAAAAGAAACAATAGATATATTTTTTAAAAGTATTATTTTATTTGGAACGGAACGTTAAGAAAATGTGTGAGAAATGTGTTCAATAATAATTTATATTTGGTTCATAAAATCGCATGGTTATTTATTATTTGTCAATGATAATAAAATAAAAAAAAAGAAGCAAATAACACAAGGGTTTGCTTGACTGGCTGGGTAGCCGTGTAATGCTTGTAAATGTACACTCACAGCATGCACACATACACTCACTCAATCACACATGCATTCACGGCACGGGTAGAGCGATGCGATCACTCAACTTAGATTTATGTATAGGTATTTACATAAATCTTATAATTTTTGTATATACATATGTACCTATAGGTATATGTATACAAAAATGATAACCGCAATTACTAGTATTAATTAGGAATACAACTATACATATACACACACACGCGCGCGCGCGCGCATACTCCCCTTTTAATAATGTTCGCCTGCTCATTTTGAGGTGATCGTTTCTACCTGTCAGTTCGAATAAAAATATTAGTGCATATTGAAAGCGCGAGGTGCTTCTTAAGTTGGATAGATTATATATATAGGAATAAAAACAATATAATGATTATTTTAACTAGGCGATGCAATTTTAATTAATTTGATACAGATTGAAATTTGAGTTCCGGTAGATTGAGTAAATGGTATCTGATTCGAGTATTGAAAATGTACAAAATTGACGACTATTAATATTTATTTTGATAATTTTGAACGGAAGTTGTAACAGTCCGATTGCGAGGTACGTTTACACAAGAAGAATAAAAATTTCAGTGATGCATTGCACTCTCAGTGTCTCTTTCTATCTTGCGTTGATTGTGCAAGTGTGTCTCTTTCGTTCGCACGTTACATCTGACCAATGGGTGTCTGGAGGCGTGGCCAGTGGGCGTGTCTCTCGCCGTTTCAGGGCATATTGCATGTTTGGAGAGGACACGGCAATATTGGGGAGAATGGAATTCCACAAATTTGATGTTTGAAGTACTGTAAAGGACGCATTCGAAACGTTTTTATGAAATTTTCATATTATCCTTTGGAAACATTTGATATTTCAACTGGAAATTCACAGTGAAGTGCGTACGGGGCCTACGTGAGTCGATATTGAAACGCGCACTCCAACAAAAGCATCTTTCTGAAAATTCATTTCTATTCTTTTCCGCGAAAAAAAAAGTCTTTCATGAAAATTGTTGAAAATGATTCCCTTCGCGAAATTATATTTCGGTTATTCAGCGACACTATGAAAGGAATGTATATTAACATATTTTTACAGTCAGGTTGTAAAACTATTAGGTACCTACATTTATGTACCTACATTTTATTAATTATTATTTTTAACTACACCCGATACGTTTCAGGGACTACCGTGCAAAAAATTCTTAAATTACAATCATAAATAATACAAGAAATGTGAAACTCATAATTAAGTAGGTACGGTTTAGTAATTTTCTTGGTTTCAAATAATTGAATTTAGTGACTTTATTCGAAAAAGTCAACACAAAAAAAACATCATGTTATTGTGGCCACTGTTGGGGATAAACTGATAGTCCCAAAAAATTGAACATAATATTTAGTTTATATTTGAAAAATTGATCCCATTTTCTGATCGATCTTCCATATTATTTTTTTAACCCCAGAGAAGTCTATTAGAAATTAGTAAATCCAATAGGAGTGCAAAGTGTTAAGAATTCAAGTTACCTACTACCTACTATGTATGTATGTACGTAATGTACGTTTCGAATTAAAATTTCATGAAATAGCTTTTTCATGTATCAATCCAAAAATTGAAAAATTGGTAACTGCTCGTGTCAATTTTAAGTTCATCTAGAGAAGAGAAAGCAGATAAACGCGATAAAAACAAAAGTAAAACTTAAAAAAAAGCTGAGACTCCGAATGCGTGCTTAGGGACTTTTAAAACTATGTGTCAACCGATAGTACCTATACTCTATCCAACTTAAAGAAGGTCGAAAACCCGCGCAACTAAGAAAAGAGGGTTGTGGCTGTCCAAGATTGAAGACTTTGGTTGGTTATCGTTAATGTATAGATTTTCTAAGAAGCTGAGATGGTGACGAACCTCATTGGCTGGGACCCAGGTAGTCTGCGCAGGAGTGAATGGAGGAGGAATGACTCATTACTCTTGGACTTTTTAAGTTGGATATAGTATAGGTAAAGATGTATCTACATATGTATTTCGAATATGCAATTAATCAACGTTTTGTATTAATTAGTAAATGATGCTAATTAGGTATATTGAGTGAATTACAAATTAATTTTTGCACCAATGAAAAGTTATTAAACAAAATTAAATATAAAATTTTGAATAAAACATAAAGTTGTGGATGCTTTGTAGTATTTTAAACTTGTATAATGTATTATGAAATACAGTCGTGACTACAATTGTATAAGCAAGTACCTACCTACGCGTACCCACTGAAGAATAAAAGGGTGCTTCGTTTGCGCAAATGAAATTATAGTTGCTTATATAGGTAAACTATCAAGATTTTGTTTTAATAAAATCTGAAATTTTCAATTTTGTAATATTTCCACTCGTAGTAACTTTAGGTAGGTATACGTAAGTATGTTGACTTTTATTCAACATAAAAGCAATACAAAGTAGTCAACCGTGTAGTAGTTCCCTCGAGACGGGAGTCTTCTGTAGTAGATATAAAATAGATACGATGCAATAAGAAAATTTTTTTTAGTTTCTACTTCTAGAACAATTTTAGTATGTATTAAAAAACTTTTCCGTGTACAAGAAAATTAATTTAATCTTAGCAATTGAATTTTATTGTTTAAAGGTCGGTATTTATTGAACTCGCGCTTAAACATACCTTTGTGGAGAGAATGTATGTATGTACATAGTATCTACATACCTATGTATGTATGTACTAGGAAAGATTGAAATAAAGTGCAGCGATGCTGAAGTACGGCGAGCATGCACCGGGATATTAAATATCAATCAAAATCTCGAATGTCGTTCACATTGGCATCGGTTCGACTACAAACGCACACAAGAACATACATATTTCAAATTTGGAATAATTAAAATAAGCAAATACATTGATGCGAGTGATACGCGCATCGAAGCGCTTGGGGAGATGCAACCCCTTTGTGCAACATCTGTTTCACATTGAACCAGAAAATGCAATTGTTTAGGAACTGTTTTGCGTTTATATGCGGTCTGTACCCATTTCGAACACATAATGAAATTTCATTTTGAAGCATATCTATAACCTACATACATATGTACATATGTATATATGAATAAACTTACGCTTTAATTGTCCTATATAGCTTTTTAGCAGATTGAGGGTTTGGTTGCGACAACATTAGAATGCAGGTTATCGCCAGGGTTGGTTGTTCGACTTTCGGTGCATCGAAGCCTAGGATTAAGTCTTTGAACGTTTGAAATTTATTAGCGTTGTGGGGGTGGGTCGCGTAAGTGCAAGTATAAAGGAGGCTTTCACGCGCGCCCATATATTACCGGCTCGTCGGGGATCAGCGGGCTCTACAAACTCTACCACCCTTCTCTCCCCCTTCCATTGAACGTCCCAAAAATACCACCATCGCCACCATTGACTCGACTGAAACACCAGCATCGTAAAAAGCCGAAGATTTTGGTCGATACAGTAAAAAGTCTTCGCCAAAGCTTTTCAAACTGTTGGGACAAAGACGCTTCACAGTTGGTATCATAAAAATAAATTCTTCGTCGTACTATTAGAAACTTAATTGAATAACTAATTAATTTAGTGCTAAAGATCTTAAGAACGGAATTCAAACTTTCGACGAATTTTCATTTTTATTTTCGGTTAATATATGTAGGTATTCGAGTGAGGTAAAAAGTGACACAATAAATTATACGTGAGCTGTTTTTAGAACGATACGATAGTCAAAGCTACATATAATCGATATTATCCAATTTTTTTGGGTTCGATTAGGTTAAGTTAAGCTTTTCGTCGTATTATTAGAAACCCAATTGAATAACAAATTTATTTAGTTATGAAGATCTCAAGAATCAGACGGAATTCGAACTTTCGACGAATTTTCATTTTTGTCTTCGAGTAATATGGATATACATTTGAGTGAGGTAAAAAGTGGCACAAAAAATTATACATGAGCTGTTTTTAGAACAATACGATAGTCAAAGCAACCTAGAATCGACAATTATTTCATTTTTTTGGTTTGATTGGGTTAAGTTACAAAGCACACTACAGTTCTAAACTTTAGATGATCAAAAGGAGTTTTTGGAATGAAACAATAGAGCATTCTATCTTTGGAAAATCTAAAGACCAATGTGAACTGTTTTATTTTTGATAGTATGCCAAGTTTTTGAATGATTTATGTGTATTTATACAGCCAAACAAACAAACTTTCCGCATTCCCTATATATGTAGGTACCCATTGCCGGGTTAGGTATATTATCTGTGGAGTTAATTCGTATACGTTTCGCTGTATGTACATATGTACATACATATGTTTATACATATATGCCGATGTGGAAAGATAGAGCGTTTAGTGGAGGCGTAAGTTAGCTAGTCAATAACGGGCGCATAACGGCGAACGGTCGTTACGCGGATCATACAAATGGGCCGTTTAACGGCCGAGTGTGTGTTTGTGTGTGTGTGTGTATGTACGTCACGTTAGTGGAATCTACTCGCACAGCGAATAGCCGAACGCTTCGCACAACGAATGGACCAAACCGAATGCAATAAATCGATACTCGTATGTTAGTTTCGATTAATTTCACATTTGAAAGTTTCGTTTGGGTCGTTAAATCGAATTTTTTATTTGATAATCAATTTCGCGACGAAAAATGTTAATCGAATTATTCAATTAGCGCTCAGTTAACGCGCGCGCCACTTGATTGAAATAACATTTGCGTTTTTCATATTCGATCATTTCGGCTACGATTTTGTATTGTTATGCAAATTTTTCTTGTTGTTTTTTTTTTAATTTTGCAACGTTGAAGATCAATAGTGATTCCCAAAGCTTTGTTCAATATCAAATCGGACAGGAATGCAATAAAAACAAACATCAAAATCACGTGTCCGATGTTGTCGTGTGCACGTGTGTAGTTTTTATCGTGCATAAAGGGGGCGGTACAGGTAGTTTCAATAAAGACCACCTACCTACGTCTATTTCACGAATGATTAGGCAATGTGAACGACAAGGGTGTGAGTCGACCGTTGCCAATAGCAGAATTGTCTGCGATGTGGATTGGAATGCAAAAAATTCATATAATAAATATAAAACATGGAATACGTAAACTGAGTTATTCTGTTTATTGATCAATCTCTGATTTGACTCGCTGGTTCGTTGTAATATACATTTTCGATAATTTTAACCTATAGATATGAATCTTAGATAGATATATTTTGTCACAAAAACAATATATTTTATCATCCGAATTTGGTATTCGATAGTCGGATAGACCGGTCGAAGGAGGTAGATCAGACACGACGCTCGTTTTCCCCGGTTTAATTTCGTGTCCCTAATGCGTCCCTGGGTGTAGGGGTCGACACGCGTCGTAACAGTCGTAGAGCACACCTGACTCACGTGCCAGCCTCGTGCGTTCGGCAACCGGCGTGTGCCATCCCTGTTTATTTTCATTAGAGCCACGGGGCCGGGCGATGACGCGCATTAATAAGCGGCCATTGCGCTTTCAATACGCACTAATATTTTTATTCGAACTGACAGGTAGAAACGATCACCTCGAGATGAGCAAGCGAACTGGAACATTATTAAAATGGGGGTATGCACGCGTGTGTGTGTGTGTAATTGTATTCCTAATACTAATAATTGCGCGTTGACAGTGTCATTGGATGGCTATCATTTACATATATGCCTATGTATACCGATATTATATTCAACTTAACTTATGATTGCGCGGCCAAAACAAATGATGGTTGTGACTGTCCGAGATTGACGACTTTGGTTAGTTATCGAATGTTTATCCCAAGGAGCCGAGATGGTGACGAAGCTCATTGGTTCGGACCCAAATAGCTGCGCAGATCGACTCTAAATCGGTCAAGCTTCGGATGTTTTTTAAGTTGGATGTGAAACGTGGATGCTGAATTCAAGAATGTTACGTAATATCCAGTGCACACAGAGAAGCGTAGAAAGATGTATGGTTGGTATAACAAGAAGGGGAATAGGTACATGGGTAAGAAACATGATATAGCGGAACGTGTGAAAAAGCTGGTGGCAGTGAGTTGGATACATAACGAGAAGAATGGATGGCAGATGGACGCGAGAAATACTGGAATAGTATCCGAGAGGATGTGAAAGAAAGCAAGGTAGATTAAGTGGATGATGGGCTGAAGAATTGAGAAGAATGTGTCGAGTCAAATGGATGCAGATTGCTCAAGACAGTCAGGAATGAAAGAGGTTTGGAGAGGCCTTCATCCAGCAGTGGATGGTGAACGGGTGAAAATGATGATGATAGGTATTTATAATTATTCTTTTAAACCTCTATTTATCAATGTTTATGAAATACAATATGTAAAAAAATCGGGTGTGGCCAACCCATGACTTTATCCATATATTTGAGGAACATGAAGAGTAACCAAAAACTGAAAAAGTCAAAAAACCGCGAACAAATAAAAATAACAGGATTTTTGACTTATTTATAAGAAAAAAAATCACTCTTCCGGTTGAGAGATTTTAATGATTTTTTTTCACAGATTGTAATTAGCATAATGATTATCTTATTACGATATTATAAATATTCTAAATATTTATATGGGCGAAAAAATAAAAAAAAAAAATCTCGTTCAAGAGTAAATTGCAATTTCCGGTTGGCGGATGTTGACCAAAATCGTAATATCTCTTACAGCTTAGGTGAAAATAATATATATGAAATTTCAGCTCGATAGACTTGATAGTTTCGGAGAAAATGTTAAAACGTACACTGGCACTCCGACACACAGCCATACATACCTACAGACATTTTCCAGAAATCATGAAAACGTGATCTGGGGATGATACCAGATACAGATCAGTCAAAATCTCTAGGTCGAATTTCTGCACTATCACAATACTTTATCCAATTAGGATAAAGTAAGAAGACCATTTCCGAGAAATGACGTCGGAAAATATTGAATCGAATTGTTAGCTAGGAAATATTTGTATTATTGTAGTTAAATTTTCAATTAGAACTCGTATTTTCCATTGAAACGAGTGTATTTACTCTCGTAATACGTGTGAAATTGCCGCATTTTTGTATACGAACTTTGTATAATGAATTATTTGTGACAAAAATGAGCAAAATGTCAAAAAACTCGGTATAACTAAACTTGTTAATATGTAATTTTGATTAAATTTCCAAGGCTATAATTTTATGAAGCAGTCAGCGGAGAATTGGCCTGCTCCACAATTTAAATTAATTACTTTTCATATGAGCACATTTGAAATACCTTGTAGGTAATTAAAAATAAAATTTAGTGCAATTCTTAATTCGTCGTATGTGGTCACATTTCCGCCGACCGTCTCAGTTCGGCATTTTGACAGTTGGTCGTTTGATGTTTTTTGATGGGGTTTTCTCGGCGGAAATAACTAACGCGCCGACCCTGCGCCCGTAGATATAAATTCATTAGATATATACGTATTTCGAAAGTTAATATCTTGTCTAAGGATGATCAAAGAAGAGCGGCGGGGGCGAACACTTGGCGGCATTAGCGAGGGCGCGCGACAACCACTAGAGCCGGGTCTGTGTGATGGCGATGGCGATGGCGATGGGTAGAGAAGCGGGAGAGAGAAGCCGCGACGCCAGCAGCCATCTTGTCTCCGGGGAGGCTGGCCGTAGTGCAGTTTCATGTCGGCATTACTCTTGATTTCCTGTCGTGACATTTAGAGGGAAAGCGACGCGGATATAAATTTCACCGGCGCCACGACGCCGCCGACGCTGTGCCGCCGACGGCGAAACTTGTTAAGCTCAAAAAGAGAAAAAAATATATATACTATATCCACCCATACAGCGGGGAAAAAAGCTCGCTCGCAGTGAGCGAGCTTTTTTTCGCGTGAAAGCTTTCGCCGGAATTTGGATTATGGACGAGCGGCGTCTTGAGCGTCTCAAGCGTAACGCCATTATCTATTTATTAAAAAAGTTCGATTATAAAATTTCAATATATCACAACGGAATTTCCGATTATCGAAAGCTCATAATCGCTTTCAATATTATATATACATATATATATATATATGTATATATATATTATATATATAATAGCCGAAATCCGTCTGTCTGTCTGTCCGTCTGCTGATAACGCTCGACTCGGTGAAGACTTAAATTCAAATTTAATAAAAAAAACCTGAACGTCGCGAGTGGAATTTGAGCCCGTGATCACCAGGTTGAGAGGCCTCCTATAATTTGAGAATATTAATCCTTAGTAGGTTCGCGACTTTGCTAAACGGTTACGTAATCAATTACGTCAAATACGTCATTTGATATTCAACGGGCTAACACTAGTTATATACGTATCTAATAGCCTAATTCCGTCTGTTTGTCTGTCTTTTCGTCTGCTGATAACGCTCGCCTCGGCAAAGGAAAAAACACGAACGTCGCGAGTGGGATTTGAACCCGTGATCGCCAGGTTGGGTGAGTTAGCGGTAACGCGTTCACCCAACACCGGTGATGGGAGGCCTCCTATAATTTGAAAATATTAATCCTTAGTAAGTTGGCGACTTTGCTAAATTGTCAAACACGTTCGTTGATATTCAACGGGCTTAATTGTGGTTATAATGTCAGTTACTCGCATTTATTTTATACCTATACTACCGTGCTCAATTTTACCTCACCCAACCTAATACAAAAGAAAATCATTTAATTTAAAAGACTTCTAGTCGACCGGGCAACTCCTCCTACTCGAATTCATTGAATGCAAATAAGGTCGAAAAGGGACGTTGTCTTGGTGGAGTGGCGGTGGAATTGCCCGATCTAAAAAACTAAACTACCCGTCACATGACGGTGAATTCTTACCCCAACTCCCACTCATGTGCGACGATTTGTACTATAACGGTGCAGCCCTTGACCCGTTTGAAAGTTTGCGAATGTGAGTATGATCATAAAATCGCGTTGTCGACTCGCAAAAGCGGGTTGTAGCCAACACAAAAATGTTGTTATTTTGGCAATGCTAGCGTGACCGTAACGACCCAGGCAGGCAGTAATACGTAATAATACAGTAAAACGCTAACACAAAGTAATAAAAATGACTTCACATCAAATTATATACCGTTGTTTAAAAGTTGCAGTATTAAGCTTTCAAAATATGTGTATGATTGGCTAATTGCATTTCATTCACTTTATTTAGACTTATAGAGGTTATAAATACAATTCATTTTTTAGGAAAAAAATTCAATATTTCAATACAAAAAAAATCACTTAATTTAAATACGTTTTCATCATACATATGTACATTGTAGGTACATACATAACATCAATTTTATTATTTTGAGAATTATACTATACATAGGTACAATAACTATATTGGCAAACAAAATTGACGCAGCTTAAATAAAATATTTACACACATTGATAAAAAAACACGTAAAAAACTAATGCCCATGCGGTGGGAGTGATTAGGCGCGTGGCGCATGTTTATTATCCAACGACGGGTGCATCTAATGCACATCCGATTGCACACAATGAAATTATCGTCGGCTTGCATAAAAGTCACAGTGAAAATTGAGCAGATGCAAAGGTGTTAAACGGCAAAGGCCCCACTCGCCGAATGACCCCACAAATTATACGATCAACCCCTTCGAGTTCGACAGTGCATTTTAATATTACGGAAAAACGTAATACACACACACTAAAAGCACAAACGAGATAATTAATGACTCGGTTATTGTACTCACAGTAAATAAAATCGATTATATCTTGCACGGGAGGGGGAAAGGCTTTTCAAGTCACGGAGACTATGTGGATGTGGAGGTGACATTTATAACTCAATTAATCATAATTAATTTGCAAGATCCAACGGATCAAATCTTATTCGTTGTATTCCGCTGTCAAGTGCTACGACGATTTACTTTTATTTTATAGAATTTACATTTCTAAACAATACAAGGTTTATTTTTATAATAACTACAATTTAATACCAAAATATTCATCTGAAACATCAATATGAAAAAACGAGATATCCTTACCGCTTTTATATAATTTTTAATTCTGGTGCGCTGATCATGAGTATTGAAAATTTATTTTTTATTTTTATTAAATTGTTTTGTTTTGTTGGGTGGAAGTTAACCAACAGGTCTAAGAGAACAGTCAAGTTGCTTGGAAACTTTTTCAGGTCTAAGAGAACAAAGATCCAGACCCAATAACAGGTTAACATAGGAATAATGGATAGGAGGTGCCAATTTTTGGTGGAACTGTCTCACAACTACGATCATCATCATCATCATTTTCAGCCGTTGCTGGATGAAGACCTCTCCAATCCTCTTCCATTTCTGTCTGTCTTGAGCAATCTGCATCCACTTGAGTCCACACATTCTTCTCAATTCATCAGCCCATCTTTCACTCGGTCTGATATGACGGACAACAGTCTTTGACTCATTGTAGTTTTGCGTCTCCACCTTTTCCCCACCTTCGTATATAGCGACGCCTATTCGGTCTACCATGCTTTCTTTCACACCCTCTCGGATACCTTTCCAGTAATTCTTATGTCCATCTTCCATCAATTCTTCTCGCTATGTGTCCAGCTCATTTCCACTTCAACTTTTTCACACATTCTGCTATATCTGCCACTTTGGTCATACCTCTTACCCAATTTTTTTTCTTAAGATAAATTGGCAAATTCTTACAGGTAATTTAGATAATCTAGATTTGATAATTTTACAAATCTTACCAATGACGATAATCGTGATCGAAAAATCACCGAAAAAATCAATTTAACATGCGAGGATCGAACTCCGGACCTTCGCTCAAAAGATTAAAGGCTGAAAAACATATATGTAGGTATACATACAGGCGAATTCTAGCATAAACGGCCGATTTGAATTTAGAAATGTTCAGATCTTGCCAATGACGATAATTTATGTCGAAAAAACCGTCGAGATTGGAACTCTGGACCTTCACTCACGCTGAAACCACTGAGCTATCATTTGGCTATTAGTGCAAGCCGTGTCTACTTATGTATATACATAAAATTATTTTTCATTTAATTTGTTTATAGCCAATGACTCTTATGTATAATTACGACTTGTCCTTTGACCCACGCTCGTGTTTATTCGCACTCTCCGGACAGATTACTTTATTCTGTTTTTAATGTCACTGCTGAGGCAAATTTTTAAAACTGAATGATGGTGATTGTGAGTGTGAACGCTTTGGTGTCACCTGAGCCGGTTGCCCTACGGAGCAATTGTTGACTGGAGAGCGATCTTAATGAACACATGTTCGGGACCGACGCTGATAAAGAGGTAATTTAAGTGAGCTCGGGAGACTGCTCGCACCGAGGCAAGCTCCCGCAGGAGCGACAGGGATGCCAGCCAATTTATTAGTCCAATTTAGAAGTTGCCAGCCCTAACCGACACTCCGATATCCACGCCTAATCAGTGTCTGTGTGTATCGCCTAACAAAACACACGATCAAACTTTCAGCTGATTCGAAAACATCGATAATTACGCGAGCCTATTGAAAATATGTATGATCGGTTTTGAACCACTCTCGCATAATCCATTCACTAATGTATGTAGTTAATTTATAATAAGAATCCCATAAACACGTAGGTGAACATTTGGAACGAATATAATTGTGTCTGCTTTTTTCTAGTTTGAAATTATTAAGGACTACTGTTTGATTAGAGCTGATACGCGTTTCACGTATTTTGAATTAGGTCGCGTTTGGTATTATCCTATGTACATATGTATGTATACACTTTTAAAGACATAGTATATCGATCATGTCCTTATTATTCATTATCAATTTATTTATTTTTATTTGATTGCATCTAATAAATAAGGCAGTGACCTATTTTCTCAGATAACAAAATTATACCCATGGATAGGTACGGACTTTGCCTATACCAGGGGTTCTTAACCTTTTGCGGTAGCGGGCGCATTTGAGATTTAGAATAATAGTCGCGGGCGAACGCCGGATTAAAAAAAAAACACGATTTATGTATTATATGTTACATTTATTATATAATTACTAAATTATTATTAATCGTTAGACATTTATACGCCTGTGAGGGCATTTACAAAAGAAGCACAAAAAACCCATACAGTTACATACATACATATACAAAATAAAGAGATAAAATACAATAAAGAGTAAAAAAATATTCAAAAAAATAACATAAATGTTTATATATTTACAATTTCAATAAACAATATTCTTAAAAAATACTATCAAGATTAAATTTGGATTTTTTTGTTATTGAATACTTTGTAGCGGGCGCATGAAAATAGCTCCGCGGGCGCAGGGTTAAGAACCCCTGACCTATACAATGATATTTTTATTCACTTGTCTAAATTAAAAGGAAAAAACTAATTAATGCAAAGCCAAATAGGTATCTACTAGAACAATGGTCGGGAACCTCTTTCGAGCTAAGAGCCAAATTAGGGAAAACCTTGCAAATCTGGTAAGTTTGGCAGCCGCAACATATTATCTACGGATTATCCTATATTTAAAATGAAATTAATGAAATGGATGGCTATCTTCGCGATATTTATTAATGTTCGACAGTTTATTATTAAAAAGTATTATTGAATAACGATTTAATGCTTTTTATAGCCATAAATTTATATGTAGAAATAGGATTCATTTTAATTTTGTATAAATTGTGTGTCAACGTTTTGTGTTTTGCGCAAAACTTTGGATGACAGCGAGAGCCGCAGGTTTTGACACAAAGAGCCGCATGAGGCTCCTGAGCCGCCGCTTCCCCTCCACTGTACTAGAATGATTATGAACAAAAAATCGTTATTATCGTATTAAATGTAATAATATTTACCATACAACAGCACAGGTTCTATCTGGCTTAAACATGGGTTCTTCGCTTATTCACATACGTCCTTTATCCGTGTAGCATTTCAATTATTCGCATGTTCATTGTGTATTTTATGTACTGGCGAGGATATTATCGGCGACATATGTCACTGTTGGGATATAGTGTTTAGATACAATGTCGCGATCGGTATGCGATAGCATTCGCGGAATGCGACCCTGTTCAGTTGGGGTTGGGGTGGGTGGTTGGCAAGGGGGTGGGATTGTATGTTGCGTTTGATCTCGATGAACGTCCCACTAATTGAATCAAAGGCAGCGGCTAACCGAGCCGTTGAAGCACAAAGCAGGAATTTCATAGAGGATCCAGAGACAACGACGATGACAACCCAACAACCCCACCACTACGCACGTGGACGCATACCCGAGAAAATGCCTTCAATATCGATAAAAATATCCACACCAGTGTAAAAATTGACACGTATCGCTTGTAATCCATCCGTTGCCGTTGAAAGTTTCAGGATTCGCGTTAATGTGTGTATGTGCAAAGGAAAAGATAATGTGAAGTGTATAAAGGAGTCTGTTCGCGATGACGAGAGATTTACGTAAGCCCCGAGTATTGAAACACATGACCGAGCCGTGATGGATTTGCGCACCATTACGTATTCAGCGGATGCTTCAGCTGAAACCGAACTCTCAAACTGTTACCATTCATAAAAATTATATATTCGTAAGCAATGTTCGTTCTATGGCGATAACCGTTGAAATGTTCGCTCAAGGGCCTGATTTTTATATCACTGAAGTGCTGGTGCATATTATTATACCATGTAGACAGCGCTGAAATTCTCGTCAGGTAATAATATTTCGAACTCGATTCTTACTAACAATAAGTGCAAATCGTAATAAAATCATTCTTCTTGTCCATAACTATACAGCGAAGAGGTTTAATCTAAAACAAACTAGTACGCGTACACATATTTCATGAAATTAGCACTCTTTTTTTATCCGGATCTTATACCACTTTACATGTTGGTAGGTTTTCCACGTTGTAAAAAAAAGTATTAAAAATGCTCATTTGCTCAAGAATACATTTATTTTACTGAACGCACTCACTGTTTTGTGCTCAGTAGGTACTTTATTATACGTTATATCTGAATACAAATATCATAATTAGTTACAAATGGGTTTTGGATTACTAGAGTGACCTTTGAAACTGTTTGAAATAATTTCAAAATCATACTTCCGATGTATGTAAGTTTAACAAAAACTATTGAATTTTATTGAATCGTTTATTGATCGGGTTCCACCAAAATATTAATACATATGTAATTATGCAAAATAGTAAACGTTCACTCCTTTGGAAGCTTTCATTGAAACTACTGCGGTTATCTTCGTGTATTCGAGGCTTCTCCAATTAGTCGGGTACCCTTTGACCTTAACCCTCAAATCTCACCTTGCACTTACGACACGTCGCATATTTCGCCATTTTGGAGCACATACGCAGATATTGCGACCTTGACGCTTGTCGCATGTGTAACAAAAATGGACGCCTTCGGATTGGTGTGCGATTTCCCAATAAGCCTCCCGGCTCGGTGTAAATTTGTACGCCAAACAGTGGCAGCCGCGTTTCTCACAAACTACCGGTCTTACGTGCAACACTCGACTCCATTACGCGCTAGGCTAAGTGCTTGCGCAAACGGCTACACATTTTAATTTGTTGCGCAAACACGCTCCGTGACTCAGTCGAAAATATCAGAAAATCTCGCGTTGCGTAACCTGTGTGTGCGTGCGTCTATCCACTACATGGATAGGCACATGGATTTCTGGAAAACGAGTCTGCTCTGTATGTATTTGGGGAGAACGACGGAAAACGGTCGGTTATTTCGGACGGGAGGCTGGTAGGTGAGTGTATGTATAGGATAGGGGAAGGAGAGAGCTGGGGGTGGGGGTAGGGATAGGGGGAGGAGACCTGTGGGATTCGAGACCCGGGAACATAAACTGGGGGCGCGCTAAGTCCGGTCGACAGTTTATGGAATCGAAACCCGTAAAATAGAACGAGCTCCGGAATCGCTGCCACCTTTTATACTGGGGACTGGCTTATGTGTGTGTCGACGTGCGTTTAATTCCACATTAAATTATAAAGGTTCGTGTCCACACTTCTGTTTGGAAAATCTGATTGGAATGTTCGTTTAAATGTGACGCTGGACACGAGTGGTCGTTCAGACGGCAAATGGTCAATAATAATTGAATCATTAGAAATTTCGGCAATTTTTATCGGATTTGTATTGCAATAATATTCAAGTTAAAAGGTTCGTATTAGCAATAGTATTAGGATATAAAATAAGCTAAACGATTTACATTATAAATGTTGACAAAATATGTAGGTAAAAACAAACTTTTAGATTCACTAAAAATTGAGCAAAACCTATGAAGTTTCAGTGTAATTTGGATAAACGGTTTTTGAGTTATAAGCGATTCTAACCACAGACACACAGACCTACAGATATTTTCCAGAAATCAGTAAAACGTGATCGGGGGATGATACCCCAAACAAATCAGTCAAAATCTCGAGGTTGAATTTTTGCACGATCACAATACTTTATCCGATTAGGATAAAGTAAAAATGTACCATAGTACATATGAAAGCGTTTTATATAATATATAATTTTTCATCTGTGTTATTTACTAGATGCAAAGATTAGCACAAACAGAGCATCAGTATACTGAGTAGGTATCGTATTATTCAGGAAAAGCTTTAATATTTACGAATACGAAGTATACGAAGAATACGAATCTGGAAAAACCATGCATAAATTAAATCGTTTTTCCTGATGTTCCCAAATTAGAAATTTTATCACGTTTTCCTAGTAAAATATGAATAAAGTAACAATGAGATTCATCACAATAATTTAATTGGTAAACGGTGTATCTATACGAGAGAAACATTCAATTTTTAAACCATTTCTATCAAGTGGATCAAGATGATGGAATCCGAACAATATCATTTGCTAGGAATATTTCTAGAATGGGAGAATATTGAAAATGTAATAAAATGTCACGAGTAGTATTCGAGCAATTCAAATTGTTTTTACTCTCGAACGATATACGTATGTACCTACACGTTGTGAAACGTACTGCTGAGAAGCACTTGTTTGAAGAAAGGCATAAATTGTATGTAAGGCAGTGGTCGGGAACCTTTTTCGAGCTAAGAGCCAAATTAGGAAAAACCTCACAAAATTGGTAAGTTTGGGAGCCTCGACACACTATTTTCAAAATATATATTCATAATTAAATCAAATGTTACTCACCAATCATTAATGACATGGATAGTACGTTACTTACCTTAAAGTTCTACAGTTTATTACAAAAAAACACAGTTTAATCCGAAAAACGATCTTAAAGCATTTTATAGTCACATGACGTTGTGGAAATGGGATTCATTTTGATCTTGTGTAAATTGTGTGTCAAAATTTTGTATTTCACGCAAAATGTTGGATGACAGCGAGAGCCGCAGGTTTTCATATAGAGAGCCGCATGCGGCTCCAGAGCCGCCGGTTTCCGACAGCTGATGTAAGGGTTTATTTAATTTAATAAAATAAGCACGTATTAGACTGTCACCGTTGAATTTCAAGCGATCATAGGTTAAAATTAAATATTCAAGTTCACACCACTCATCGAATGCGTTCAAAGAAGGTGAACTGAGATGGGTTTCGGCGGTGATAAAACGATCGAATATTCGAAAGTGAATGGATATTAGATCTAGGCAAACGCTTTATTACCAAAGTTACCCCTTCGACTGTCCTACCTCATCCCCTATCCTTGGGGAGCTCCCATGGGGACCCTAAGGCACCCCCGTGGGGCAGCTACCCCGAGCAGACACGGCTTGTCCATTATTGGTGCAGACAGGTGACGTCATGCGTCTTGATATAACACCCACACACTATATTCTGAGAGAATTCTCATAGTGATGGATCAATTTGGACTATTCTCTGATATATTGTTGGCGATCATCGCTATTCATAATAATCGTCACGTTTGAATTAAGCCGACAAAACGCAGTTTAAAATAGTAGATCATTCAATTGAATCCAATACTGCTGTTCAAAGATGGAGTACACATTAGTTGTTGATCATTTTGATGTCAGATTATTCTTCTATGTGTACTATGTTGCCTCAATCGTTAAATCAATAGCCTAGAAGTAAAAGTACTGGTTACTTTTGTACCTATCTATAAAATCACAATATCTCTTAAAGCTAAGGTGAAAAAAAAAAAAAACTATAGATATAGATTTTATGAAATTTTTTTGACTACTTGATAGCCGGAGCAGTTTCGGCCGAAATATTCTGTGGTAAACTTTTCGACAAAAAAAAAACCCCTACTTCCGGTTGACTGATTTTAATGATTTATTTTTTCGTAACTAGCAATTTTTCTCAGGAGTAGAACATTACAATATTGTGACGATACTACATATTTAAAAGGCCGAAAAAAATTAAAAACAAAACAAATCGTTCAGAAGTAAACTGCCATTTCCGGTCGTAAGATTTTGACTAAAATCACAGTATCTCTTACGGCTAACGTGAAAACTATAGATATGAAATTTCAACTCGATCGATGTGTTAGATTCGGAAATATTCTGTGTTAAACTTTTCGACAAAAAAAAAAACCTACTTCCGGTTGACTGATTTTAATGATTTATTTTTCAAAAATAATAAGTTATCTCCTGATTATAACATTACAATGTTGTGACGATACTACATATTTAAAAGGCCGAAAAAAAAAAAAAAACAACAAATCGTTCAAGAGTAAACTGCCATTTCCGGTCGTACGATTTTAACTAAAATCACAGTATATCTTACGGCTAACGTGAAAACTATAGATATGAAATTTTAACTTGATCGATGTTTTAGATTCGGAAATATGATTTTTAACAGGATTTTTGAATTTTCTGCACGAAAAAAACCCTACTTTCGGATGACTAATGTTGATTAAATTCCTTAATGCTCTCACACCTTACGTGAAAATAATAGATGTGAAATTTCAGCTTGATAGACCTGATAGTTTTGCAGAAAACACACAGACATACACACACACACATAGTACACAGACATACAGACATTTTCCAGAAATCATGAAAACGTGATCAGGGGATGATACTTGATCCAAATCAGTCAAAATCTCGAGGTCGAATTTTCGCACGATCACAATACTTTATCCGATTAGGATAAAGTAATAAAAATACTCACATAGAGAACACTCGACATCGAATGAAAAAAAATATTTTTGACGTTTAAAATTTGCTAGACGATTACGTAAAAGTATTTTAAGGCTTTGAAATATCACATATGTATGTACACATAATAGAAAAAAATCTGAATATTGATTTTGACTAAATTTTGAGTTACAGACCGCAATAGTCAAAAAATTTTTTTTTTTTTTTTAAACGCTCATATCTCATAAACGAGAGCTAACCAACAAATTTCATTATCATATTCAGATTTAGTGGGTGAGAAATAATAATAATTTTTGGGTCTTCGCTAGGGTAACTGAAAAACGTGATTTTTTGTTGCACAGTGTAATTAATCCAAATATGATAATAGGTATTTTTCTGAACAGGGGATGATACCTGATACAAAATCTCAAGATCGTATTTTTGCACGATCACAATACTTTATCCGATTAGGATAAAGTAAAGATTAATTTTAATAAAACTAAAATTATGTTTAATGAATTTTGCACACAAATCGTAGTCACAGTAGATAATAATATTTTAGAGATAGTCGATAGTTATTTATACCTAGGACAATTGGTGAAAGAACAAAAAATAAAACGAAGAATGAAACTAGGATGGAGTGCTTTTGGAAGAATGAACATAGTTTTTAAATCCAACATTCCGCTGTGCTAAAAAAAGAAGGCATACGACCAATGCGAACTGCCAGTTATGACGTATGGATGTGAAACGTGGATGCTAAGTTCAAGAATGCTACGCAAGATCTAGTGCACATATGTAGAAGCATGGAAAGATGTACATATGTATACTTGGTTATAGCAAGGTAAAAGGAATACATATGTAGGTAAGAAGTATGAACAAAGTGGCAGATATAGCAGAACGTGTGAGTAAGTTGGACACTTGGACACATTGCGAGAAGAATGGATGGAAGATGGACGCGAGAATTACTGGAATGGTATCCGAGAGGATGTGAAAGAAAGCAAGAGTCAAGTGGATGCAGATTGATCAATACAGACAGGAATAGAAGAGGATTGGAGAGGCCTTTATCCAGCTGTGGATGGTTAACGGATGAAAATGATGATGATGATGGTGAAAATGCATATTGGGGTAATAGATTCACGGTCAACAATGAATAGTTTTCAAGTTTGTGTAGTAGTAATGGTTGTTTTGAACTGTTTAGTAGATTATTTGCATTCATGAATTACGATGAATGAAACTTCTGCGATATAATCGAGTTATACTTATTATTGTTGGAATATATTCAATGATTTTTCAGATGAAAAAATAAACTGAAAATTTAATATAGCACACGCTAGTGGACCCGTACGGACTGACAGTAATTTTTCAGGGGTCACCAAGCGGTGGCCACGTGATTTATGGTGTCAGGGGGGGCGAGCGATATTAGCACCATCCATTTGTGGTGCATTACCCCACACCCCTGTGGACATTATCGGGGCGTTTTCCAAATGGTGATGACGTTACGAAGAATCACTTTTGCACCGTGTATTTTGTCGGCTTTTATCCACGATAAAAGGCCACGATACTAAAACAGCATTTATGTAAGGCGTGATTTATTTGAATTTCGCACTCGAATCCGAGGACGCGCACACAACGAATGTCGCGCGCTTTTCGCGCGGAAAAGCCCGGCCATTTTGCCGGTTTCGCTTTTCATTTCAGAGATCTTCTCGGGCCGTTTTCATCGGCTCGAAGGCTTAGCGGTAATAGTGTGAAATTTTTCGAATCGCCAATTCACCGACAGTGATTTTTGGCACGTTTTTTTTTTCGGGGGCCGCCGTCGCGGTGGGGTTCCTAAGGCCCATCGCCGCGTCGGGATCATACAAATGGGCCTTTTAAACCCTTAACTGCCATTATTTGTTATTCGTTCGCTCTCTTTATGGGCCCTTTTATAGCTGTTCGGGATTCATGTATGGTGATATTAGATTGGATCGTTCCAATTGAGAGCGAGAATTATCCTTTTTTTATAGTAACGTCCCATTGCTTAAAATAACAAAGAATTTTAAATGAAATTCTAAAAGTACCTAATTATTAATATGTATATGTAGTGGCGCAGGAATCTGCCTGGCTGGCTGGGTAGCCTAGCTGCGGAACGCACGCATACTCGGCACGGCAGGTACACATACGCCCACTCATTCACATGACACGGGTTGCGCAAAGCGCTCACAAATATTCATGACATGGTGACCACCCGATGATACTGTCAACAGGCAGTTACTAGTTTTTTTTATTATAAAAGTGCCATTTACAAATAAAGTTTTTGAAGAGAAAAGATCTGGGGCTCGATTCCCGTACGTCGAAATGGTTTTCGACCTTAATTATCGTCATTGGCAAGATTTAGATATTCCTACATACATATGTACATATGTACGAGTATATCCAGATCAGCCGCCTCCGTATAGAATTTGCCAATTTAGTTTCACCAAAAATTGGTACCTCATATCCATTATTCCTAGTTTAACCTGTTATTGGGTCTGGGATCTTTGTGTTCTTAGTTATGTTAGATAAACTTTCTTCAAACAACAAAATAAAATAAAAATGGAATAATTCATACTTTTTAATGAATTCTGATTTGACATGATTTTCGATGGCTTAAAGCAGCGGTCACCAACCTACAGCCCACGGGCCAGAACCGGCCCGCGAGAGATTTTCATCCGACCCAAGGAAAAAATTGACCTGATTGGGGACCCCTGGCTTAAAGTTTAAATACTTAAGTCGTCGAAAATCTTTCTCGAACAAATTGAATAAATATAAAAGTCATTTTGAAGCCCTACCCAAAATGTACATTATGACTATAATATTAGTGTTTTCTGTTGTTTATTGAAGGGTTCAATCGTCTATGATAACAAAAAAAAAAAATTGAAAAAATACCGTTTGCATTGAGTCGCTTTCTATTTGTTAGCTCGTCGAATCTGCCTGCATTCCCCTACAAGCCATAGTCTTTAATTTGTTTGACATTACATTTTTCGCCCTGATTTGTTTTTTGCCATATTAATATTTATAATATATTTTTTATGACGCGGCAGTGTGGGGGAGAGCAGAGGACACAAATCCTATGGTTATTACGTATTAAGTGTCTGCTGGATGGAAATGGGAAGTTAGTAGTGGCTGGCTGACCAAATGACAATTGGAAAACTTTTCTATCGTCTGCTTTATATAGAAAAAAAAAATTGACCGAGGAAAATACTGGAAAAAACCCAATGTAAGGTAAATATCATCGCGTTTAATGTTTAAAATTTGCATCCGCAGTGTTTACGTTAAAAAAAAAGTATTTATTACATAATTTATCACGCTGTGACTGTACTACGTATTTGTTGTATGAGTGCATATAATTTCGAATGCAGTAGCTTCGTAACAGTTTGCAAAAGTACACGAGTTTGGTTTTTACCGCTGAGTACAAAATCTAGTTTCTGCTTTTTTATGCCGCATGAAAATAGAATGACCACATTCAGACTTTGATTCTATAAAACTAAACGTTATTTAGCTCAGGAGTGTGTATTTTATTGCTATGTATATTCATATGTACATATGAATATACATAGGTACATTGTATACTAAACAAAATGAAATTTATATAAAATAAATACTGATTGTTTCTTTCACTATAATTTCTGAAAATGTATGGTGGTTTTTTTATTTAAAAAATTGGAAATTATAGCTTTTCTTTTGTACATCTATCGAAAAGTTTTCAAATTTTTTGATACTACAATGGTTTGAAACTTAGATGAAAACATATTTTTGAAAAGCAAAATATATATATATTATCATTATTTTGTTTGTTTACTGCCATCTATGCACATATATTAAAATTTTTCTTCTAGTGTGGGTAGTTTAATTTATTATAATAAATACTTATACTGCAATGGAAAAGGTTTTACTTCTTTCCAAAATATCAAAATGACATCTTTACAATATTTTCTGAACTAAACATTCCGGATTTCAGGACATTAAAAGGGATATACAATGTATAATAAAACTAATTGAAGAATGATATTCAAAGATTTTTGTATAGATGGCACTCTTTTATTGGGGGATGTCATTTTTAATATACATTTTAGAAAATTTTGGCATAAAAAAATTCGATTAAGATGTATTGGGAGGGATTTAAATAAAAGGAACTGTATGTCGTATACATAACAGCATTTAAAAAGTTGTTTATTGCACATATTATATACAATATATACACATACAACTTAATTACTAAAATACTGCCTTATAGAGTACTTTTTTTATATTCGGTCAATTTAATATATCGTTATAAAAATATATTTGAAACAATTTACATAAATATATTGAGACGTGAAATTAATTAAAAGCAATAGCAGAAAATTCCACCTTTTGAATATATCCACGATTTTGTATTTTCTTGCTATTCTTCGTTAGCTGTAAATTATAAAAAATATACGTCAAATAAATGCAAATTTCTAAATGAAATTTATTTTAAAAATGGAAAAGATTATTTTTAATGTAAAAGCAAAAGAATCTATTAAATTAAAATGAAACAAGTTTTGATGGTTAAAATGTACAAAATTTCCAGTTATAGGATTTATGTAGAATTTTAATTATATGGTGTTTAGTAATAATACATAATATTTTAAATATCACAGATATTTGAAGATCTAGAAATCTTCGTATACAAAGATATGTACATACAATATGTTTTGACCAATAATTAACTTAATTATTTATAAACTTATGAACAATTACATATAATATAATATACAATTACATATATATGTAGGTATAGAGTTTTAAATGTTCAAAGCTGAAACAAAACAATCAATAATATGTACTTTTATTTTATTCACAGGATGACAATAAAAATTATTTTTTATTGATTAAATTTTATATTGATATATTTATGTATGTACATTAATTCTGAATGTAAGTACTGTATTGTGACGATATTTTTAAGCATTATAACTGTAACGTTATTTTTTATTAAAAACGTTTTACCCTTAAATTGATATTTAGTTGATAATATGTATGTTATTATTTATCGATTAGAAATCAAGACATAACTACCGTCAATGTTAAATGGTCAAAAACTGATATGAAGATTAATGTGATATAATACAATATGATTTCTGATATGTCGTTATGACTTTCAATTTGATATGGTTAATTATGGATCTACTAAAACTATAAACCAAACACAATGAATGGGAATTGAATTTAAAATGAAAATTAGCTATAATGTACGCCCTAAATATTATAAAAAAATTTATATATTTTATTATAAGTAATCTTAGTATGTGTATGATATCTATATTGTCAAAGAAAATATACTGCTTTGATCTTCATTTATACAACACCATCTTTAGTTATACCGTTAATATATTATATTATAACAGTGAATAATTACAAATTTATTATTTCGTCCATTAACCATTAATAATACTTCACATCACATTTATTATGGAATATTATGCAATTGAATGAACACCTTTCACGAATGCACTCAGCAGTGTATTCGTAGCACACGTCAAGTATAACAGAAGACAAACGATCAATTTTGGCTTAGGGTTAGCTCTCGATGTGGCACTTTGATTACCGTGCTGCATGGCAGCAGGAGTTTCACCTGAAAAATTCCAAATTCAAATTTAAAACCGAAACTTCGAAACTATAACCGCAAGTTAACCGAATAGCGAACATGCACAACTCACGAGCGTATACCATACTGTAACACATTCTAAAACTTACTATGAAGAATGTGCACGGTTACACTGTCGGGTTTAGCATTAGCTGGTGCACAAGTATAGTTTCCAGCATGTCTCGGTTCTGCATGTTGAATGACCAATTCGCTAGATTGCCTCGAATGGGTTACGACAACGCCATCTGAAAAATACATTTCAATAAATCAATAAAGGTTCAATTTCCAATGGCATTTTGATTATAAATTGATCTAACCCAGGTCATAATTTATCATTCTATTTTCGTGATACCAAAATAGGTACGTGGGCGGTTCGGTTGATTTTCTAACTTGGCAACTGAGCCTTAGCATCGAGCCCTGTTGAACTATTTTATCTGGTCCACCGATGATCTCAGCGTTTGCTTCTACAAATATAGTATAATATTAATCACTCATTGTTGTGGTACATTCAATTTCATTCAAAGTAAGCTTATATCTTACCCACTATGACCAATTTGACATATAAACTGGTCGGTGGATGTGTAGGTACTTGACATTCGTACATACCAGCATCACCAGGTGCTGCAAAGCGTATATGAAGGGCCCAATCCTGAAATTTCAAAATAAAGTAATTAGAAAAATATGTAATTGGAGTGGATTGTGAGGTAAAATGAAAAAAAAATCGTGTAGAAAGTCAAGAATCTTTCATAGTTTTCAATTTAATAATACATATACATACATAGGTAGAATCATTTTTTACGCACAGAACTATTGCTATTAAATTGTATACAGCTATTTTACCCTTGGATGTCTTCCATGTGCTGCAAAAAATCTCGGATCAGCACTGTATGTAACCAAACCGACCGTCAACAGAGAATGGTTCTTTTTTCGAATCCATGTCACCTGAAATTAAGTTATTCACTAATTAGTGTTTGTTAATATTAAACGTTTTAAAAAAATTTAACCGACACGCTGCAAATTGAGCAAAATTGTATTTGTATAATATTTGAAGCAAGTTCGAAAGAAAGCCTAATGACGCATTTTTTTTTATAAAATTTAATAACGAACCTATTTTAAAGGTTATTTAGTAGGTATAATGAGTTTCAAGTGCTGAAAAAATTTTTTCATCAGTTGTTAAAAAATCATGTTTTAACAACAACTCATTAGTCGAACAGTATTCTAAGAAAATTCGATTGTATGTTTTGTAAGTGGGTAAAAGGATGTAAGTTAAAAAAAACGTTTTTTTCAATCAATTGTTATAATGGTTAAATAAATTCAATCTGAATAGACTTTTTTATCTCGAAAATGTTTCTTTTCATATAAAAGTAATCCTACAAAATTTAGTTTGTAAAAGTCAGCATCGCCGCAAAATGTACAACGAAGGTACATATACCATTAACCTTCAGAGAAAAAAAACATCGAATTTTAAGACCGAAATTCGCAGCAGCGATTTTCTTTCGAAAACTCGAGCTAACGACCCGTCAGCACACACTTCACCCAATCCAGTGTTCACACAACTGATCATTTCCATTCTTGAGGTGTGTTCGGTTCGAGTGGTTCAAACTCGTTTTTGTTTGCACGCTATCTCGCCTGAGCCGTAATTGAATAAGCTCGAAATAGCTCCCGCCGACGACGTGAACGGAAATTTTTAAAGTGATCAACGGCTATACTGAGAGGGGATGTTTGAATACTCGTGCCTATCTGAATTGTGTTTATCTTACGGTGTTTTCAGCTATATCGTTAACTTCACAGTGTAGGATGGCCGTGGTGCCCGTTTGCGCCATGATCGTGGTACAATTGGGGCTCGAGAATATTGTGGAGATGTTTTTGACCGTAGTTTTTTGACCCTTTTTGCTGCCTTTAGTTGGCGTCGATGGAAGTAAGTTGTTTATTCCCTCTTGGCTTTCAGTCTTGCTCGGAGCTTTCTTCGGTTTTTCACTGTTGTGTTGGATTATTGTCGGCGGTTGTGACGTAAAAGCTTCTGAAGAAGATTCTGGAAGAGCCAAAGACGGCAGAGGAGATCTTGAATCCCCACTGTGCCTGTGGGACCTCGCCCAACGATGCACTGAAAAACATATAAAAAAAGCACAATTAAAATCAATGTTGAATACAAAGAGCAATTCACGAACTTTAAACACAATTTGAAAACATGTGACTTATTTTTATAAATCTGAAATCTGTTGTACAGACTTTTATTTTTACTTTATCCTAATCGAATAAAGTATTGTGATCGTGCGAAAATTCGACCTCGAGATTTTGACTGATTTATATCAGGTATCATCCCTTGATCACGTTTTCATGATTTCTGGAAAATGTCTGTACGTCTGTGTGCGTGTGTCTGTATGTGTGTTTTCTCCGAAACTATCAATTTTATCAAGCTGAAATTTCATATCTAATATTTTCACGTAAGGTGTAAGAGACATAAGGAATTTGTTCAACAACAGCAACCGAAAGTAGGGTTTTTTTCGTGTAGAAAATTCAAAAATCCTGTTATCACAGAATATTTCCGAAACTGCCTCACCGATCAAGTCGAAATTTCATAACTATAGTTTTCACGTTAGCCGTAAGAGATACTGTGATTTTGGTCAAAATCCGTCAAATCCGTCCGTTTGGTCAAAAGTGGCAGTTTACTCTTGAACGATTTTTTTTTTTTTTTTTTTGGCCTTTTAAATATGTAGTATCGTCATAATATTGTATTATTATAATCCTAAGACAAATACTCAGTTATGAAAAATAAATCATTAAAATCACTCAACCGGAAGTTGGGTTTTTTTTCTATAGAAAAGTCAAAAATCCTGTTACCATGAAATATTTCTGAAACTACTAAAATTTAAGAGTTGATAAGGCTTTGATCAAAATCCGCCGACGAGAAGTGGTAGTTTTTTTCTATTTGAATATATGCCGATGATCGTATTTTACATACGCGCGTGCACTGAACACAGTAATTTCATGATATGTATGTATGTTGGTTGGTGTGGTGGTGTACATGCGTTTTATTTACTTACGTACTTAAAAAAATAATTTCGTTACTCTTTGTATTCCTCAAATATATGGATAAAGTCATAGGTTGGCCACACCCGAATTTTTTTACGATGTACTTGCTTGGCCACAGTAATGATTTGGGAAAAATTTTGTAAATAAATGAATAAATATGACGGTGGATTCTCACCCTACACCTGACCACCGTGCGCGCTGGTTTGTTCAGTAAGAGTACTGAGCAGTACAGTAAGAGCCTGACCCGTTTGATAGTATGTGAAACTATTGTATAGTGTGCCGTTGATTGAATGAGTGTATGGCCATAAAATCGCGTTTTTGACTCGAACCAGCTTTGACAGAGCGGCTTGTTGCCAAAACACAGCTAAATTTTCTTTGTTTATTATATTGGCAATGCTAGTGTAACCGCAACGACCAAGGTATGCAGACGATTTCGCTAATATATGTATATACATACATATGTATGTACATATGTAGTATGTAAAAATAACGATAATAGTCTATTTCTGAACTTATATGTATGTTTTTGATGACTTCTCTTTTAGCTTTACAAAAGTATATACTATGTATGAGCTGTGAATCATTCTGTAAATTTAACGATATAAATTTTGACTCTACATAGTATAAAATTCGGTTGGTGAATATTTCGTTTTCGTTTGAAAGTAATAGGAATTTAAAAGCGTAGAGTGATATACGACCCACCCCGGTATATAATAAAGCACTGCGGTGCTCTGTGTGATCCGAGGTCATATTTCAGTAAAAATCTTAAACTTACGCCAAGACACACCTAGGTAGAGTAATATCTAAAATATGCTCTGTTTAAAATGCGTAGGCAAACACGTTTATTGCGTATCTACAATATATGTATAAGGGGTTATATCCGGCGGATGTGACGACCGGATTTGGCAAATAACGAGACAACTTCCGTTCTGTAGAAGTATTTAAGACTTTAATTTCGTTTGAGATGTTTGCATGGAATTAGGTGGGTATCCACGGGGGCCTCACATTTTGGGCTTCAGCAATAAAGTATTTCATTCTGCTCGTCTACGGGTTATTAAGTTATAAGTGTGAAGTATGAGGGATGAGACTTTCGGAATTGAATTATCATGTAAGAAACAATGAGGGCAAACTCGGTAATGTAGAGTAATTTTATCAAAATATTACATTATACGATGGAACCTTGAATTCTGTAGATGTATGTATTTGAACTTTTGGGAAATTAGTCGATGACGTGACTTTCATTATAATATAAACAGTGAGTGTTATAAATGCGATTGATTAAACATTCCTAATGTTTTTCTTAAAATAAGTATTCGTTTGTATTGCATATCAAAAGAAGTATGGGTACATCAAACAGATACAGATTTAAGTTGTGCAGGAAAGATATTGAACTCTGAAAGATTTTCTCGAATGAACTTTGAAAGAAGTTGAACTGGAATATTGATTGTAAATAATGTAAAATAAGCGCGATAACTGTAGTTTTTCATTTGCGAGATTGCTTCAAAACCGGGAGTCTGAATACATTTATTTGAGTGAAATTGCTTTGAAGCGCATGAAAAATATGAAAATAAATACATGAAACGAAATCTTCCGAGAAAGTTTTCCACTTTTTTCAATTGTCAACGTGAGGGCGTAGGCTCGTGACTTCAAATATTACAATTTCTATAACGAGGATAATCATCGCAGCTTTCCGGTACATGTGAAAGCTCAGTAATGAGTTTTCAAACAACGTTTATCTTACCAAGAAGAAGTACGTTCGTTAAGATTTCAGAATTTTAATTCAAGTACCTATAAATCTTCACAAAATCAATACCGCAAAACTAGATTACATAGAAAGCCATAGCATACCGTATACGCTATGTAACATAAGTTAATTGGATACCATATTTAAACGATCGTGGTTTTGGACCGATTCCGAGGATTACCAATCAGAGATAAGTGCAAATACTGCATAAACCATTTTACATATATTACATTATTGAAATTAAGGTTTCACTCTTTCACTCTAAGACTGACACGTTTCACTGTTTATATTTTCGTATACGTGTGTCGTTTCGTTGCTATTATGGCTTCTAGTTCGAGTTAAATTACTTGTTTTGATCTGGCAAAAGCCTTCATAACCGGCGTAATTAAAAGTTCGACGTAAAGCTCGTCTTAGCGTAATATCGCCGATGTGACGCCTCTTAGCGACGACTTTGCGAAATGTTCAGATGTTGGAAAATGTGCGACAATCGAATTAGCGGCCAGATTATTCTATAAAAACACTGAAAATTGCGTCTGGAAACTGTAATGAATTTTCCACGAAATTTATATATTATATTTTCTTACGTATATACAAACAAAATACGGTACAAGCTACAGCACCGGTATATTCGTAGTACCTATTTGAACAAATAAAGTTTAAATATATATTTTTTTTTAGTAGGTTTTTAATGGTTATAGACAGTAAAATTTGAACTTGATAGCTGTTAGACAAAGAATATTAATAGTGATATTCAGATAAAAGTATGTTTTTTTAGTATCGGTTATATTAAATAGTATTTGAAATATTATAATTCCATAAAAATTTCAATTTATATATACGGTACAATATTTATGAATATAATAGCACACTTTATCGTGAAATAACTATGAGAACAGAAATAAAATAAAATTTATTCACAATTACGTCGATAACGCTATGACTTATTGCATATTCGATATCGTAATAGGCGTTTCGACATCGAAATGCACGTTGTTAATTCGTGCGACATTGACGCCATAATTAGAGCTTTTTTTCATATAATACCGTACATGTGGGTATGAAATATGAAAGGTTTCACGGTGAAGAAAGCGACTAATGAAAGACCGTTTTAAATTATTTCGGCAAACTTCGATTCTACACGCACTATTACATATCATTAGTGAAATTGCTCTTGAGCGATAAACATTAATTTATTTTAAGAATTGCTTTTGAATATATTGTTGTTATTTTTTTGTGCATAATACAGGTCATTATTAAAAGATTAGATTTTCAGAATTTTACTCGTAGAATATGTATATGTAGTTTTCATACCTATACAAATTTTGAATTGTTTAATCAACGCCATATACACATGTATAGGAGTAATCACGAAAGTTTGTTTTATTATCACGTAAACGACAATCAAACAAGTTCATAAATATGTTGTCTAACTCAGTGAAACCACTGTGTGGTTTACAGAAAGAATTTTCATAATTAGCTGACAAAAGTGTTGTGTTATTTCCCTAACGATGATAACATCTCGTGTCTCGGCGTTCAAACATTAGTTTCGCGGTAATGTAGCGTGATCAAGCCGAGTATAGATAGTTGGCAGGGGGTCGTTATCGTTTTCAAAACGGCGAAAATAGTTTGAAAGCTAATTTTGTATGGCACGCGACCAGACCGAGCACGCCGTCAAAGGGTTAACCGAAAACTCCTTTTTGAGAATACGCATTAGCTTACGAGTGTCAGTTATATTTCCCGATGTGATTTTCTTTGGAAAATACGAGCGTCTCGTCAGCAGCGCTTCGACAGCTAAAAGCTAGAATGTAAGCTTTTGAACCTGTACACCGAATAAAGATAAGAAATTTTCACTGAAGAACTTTCTGAAAAGTTAATAATATGTATACAAGATAAGAGTATGTAGCCTAAAATTGGTATAATTAAGCTCACAGAAATAATTCAACACAATACCAGCGCTAATGTTCCACGCGAGATAAGAAAAACGTTGTACCGCACGAACCTTTTCCGAGACGAATTTTTCGATATCGTATTATTAACGTTTAACGCGCTGTCGAATCTCGATAAACGTCTAATTGCCACCGAACACGCTGTAGTCTAGCTGAAATAATAGGATTTCAAGTTGTTGTCAATTGCAATGGTGAGTGAGCAAACACGAGACTAAATTTAATCGCTACTGAAGACACGTACTAAATTAATAAATATAGCTAATCGGCTTCTGAGTGACATCTGTTACTATACACACATACATATGTACAATATGCCCCCAAATGGGTTAATTAAATCTTACACAAAACTCATACTATATGTATATGTGTAATTTGTTTAATTAAATATTTTTTAATCAAAATCAATTATACTATTACGATATTATTGATCAATAAAAATATACATAAGTACATACTAATAAAATAATTTGATTTTCGTATTGTGCGAAATGAGCATTGTTGAGAAATGTTGAATTTAGATGTTAGAAACCACTTTCTAATTTACATGAAAGTCATTTGCTTTTCGAAGAACTGGTTTGTTTACTCTCACGTCAAATTAGGAAAGGTGCCTTCAGGAATGGACTAATTTTATTATCAAAGTATCAAGGATGAAACACATCAATCTTAGAGATGTATTTATATATTTTACCACAAAATAAGTCTTATAGACAATATGATTTTGTAATAGAAGATGGTTTGAAGGAGTTTGAACTTCTTAATGGAATTTTTCGGGAAATATGTATGTAAATATAAGCGAAGAAGAAGTAAAAGGGTTTTGTAGAGGCTCTATCTGAACATCTGGCAACACATTCGACTCGATTCCCCTTTATCGTCATAACCCTAATTCTCTTGCACCATTTCCTTATTTTCTCCTCTATCTTTTCTCGCGATTCCCAAGGCAATATAAGCCCACGCATACGCACGTTTACGGTATGTATAGTACATGTATATACATAGATAGTACATATTTCTGTGTTTTCTCCGCTACGCGTTAAACTACGTAGTCGGTGATTTTGCGTAGCCTATATCGGTTTCTATTGAACGGGAACGTTTGTGTATTGGTCTCGGGAAATATTTCTTTCGGAATTAAAGAAGTTTTCTCCGTATCGCGAGCGAGCTCTCCGATACTCGGCGAGGAAAACACTCACCCCTCGTTTTCCCTCTAAAGGAAAGGGTTAGCTAGGGATGGGGGATGGATTGTGTGGGTGGGTGGGAGTATACAAGTCACACACATACGCGATATTATAATGGGAAAACGTTATCTGCGAGCCAATTAATCATAGCAGGCGGCGCCCGTGTTATTCGGTGCGTTATTAAGCCATTATTTAATTGAATCGCGACCGTAAACAACCGAATTATTAACCGGTTGCCAATTGGCAACGAACAAGCGAAACCATTACGCAATAATCGTAAGACACTGAAGAAAGTGAGCCGTGACGATATTCAAAGCTTAGAGTATATGTAGCTTTCCAGTTCAAATTCGGTCGTCTCATTATTCGAATTTTATTTTAAATTACGAAAAATTTGCAATTGGATAAGTGAATCCTTATTCAATGATTTTTAACTAGAACACTTTAAAAAGAGGGGCAAATGTATTTATTTATTTATTTTCATAAGGCAAAAAATTAATCAGTCAATATTTAAATCAATAAACGGCCAGTAACTTTTCAAGAAAATTAAAAATAATAAACGGTATAAAAAATATATTTTAGTAACTTTTTCACAAACGGTCAGTAAATATCAACCGTTTATATAAATTTACTTACTGTTTAGTATTAATTACTGACCTTTTAATATATTTACTGATCACTTAAGTACTGAACCTTTATAAGACTTACTGACCTTTTATTAAAATCTCCATTTGGTTAAAATATCTGAACCGAAAATCGGAAAAGTTACTGACCCAATAAATATAGTCCCTTTCATAATATTATAAGAATAATGTTCTTTGGATAGAAATATAAATAGAATCGTCAGAATAACAGTACAATGTCTCTTTGTATTGATAATTAAGTCTAAAATCAACGTTATAATAATAATGTAATATAGTATGTACAGAAAATATTCGTTAGAAATTGTCAATATTTTATCAAAGCTATTTTTATAATAGAAATAATAAATTTTAGAGTGAATTTTTGGGCTGTTCTGTGTGGGGAAATGTAGGAAGACACATTTCGAAATTTATTCCATGCAAAAATGTAGGAGAAACAATAAAAAATTGTATTCGAAAACAGCGTCGCCAGCAAACAATATAAAAACGTATTAGAACAAAAGCCCACCCGTACGGAGACAATGCTCGCTCGTTCGAAATCTCCGTTTAAAATATGAGAAGTTTTAATATAAAGACGAGACACCCCTCCCTCTATTCTTCTACCCCACCATTTCGCCATCCGCATCCCCTTCCGAAAAACAGGAAAAAGGTTTTCACGATGCCGCGATAAATTATTCAGCAAAAATTGTTTTCCTCGGAACGGTTTTCCCCTTTTCCGCGCGCGCTCAACGCACGGCCATATAATTACGAAAGTGTACCGCACATTATTGGATTTTAAAAATATAGTACACTCGAAACGACTGCCACTATCGGAAAATGGAGTCTATTTTTCATGGAAAAACAGCGCTTTGTTTAGCTACCGTATTTTCAAACTCTAACGAGACTTTCATAATATCGTCCGCCACGAATGCAACAACAAAATAAGCAAAAAATGTTTTGTGCATGATATTGTACTACACACATGTGTGATATTCTATCAGTCTATTTTGAGTTTCTGGAAAAGTTTCGTTTGTAAACTATTGCGCACTTCTCATGGACCATATGTTGCGCAAAGTATGAAATATTTCAATAAACCATACATTTGGTTTTAAAATTTTTATAAAGTAAAAAATAAATGAAATGTACCTTTTAAAATTTCATAAAATATTTACCACTCCTCGAATAAAACTCCTGCGAATAAAATTCGTTCTACAGAAAAAATATATGAATATATGTGTTTATTTAGACATAAGCATTTGCTATATTGTTTATATTACACGTCTACAATAAATAAACGATGTACATATGTATGTAGTATGTTTCGTTTTATTAGATTGAATCGCACCAAATTATGTAGGCTTGACTGTGGTGACTCAGTTGCTGAGTCAGATTTTTCTGGTCCACAAACAGCTGTTTCAGCGTTCGGATTTTGCTTGAAAAACTCAACTTTCTCAACATTGAAAGACGATTTTACAAATAGGGCAATTCGCTTTATCTTTGCGGTTTTTGGCTGTCAGCCCATCCACTTCTCGTGTGGGAGCAGGTCGTTCTTATTACGTGTGACAGCTTTTAAAAGCCTTAAGCTTCTTTCTTTAAAAGCCGAGTCGTGCATTTTAAAGCACACATTAGACTTGAGAAAATTTTCAGCACAATCTTGGTTAATTTCTTTTTTTCGTTTTCTGTACGTTATTTGACAATATTATACCGACTATATTTAACTTTACGTAATACTGTTAGTTTTAAAAGATTTTTACATTATCTATATATGTACGTTGTTTCTCTTTAAATTTTGCATACAAAAATCAATGGAATAGATATTCGTTCAAATTAAAAGTCATTGAAATAGATTTAATATTTATATACAAAAGTACTAAAACTATTCCAAAATGAATTAGCATCATGTATAATATCAACATTTTACGTAAATATAATAAAAATGTGATTATTGTACCCCCCCCCCCCCTTTTATAAAAATATTTTTTTTGAGGTCACCCTCCAGAGAGTAATAACACAAACAACAACATAAAACCAAATTCGCAGAAGCCGTATTAAAAACATCAAATTTTATATTAAAAATTAAAATAAACCCAATTTTTTTATATACCTATACATACAGAATACATATACAAAGCTCACGTACAAAATTTTTGACCCTCGGGTGCTACGAACTACATTTTGCGAAACACTGCGTCATATTTTCGTAAGCTCATAGTTCTTTACGCGAAGCTCGTAAGGTTAATTAGCCGCTAGCAGATAATTTCAACCCAACATCAATCACCATGCCAAGTGTACAATACGTTGCAATTGTGGCTTATAATGTACCATACTGCTGTATTGAATGAAGAAATAACAATTGTATAATGCAGGACTATTTCTTATTTTAAAATTAGTATGAATTGAGCATTAAATACATTAAACATTTGATTTTAATTAGCACGACGTGATTTGTTTGATTGAATCAATAGTTCAAGTGTTTTGGCGGACTACTTTTTTCAGTTTTTATGAGACGAAGTTTCTTTTTCTATTTTTGGAGGAACATTTTTCTTTTTTGAATGAGAAGGATTTTCGAGATATTATTGAGAACCTGCCGAGGGCAAATGTTGTGTTAAGCTCTGTCGAAAATATTTTGATATGAGAAAAGCTGCTCCCCTCCCTTCACCCGTGCATAATGAGGAATTTACATATTATTAAAGTGGCAACCGTCAGAATGAACGAGCGGGTGTGGGGGGGGGGGAGAGATGGGCACCGGGAAATCGACACAAGAAGCATTCGAAATTAAAGTTTTCCGCGGTTTCCGCCGCGAGCGAGGGTGAAAATGGGGAAAGGGGAGGAAGAAAGGGGGGTAGGAAAGCTTCCGTATCCGCCGCTAATTGAAAACTCGAAGAAAACGAAGCGCGCCGGGTCGGGGAAAAAGGCGTGAACGGCTGCCGGGGAGAAACTTTTAAATTGAATTTTCGAAAATACAATCGGCTCGTAGTCCATTAGGCGCGCGATACACGAATTAATCAGCGGGGAATTTACCAACTTCGATCGGCCGAATATTAAAATCGCCCGAAAATTAACATAATCGCCGCCCCGGGGCGGCCGCCTTAATCGGCCCACTTGTCGGAGCCTGAATTAAAACCCTTCTCCCCGATAACATTAAGATGGCCATTATCGAATATTCTAGCAATGGAAAAATATTGCCAAGTCGGCCTTAATAGACTACCTACCCATAATTTAGAATTTAATTCTTCTGAAAAGTACTTACATTAAACTTTATACTCAAAAATAGCGAGTGTACCCAATTGTAAAGAACGTTATTACTCGTATTTCAAAAAGTATTCACAGATGATCATAAATGTACTCAAATAGTTTTAAGTAATATGTAAACAAACTATATAAGAGATCGTAAGAGGAATACCAAAGTGACCAAAATACCAAAATGACCGAAGTGGAAGATATAACGGAACGTGTGAAAAAATTAAAGTGACTGGACACAGAGCAGAATGGATGGCAGATGGACGCGAGAAATAGTGGAATGGTATCCGAGAGGATGTGAAAGAAGGCAAGGTAGACCGAGTGGACGATGGGCTGATGAATTTAGAAGAATGTGTGGAGTCAAGTGGATGCAGATTGTTCAAGACAGACAGAATGGAAGAGGATTGGAGAGACTTTCATGCAGCAGTGGATGGTGAATGGCTGAAAATTATGATGAAACAAACTAATCACAAAGAAAATCTAAATATTGGTATAATTAGGGCAAACGTCTGCTTATATGTCAATTTGAGTCGTTGCGGTCACGCTAGCATTGTCAACATAACAAACGAAAATGTTTTAGCGGTGTATTGGTAACAAGTCACTATCTGTCAAAGCTGGTTTGAGTCGACAGCGCAATTTTACAGCCATACACCCAATCAATCGAGGATCCACTATACAATTGTATCACGTGCTGTCAAACGGGCTACGGGCCGCGTTGTTGTTGTACAAACCAACGCGCATGGGTGGGTGGGGTTGAGAATCTACTGATAATCAAAATGGTTGTGCAAGGCGCATTCTTCGGTGAGTTTTATTTAATTTTTTTTCAATAAAAGAAAAAGATATCCTTACACTTTCTGTGATGTCTGGCATGGTCGTGCATCTCTTGATTTGCGTCCGCAAAAATCGTAGACATGAACGTCCCAGACATGGCCGTCAAGACCAGTGCAATACTGACCGACTTGGCCAGACCGATCATATTGTTTTTAAGTGTCTTGAGCACTCGCGCTTGATTCCGTGTCACAAATTCATAATTTCGCAATCGAATTCACACTACAGAAGAATATGTATATACATTCCCTTCATCACATATTATTTATAACAGAGAGACTTATTTCATTTCAGTATCGATGCATTCTCGATGTCGGTGACGATGCACTCATTGCGCTCATCGAATTCGCGTTCATCCTGCAACAAGAAAATAATATATGTTTAATTTTGATCGTGTATACCATGTTAGATTTGATGTCGCAGTTTTAGCTTTTGTGTGTGCGTGCAATGTGTGATAAAGTAAGGGTCAGATGAATATCAATGTCTCCTGGGAGCTATCCATCTATCAGAAATGCTACATTTTCTAGACCCTTCAATAGGGCTCGTCTAATGTCAGGGTCAGAACATCGTTCGGTTCATGTTTATAAATGAGTCCGGCAAATTCTGGCTGAATGGCAAACTGTCCGAATACGTCAAAAGGTTATCAGATACAAAAATAAATAAAAAAAATCTTATCCGGCTAACATACGACTAGCGCAAAAGCCGTATATGTACATATGTATGTACCTACAGCAAAAAGTTTGGTGTATGGATAAAATTAAAATTCGATATTTTTTTATATGACTTGTGCGTAGGTATTATATTAGCGTTTGAATAATATTCGTTTGATAAACTCGTCGCGAAAGCCCCTGTCCTGTCAGTTGATACGTTAAATGTATCGAAAATGATTGAATTTTTCAAACGATTTATTTCAATTCGTTAAAGTGGGGTAGTTGAGCGATACGATGAGGGGTTGTAAGCCAGCGTCAAAAACATTTGCGACAAAATGGCTGCGAGTGTTTTACTTCGCTTACATTTTCCACTGATTGCACACGCATTACAATTTTAGCTACAGGGGTGTATTCGCCGTAATATAAACCCGAATAAAAAGAAATATGACGCATCCAAAGCACAACTTTATCCATAGTTAATTTAACAAGCGCGCGTATACCGATAATTAAATTACACGATTCACATATTCATTGTACATATGTACATATGTATGTACATACATATATAGAGAGTGTAACCCCAGAATTAAAAATACCACAGTATTTCAAAACTAGTCAATGTCTGTTGACGGTGTCTTCGGGTGGCTATCATTTATATACATACATATATACCGATACGGTGTATTTAGTAGTTCAAAATGTAGTAGTTAGTTGAAAAATGAGATCTATTATAAATAGTAATGGCGAAACCGTGTTAGTGGCGACAACATACATACATATGTATGTACATATATCTGATGCCAATCTGAAAATATCACGGTCAAATTTACCGTGCGATCGCAATATTTTATTATATTTCATTATATACAGAGAATATTTACATATGTATGTATGTATGTAGGTGCCATTGCTACTTACTAGCCTTTTATTAAATTACGTTCAATTTATTTATTAAAGTGTGTAATACACTTTTATTTTATTTATTTTAAATAAATAAATAATACACCGCTAATAATACAATAGCGATACTATTTCACGAGTGTGTTATTAGATTTATGTATTATATTAAATATACAATCATAATAATGTAAGTATTATCTTAAATATACAATCATAATAATGTAAGTATTATCTTAAATATACAATCATATGTAAGTATTCTGTTGAATATTGAAATTGAAAGGTCAATAAAATCGACATTTCGTTGTATACTGACGTACATATGTACATATATGTGTTTTTTAATATATTTATTGTACTTAAATAATGAAATCATTTATGAATGTATTTATGATATTTTAAAGTGATTCAAGCGTAAGTATAATTATATACTATATTGAAATTATCATTTTTCTTGTAAATCAGTGATTTTGGGAAAAAATTTCGTAGTACAATAAAATTTTTTTTCTGCAAAACTAATTTATTTATCTAAAAACTTTAACTTGCTGCCTCAACTCTTCTAGGCATGGATTCTATTATTTTTTTTGATAATCGTCCGATATTTGGTTATACTAGACGTTTTCAAGACTTGAATGCAGTTCTTGTTTGCTACTGGGATTCTCAATCAGGTTCAAATCTGGATTGTTACCTGGCCATTTCAATGAAAACATGCCTTTTTTGCAATAAATTCTTTCACCAAAATTTTACAGAATAAAATTAGCTTGATATTTTTAATTTTAGTTATTGTTTATTGTATAGTTATTAATTTAGTTACATCCCCAGACCATTTGGCCTGAAGGATGTTTCACTATCTGCATTTGTGCAACTATCACTCAAACGTTAATCCGATCTTCGTCTAACGTAGGGAATGCCATCCGACCCAAACAGATTGAATTTGCTCTCGTCCGAGAACATTACACGTCTCCGATCTGTTTCTGACCAATTTTTTGGCCTAATTTAGACGCTGCATGCGCATTTTGTTCGTCAGAAGTGGTTTTTTTGCTGGTATTCTTGCAAATACACCGCACTCTCGAAGACGACGACGCACAGTTTCGACGCTAATATCAGTTTCACTGCCTGCAAGATACTCCGTTCGAACGTCAACGGTACTTTTGAAACGGTTTTGTGGACAGATCCGTTTTAAAAGTCGATCTTCTTTGGAAGTTGTCTTTTTTTTTTCGTCCAAACCCCGTTTCCCTTCTAAAGATGTGGAATTTCGATATTTCTTTATGCAATTAAGCACAGCTGTTTGACTACATCCCACTAGATAGAACGAGTGCTAGAATTTCACGAAACTTGGGTCAACTGGGGTAATTTTGGTATGGTGAAAGCAAAATCGCTTAAATAGATGTTTACATTTAAAAAATCAGTGAACAACTGTCAAAATAGTCGGAGAAAGACCCTATTCATTGATAAAAATTTTTTGTTCGAAGGGATAGCTTTCGAAAATAGTTCTACCTGCTATTGTCTGCATTTAAGGGGGTGAACACCTTTCAGTGACCGCTAGTGTAAGTAGAAATCAAAAATCCGTCGAAGTTTTCTTCCGTTTAAACAACTTCTTTCCTTATGCACTAGACTAGTTAATAAATTGATTTTAAGTTGTCCGTTAAACAACTACGAGTATCTTCCTTGTGCACAAGGTAGGAAGGTAGTAAATAGCTTGCCAAAAACGGTGTCAATGTCAATAAAAACAATATTTAAATATCGTATATCGAACAGATTTATTTTAAATTTATCAAACCGCTAATTTTTCCACGAGCATATGTATACTCGTTTCAAATATACATATGAGCCGTTATAAATGAAAGTGGTTTAAGTCCAATTTTGAAAAAAAAAATAGTTTTGGCTACAAACATATGTACATACATACACATGTACATACATACATACGTGATCTATATGTGATCTATTTATTTTAATCAATATCTCAAAACATAAAAAAATTGACTTAAACCACTTTCATTTATAACGGCTCATATGTAAATGTAATTTATTTCAGATTTTAATTTAGCACGGTCTCAAACCGTATCAACTCTTTTAGTCGGAAAATTCGAATATAGATGTCGGTAAAAATTCGTTTTCACGATTTTTCACTGCGCAGTAGAAAAATAAAATTTCCGGTAAATTAACTGCAGGACGATAACGAAGTTGTTCCGGTTTTTGATTAATAGGCGGTTTTTCAGCCGGTTGTTTGTTCAGGCGCGGTCCAATGATACCTTCACAGCTACAAGAATACACACACTCGCTCGTGTGTATTATTAATTCGGGGAATAGTTAAGCCAGCTTTGTTTGTATTGCGGTTATTTGCATTGAAATCGGCATGTGTCGGTTGACGAGAGGGGAGTTAGGGGGGATGGTTTGCGACCCCTTTTCCTGGGTGGATCCTTAAAGTATTCATAGTTATTCAGGCGGCGTCCTTTGCCTCCATTCAACGTCCCCGAGGCATCCCAGACCACTGTGCCTGACCACGATATATTTTTCATTGGACGGGATTAAACAGAAAGCGATGTATACTATGGACACCTGAGGGCGGTGGGAAATTTACGGTAGATTTTCATCCCCTAATGGACTGGAGACAATGACTCGACGGGTGAATAAGGGATGATCGAAATTTGCGACGACTTGAGACCTTGCTAACGATAAGAGTTCACCATAAATTGATTCGACTAATATATATGTATACATATGTATATGTATATACCTACATATACATATATATAAAGTATATAAAAACCTTGGGATCGATTGGTTCGCTTGTGTACGCGTTATGTAATACGTGAAGTAAATACGGTTCGTTTCATTGTCAACGCGGAAGTTTAAATGGTTATTGGTACAGGTGTAAGCTTTCTTATGTTATCTTGCAGCAAATAACTTTCACATTCAATACAAGAACTACCTTACTGTGTATATGCGTACTTAGAGCTTACTAAAATGTGCCTATTGAGCTTGCCGCAACTGTAATCCACTCCTAGAATGTATAATCATTGAATAATTATTTAATTTACATCTGGTTGGTGTATAAATCAATCAACTGAAATTATGTAGTAGTTTAATTATTTAAATTGTTAAGATTATATATACATACATATGTATGTACATATCGCGTTCTCAGAGCACAAAGGTGGCATGTCCATAATTATGCGAGAATGAGTTATGAATTCAACTTTGTTCCTCTTTAATTCTTGAAACACACAAGTGACAAGTCCGTTCTTTGTGCACGCAATTTGAAAATTTTACTTGTGTAAATTCAAAAAGCACTTCTGATTTATTCAAAATTTAAAACTGCTGTCCTGAACAACTGATTATTTTGGACATGTCACCTTTGTGGTTCGAGGACGCAATGTATAGTTATAAAATAAAATATTTCAGATGTTAATTGCATATTTTTGCAAAATTTAACTTTCGATTGTGATTTTGTCAAATGGCAAAATTATTTTACGTCAGCATTGACAGTTAAGTGACATTCGCCAATGAGTAGAAAAATTCCCCTGCGACACTTTCGAGCAACTTTTCAGCGAATGCTTTATTCAAATTGGGTTTTTCGTCTGATTTATAACCGAGGAAAAATTCGAAAGAAAAAATATTTGCATTTTTAAAATGTCTGAGTGCGTATAATATAATATGTATATAAAAAATTTTCTTTTTTTAACGACGCCGAATTTTTTATTCTATTAATTTCGACGACGAAATGACGCGTAATAATCGTATAATGTTTTTGTATTTAATGACGTGTAATGTTGTATGGTGTGTCGGAAAATTTCCCAGTAAAACGCTCCACAATAAAGGATAACGCGCAAAATAAAATAAAATACGAAACATAAAAAAAAAGAAGGAGAACTGAAGGGAGGTGAGGGTAGAGGTCTCATAAACGTTAGCGACCGCGTTATCTCCGTTTATATATTATATTATACTTTTTTATATTAATTTTTATTACACACCATCACGTGGGCTGATGCAATAAACAATTTATTGGTGTAAGAAACGGACATTTTACGATGGAAAATTTTATTGTAACCCGTTCAGGGTGAGGGGTCGAATGCGTTATTTTATGTGGTTATGCTCGTTAATACGCGCTTTTACGTTTAGGATAGCGAAAAATGGGGTTAAATTTTTAACCGTCGTACGACCGATTACGAATCAATTCCGCAAAACAACAATGGGCCATTAAAACATTCGAATAAAATATATTTAAGCGCGCTGAAAGTATACATACATATATATGTACATATGTATATAAAGATTGAAATGACCCCTGGTAAGTTGGGATCGCTTTGGCGGGGTTAAATCACCGTCACGCGCTTCGGTCTCGCCGGATGTATTAATTTGATGTGGATGGCAATTATGTGCACAAACTTTCGCCATATAAATACGAGGCCCGGCGGCCATTTTAAATGGCCAAAGGATTACGAAGAAGGATGCCCGCAAAAAAATGTCATCAATTTAAGGACGATGCGGATGTATTTCATGGGGATTGGTGGAGTGAGAAAGGGGTCGTAAAGTGTGAGGGACACTGGTCGAGCAATTTGCGCCAGATAATTTTCGCGTAAGGCTTGCACGGTCAGGTCCTCTTAAATTTTGCGCTAAAAGGGGGCTGCAGACTGACCCCATTTGTGTTTGCTTCAAGGAAAACCGCATTCCGCCTAAAAGCAAATAAAGCACGGCCAAGTCTCCCGGGAAGGACACGACTTTGGCCACAGTTCGAAATCCGCAATTTTCAAACTTAAAATACGTCCTAGAAAAGCTTATTCGAAACTAATATCAAATGAAATTGCTTTTCATTTCAATGTGTCAATACAAATTGAATTCAATTTATTTTAAAATTGCAGTATGATCACTTCATCGATGAAATCACATTTAAAAAATGCCAATTATCTAAAAAGATTCAAAATACGTACAAAAAATCAGTATAATATCAGTATAGCTTTTTAAAAACTATTTTACAATATTTTTGTGTTGCGCTGTTTAGTTTATTAATAAACAAAAATTTGTTTATATTATGTTGCAAACTCGAGTTACAACATTTAGTTACAGTGCATATGTAAGTATGTAATGAGATTTCATAACATTTCATACATGGATCGAAATACAAAATAACCAATACAATTCTAAAAAATATATTTACATATACAATATATAATAGAATTAAGTGCGAATGATCTAAAAAGACAATTTTTGTAATTCAGAATCTTTCATTTGTATGTGTGAAGGTAATCGTAAATCTCGGTCACAAGCCGACGAAATTGTTTCGGTCATTCTATTGTATAATCAGACTTTTGTTTCCATTTTGTTATTTGAAACATAGTAACAATAAAATTGCCTAGATTTACCTATGTATAGGTAGTATTAGACATTTTCGTATTGAAAGAAAGAACACGGCAAAGGGAACATACTCGTACATACATAGATAGCCCGAAGCGCGCGAAGCCTACATATGTACATCTCGAGTTCGACCCTCGATAAATAAATTGTACGTTTGTTTTATTTAATTTTCCGGATGCGAGAATAGCATCTCGATCCTGGCCACCACCCCTAGACCTCCATATAGTCGAATATGTCCTTGTGGGAGGGGAAAAGGCGCCCCATGTGAAATATTAGGCGCGACGTGTCAAAATGGCGCCCCGCCGCACGTATTATTGCGGCTCATTTGATTTAGAGCCGAACACGCACAACACTTTTTCACCGGCTTTTATTATTTATTTTTCACAAACGATATCGGCCATTGTTTACACACCCATATTCGCGGTCGTTGTTGTTATTTTCCTCTTTTTTATTTATTATTATTTGTCGTGTATTCATTCATTCATTCGAACGCGGTCGATTCATTTGCCTTTGACGCGCTTGCAATTTTACCGGCCCGATCAAAACTATCGACATTTCGTACGAATTATACTGGCATTTTTAATTGCATCAACATTTTTAATCAAAATATTATGTCGAATGTGATATGTGCATAGACAATTGAAACTATCAAAGCATGGTGTGTAGTGGTAGCGTGTGTTTGTTATCTATTTGAAATCGGTCAAGCTATTGTACCAGTGCAATCAACATAGATTATAATGGATACTATTAAATTCAGATTAGAATGTGTTTTATTGTATTCATTTATGTGTAATTATCATTTGGTCCAAGTTTTTAGCAATTTTTTAATATAAAAAATGGATTCATAGAAAGTATTAGTGCCTACCATAGATATACATATGTAGAATAACATTGATAGGCCATTTCAAACAAATTTGCCTGGAGAAAGCGTCAGAAGCAACGGGGGTGTGCGGGGGAAGGAATTTCCACAGGGTCTAAAGTGCGGGGAAAGGAATTCCCACAAAAAAGAAGTCAAGCAAAATGCATGCCTTGCATGCATTTTTTGTATGACATTTTTCGGACATGGAGATTTTATGTTTATTATATAATATACAGATTAACACAATTAAGTAACGAAAGTATGAAAGTAGGCTTAAAAATTAATTTCAATAAAACTAAAATAATGTTTAATGAATTTTGCACGCAAAGCGTAGTCACAGTAGATAATCATATTGTAGAGATAGTTGATAGTTATTTATACACGGGACAATAAATTGGTGAATATGACCGGATGTAAGGAAGAAGAAATAAAACGAAGAATTAAACTAGGATGGAGTGCTTTTGGAAGTATGAACATAGTTTTTAAATCCAACATTCCGCTATGCGTAAAAAAGAAGGCATACGACCGATGCGTACTGCCAGTTATGACGTATGGATTTGAAACGTGGATGCTAAATTCACGAATGTTACGTAAGATCCAGTGCACACAGAGAAGTATGGAAAGATGTATGTACATATGCTCGGTATAACAAGAAGAGATCGCAAGAGGAATACATAGTTAAGAAGCATGACCAAAGTGGCAGATATAGCGAAACGTGTGAAAAAGTAATACTTGAATGGTATCCGGGAAGATGTTAAAGAAAGCAAGGTAGACCGAGTGGACGATGGGCTGATGAATTGAGAAGAATGTGTGGAGTCAAGTGGATACAGATTGCTCAAGAAGGACAAGAATAGAAGAGGATTGGAGAGACCTTCATCAGTGGATGGTGGACCGCTGAAAATGATGATGGTGATACGATATACTAACGAATAATTATATTCGTCAATTTTTGGCCACTACGACCGACTCGAACGATTCGCGTTTGAATATATTTATTTAATTTTGCGCCACTTCGCACATGCTTAATATATGTTCGCACACTTGGCACTTCACATACAGAATACACGTCGTTTCCGATCGAATCATGCCGCGAGCGTCCCGCGAGACGCACCCGGGATTGTCCTGGGAAAATTTGCGCATATTTCACGCAGAAATATGTCAAACGTGCAAAATTAGGAGATCCCGCTTGGTTCGAAGTTTTTCCAACGCGAAAATTTTCCGGTCGACGCGATTATCTACATGTGTCGCATATGCGGGACTGCGAAGAAGGGAAGTATGGTGGGGCTGGTTGACAGTTTACATGTAATTTTAACGCTATTACGTCCTTAATACTCCCAAAAGGGTGGCAGCCCCGACACTCGGACCGTTTCGCGTACAATTTCGCATTTTGACCCAGAAGTTGGGCTACGACCTCGATAAAATCGCGCTCGTAGTTCCTACTGGCCCACATTCGTCTTTGATCGACGGCGGACAAAATATTAGAAACGTATTGATTTGCCACGACTTCGACTTGTACAAAATATAGTGGGCACAACACGCAACTTTCTCAGTGACTAATCAAAATTTCAGATTGGTAAAGGGATGAGTTAATTAGTTTAACGCGAAAACTTCCCTTTCTATACATAGTTCAAAAGTTCAAAGTGACGTCACCTATTAAACCTTAAAGTTTGATACCAAAATCTGAGACACTTATTATAACGGCCAGGCGATAGCTAAGTGGTCAGAGCGTTAGTCTGTTGAGTGAAGGTCCGGGGTTCAATCCCCGTATTTCGAAATGTTTTTTTTTTACCCTAATTATTGTCATTGGCAAGATTTTGACATTACTAAATCCAGATCAGCCGACTCCTGTTTGAATATGTCAATTTATCTAACTTAGTTGTGAGACAATTCCACCAAAAACTGACACCACCTATCCATTATTCCTATTGTAACCTATTACTGAGTCTAGATCTTTGTGTTTTTTGACCTGTTAGTTAACTTCCCCCCTCAAAATAAAATATTATCAATGCATAAAAATCAAAGGGTTAACTATTATATCAGGTAGACTGTTATTGATTAAATTTCTACCATTTTTTCGACCAGCTTTTGATCCTTTAAATATTACAAGCAAATACGAATACTATCAAAGTCCTCGTCAAATTGACGCGTAGTAGATAATTAAATGAGCGTTGAACATACGATTATTGTTGTTCAAAACAAAAAAAATGTATTTACTTGAAATAATGGAGTACCCACGATGTTATGATTGATGATAGGAGAGTAAGTTACAATGTAAGCTTTTCCAATTTATGTGTAAGCTTGTAAAGGTGATTATAATAAATATGTGTATGATACATCAATCTAAATTCCATTCTTAGAGTTTGTAATGAAATATTTTTATGCTCACCAAGTCAGTGTGTGTGAATGTACGTAAAAATGGTCAGCATTGAATGGTCCCGATTCGCACACGCAATTTTACCCTTTCTTGTCACACGGTTGTAAAAGTGTATGAGCGCTTTGGCACGACGTATGTGATCACTATGTCGACACACACACGTGGACTTTATCTGGGTAACCTTACCGATACATTCATCATCGGTTTGCAGGACCGGAAAAGGAAAACCTCTGATTTTCCATTCCCTCGATTGAATTACGTAGCAGTGAGAAAAAGCTCTGTAAAGTGGAGGTCGTTATTTTGCTCTCTAGCTAGCTGTAAGCTCTAGGAGTGGGTACTCTGGACGAATAAATGCAACGAAGTGCATCATCCCAGACGACTGACAGTGTAAATCAATTACGTGTGCATCACGAGAGCAATTCACCGTTGCGTATCGTACATTGCCATCGGTTCACTCGAGCTTTTAAACTAGCGGAAAAGAATTCGATCAGTGCTATTTCTATTTCCGGATATCAATGTTCTACGGTGTCCTATAATATAAACGTTCGGTTCCATGTCATTGGACCCTTCGGATGAGAGTTTATAGTCTTATAATATGAGCGTTGATACGAAAATAACGGATGTTACCTATTTTCGATAATGAAAGTGTGTGTGTAAACTTTAATATTGTAAAGCTCGTGTGGCGTAATTTTAAAACGCGCTCGAAAGCTTTCCGGTTAATTTAACTTTCTTCGCTGGAAAAGCTCGTAAGTTCCGCATGCACAGGGTGAAACTCGACTAAAGGGTACGTATCGAAAGTTAACTTTGAATTATTCACTTCTGAAGAGCCCCTGGCACTTAGTTGAAAGTTGAAAACTTCCCAAAAATTATCGTCAATTCTTATATTATATAAAGAACCGGTATCGAGTTTGAGCAGATCACTTTTGGAGATAGTACAGTGGTATTTAACGAGTACTTATCTAGATAATTAAAAGAAGAGGCAATTCAATTGAATGTAAGCTAAAAATTATCGTATTTTATAAGCGTATGATAAAATGTTTGCAGCAAGATAATTTTACCCTCTGGAAAAACAAACACAAAACGTAAACAAAAATTTTCAAGCGAATTGATATTTTACGCGTTTTACAGGATTTTCTATGTAAGCTGTGTACGATATAAGGTACGCATAAATTATCCGTCGTCAATCAAAATCCTTTTTTCATCTCATTGAAGCTTAGAAAGTCAATAGTTAATAGTTGAAATTGGAGAATGAAACTTTTGAATGAAACACTTTTCTCATTAAAAACTGATAAGTGTTCACAAAAGAATGCCCGCTGAAACAAAGCTAGTCTGAAAGTCGAAAGTTTGTTTTCGTGTTCGAAGATAAATATAGGCGAATTGGAGTACCTTTTTTAGAATATACCAACACTATTTCGCCTGTGGGTATTAAGAGACTTAGAATAAATAAATGGCTGAATTCTAAGAGATCGATAGACCATAAACTGTCCAGTATACAATATAACAGAGCTTACAATCTTATTGGTGCAAATTCAAATTTGATTACAGTATAGGCTAACCTTTTCTTATTGATCCATGTCAATTGAGAATGAAAAATATGTTTAAATGAACATTAAAATTATATCACGCACAAAGACGCTCGTTTGAAAAAGGAAATTTTCGTATTTTTCAATTTTCCCTTTACCATCCGTCCGTTCAACGATCGGGCTCTTTTCAAATGCGAGATCACGTAATGCGATCATTACGGAATAATTATTGTATCCGCGAATTGGCAGTAGAGGATGTGCCCGTAAGTACCGCACGAGGAACATCTCCGAAGATGGAGCTTTTAGACAATAGCCAACCCCGGTTTAAAAGCTTTTAGTGTCGGGGAATAAGTGCGATACCACAAAAGAGAACGTAAATGCGTGCCACCACCCAAATTCGCTGGAAAACTCTCTAACTCTTTGACGTCCCGAGTCACGAAGTGCACATTACAACAATGTACCCGCATAGGTATAAGTATATTGGATTAGCAATTATGTAGTGTTGTGTAGCTGTGTATGAAAAGACTCTTGTATTATGTATAATGTGTATATTAATTCCTGTGAAACATCACGATATGAGTGAACAAATTGACAATTTGATTGATCTGTATCGTGTATCGTATAGAGATATTTAACACGCTTTGACCATTTTGTAATGTAATAATAATACAATATAAAAGTATGGTAAATTTTTTATTAGATAATTTATACGTTACGTAAGAAGTAATATTTGGCGTATTTTAAATTATATTAGCATACATATATTTTATATAACATTAAAATTATTTACCGTGATGAAATTAAATATGGAAACTTCGTGGAAATTATTACACCTATACATACAATAATGTAATTAAAATTTGAGATTTTTCATACTTAAATATAGGAAAGGAGTACTTTTTGAAAATGATTTATACCTATGATACCTTTTTAGACTGACAAGTTAAAATAAAAATAAAAATGTTTGATAGACAACAATATTGGAAAACGAGGCTTTTTGTCATTTCTATAATATATAATGTATACACAAAGAGCAATAAATTCACGAAAGTTTCCACTAAAAATTGTGTGCATATAGGTACATACATACATTGAATGCTCTTTGTAGGTATATGTATATTTTATTTTTAGTTTCTTTGGATATTCTTCAAATTATAAAATAGGCATATTGAGAGTTATTTTTTATTAATAAATTATAAATGTGTATGTATTACAGAGTTATTTTATGACAGATAAAATTTCTAAGTACAATAAAGAGACAGTAAACTCTACATCGCTTGCATTAAACTTGTAAAAGAACAAAAGCTATAGCAATATTATTTATTCCATCTAGAGCGATAAAAGCATTCTTAAAACTTTCAACTTTATTTAATAATATGATCAAAATGTTAAACTTTTGAATTAAGCGTTCGAATGCGAAACGACGGCAAAAATTATGGGTCCATTTAAAAAAATGTATAAATAAAGAAGAAATTTCGTGAACAAAACCGAGTATTCTGAGCCCGAAATAAATAAAACGAAAAGATTAAACGTAATGAAGGGTTTTTTGAGTCGTAAAAGTACAAAAAAAAAAGGAGGCGCAATAACAATTAAAGTACAATGGTCGGGTTGTATCAATGATAATAAAAAAATATAGGACAATAAATGTGCTCGAAATTAATAGGAAGGGCCTGGGACATTTATGAGAAGTTTTGCGGACACCTGGATCCTTTGGGACGAAAACGTATACAAACGCACACACACACACAAACTTTCCCGAGTAATATTTCTCAATTATGGTGGTTTTATTGCTGTATGCAGTAACGACCTGACTGTGTGAAAAATTTAACACTGTGTATCTTTTATGAACACTGTCATCATTTCATCATAATAAGTCTTTGATTGCATCGTTTACGAATTGTTTTTATCACAAGCGTATTTTATATAAGCATATTTATATAATATGAAGATATTTACAGTATCTTTGTAGGCATCTATCTGTACATAATATGTAGTCCTTATAATGTTTTCATTTGTAGCGTTGTAACTTTGTAGTCAACACGTTTAAAAATATCCTGTTGAAAATATGCGCTTATAAAAAGGCTTCTCTGGCAAACTGTGTTTTGTTTAGGGCACTTTACTTCCCATACGTATAATAAATTCTTTCATATGCATATTACAAAATAAATTATTTTTTATACGTATTATGTAAATGTGAATAAATATTGCGGTCGACTCTATTTTGGATTAACTTATACGCATTACGAATATCAAGTTGATAAGTTAAAATTAATGTTATGTGCTAGAAATGTGAGTGTATGTATGTACATATGTACATACACTCACATTTGTACATATGTACATACATACATAAAAAATTAACTAAAAAATATTCCAGTTGCTTGTGAAAATATTTACTTTGTACGGTAGCACCCACTTTGCTTACGATAGAAAATTAAATGTTTGTTGTTTAAAATATAAAATCTGCCGGCATTGAAAATGAAAACTATTTTTGTGTGGGATTTTTCTTTTTTTTTGCATTTTTACATTTTTGTTCAAGGTTGATATTGTTCGGAAAAAATGAAAAGACAACACGGCGGCACAGCATCGCGTACCACAGCCGCGATTACGCAAAGTAAACAGCCGTACGACTCCATCGGCCATCTGTTTCGCTTTTTAATTGGAAAGTGAAAAGGGCGACTGTTTGAACGAAAAATAAATGAATATCGAATCGAAAAACGTGAAAAAAGATAAACGAAAATGCGAAAATAGCGGAACAGATATAACGTGTGACGCACGGTCGCCCTTTTGTTGCGTTTGCACGGCCCCGTAATCGATAGATTATTTCATTATTATTATACGCTTTTTTTCCCTCGTCGGTTAATACGACGCCTCTCTCACACCCTTCTCGGGGCTCAGTTTTTGATTTATAGGGTCAATATGGTTAGGGACCGTTGCCGCCGCGGGATAAAACCTATGGGTTATTTGTATAAAGGAGGCGTTTTCATTGTTCAGCTGCGGGCATAGATTACGGGAACCAATTTGTCTTTGTGATCGTCCCGCGGGGAAGAAATCGCTGTGACGGGAAAACTGCGATCAATTATGTCACAGTTACAGATCAAAAATCATAAAACTAGGTTGAAATTTCACATAGAAGGCCTAGTATCTAATATCAGGCACAGGCTACCATTAAAAATGTCGAAAATATAATGAAAATATACAGCATTGGCATTCGCTATTTGTGTTTTGTGGAAACAATCTTGTTTCCGTATAATATATGCTAGTATGGCAATCAAATAGTTACGGCATTATGTAGCCTATATTATCTCGATAACGCACACGCAATATTATCAAATTCTGTCAACTCTGTGATTTAAAAAACAAAAAATTCCAAAACAACATCCGCAGAACCAACCGCTTAAATGCTCGTATATTATATATGGACCGTAAAGTTTTAATTATTTTATTTTTAAAATTAAATTCAGGATCTCGTTATTTTTGCTAGGGCTAACAGATGGAATTGTGCGTAATATAATCGTCACATTTAAGAAATAACTATTATTAATGACTGTGAAAAGCAAATCAGTCAAAGTCGACGTTGGCTTTTTTTTTCTTTTTGCGGATTGAAGTTGGAGCCTAATTAATGACCGGCTCTTTTAATCAAGCCATTTTTTACGCCTGTCATCTTAAATGAGCTTTTCCATGTTTTATTTGTTATTATAAGCTTATCTGAAAATCGCCAATTATTTTTCGCATTTATTTCATACTATATAGAAAAATGCTATTATTGAAAAAACAAACATAAAAAAATTTTATACGTGAAATATTATATCTCTGTAGAAAACTTGTTTATTTAACATAAACCGTCAATTTTTATTCTGTAACAGAATGTTGCCTTTTTAAACTTACAACTTTCACTGTTACTTTTCGTTGAATGGAAAAGTGTAATTATAAGAATAACAAAAGAGAATCTCATTTAAATAATCAAGTTATTTCGACGGTTTTTTTTCCGCCTCTTGCAGGTATAAATTAAAGGTAGGTATATGAAAAAAAAGGCAATTAAATATCTGAGAGGTTGTCTTTCGTTTCGGTCGCCCAAATTAACGTTTTGTAGGGCGAAGCTCGAAATTACTAAAAAAATTTCATACTTTGACTTTTATTGATTTTTACCGTAGCAACGTGACACGCAATTATGTATTTAGAAAAGTAATTTTAAATTTTTCTTTCGCGATTCGACATTCGGAGGGCATTCCGACAAATTTGCGTCACAGACAGAAATGATTTTCTGATTAACGTAGCAAAAAAGTGTGCTAATGTCACATTTTTTCCATTGCAATATTTCATTCTGACATTGACGAGTCAAAATTAAAACTAAACTTCATATTAATCATCCAGTTTAAATTAAAAAATCGATGGTTTTTACATTACGTATGAATTTATATGTATGTACATATGTAGGTATATTGAAATTGTTTGAAATATTCGTGAACATGTCATGAAATATTCAAAAATTGTTCCAATCCAACTTTAAACACATTACACGCGTAGAAAAACGTACGCAGACCGTCTTGATATATTGTTGCGTAACACTTGAATAATTGTGAGTCCTTTCGGTGTTTTCCCCTGGACCGTATCTATCGCGCATGGGGCATTTGTTCTCCCTTGCCAAGTCGCTCAGCCTCACGCAAGACGGATGTCGAAGTTGTACGTGTTTAAGATTTATCTTTTTCGTAGCCAATTCAAGTTTCTTGGGGGCTTTCGGTTCGTTTGTTTCTCTGATTCGTGCCGAACGGTGAAACGCCATCATTGTTCTGAAGAAGTGATCCAATTAATTTTATTCGAGTTTGTGTGCGCACGAAACGAACACCGTTTGCCGCGCCGAATGCGAAAAAACCGATAAGGGCTTTCACTTTTGTTGAATTCTCGTCTATGTGTGCGTTTGTAACTCTATAAAGTGACACAGTATGGTTCAACGAAAGCTCGAGCGTAAAAGTGAACCAAGTCTACTACGAGTATGTACATACGTTCAGGACAAAGCTCCATCTAACTATTTCATAGCTAAATCGATTAAATTTTGAACAAATTTCAAAGTGTCACGCTGAAAAGCAATTGAATTTGTATACTTCGTGTTAACGTAGTAAGAAGTGAAAGACACATTGACTTCAAAGTATAAGACAATGTTCTCATAAGAAAATTTTCCATGTAAACACGGTATCAAAAATGATGTCCCTAGAGTAGTATAAGCACTTTGCAGTCTTAGAAGTGCTCTCGATAGTTTGAAGCTGCAGTTTGTATCTAAAATAAGCATATGAATACTTTCAATACACTCAAGAGCTAAAAGTTTATGCATATTGGTAAGTTTATGTATATTTCAAAGTGATATGTCAAAGATGAGCGTCAACATGTTCAATTAATTGGTTGTCTGACTGTAGAGAAAGAAAAAGAAATGTATGAGATGACACAAAAGATCAGCGCGACGCGACGGACGGGGAAAATCTCCGAAAATTTCCCGAAACGGGAAAAATTGCCGGGAGGGTCGATTCGGTCGAAAGGAGGGGAACCCTGAGAACGAATTGGCAAAAAAATTAGAAGGCTATAAATCAAACTGACAGGTGAAATACTGGGTGTCCGGTAAATAACTTTGCGAAATAGACACCTGAAAAAGCAATTTACTGATTTAATACATCCCTGTTTTCCCCGATTCGGGTACACGCTCCAGAATGATACTTATAAATATCGGCTATACGTCTTGCCTAGGTTTCGTGTGCTAATCAGGTTGCCTTTTCTGAAATGCCTGCGATCGAAAAAAAGTATATACATATGTATATGTACGTATACGTTGATTACATTCCGACGAGTTTCGTCTGATGCCAGTAATTGTTATTCAACTACATCTATACTTACGTGTTCATGTATATACGTATATATTTTTTCAATTTGGGATTCAAAGAAATTGCTTTCTTTTTGTATTCATTAAAAACCTTGATTGCTCGCTTTATCGCTTTTTTTTTATTTTTTCTCGACTACGTTTCCTTTTCAATTAAATAAATACAACGTTAAAAACTGTTAGTGTGAAAAAAAAATACGTTTCTTTTGCGGTACAATGCATAAATGTTGAAATACCCGATTGAACATATCGATCATGTTCTGTTGAATATTCACGCATTTTTTCCAATTGACCTCAATGACAGGGTCAAACATGTGAAACATACATACTTACATACATATATTCATTTCGGAAATGTTATATAAAAAGTGTTGAACACCATTGAAAATATAATTTCTGGATTTTCGCACTATAAAGTTTGGATTTTAAAGCAAATCGTGAACGTACCCGTAAAACGGGAGTGTTTTTTTCAACAGATTTTATAATAGGAAATCTAAAATGGGATGCGTTTTTAAAGTCTGATGATATCAGATTATATAATAAATATTCTATAGCGCCAAAAGAATACCAAACGTCTTAATATACTATATTTCATTTGAATATTTTTGTACGAAGAATAAGTAACATTTTCCATACTATGAAGTATGAACGAAATTTAGCTAATCTAGTATAGAGTTTGATAAGCGAGCACTTTTCGGTGTACAAAAATGCGAATAGTTATTCAAAGTATGAAACACCCTTAAGTAAATTTTCGAATAGAGTTAAAAAAGAAAATTTAATCCGATTTAAAGGCGTCACCCACTCGGCCAAATGTGTTAATAAAATTTTCCAACTCAGCGACGTGTTCAACGTAAACGGTATGACTTTTTTTCGTCGGTTTTTTTTTTTAGGTTTCCCACTGGAAAGTGTGTCTTGTCGAGCGATCGATCAATCACCGTGTACTTCTAGCTTAGAGCTTAAAAGCATAGTAAATGATGAAACATTTCTTTTTAAACACTCCTTTTCGGGAGCTGGGGAGCTTTGCGAGCTTTTGAGGCGGCTTAATGAGGTTATCTCGCCAACCCAAACCGCGAACGTCAAACTCACACTACTGATACGCACATCAAAAAGATGTCACTTTTCATTAAGATATACACATGCCAAAATGCACATTGTGAAAGTTCAACGGCATGTGAACATTTTGATGACTTTCGCACGCGGCAAAAGGTCGTCTGAAACATGCGAAAACGCGCCCTCATTTTCGGCCATAATCATCCCAACACATCTAACGAAGAGTTGCAAAGCTTTTATCGTTTGTACGAGAAGACCATTCAACAACATATCAAAACTTTAATATACCCCCACAATAGCTCTGAATATATCAATTGTAAAATAGAACCATATACTTTTTACATATGTACACTCGATCGCATATTTTAATTTGATCATTTGAATACATCCGTCCCCCGCCCGGGTACAAGTCGGCTTGACTCTCGAGTGCTTCTCAAATATTTTTCTTATTCGGTACCCACTCGCATTCCGACGCTCTCGTTATACGCGTTTTTCCTATAATAATAATAATAAAGCTTCACTAAAGGTGTATGCGTGTATCGGGATTTTGAGTTCAAATTCAAGACTCGTTCGCTTTTATCGCGCAACGTTTCGGCGAATGTAACGCTGTCATTATCGTAGCGCTTATAAGATACACCCTGAAAGCGCATTATTATAATAATTTTTTCGTAGAATCAGACAGTAAAAAGTTATCCGCTTTATCAGATAAAATATTGTTGTATTCACACGTTGATGTGATGTGACGTTAATAAAAAGTTGAATTGCATTCGTTGCTCGAAACGATATTATATGTACATACATATGTATGTATGTATGTATGTATGTAGGTAATACTAGTAACTGTCCGTTGATAGTCTTACCGTGGTATGAGTGTTAGTGTAGTTTGGCTTTAAATGAGTTTACAGAGTCTATCATCATTTTAGCTACATGTTTGTCTTTTACCTGCAACTCCAAGTTTAAATAATTCAATTTTTTCATGATATCTGTTAAAAAACCCAAATCTGTCAGCCAGCAAGTATCAGTTATGTATAATAGTTCATCAAACTTTTCATTTTTAGCGTTAAAATATATTTTTATTTCTTCAATTAAACTTACAAATCTTGTAAGAACTTTGCCTTTACTGAGCCAGCGTACTTCACTATGCAGGATGAGATCACGTTCTTTATCTTCAGTATCTTCTAATAGGGCCTTGAAAAGTCGGTGCTGCAAAGGGGCTGCTCGAATAGAGTTGATTATTTTCACTATTTTCATAACGAGTCCAAAATTTTACCACACAAAGCTTCCTGGTGAATAATACAGTGGTAGTACATAAAGTTTGAAAATGATTCATCTTTCTTGCAGAGGGAAATAAATCCATTGATTTTACCAACCAAAGCTTTCTAACTGTCAAATTATTTTTCTTTAAAAGTAAAATTGAAATTAAAAAAAATCTGTCGCGGTCGAATAGTGGCGGGCGCATACGAATCGGTCAGCGGGCGTCATGGTGCCCGCGGGCACGGGGTTAGGAATCCCTGCTCTACACATACAATTACTATACGGTTGAGAGTAAGTAGATTTGTGTAAAGCAATGTTATTATAGTATACGTTATAACACAATATGTACTTGTATGTTGTTAATATACATATATCGTGTCCTCGGGGCACAAAAGTGACATGTCCAAATTAATAAATTGTTCAGGGCAGCATGTTTGAAATGGTCATCGTAAATCAGGGGAAGTTTATATAAAAATGGTAATTGTACTCTAGATTTTTTAATGCTATTTCATTGTTATTGAATTTACACAAGTAAATTTTTCAAATTGCGTGCAAAAAAAACGGACTTGTCACTTGTGTGGTCCAATAATATTCGTAGAACTTTTGACTTTAAAATGTTGACGTCATCCGGATGTGCCACTTCACTGCCCCGATAGAATAATTAAAGAGGAACAAAGTTCCATTCATTACTCATTTTAGCAAAATCTTAGACGTGTCACCTTTGTGCACCGAGGATGCGATATGTACATATTTATGTATATGTATAATATATGTGCATAGAAAATGAGTTTTCTTTGTTATACCTAATAAATATAACACGATAAAAATTAGAAATATTATAATGTGTGCCTAACTAAGGTTATTTTAGAAATGTATACAATTTTTTTACATTAAATATTAAATAAATCTCACAATCTTATTATGAGTCATACAATACACAATAAAATACGAATATTAGGAAAACTAATGTTAACTTAGAAGTAGAAGTTTAATATTATAGGTAGGTATAGGTAGATCTTTTATCACATCGGATGAGTATTGCAAATTTTTATAATATAAATGAAAGTATGTATACGAGTACACTTATAAGCTTATATATAATATAAATAAATGTGTGTGCTATTTCAGACTCCTTTTGATGTCCAAAAGTGGTTTTATTGTATTTCGTGTATTAATATATATTTTTGAAAAGCACTAATGTAACAAGCGCGCACATGTCACTCAAGAGCGTCGGTCAAATCTGATAAGTTTTCCGTCCGTAGGAAAAAAAAATGAGCGTAGAAAAAAAAGTGACACAGGATGAATATTAATATAACAAAAAGAAGGTGTGAGCGCTTGCGTGACAAAATTATACCTTTTTTTGTAAATCAGTGATTTTTTTTCAGATTCACCCAACGAACAGTGGAAATATTGGGTGATAGCGATGAAATATATGCACGATTTTAATTGAATAGAAAAGCAGATAACGAGCGAGTTACGAGTCGTACGAGATCGATAACTATTTCTATGAGGCGAAAGATATTTTATATATGTATGTACATATGTGTGTGGGGGTGTGTGTGAGTGTATTTTTTTCCGTCGGGTTCTGAAGTACCGTAATACGTATTCATAGAACAAGCTCAAAGTATTTCATCTATCGCGTTTCGCGTTATCTTTTCTCCCCCTTTTATCGCCGCAAGTCGATCGTGCATAATTTTCAAACTATCACACCGTGAAATATCAAGCAATTTATTCAAAAATGTCATACTTCAACGTTTTTCGGTCTTTTGTGTACCTAGGACTCTTTTAAAAAGTTTCAGAAATTGATAAATTTTACAACATATAAAATGTACTGGCTCGTTGTATCAACATGTATAATTTATGTTTAGCTCACAATGCCTTTTATCTTTCTCTAGTTTTATTATAGTTGAGTTAGGGGTATAAAGCAGATCAGTAACTTTTATCGTTATACCAAACCAAGCAATGCTATAAACTAGGATAATATGAAGATGTATTACATGTACAATGTACTTTTATTATATGTAGATATAAAATTCAGTAGAGAGGATAATTAGCATGATGATTATAATCGCGATAGGTTCATACGTAAAAACTTGTCAAAATTTTATAATCGTTGAAAAACTTTTCGTATTTGTGCATAATTGGCGAATTTAAATAATTACTCTTATCGTCTTTCAAGTCATACTACTGTTAACTAGTATTTTCTCTCACCTCAATTTTACATAAATTGGAGTCGTTCTATTTCGGGTATTCACAAAACGGGTGTGGTAGTTGTATGAGAGTTAAACTTTTAGAGTAGACGAATGAAAACGGATTGAAGAGACCTTTTAAGAACAGAGTATGACTTCAAATGCAAATGAAAAATTCGACGAGACCAACTGTAATATTTATTATTTATATTCGGAATACCGCTCTTTCGACCATCATCCTTATTTAAATTGAACAAACAGAGTAAAAGAACGGCAGATTGGCGTATTATATTCATTATATTGTAAATAGAAACGAAAGCTTTTGTTGCGAACTTAGTTCAGATTTTACGTACCAATGACGTACCTTTTTCGAATCGACTTACGATTCATTATTAATTTACACTTCAGAATAATATTGAAATACTTCGCAACAAAGCTAAGTAATTGAAAAGTTCGTTTTTGTATACATTCGCATTATTTATACAGTATGTAAAGTCAATTGTATTAACATTGGCGAGAATTAATTCAAAAAACTCGCGGCACACTTTTATACCATTTATTAATTAAAAAAAAAAATCATATGCAAAATATATAAGCTGATTTTCAGATTAGAATACATTAAAATTCAATTAAAAATATCTTAATTTAAACTTTGACGGTATAAAGTGCATAGATTAATTAAGTAACTTAATGTTAATCAAAATATACGCAAAATTCATTTTGCGTACAAACTAATACGCACTTATTAACGATAACAATCTAATCGCAAGCTTAAAGGAGCTTTACGCCGCAAATTACCGTAAAAATATACGGTAAGCGGATATATTGCTAATTACAATAATTAATAATTCATATAGACCGAAAATACGATAATAATATTAGTTAATGTATATAAAGGTATATAATATTATTTATTTGAATATTTCATACCGATTAATCAGGATCGATCACCGATTAGATAGTCCTATTTTTTTTCACTTTAATTTTAATTTCGCCATCACTCGCACAACATTTGCTAATAATGTAAACCACATAATAACAAGAACACTCATTTGATACAAGTTTTTTTTTATATGGTCACTGTTTATGGTGTGGTTGTTTGATGTCGAGGGTGACTGTTTGCGGAATTAATAAACATTCGCGATCGTATTGTACACCCCTGGGGAAGGACGAACGTGTAGGACGACCACTATGCACAAGGGCTGAAGGGAGACTGGCGTAGGGGTTGCGAACGTTAGCCGAACTCGACCGAGTGCGAACGATATATTCCGAATGGAGACATCCCCTTGCAACATCTATGCGAAATTATAGTCGGATCGTGTACTCGTGACGCAATTTTTACTTGAACATAATGCTGCGTCCACACTGACGAATCGAACAGCGAACGAAGAACGGTTGCTATTGTGTGGACGTTCATAAATCATCGGACGTTATTGTGTAGAGCGGTCCACACAATAGCAACCCTTCGTCGTTTGCTGTTCGGTTCGTCGGTGTGTACACAGCATAATGAGGAGTGAGTTCAAAACAATAATTGATGCAAGATGATGAGTAACTCTGAGTTCAAATTAATACTATATTTATTTATTTATATGCGTACTACCAGTTATGACGTATGGATGTGAAACTTGGACTCTAAATTCAAGAATGCTACGAAAGATCCAGTGCACACAGAGAAGCATGGAAAGATGTATGCTTGACATAACAAGAAGAGATCGCAAAAGGAATACACGGGTAAGAAGTATGACCACGGTGGCAGATATAGCGGAACGTGTGAAAAAGTTGAAGTTGGACACATAGTGAGAAGAATGGATGGCAGATCGATGCGAGAAATAGTGGAATGGTATCCGTGAGGATGTGAAAGAAAGCAAGGTAGACCGAGTGGACGATGGGCTGATGAATTGAGGAGAATGTGTGGAGTCAACTAGATGCAAATTGCTCAAGACAGACAGGAATGGAAGAGGATTGGAGAGGTCTTCATCCAGCAGTGGATGGTGAATGGCTTAAAATGATGATGATATATGTACATATATATTATGAAAAAATGATGTACATATATCTACTAGCTCTTTATAAAAGCTTGAAGCAAATAAAGTACGTACATACTCTTAAACTTTTAATTTTAAAAGGCTTATTTCTTTTTAAATACTATTTAACCCCAACCCCCATCCATGCGCCCCGGTTTGTACAATAGCAGTACAGTCAATTGCCCGTTTGACAGTACATGAAACAATTGTATATTATATATCGCTGATTGAATGGGTGTAATGATGAATGAATGGATGAATGATGCGTTTCGACTCGAAAATCGCGTTTTCGACTCGAAAAAACTTTGACAGATAGTGGCTTATGCCAACATATCGCTAAAACATTTTGTTTGTAATGTGGCTAATACTAACGTGACCCATCGACCAAGGCATGCACGAATTAAAGGGGGTGAGGAATTTTGCGTTTACTTGTTAGTTATATTATATTTGATTTTAATTGTTAGTTGACGGTGAGATATGATTTTATATTATATTTGTTTGCTTATTACTATTTGTTCTTATGTATGTATGGATAATATACAAGTGACACAATAATTCGTGGTATAGCACTTTATACATAACATTTAGCAAGTAGCATGTGAATGTAAATATCTTAGATCTTTACTCACGCAAGCAAACGCTTACGCTCATTAGTAATACTAATAATGATTATCTCTTACAATAGATTCTAAGAATCGTTGTTGAATGCGTTGTGATTAGAGTCTCCAAATATTCGAATATTATTATTGAAATAAATTTGATGTAATGAATACAGATTCATTACATAAAATGTATGTTTCGTCACTTGCAAAAAGTTTAAGAAAAAATTCGAATATTTGGAGACTCAAGTTGCAATGCCTTTGACAATATTGAATAGCGGCTGATATTTTCGATTGTGTAAATGTAAGAAAGTTTGCATACGTTTTTATTCTTCAATTGTGACTCAGTGTAAGTGTAAGTCGTAGTTATAAAATAATATTTTGAATTAATCACGAGGGAGACGAGACGATTCGCGTCGAGTGTGAGAGAGCGTATAAGAGGGTTAGACACAAGAGCGATATTGAAGTTTGAAAGGAAAAAGATACAGCAACGGGTCCATTCAATATTGATGTATTACCCCGGGATGCATCCCAATGTGAGCTTTTTTGTTTCGTTTTTCTTCGCTCTCCTTATTCAGGCTCCCGGGCATCCCTTTTCATTTATTTTTCCGACGGAAAGAGTACGCACGCCCAGTTTCCATCCCCATGCAAATAATGGCAACGCGAAAAGTGTTGTTCGCTCGCTCGTATATTCATACGCTTTTTCATGCATGTTATCACCTCTTCCTACCTCACCCCCATCGTATACCTATTTCATCCCCCTCGGGTTGTAAATGCATTATTGTTATAGTAATATTAGATTTGTATCTAAGCTCCGCGCTTGTAAAACGATTCTTTTTTGTGCTGCTTTTTACGAAGTGTTCCATTTTGGGCGGTTAAAAATTCACCATTGTAAGGAAGATATTCCAACGTATTATAAAATATATATTTTGCCTTGAATTTTAATGGCAGTTTTTGAAAATTGATATGTGACTTTGATATTTTCCAATACTGAATATGTTAATGAACTCGCATGTCGATAACTTAATATTTTTGAATTTATTAAAATATATTATAAATCCATTCGTGTGATATTTGATCCGTATGATACTTGAGTAGGCTTAACTGTATTTTGATTTTTCGCGACATCTCTTATAGACGCCCGAGATGGCTTCAAGCGTGCAAACAAAGAATATGAGAAATCTCCCAATGTATGCTTATCTCACAATAAAGGCTTTACTAAAGCCGAAAATAAACTTCTTCAAGGTTTTACTTCCCTTTCGCATTTTCCTTTTTTCTGTTGTACGTATGTACATACGTGCGTATAATAATACATATAATACACAACTCGAGCATTAATTAGAAAGCGCTATCGAATCGAATCAGAATTGTAATTAAGTTTGTACAACAGACAGACGCACACGTGCACACAGGTGTGAGCTTTGTCTCTTTTAGTTTTACCGGATTTCGTATTATTAAAATCCTTTCGCGAGCGTTTTGTTTGAGCTTGCAGGAGTAGCACGTAACATTCTTGCGCGAAGTTAGAGATGCCTTGTGTCCCAGTTTCCAGTTATTCTAACATCGAGCTTTGCTTGCTTAGGCTTTCCCCTGCTTCTTAGCCGCCTTCGAGACTTCGACTTCCTGAAATTCCTCTGTTGGAAACCAAATAAATTTCAGCTTAATTCCCAACGGTGCCGAAGGTACCGTATGCGCGATGATCCTTTTGGAATTAAGCGCGGCTTTATAATGCAACTTTATTCCGCTGGAGCGATTTAAGTATTTATTATTAAATATGTATGCTGTGGCTGTTTTTTTAATCAAAAATTCAAAATCATACAACACAGGATTTGTCTCCGTTTTCCGGAAGCCGAGCCGGGGGTGTGTTGCGGTCAGGATTCCGGTCCGTGATTAATTTCCGACGAGACAAAGCAAATAGCTGAAGGGATTTAAAACGTGCACGCACAATGTATCAACAGGGCGCAATTATCACGAGTCCCTTTTGTGTAATTGTGCCACCCCTAGTAGATACAAGGGATAGCAACTATGGGGGAGACACCACCTGATACACCATTGTACGAAACTGACATTTGTCTTGCACTAGTTGATTCCGTATTACAAAATACACAGTATTTCCCGTATTTCGTTACAGTTTTTATACGCTTAGATAGTTCGTAGTTATGTACGATTTCATAGATAACGTATTATGTTTGTTTAAAACGTGGTGCAATAATATGAGTTGAATACGTATTGCATGTATCTGAAATGTAAATAAACAATGATACAAGGTATTGTATTATTTTGTACACATACATAATTATGTATCTATAAAAGTATGTATACGCATGCAAGATTTTTTTATTTGAACGCTCCGCTTGAAACTTGAAATGTGTGCAGTATTTTAATTAACCCCCTAACGCGTTTTTATTGAATTGAAAAAATCATATTATTAGAGAGAATCTTTCGAGCGACAATAACTGATAATATCAAGTACTCAATTGAAAATTAAAAAATATTTTTTGGAATTGAATTTAAAAATTGATTAAAAAATGTTGATCTTTTTTTTTAATTTCATCAAATATGATTCGCAAAATGGAATTGAATTCATCCAATATTGCTTCATGTCAAATGCATTTCATATTTGTATCCGTTAAATGTTCAATACACTGGAAGAAATATTTTTAACAAGAAATATTATTATTGAAAATGATTGGTTACATGAATATAACAAGAATTGAAATATTAATAACAGGATTTGTTTTAAAATTCATCTCTAAAACGTGTAACATACACGTGTGCAATTGCAGATTTTGCGGCTACCTTAATACGACCACTGCAGCAACCGCTAAGTTATGAACCAATTGTTTCATGTATTTGGTCCACGTGTTCACCAGTACGTGTTCAGTTTTCAAACGTATAATTTTCCAAAAATACAATTCGTTACATTTTATTCTAAAATATTAACGAATTCCAATCAAATGCAACCCATACAATATAAAATATATGAAATTTTCTTATTTTGTTACTGCATTAGAGGTATATCGATAGTTAGAGTACGTCAAGCGAGACGAGATGTTCGGAAATGGCTCATTTTACGGTTACAACTTTCGAATAATCGCGGTATCCACGTATTGGGCTTATCTAGTGATGCATTCGGCGCAGAAATAACGCAAAATTGAATAGCACTTACGAATGGCAATAAAGGCAAATGCACACCGATTTCGGTACATCTGTACAACACATACAGTCTGTACGTTCGCGTGTTTGTTCGGATGCTATTGCTACAGTGGCGATCGATAACGTTCGAAAAATACATGGTTTAAAGGTATGTAGGAAACTTGCGCGATTCCAAATAACGTATTCCGTTATAATATAACAATAGAGGATACGATAATTTACATAATTAAAAAGGAACACTTCCTTTGGGAAGTGTGAATATCCTCATTGGGGAAAAGTTTGTACAGGGGGGGAAAAAACCGGGAAAAACAAACTCGTACCTCTCTCGACGTCTATATCTACCTATTTACATATGTCCATATATCTTGCATAATTTAATTGGACTATCTATAATGTATATATAATTGAAACAATTAATGCACTACCAATTTCGACAAATTCATAGCATGGTTTATCGATGACGAACATTGGGTATTAACTGTTTGATTATTAGCTGATATTACGAGAGAGGAGTGTATCCGGTATGTACACAAAATCAGTTCTACGTATTTGATATTTAATTAAATGTTTTGTTAATAATTATATATGTATGTATGTATATCTGTACATATGATTATGTACCTATACCTATATACATACATATGTATGTATATTTGAAGAATGATTGACTCGTTATTTAAGGATTAATTGTTTAAATTTTGTTCGTTTCTCCAGTCGTTGTCGATATGATTTCATTCAATTGATGTTATTTTACATTCATTTGAAAGCAATATTCAATACGCGTACGCACAAATCAACAAATTAATATTTTTTATATTAATTCCATGCACGTGTACGATAATACTGGAAATATTTTCAATGAATATATATTAAATGTACATATTCAAAATAGACTTCGAGTATATTTTAATTATTTTACAAGGACGTACGCTAATAAAGGCCCGCTTATTCATTTAACCGCTGATGTATACGCGCGCTCGCCATATAGGAAAATTCGGTGCGCGTTAAGAATGAAAAACAGGGGCTCAAGCGAAAGTCAGTGGTTGCAAACGTTTATCAATATTAATATGAAAAATTAAAGTAAACTTTGGAATGGTAATAGTTTGATTAAATTTCATCGTTTTGAGAAAACATATTTGAAATGTGTGTTATTATTGAAGTGTATCGTATTTAATACGACCCGTTTATGTACATATATTAAACTGAAACTGTGTAATATTATGAAATGAAGCCTTTTCATTTTCCGATATACGAGCGAACAGGACTTTGGGGGAAAAAGGTTGTTGCCGAGCGCGTTTTGTTGTGTGTAGTTCCCTGTGTGATTTATTCCCGTTTCCTCATATGTAAGACGCCATTTATTTCTGAGAAGTTTCCCTCAGAGAGAAAGGGGTAAGTGAAATATTGGCGGATGAAAATGTTTTCATAAGCCGCTGTAAATATCGGGCGAAAGCAATGATAAATAATTCCGTGGGGAGAAAAATTTTCCACTGTTTTTGACGTATCAAGGATGCCCGGTTCAATTACCGGGAAATGTTACATTTCCGCTCTTTTGGCAGGTGACAAGTCGAGAAGCGAAACCAATCCAATTCAACACCTATACATAAACTATGTACAAAAGAAAATTAACCGACGACTTATGTACTTTCTCTGGGTACGACTCATATGTACGGAGATAAATATAACTAACTCCATTCAAAAATTATATAGACATTCGAAAAATATCATACCTATAGTTATTCAAAGACTAAAAAAATAATGTATTGTATTTATGCAAGTCTAATCTGAATTTGATAGCAAATACACACTTTGAATCATATCAATGTACTATTGTACAATCATAAAGTCCTCCGAGCAAATGAGTCAATATTGAAAATTATTATAACTAAGGTTATATAAAATGATCTGAACTATCTGAATCTGCCTATGCATGAATTGTGTTCCATTCAGTCGATGAATTTTACAACGACCGTTGAATTAACGCAATTGTCTCAGATATCATTTGCCGATGATCACTAGAGACATCAACGAATCAAATAGCCTTCGGCCGTGACACTTAATCAAAATTCCGATCTGCGATTTAGGAATCGCTGCTCAATTACGAATTACCATAATATAATTGGTTATCGCGATTCGATATAGAATGGAGATTTCGACGAACCTATCTCGCACCTGTCACATCGTACATTCGATATGACGTTTTTGTGCGTAGACGTACCGAGCACGCGTTGCTCGAATATCGTTCCGCATTTGCCTGTAAGATAACGGTAATATTTCACAGTACAAGGGATGAGATTGTATTATTATTGAAAATAACAGATCGATTCAAATGAACACAATTTAATAAAAAGCGCACAGGTTAAGTTGAAAGCGGGCGGAACTTATTAAGATCAATCAAAATTTGATTGTTAAATATATATGTAAGTACGTGGCGTCGCCTTTTGTGCAACTGTTTCTTTGCAAGCTAAATAAATAATTGTATAAAACGAGAAGACGGAGAGGGGAAAAACGACGTGCGTCTCTGAAAACGCTATTATTATATTCAACTTTGGTCCGTTCATTTGGACTCGATGAAAAGCATTTTCAAAAGAATTTAATGAAATATTTTTCACATTTTTCGCCAGCGAGAGGAGAACTGAACGCGGACCCTCACAAAGGAAGTGAAAAACAACAAGAGTCGTCGACTTACACGTTGGACTAAATTGTGAATAATTGCTTTAGCCTCTCCGTAGAATTTCTTTTGTATTCTGTGTGTATTTTTTGTGTTTGGAGTTGTTGTTAAGCTTCTTACCTGAAGGAATATCTTCCTCTGGCGAGTTCTCTCGTTCCTCACCAGTAGACTATAGTCGCACAAAAAAAAAATTAAATCTCGCGAAACCAAAAAGACTACCCTCAACTTCTTAACTACGTAGTTAAAATACGATATTCATCATTAAAAAAAGGATATCAATCTGTGTATTTACAATAGAGTGTCGTTTAAACAATACGTTGAATATACCACTTTCCTCTCGCACTCGAGATTTGTGTTGAAAAACTTTATTTCATGTTTTTAACTAATGTTAATTTGTTATTTTATATTTCATATTACCTCTTCTTTTATTATACTTAGTTAATTAATTTAATTGCATCTAATAATTTGGCTTTGATGACGAATTGGCGTAACCTGTTATGTCATCACAGTATATATTTTTTAAAAATAAATAAATATTGAGTGTCTTAGATATAAAACTAAATAAGCTGATAGGTCAATGAAAGTACTTTTATACAATTCCGACACAGAGAAACTGCACAATATGAATCAACCTACATATGTACATATATGGAAAAGTATGCTTAAGAAAGTTTCAATTGAAATACAAATACAATCTGTATTAAGTATTGAAAGCCCTCAATGTATGTATTTCTGTAAATCAAGTTTAAAATCTAGTCTGCTTTTAGTATGCATTACCGTACTATTGACGTATGCCAATCTTTCAGACGTTCAGATAAGCACAAAACTTTAATAAACAAAATCCTTTCTCCGAAATCACCGCAATACGTCTCTGGACAAGATTGTGTAAAATAAACGTTTGATGCAAATCTAGCCGGGGTGTAATTTAAAAGTTTATTTACATACACTCGCGCGTAACGATGCAAGCGTCTCCGTTTGACATTCGCAAAGTAGCTAGACGCAATTTTTTTTTTGCGACTATTTCAGCGTCGCATTTAAGATCCGTTTAGTCGTGTCGTTTCATCACTCCTCCATGCGCGGATTATACTTTTTGGTGCGTACGTTTTTCCCTCGTCGGAAAAGCCGACAGCGTAAATTTGAAAACGCGAGATTTTTCTCACCCGGTAAGCTCATTTCCCCGGCTGCGAGTTTATCAAGTTTATCGGCGCGATCGTCATAAACGCGTGATAAGCCCAATATTTCACCTCATTTAAACGGCGTCGTTTTTCCGCGAATTCGCGAATTCAACTCCCGCCTCTCCCCCCGTACATTCCCCCACCGCTAAGCTCTCATTCCTATCACCGGGGGAAAATTTCCGCGGAAAATATTGCGAACGGATATGCACGAATGTAATTGTCATTATACGTATGCGTTTATAAGGTCGGTTTTTTTTAAATATATTTTTTGCTGTCTGGGGAATCTCAATAGATGCGGCTTTGGGAGCTTTGGTATCCGAAGCGTATATATGGATTAGGCTTTACTGAGTATTCAAATTTTCCGGCTATCTGAGCGTCCAATCAACCTGGGAAAATCCAATGAATAACAATAGCACAACTAAAGTTTTGAAAACGTATTACTGTAAGCTACGCGTTATAGGATATGAGATATTTTGATAACTGACAACTGAAACTCAGCTAAATCTACATAATAATATTGTTATTAGGATATTATAATGTATACATTACATACATTGTAAATGTGATTTGACAAAACAATTTTGTATACGTCAATACATTCTTTGAATTGATCATAAAAGATTAATTTATTATGTAAATGTATTAAGTACACAGTAGTAAGAAGTCAAATACTGAATTGTAAAAAATAATTTTAAACTGTTCATTGAATTAGATTGAATTATCTGAACAAAATTCGATGCAATTCCATTTTGTATAAATAGATTATGATTTGAGCTTAATCAAAATATAAATACTTTCACATAATTGTATAATTGTGACTATATAATTACGTTTGTAAGTTTCTTTGTTTTTTTTTTAATTTAATTTATTGTAACACAAAAAGTTTTTTCAAATATCAATAGGATTTTGAATCGAATAACAAGTAGGTACTTCTTGAATAATATATTTTTATTCCATTATTTGAAGATAAAAATCATTAATAAAACTTTTAATTGACCACCAGGCTGTACGTATATAATTTTAATAATACATATGTATATTTGATTTTGGGCGCATTTTCGAGCTATTATTACTTTAGTACTGATTGCGTCATGGGGATTATCCACACGTGTGAATTTTTATGTAAAATTTTTTAATGCGATTATACTTATTGAGCGTTTCAATCTACCGAATTAAATTTAAAAATACAATTACATATATGATATGCGTAATTTTTTTTTACGTTGCAAGACATCCGCGATGAATTATTAAACGGTCGCAAACTAGGACATCGCAGTAGGGACGGCTTCGGGGGACCTGGAGGTTGCTTTAGCATCATTCTTGAATCGTAAATCATTTCTGGAAGGTCTCGAGGATCGTTGGGGCCCTTTTTTGGACTCTTTCGGTACCTTTCGAGTGGAACTCTGAACCCTTGACTCAATAACGCGGCTCACGTTTTTGAAGCCCTTTCACACAACGGACATACCTTGAAGGCTTTGGTCCCAATCCGCACGACAAATGAAGGGATTTCAAGGACCTTTATGCTGTGACCAATATCGACATTTTCAACAACTGTAATTTATATACATGTATGTATATTATTTTTTAATGGATTTAAGATATTTACCAATACAAAAAGGTTCGAAGGGGCGTAGACGATCCTAGAGTAAATCACAGACGTGTCACTTGCGAAATAAAATTAAGACTGGCTGTTTGTTAATATGCGAAGTTTCTAGCAGGCGAGACGAGACGAGAAATTAATGAAAGAATATCAGAATCGCCGAAATATTTGTAATGATGCAGACTTTGGAACGGATGAATATCAAATTGCGTACCCGTACAGTGAACTACCCGTAACAATTTAATTTCTACATTTGATAAATGGGAGTTCAACGCATTTATTATATTTTAAGCAACCGAGCTTTAATTAACGAAAGTATAATAATTTAAACATCGTATGGCATACGCTTGTGACCATATAATAGAATTTGGTTCACTGTTGTGCCAAAACGGTTACTCACAATGGCCTCGAATAGCGATTTGAGGATGTTGACATCAATTTTTACGCTACGTTTTTGACATAGCACGTCACGTAAAATTCGATAGGCGAAAATGAATACGCGTTCATTGCGGTTTTTTCGCAATTCCAATTTTCCTCGTTATACGCGGAATGAATGCGAGTCAAATGTCATCACGTGCCATCGTAGCAAACAACACAATAAACCCTTTCAATGGAGGCTCATTTGAACTGCGGCCGCATAACTGTCGCAGACGTATTATGTCGATAATTTGACAAAATTTATTCCTAGAAAAAATATGCCATAAAATTTAACTATAAATACATTGCCGATGAATAAATTATATATTTGTATAGGTAAGTATAGGTACATACATTGATATATACAAAATAATTCGGGTGTAGCCAACCCATGACTTTATCCATATATTTGAGGAATACAAAGAGTAACGAAATTAATTTTTTAAGTACGTAAGTAAATAAAACGCATACACCACCACCACACCAATCAAAATACATACATATGTATGTACATATCATGAAATTACTGTGTTGAGTGCGCGCGTATATAAAAATACGATCTTCGGCATATATTCAAATAAGAAAAACTACCACTTCCGGTCGGCGGATTTTAATCAAAACCTTATCAACTCTTAAATTTTATATGATAATTATAAATATAAATTTTAGACTTGATCAATAGGGCAGTTTCTGAAATATTCTGTGGTAAACTTTTCGACAAAAAAAAAAACCCTACTTCCGGTTGACTGATTTTAATGATTATTTTTTCGTAACTAGCAATTTTACTCAAAGTACAACATTATAATATTGTGACGATAATACATATTTAAAAGGCCGAAAAAAAATAAAAAAAAACAAAAAATCGTTCAAGAGTAAACTGCCATTTCCGGTAGTCAGATGTTGACCAAAATCACAGTATCTCTTAAGGCTAACGTGAAAACTATAGATATGAAATTTCGACGAAATCGCCGGTGCAGTTTCGGAAATATTCTGCGGTAAACTTTTCGACAAAAAAAAAAAAAAAAAAAAAAACTTCCGGTTGACTAATTTTAATAATTTTTTTTTTTTTTTTTTTTTTTTAAATAGCAATTTCTATGAGAATTACAATATTACAATATGGTGACGATACTACATATTAAAAGGCCGAAAAAAATAAAAAACAAAAAAAATCGTTCAAGAGTAAACTGCCACTTCTGTCAGACGGATTTTGACCAAAATCACAGTATCTCTTAAGGCTAACGTGAAAACTATAGATATGAAATTTCAACTTGATCGATGGGGCAGATTCGGAAATATTTTGCGGTAAACTTTTCAACAAAAAAAAAACCTACTTCCGGTTGACTAATTTTATTAATTTTTTTTTTTTTAAATATAAATTTCTCTCAAAATTACAACATTACAATATTGTGACGATACCACATATTTAAAAGGTCGAAAAAAATAAAAACAAAAAAATCGTTCAAGAGTAAACTGCCATTTCCGGTAGTCAGAAGTTGACTAAAATCACATTATCTCTTAAGGCTAATGTGAAAACTATAGAAATGAAATTTGGAGAAAATTCCCGGTGCAGTTTCGGAAATATGATTTTTTACCGGATTTTTTGAATTTTCTGCACGAAAAAAACCCTACTTCCGGTTGACTGATGTTGACCAAATTCCTTATGGCTTTTAAACTTTACGTGAAAATAATAGATATGAAATTTCAGCTTGATAGACTTGATAGTTTCGGAGAAAACACACAGACATACACACACACACATAGTACACAGACATAGAGACATACAGACATACAGACATTTTTTAGAAATCATGAAAACGTGATCAGGGGATGATACCTGATACAAATCAGTCAAAATCTCGAGGTCGAATTTTCGCACGATCACAATACTTTATCCGATTAGGATAAAGTAAAAATTCGGGTGTGGCCAACACATGACTTTATCCATATATTTGAGGAATACAAAGAGTAACGAAATTATTTTTTTAAGTGCGTAAGTAAATAAAGCGCATGCACACCACCACACCGACCAAAATACATACATAAATATCATGAAATTACTATCTTGAGTGCGCGCCCGTATGTAAAATACGATCTTCGGCATATATTCAATTACCACTTCTGGTCGGCGGATTTTGATCAAAACCTTATCAACTCTTAACTTTTATATGAAAATTATAAATATAAATTTTCAACAAGATCGCCTGAGCAGTTTCGGAAATATTCTGTCGTAAATTTTTCGACGAAAAAAAAACCTACTTCCGGTTGACTAATTTTAATGATTTATTTTTTTTTAAATATCAATTTCTCTCAGAGTTACAACATTACAATATTGTGACGATACTACATATTTAAAAGATCGAAAAAATAAAAAAAACAAAAAATCGTTCAAGAGTAAACTGCCACTTTCGCTCGTCAGAAGTTGACTAAAATCACAGTATCTCTTACGGCTAACGTGAAAACTATAGATATGAAATTTTGACAAAATTCCCGGAGCCGTTTCGGAAATATTCTGTGGTAAAAGAATTTTAGAATTTTCTACAAGAAAAAAACCCTACTTTCGGTTCACTGATATTGACCAAATTCCTTATGGCTCTTACACCTTACGTGAAAATAATAGATATGAAATTTCAGCTTGATAGACTTGATAGTTTCGGAGAAAACACACATACACACACACACACATAAGTGCACGGACATACAGACATTTTTTTAGAAATCATGGAAACGTGATCAGGGGATGATACCTGATACAAATCAGTCAAAATCTCGAGGTCGAATTTTCGCACGATCACAATACTTTATCCGACTAGGCTAAAGTAAAAATGCTCATTATGACGTAATTGCCAATTATACACATAGACAAACTTTTTTTTATTTTGAGTGATTGATTTTATGTATGTACATATTTATATTTAGGTACAAAGTCGAATTTGAACTAGGAGTATCTAAAAATAAACCATTACACAAAATATTCCGCTGATTTATAAAAATACATTATTATTTATCAAACCAATGAACTATTTACTCTGCTTTATAGGACATGAGCTATCATTTTATAATTTATCAACAATGTAATTCAATCATAGTTAGTTTACGATTACTAATACATATATTACTTCTTCTTCTGAATACTTAAATATCAAGCGTTGCCTCCTCACTATTTGACAAAAAAATTAATCTGCTATAATGAAGTAACTAAGGAAAGATACTCTCCGGTGGTTTTCCATTGCCTTCTAGAGTGGAGTAAGGGATATGAGGAACGGACAATGATTTGGTAGGTAGTAAGGAATTTGTTTTGATTATTATCTGTTCATCTATTGACATTAAAAAAATTTAGTGTCAGAGTGGAAAATGTGTACATGTGTAAACGGGAGTGTGTTGAAGGAACTCTTTCTAGTTTTTTGACAAAAAGCTACAGAAAACTTTCACATAACATATGTCTCATACGTACATATCTTACTACTTTGCATTGGACATCGACCAAAACCATTTTTTTTTATCAATAAAGTGTGATAGAGATTATATACACTGTACTAGTGTAAGCCCGTTGAATATCAACACGTCCAAGGTCAACTTCATATTGAACAGTTTACATTGCTAATTAAAGCACAGTTTAATGTAAGGGCGATAGCTCATCGGGAAGTCACCAGCTTTCGTCAACGTAAGAGTCGCACGGGATCAATATCCAGCTCAATAAAATTTTTATTATAATTTTCTTAATTTTGTAAGTAATTTTAACGATAGAATAACGATTTCAACGTGCTAACTAAATAAACCGATCAAATGTTTGAGGTAATTGATTGCGTAACAATTTAGAAAAGTCGCAAACTTACTAAGGATTAATATTGTCAAATTGTAGCAGGCGAGTCATCACCGTTACGCGTTAACTCAGTCAACCTAGTGATCACGGGTTCAAATCCCACTCGCGACTTTCGTGTTTTTTTTTTTTTACCGAGGCGAGCGGTATCAGCAGACAGACAGACGGATCTGGGCTATTATACATATAATATATGCATAGATTGGCTTAATTCTTAGGACGTGCAATGTAGAAGTGATTCGAATGGCTTTTAGTATTCTAAGTAGCTTCCACAGAGTACGTCCGAGCTTTCCTGGTCGCGTTGAGGTTAACGGACATCCAGGACAGTGGTTAATGACCTGGCAGGTTTTCAACCCCCGTACCGTTATACAAACCGACCCCCCACCTATGGGGTTTGAGTCTCCGTACTAATTGGTCGATTTGCATGATTAGATCTTGATTAGCGCCTGGTCCGGTGTACTGAGCTTATTTGTCCTGTCTGCAACTCTAGACGCATACATTTCACCTAATTTGCCCCCCAGTTTGCAGTTGGCGACACCTGGCGCCCATTCACACTGAAACTTCCCGACCGCTTTCCCGACCTAGCTTTTGGCAACTAATAAGATAAACGCACGCGAAATTAAATTATCAAACACCAATTTATTCACAAAAGTCCGTATATCATCTGCGCAATGCAGTCCACTCGAACAGTTCGGTGATAATTATTGGAAGTGGCCTAATTATGGCTGTTGAACATGCCGCAGCGACAAACGAAAATCGATGTCGGCGATAAAATTTATGGTCGCGGCTTTTGTATTGAAGCGTTGAATTGAATCGGGATTTTAATGCGATTTGCAAGCTGGACGCAACCGATAAATATGCCAGTAATGTACCTATCTATAGAGCGTATAAAACGAAAGTCAATTCAAATGTTGTCGTCAAAATGTTGATGAAAACGCGATAGCGACACTTGTTGATAGTATTAGTTTTGATAGATTGAATTCGCAACTGGTAGTTATTAGTAGGTATGCATCCCGTGTCATTTGATAATGACAAAATGAATCACACTGAAATATCTACATATATACATATGTATGTATGTACATATGTATACTCGTAAGTCAGCCAAAATGTACAAAAATAAATAAACAGTTAACCACACAATTAAAATGTATAATTATATATAAGATATGTAAAACTTAGGCCTATTTCACAATAATCCTTACAATTCAGATAGATATGTACTACAGGTTCTTATGTCTCAAATGCGATGTGTAGTCTCTGCGAGGGACTTAAATCGCTGAAGTAGTGTAGTTCGTTGTAAGTCTCATAATGCTTTATACTCCTTCACTTTCGTATTACTTTCCATCTTAGATATTATGTTTAAAAAATAATGTACGCGAGTATTAATTGACAATATAGAAATATGAAATTTGAAGATCCAATTGCATGTGAGAATGTATGGATTATAAAAGCCTCAATTTAATTTTAGTACCAAAATAATTTTTATTTTTAAAATGTGATATTTTACTTTTGTGAATTAAATCGGCATTGTATGAATGAAATCGCATGTAATTTTTTTGGGTATTTAAGTCTAAAACACGCTACGCAATTGTCGGTGTAAACTTTCCGGACGAATAAAGTTGGCTAATTAAGCGGTCCACTTTGAATGAATTGTTAAATTAGTATGAAATGGAAAAACCGTGTCGATAGGCTTTATTCTATTTTAACTACATATGTAGAATTGTGGATACACTACCCATAGCATGTTTACGGGCTCTTGAGAATTATTTAGACCTTTTCTCTCCATTGAATTATTGTTGAAACCTTTCACGATTGTTTCAATCAGACGTACTTAGTTACCCGTGTACTTAACGGTTTTCTACTTGATATCGTTTCTCAACGTCGATAAATTGCCAAAACGATAGACGTTGCGCATAAAAATGTATATTTTAACTTAATAATAATGTTTTGATTGAATCTCGAAATTTGTCTGCGGCGGAATAGTGTTATCTATGGAAGCGTAACGGGGAGAGCTTTAAAAATACATTAGTGTAAAATTGTTTTCGATTATTATCGAAAGGGTCTTTATCGAGAGACCCTTATTATCCCGAATTATCGACAGGCTGAAAGGTGCAGGGTGAAATCTGTTGGGTGAGTGTTTTCGGGGGTGTAAGGATAAAGGGTCTTTCATTGCTCTGGGGCTGAAAAGTTTCCGTTCCAAAAGAAAGTTTCCCTTTAACACCTTTATTTAAAGGGACGGGAAAATGTATTGCTCACGCGGAATCGACGCCCGGTGTGAATATTTAATATTTTAACCATTGTTGCCGATCGGTTTTCACGCATTTATTACACGCGAATTCCTACCGATTCGAATAACGAGTATCATGGTGGAAAACGGCGCGTGATATATAATGCAATATTCAATTTTTAATTGAGTTTTAAATTGTATATTCGACTATGCAGCTGTAGTACTTTATGTAACTTTGTGTGCAAATATGAATTTAAAATATTTATTCAGTTGGTATTTTTCTCTGACAATACATACATACATATGTGTAAACTGCCATTAGTCGAAATCGTCGACGCAATACTTTGTATGGTTGGTATGACAGATAACACAAACAAAAATACATTTTTTAAAGTTAACCAACAAGTTAACTAAGACAACAATCCAGACCTAATAACAGGTTAAGATGAGAATAATGGATAGGAGGTGCCAATTTTTGGTAGAACCGTCTCGCAACTAATCGATTAATTAGAAAATTAAAGCAGGAGATGGCTGATCTGTATTAAGTAATGTGTAGAACTTGCCAATGACGATAGTTAAGGTCGAAAAACTGCCGAGAAAATCATTCGACTTGCGGAGATCGCATCCCGGAACTTCGCTCAAGAGACTAATGCTCTAACACCTGGCTTAATCTTTAGTGAAATTTGCGTATTTTGTATAATACGTTTTACTTGGTACCTACTTTTATTACAATGCCGGGTCTACATAATATTCATTACTGGTAAAAAAGGAATTAAACAACGAGCTACAAAAACTCGGTAGTGCCGTGCTAAATTTGGCGCCATTACTTTTATTGTGTAGAAGGGCGGCTAGAGTTCGAGGGTAGCGCAGCATTTGCATCGGAAAAATCATTAGGGTGAATTCGAAAATTATTCTGCGGCTATTAGGCGTCGCGACGCCATGTGTCGACGCCATAAATCGGCAACGGCCATTTCTTGTTTGTCGGGGCGGCCATTTCGCGCGATCATTATGGCGACCCGTCAACGCTTTATCTCATACCTCACCCACAACCCCTACCTTCCCCTCACTCCGTCTCCGGGGACAGTTTATGCGGGGCGATTTTTAAAGGACGAGTCCGGCCCTGGCGGGATGCATGGGACCGGACGTGATTTGCATTTGGACGAATACTCGCTCGCTTCAAACCACCATACTTTCGATAGAGAAGACGATATCCCTCCAAATACAAATCAAACGGTAATTGAATCACTCAGGTATGTTTCCGCAAATACTAAAAACAACAGAATCGACGATTGCCTTCAAACAAAATCAACAAACTATAACTATTCATGTACATATGTAACATTACAGTTTCCCAAATCATTACTGTGGCCAAGCAAGTACACCGTAAAAAAATTCGGGTGTGGCCATCCCATGACTTTATCCATATATTTGAGGAATACAAAGAGAAACGAAATTAATTTTTTTTTTTTTTAAATAAAACGCACGTCACACCACCACAACTCTGGTTTTCCTTCAAATAAAACGCATGCACACCACCACACCAACCAAAATACATACAAACATATCATGAAATTACTGTGTTGAGTGCGCGCGCGTATGTAAAATACGATCTTCGGCATATACTTTCAAATAAGAAAAACTACAACTTCCGGTCAGTGGATTGTGATCAAAACCTTATCAGTTCTCAAATTTTATATGGAAATTATAAATATAAATTTTCTTGATTAATGAAGCAGTTTCTGAAATATTCTGTGGTAAACTTTTCGACAAAAAAAAAAAAAAAAAAAAAACCCTACTTCCGGTTGACTGATTTTAATGATTTATTTTTTCGTAACTAGAAATTTTTTTCAAAAGTACAATATTACAATATTGTGACGATACTACATATTTAAAAGGCCGAAAAAAATATAAAAAAACAACAAATCGTTCAGGAGTAAACTGCCACTTCCGGTAGTCAGATTTTGACCAAAATCACAGAATTTCTTAAGGCTAACGTGAAAACTATAGATGTGAAATTTCGGTTCGATTCGAAATTAAAGTATTGTGATCGTGCGAAAATTCAACCTCGAGATTTTGACTGATTTGTATCAGGTATCATCCCCTGATCACGTTTTCATGATTTCTAAAAAATGTCTGTATGTCTGTGTAGTTATGCGTGTGTGTGTGTCTGTATGTGTGTTTTCTTCTAAACTATCTAGGCTATCAAGCTGAAATTTCATATCTATTATTTTCACGTAAGGTGTAAGAGCCATAAGGAATTTGGTCAACATCAGTCAACCGGAAGTAGGGTTTTTTTCTTGTAGAAAATTCATAAATTCTTTTACCACAGAATATTTCCGAAACGGCTCCGGGAATTTTGTCCAAATTTCATATCTATAGTTTTCACGTTAGCCGTAAAGGATACTGTGATTTTGGTCAACATCTGACTACCGAAAATGGCAGTTTACTCTTGAACGATTTTTTGTTTTTTATTTTTTTCAACCTTTTTAATGTGTAGTATCGTCACAATATTGTAATTTTGTAATTCTAAAAGAAATTGCTATATGAAAAAAAATAATTATTAAAATTAGTCAACCGGAAGTAGGGTTTTTTTTTGTCGAAAAGTTTACCACAGAATATTTCAGAAACTGCCCTATTGATCAAGTCTAAAATTTATATTTATAATCATATAAAATTTAAGAGTTGATAAGGTTTTGAATAAAATCCGCCGACCGGAAGTGGTAGTTTTTCTTATTTAAATAAATGCCGAAGATCGTATTTTGTATACGCGCGCGCACTCAACACAGTAATTTCATGATATGTATGTATGTATGTATTTTGGTTGGTGTGGTGGTGTTGTATGCGTTTTATTTACTTACGTACTTAAAAAAATAATTTCGTTACTCTTTGTATTCCTCAAATATATGGATAAAGTCATGGGTTGGCTACACCCGAATTTTTTTTAATATGTTTGTGTACAAAATACATATGTATGTACATTCAAAGTCTGACTAAAAATTATTAAAAACTCTTGAACCGTGTGTAAAATCAACATTTTTTCTCGCTGTTTTCTTGGTAATGAATTTATCGTTTCGTTCCGACGTGCGCTTAATTTCAGCGTTTGTTTAAATCGTGCTGAAATTTTTCATATGGAAATTATTGCGAAAAAATTTCATCATAACTTGAGAAAGGAATTTCCTATGCTATGTTTGTACACTTGTACGTATGTATGTATGTAAGTCCACAATCGAACACTTCTCAATGTACCTATACATATGTAGGTGCTGTATACCTACATATAATAATGTAATTGAATGGAAGTTGATAGTGAATTTATTTTATATTGCAATTGTGGAAGTGATTTACAAAATATGTTCGATGTAACTTGTGTGTGAAATATCGAATGAAATTACTCGGCTATATAGATTTTTCAAGACATATTCTATGTAAAAAATTATCATTATTGTCGTGAAGTGTTCGAAATTGCGTTATATAAAGTTATGGGCTTTTTCAAGAAGGGGAAGAGAGTCTGAGGCGAGGCAAAGTTTTAGAGTTCCTCCATTGAGGGCATCGCCAGGGACGCCGTCTGAATTTTTTATTTTAATTCCAATGAAGCGTAACTTCCTTCCTGGCCTCAGTCTAGCCTCCCACCCACCCACCCACCCACCCCCTCTTTCGCACACCCCTTATTAAGATTTAGAAGTCGTACGATATAAAATGCTATTTTCTTCAGCGACTACGTATGCCGAGGATATGGCCGAACATTCCACGCTCGTAATTTATTCCATTATCGTCTCGGTCTCTGGAAAAACCTCTGTACGCCAATTCCGGTCTTTTTTTTCTTTGCCCGCTAACGTAAATGCTTTTGTGTATTTATTCCATCCAAGTGCCAGTTTTTCCTCTTTCGCTGTTTGCTTAACGTACACGGGTAAATAAATTATTTGTTTGTTAATTGACGTACAGACGGAACGAAATTCGTACCAAGAAATGTGAGCTAACTTTATACAGTCAACATTGAATGTTTTTTCCCTTATAAATTACAATTTAATGTAGTAAATAAAAAATGTAGGCAAGTCAAAGCTGATTGAAGTATTTCATAGTAAATTTTTCTATTTCATTTTAGGTGATTTATATTAATAAAATAATTGCACAGTAGGGGCGATTTTATAAACCGCAAACTGCTACAGCTCTCCGTACAAATATATTTGTAGATATTTTATTTTTGGAATTCGTAGAAAGCGAACGGGTAGAAAAACGGAAAGTTCTCGCCAATGCGCGATAAAGTATTCTAACAACCTTGCGAAAATGCGAAAGGAAATATTCGCGCGGCATTCAAATTTTAAGTTGGCATTGTGGAAATTTTAACCGATAACCTTTTGTACGAGGTGGGTTACGTATTCGAGTTCAACTTCGGGTCAATTGCACAAAAACACGATTTCCATACACCGGGAATTTTTCTTCAGAATTTCCACCATCATTGTTATTCATATGCGGAAAAAGTAGAAAAATATGTCCCGAATATGAAGTATATAACAGAGCTATGACGGCACTGGATTTTATTTTTTTTTGCCATATATTTTCGAACAGAAGAAATACGTGTTTTTCGACGTATGCGAATATGTATAGAAGTGGGATTCGATCCGAGTGGAGAAACTTTTCGATTCACTACAGCGCATACTAATGAAAGGAAGGGGAAGAGAAATACATATAGATTTACTCTACCAAAAAAAGTAATAAAGGCATACTCTAATATTCAGAAAAAAACGGTACAATTATTTGACGGACGTGTCGATATTTTTATTGCTTTCCATAAATGCCAAAAAAAACGGCAGGTACTCCAAACTGAGAATAACGTCGCGCATTAAAATTCTTCGTGCCGTATCGTTTCAATAATGGAAATTCCTCAGTTTTCATGACCAATTCTTTAATAAGAGCGTCGTGGAACACTTCAAAACCCCGACTTTGTTCTCGACAGAACAAATAAATAATTCATTCAAATGAAAATGTTTGACTTTTAAATTTCATCCGAGTTGTCTTTACATGAAACGTGTTGCGTGAGAAGCGAAAATTTTTTCTTTCGTTTTCATTATGAACGAAAATGATTGAAGTCAATTTAGTTATATTGTACGTATGTATAATCAGATATCACGGAAGGTCTGTGAGCATTACGTGACTTGCTATTCGAGATGTCAAGCCGAGTTTTCCTTCATATTATACACGTGTACAGCTACCATAATATTGTGTGCTAGTGTGCAATATTTGAATATGCTCGAACGTTAACAGTTACAGCTGATTAAACACCGACTGATACCGCAAATGCTTAACATAATATTTTCACTGTGTGTGTCATTGTTGGTCTTTGACCAATTTGCCGACAATCGACATTACTGTAAACTGTTTGCATTATCGGTAAATTTAAATCAATAGGAAATCTACTTGTACATAATATATATATTGCAGAACATGCAAGTATAGCATACTATTTTTACGAATACGGATCAAGTAAATTGCGTCAATCACCATTGGATAGTTTCAAAATTACATATTTTCGATGACAGTAATTTAATTTCGTTGCTTAATTTTGAAATGTAATTCGGATTAAATGTAGCACTGTCTGATGTTTTAATCATAATAAGTCAGCTGTCGCACGTATCAGCTGCACAATCATTCACATTTTCTTAATAATACTTCGCAGGGAATACGAGCACTTCATCTCTTATGATTTATGATACCGAAGTATTATACATAGAAACTAGTAGACACATATGAATATGTAAAAACAAAATATACGACTATATGCGATAAAATATTCTACCTACAGATAATCGAACGAACTAAAGAAAAGTTAGAATGCGCATTAGTGAGGAGTAAATTCTCACCTTATTGATCTGGGTCATCTAAAGACAACGTCCTGTTCAAACTCAGTGGAAATTTTTCTTTATTACCTTTCTCAAGTAGTTACCCACTCACGGCTTTCTCGACTTTTTCGACTTTCATCTATACATATATGTACATATTATGTATGACTAGAAACGAATTTGTCAATGAGCTTATGTTTGGCTCGTACCCGACCTGACTCAATGGAGTTTTTTCCTCTTCTTCACTCGCTTATTTAATATTTATAAAGTTCTCAGTATTCTTTGTTGTTTATTTGATCGAGATTGCTTTGCTAAGGCTCGACTGGCTTATGTTTTATGTATGCAACGATAACACAGCGTTGAAGTCTTTGAATACACATTTATTCTGGCAACTGTATTACATACATACATACATACATGTGCATGAGGGATCGATTCGGACCCTGGTCAAAAGCTAACTGTAAACAGAAATTGAGACAGTAAGCATCCATATACAGACATACATACATACATATGTATGTATTGCCAAACAACTTTATCGATCGACTAGTCTAAGCAGCCTATTCAAAAGCTTTCACTTTTTTGCCATTTTTTTTGCTCAACATACATTGAAACATGTTATAAAGTAATAAGCATTCCATAAAATATTTACCTCATTGTAATAGACGCGTATAATGGATAGGCTTCAAAAAAAAAGTGACGCATCGATAAGATCTCTATCTATACAGTATACATACACTCACTAATTAACAAATATTATACAAAATACTCCATTTATAAATAAATTATCAAAAAAATGTATCTCGAAAGTTTATATACATCGTACATACAGAATTGTGCACGTGTTTTTTTTATGGATTCCTAAAGTCTAATCCCGTGTCGATCGGACAAAGCACCCTACCCTACACAGGCATCATTTAAAAAGCTAGCGACCGGTGATGGAGAAGGGATGAAGAGGAGGAGAAATTGGGGGAGGAATGGGTGACGAGTCCCGGATTTGTCCCGCCGGTGTCCAACTTCATCGATCAATTAATTCCGATTGATTGCAGATTGACGTAGATTGACGGTCTTGCCGAGACACTCCACTACTTACACACTTCTGGGAAATCTTTTACGGCTAAATAGACGTTGAAGGGAAAAAAGTATTTCACGCTCGGCTGTCTCCCTTCTGAAAGAAGCCCGAAAGTGTCCTGAAAACATCCTTGTCAGGGGGGGATAGGGGACGCGGGCGGGGAGGTAGGGGAGTGAAAAATAAAAGTTTCCCGTTACGCTTTCTAAATACACACCGAGATGCGAAAAATGTAATCTAATTCCAAAGATACACACGAGTAAGCAAATTGTAATTTTTTTGTAATACACAAGACATCTGAGGATTTAAGCGTAGGAAAGCAATAAAATTTATTTAAAAACAAAAAAAATTCATGTTCGATTGTTATAATACTTTTCCAACACACTGGTAAAGTTATTGTTCTACCGATGATACGAAGTCAATTTTACACTACATCGATTTCAATCCCGTATGAATATCTTATTATTTGCGATACATTCATCCATTCGAGCAAAAGTATTTTCAAAAATAGGTGATAGTTAATTCTAAAATGTTGAAATTAATTAAAAATGTAAATTAATATTTATTACAGGCGATAAGCGTAGCGCGTTCGAGCTCGACTCTTATTACGCTTCGTTACAAATTGGCGCCATTTCTTTGCGCAATTCTCCGTCGAGCCGCAAACGTCGCAATTATTCCGGATTTCCGGAAAACTTTAATAAAAGGCGACGACGGCAATTAGAGTGCACGTATAAGTCGTACACGTGTGCCCTTTACTCGTCATTGTGCTACCGAATAGAAACACAGAACAGATACATACATATACATATGTATGTATATAGGATAGTATAAAGGGATAAAGAGAGAAGAGCTTTCGATACGCGCGCGGTTATCAATCAAACGCAAAGTTTTCAGCTGGGTCGTCGCAGGAAACTTTGCTTCGTTCGTTCGTTTCAGTCTGAAGCGTTTTTAATCAAAGGAAAAACTGCTGAAACTAGCGAAGGCTTTCCCGATTAAAGCTGGCACGATAATGCCTCGGCTTTATAAAGGCATACTCGGTTCGACGACTAAAGGATTAAGTGAGTTTTTTTAGCGTGTTTAAATTTTACTGGTTTCGAAATTGGCTTTAATTTTTTTTTCCAGAAGATCAATTTTTTCACTCCTTATTGACTCGATAATAAACTTTGTTGTATATAAGTTTTCCAGAAACAAAAATAGCTATGTACATATGTACATATGTATGTATGTAAAGGTGTCCCAGCATTTACGCAAGAAGTAATTTTGATAGAAAACACAGGTTTTTAACTAAAAATTGTAATTTTTTTATTGATTCACAAAGTATACAGTATAAGGTTATGTATGGAGTAGCATATCGCGGTCCATTCCTAACAAGAAGCGTCGTACAATGGAACGTAAGCTATTGTCCTGAACCGTATGCCGTATGAAGTACAGTACCGTATTCCAGTGATTTGATTTATTCAAAAATACTCACTAGTGCATATATTGTCACGACAAAGCATAATTTGCGAATAAAAAAAAAAGACCTTCGACTATTCAGAGCAACAATTTTATTTTGTTCAATTCAAGGGTTGTGAAGTGTGATTAACTTTCGAATACATGAGAACTTTTGGGATGTGTAAATTGTTATTTTATTTTTGTTTTTTTATTTATACTACTCCATATAAAACCTTATACTGTATACTTTATGAATCAATAAAAAAATTACAATTTTTAATTAAAAATCTGTTTTCTATCAAAATTACTTCTTGCGTAAATGCTGGGACACCTTTACATATGTACATTGTTCATATGTTGGTTAATACATATGTTAAATTAGAAATTTGTATTCAAAATCTGAGTCAAATGAAATACCATTGTTTTAAGTCGAGCCTTCACATTTATGTTTTCCTCTTTGTTGTACATAAAATTGTATTTATGTATGTATGTTATTCGCTAATTATATGCGTGTTTTGTCTGTATTCACATATGTATGTACATATGTACATACATTTTTGAGAATAATTTAAAATTTAAAATTTTACGATTCTAAAATAACAATATAAATTCGAAACATCTAAATAGAATTCATAAAAGAGGGCTGAAGGTTTCCTTACAAAGATAATCTAATGCTTCATATGAAAATAGTCTTATTTATAGAATAATACGGAATTATGTTACTTTAAGTCAAATAAAAAATTTGATGAAATTTAGTGTATTATTATTCAAATAATAATCGGCAGATTTATATTCAGGATTAGACCAAAACAGAACCAATGAAGGACAGTGTCTATTTAAATATTTATAATTTATTTTTGTTAAAGGTACATATAATTTCCTCGCGATTTCCAAATGAATCAATGATTCAATGATTTTCAAACTTAAAAAATACGTATATATATATAGTTATATATAAATGTGAAATCGTTTTATATTATTATTTTATAATTAATTAAAAGTAACGGTAGAACAGACAACAAAAAATTGTCTTAATTAAGTGGGAGATATTTTCACTTGATAAATGCCGTGAAATAAAAATACGATAATGTAAGAAAGGAAGCAGACGTTTAATAGGTTTTTTTCATAATTAAAAAAAGAATCATAAAACGAAACGAAATTCTAAAAATATTATTTTACATTGAAAAGGGAATTGTTCCTTAATTTTGAAAACCTTTACTACGAGTTTCTTTATTGTTGCTTTTAAGTACCATTTTAAACAATCAATGGCCAGTTCCTAGTAGAGTCATGAAATATTAAACTATGTAAATATTTTAATCGTTATAATATAAGACATATAACATATAAAAACTGTAACATATTTTGCAAATATCATTTACTAATGCCAAATAATAAATTTAGTTTATAAGAGCATATTTTGATGTTAACTGGCATTAGTTCCCTACTCTTCCTCAGTAAACGTACTCACATACTCTTACACAAACATAGAAGTATCTATGTGTGCGTCTTAAAGCTAAATCGTCGTCGAGGTTGTGGCTGGGATGGGATGCTGTACCATTTAATCTCATCCCCCCCCGCAGTAATCTCTTTTGACTGAGGTCGGGGTTCAATTAGCAGCAGGTGTTGCTTCACTCGGCGCACGAAAAACGACCTCTAGAGGCCCAGCCGAAACAATGACTACATTGTTTAAAATAATAATGTATATTACCCGATTTAGGTGCCATTCAACAAGGGACGAGGCGCTCATTTTCTCTACTTTTCATACTTTCGGTACAGAGGGGGAGGAGGGAAGGTGGCCGCGGCTTCGAATTAATGACGCTTTTCCTCGCGAAAATTCCGCAAATCGAGCTTTTCCTTTATCACCATCGCATCGGGGACGTTGATGAATTTGCTTTTGATGTCGTTGTTGATTTGTTTTGATTCGAAATAAAATTTAACAGCGACGACGATAATTCATCAACTTCATCGGCAACAATGAAGATGCGCTTTGTTCTTTTTTTTTTTTTTTGTGTTTTGTTTTTCTTAAATGTGACCTTTACAAATGAAATTGTTTATTTTTTAACAGAATGCAAAATAATTTTGCGTTACATAGCGATGATAGGGGGCGGGGTATAAACGTTAGATGTTGTGCAGGGGTAAACTTCCAAATATAACGGTTATTTATTAACTCTCAAGACTCGACGGTCGTAAAAGCTTTTTGTTGGTTTTTCGTTCGGGGCGAATATTTAAACTGTAAAGCTTCACTTGAATTATTTTACAAACACACCAATTAAGGCAAAAAATTCTACAGACTTTTCATACGTCATCGCCTTGGCGGAAAAGTAAAAACAACGGCAAATAAACATATGTAGACTCGCTTGTTTACAAACAAATTAAAACTATTTTGGTGTTTTGATGTTTTGCGTCAAAATTTAAAGGATTCAATTGATATTTTCATATGTGTCACAAGTAACTCAATTCATCCAAAATTTGATATTGGCTCTTATGGAGCGAAGCCACAGATTTATATGTATAGTAAAAACTGAATATACCCTCGCATATAAAACGTGCCAAACCGTTTGATTGTTTTTCATTTCACGATAGCTAACACTCATAAAAATGTTAATAAACTTAGACAATATAACGTGGAGTGTTTTATCTTATTCGTCAGATAGCTTGGTTCATATTTAACACACGACAGTATTATTGTGTAGAAAAGAGCTTCAGAAATTTTGAAATTTTCTCTAGAATGCTAAAACAGATAGCGAAAGTCAGTCGAGCGATTACGAGAGACGAGTCTAGGCGCACGTTTCACGATTAAGATCGCTCATTTGAAAAAGCTCGCGAAGAGCTTACGTGCGCAGCTTAATTCCACCGTACGTTTCTTCGCAGATTGTCTACGCCGAAAGCTGTGCGATTTGAACGCGAGACTTGCGAAAAATGTGTGCCCATTCTTCACCGCGAGAGATTGCTCTGTAAATTACTATGCAATTCTGAAAGCTTATTGAAAAACGAGGCGTAGGTAGGCAGAAAGGGGCAAAAGCCTGACGAAACGTGCCACGCGAATGCGCACGTACCATACCCGTAAATTCGAATGATAAAATTTACATGGAATTTTTCGTTTTTATGCCCGTCCGCAGGTATATCATTTCAGCAATAAAAATTTACATAAACTTACGTTAAGTTATTGCCAATAAATCGCTTACGCTTTTACGACGAAGCCGATACTGGCAGATTAGACGTATCGCGTAAAATATTCAGGATTCGTAAAAAGGACACCGAATGCTCCACAATACGTATTTTTATGCGGCCATGAGAAGAGGACTATATTATGCTTGCTACATGTCGCTTGTTTTTTATGCGCTTAATAAAATGCGATGTGTATTATTAGGAAAAATTCGATATGAAATTCGTACGAGAACGGTTTGCAAGGAAATACATCTTCATTGTTCTCGAATTACTAAGTGCCATAAATAATAATAAATAAAGATGCGTAGGTTCTTCTAGTGAAATGTATACTTATTAAGTATTGACCATGCGATAAGACAATACATACTTCAATACACAAAATTCATATATTTTTGTTTCTATCGTATTATAATTCAATAGCAAATATTAATGTTTATTTTTCCCAAACAGTTTTCCTTTTATGTATGAGCATTTTTTTAATGTATATTAATTTTTCCCAAAACTACATGTATTATGTATTCTTTACACCTATGTACATACATACATACATACATACATATACATATATACCTACTACTCACGAGTGTTTGCCAAACTTTTTCAACTGTATGCAGCATATGATTTATAAATATAACCATTCAATAAAAAATCTATGAATTTATTTATACTAGAGGGTTGTCACGTATTTGGGATGCGTAATCTTCAGTTGGTAAAATGGCAGTCCTGGGTAATCCCTCGACCCCCCGTTCAATTCAACGTGCTTCTCAAATAGTTCCTGAGGTAGTTTGTCGGTGGCTACGTGCAATTCGAGGCTCTGGCACGTACATAGTCATCCAACCCTTACCTTCCTAATACACCTTGTCGAATTCCTGTGTCTCCAGATATGACAACAAACAATGCTAACTTTGTCGTGAACAATCTGAAAAGGCACGCCGCGTACAATTAGTAGGGCTCGTAGAGTCGCTAGCCTTGAATGTAAGCTTGCAAAAACGGCGAGCGAAAGTCGTTTGTTTGAATTTGAAAGTGGAAATGTTTCAGGTTTATTTTTTTCTTCACGAAACGTTAACAATACTAAAACAATGTAATTCAAGGATTATTGTTCATTGTATTGCAAGTTTTACAGTGTATACGAACCGTTGAAAAGATTTAAAGAACACGGCTATAATTTAAGTTTATACTCTCTCATTTGATATTCATTACAAAGCTTTTAGTTGGACTACTTATAAAAAATTCTCATAAAAGAGAGTATTTCATTAAATTTTTTGTTAAAACTAAACAGAAAACCTGTGTAAATGAATAAGCGTAAATATTTTTAACGAGTTTTACAACATTTTTAGCCGGCATACCTTCATGTATAAATTAAAAAATATGATTTCACGTATACATTTTTATTTTCGTTTATATTATTTATAGAATGGGACTCCAGTTATTACATACTGATGTGAAACGCTGATGCTGGACTCAAGAATGCTACGCAACATACAGTGCACACAAAGAAGCATGTAAAGATGTATTCTTGAAATAACAAGAAAATATCAAAAGAGGAATACATGAAGAAGAATGACTTAAGTGGCGGACATACATGTCTATGTACTACATAGAAGAGATATGAAAGAAAGCAAGGTAGACCAAACGGACGATGGGTTGATGAATGGAGAAGAATGTGTGAAGTCAAATGGGTGCAGATTGCTTAAGACAGACAGAAATGGAAGAGGATTGAAGTAACCTTCATCCAGCAGTGGATGATGAACGACTGAAAATGAAGAATGATGATATAATATATAACTTAAACCAATAGAATAAAATCTACATAAGAAGCTATCTTCAAACTTTACGTTTTTTTTTACAGCTGTATGCACTATTATAGCAAGGAATTGTTGATTGAAAACTTCATTGACGGTGAAATTTCGTTAAATATTTAATAATAAGCGAGATAAACAAGTGCCGAGCGGAACAGTCTTACATCCCCCCGATCCGCCAACAGTTACATTGTGTAGCCGCAAAGTTCACCATATAAACAAGGGTGGTATTTTTGAACCCATGTGAATGTCACACCGCAAGTCCTGACGGTATGCAGCGGTCGCCTAATGGCATTCTATCTACAAAACAAAACAAAATACACGCGCGTATTCCGCATACCCACCTAAAAACGACGCGGAAAAAAATAAAGCATTTATTTTTTTCATCCCCGGCTAATACCGACAGCGGGCGGAGTATGGTAGAAAATAATTGATGGTCATGTTAAATCCGCGCGGGATTATGGTTGAACTGGTTTAAATTGCGCATGAAATATTCGCGCAGAAAGCAAGCCACAGCAACACCAACGTACGTTTCGGTTACCATACAAAACTTTCGAAGGGAATATCCCCCTCCCTCCCGCCTCATACTCCCCTTCTACAATCCTTAATCCGATTATGTTGATTAAGATTGGATTAAGCCGTGTTGTTGGTGGATTACCAGTTGAGTGTGTTACGCATCACTTGATGCGCGCGAACGTATTGAGAGCTGACGCCGAACCGAACCATTTGTTATTCATAGTTATTTCAAAATGGAGGCGAATATATATATGTACATACATACGTACGTGTACATGCGAATGTAACCTCTAGAACCAGAGACGCAATTAGCGTCACACCCCCTAGCTTCCTCCCACTCACTCTCCCAAGGGTGTAATAACTAATATTGTGTAAACAGTCGAAATAACTTCGTTAATTAATTAAGATATCGCGTATCTTGAGAGTAAGTTCTTTGTTGGTCGTTTAATTTGTCAAAAGGTCGTTTCGGCTTAAATTTTTCGCCATAGTATAGGCTGTTTTCTTTGTCAGTGGAATATTTCACGGTTCATAAACAAGATTCATTAGGGTTAATACCGTATTAGTGTACATAGTAGTATGACTTTATAATACATCGCACTTCAGTGTTTTGATTTATAACATAAAAATATTTAGCTTTTGACGAGGCCCCGCACTGCACTGTGTTGTATCTGAATACGAATTCGTAGAATCAATTGTTCGTTGACGAATTAACGTTTGCTTTTGATGGAGCGACATCCCGTGGGATTTCCCTTTCGCTTTCTTTGCTCGAATGATACCTACAGCCGAATCTAAACGTTGATGGGGGGGAGGGAAGGAATGGGAGTAAAACTAATCAAAAATTGTAATCAGTTACGGAAGGACAAGCCCCCGTAAAATTGGGTATTATGGACACAACTTGCTCGTACCTATTGGCCACAATGGGGCTTTGAGGAATTACACTTTATATCTCGGCGTGTATGTACAATGTTAGGAGGGGAAGAAGGATAGGCGATTTTATTTATTTTTTCTTTTCGAATCGTTCACTATTTCCACGTGTATCGAAAGGATACGACTTTATCTGAAATTGGAAAGTCTAGTGTGGACCAAATGTTTTTTTTTTTCTTATTCCTTTTTTTTTGGTAAACACACAACGGTGGGCGCAGGGGTTTGTACGCAAACATATAAGCCGTTGATTGGAAAATATAAAAGAAGATAATCTTAAACAAATCCTTTGTAAAAAGGACCGTTTTAAATAAATAAAAAGGAAACTCATTCATATCAAGGCACATGCTTATTTAGAATCGAAAGTATTACAATATAAATAGAACCATATGACTTTTCTTAATATACGATGAGACATAATTATCCGCTTTTATTTTTTTGTAATTGTAAGTAATCACTCCATTCATTTTTATACTTAATATTGTTGAAAAGTTTTCAATTTGAATAAAAATATTGAAAAAATCTGAGATAAAAATAATTTGTAAAAAGACGTCAATGAATTTCAAATTTTGCTCAATTATCTCCAGATGGGCTTAACGAGATCAAGTTAATTGACAGTTTATTGTAATTGGAATTTTACAGAATTCTATCGAAAGCTTTCTGTTTTGAGAGATTGTCAAATTTATCGTTTTTTCTCTGATGTATCATCACGATTGACGCAGGTCTCGTTTCTCCTTCGATGGGGCGAACTGAAAAGGGATAGACATTTTGTTTCAGTGGACACGCTTTTTTGACACGTCGATAATTGGAAAGGTACATGCAACTCAATGGAATGCACGGGAAACCCTCTCTTTTCATTCGACGATATTCGGAGGTGAAAATCGTGTGTATTCAAGTCATGACTTTTCCGGTTTCTCGGTTAACTTGATTGAACGTAACGAAATACTATTGTGGAAATTTACGCGTCGAAGTTATTTACTCCGCGTAGTGGTTGTGAGCGCGGAATTTTCCATCGGCAAAGTTTCCGGCTCTGCTAAACTTTCCCGGTCTTTGGCACGGAAAAACGGAAAATATAAATTTTCAATTGGATCGGCGGCGACCATCGCCGATACGGGAATACCAAAGCAAACCAAAAAAAAGGGAAAAAAACGTACACAAGCGTACCAGGAAATTCACTTCAGAGACCTTGCTCTCCAGTTTGCATACTCGTACATATATAACGCTTATTTTATTAGTACGTATATACGTATATACCAGATGAAATAATTAAAAAAAGGTATATACAACGAAAAGAAAGGGAGAAGGACGTGAAAAATTAAGACGGCTCGGAAAATTTCAGCTTTGTCGCTAATTAGGAGAGATTATCAAAGTGGGTCATCTTTAGATTTTGTGAAATACTAATTAAAATTAAACAATTTTATAATATCATATTCAAGCGTGATTGTATTTACAAATTTATTCATCAGCTTAATTATTAAATATATAATAATATCGTAGGGTAAACAAAAATACATCAGGCAATATTATCGATTACAATATGGAAAAAGTTTCTATTCAAAACATACCTACGTTACATTAAATATTGAATAAGTAAACAAGCGAAATTTCATCAATGGGCTATTCATAAATACAAATGCACACACAATACATCTTTCAATTAATTAATGTGTAAGGTTTCATTTTACATCCAGCAATTATTTATAAATTTTCTAATATATTCATAAAGAGTCTTTTGTGTTTTTGTTGTGGGTAAAGTTAAACAACAAGTCCAAAAACACAAGGATTTAAACCCAATGATAGGTTAATATAGGAATAATGGATAGGAAGTGCAAAGTTTTGGGGGAATCGTCTCACGATTAATTTAGATAAATTACCAAAATCTAACAGTGATGTCCAGATCTTGCCAATGACGATAATTAAGATCGAAAAAACAATTTTGACATATGGGAATTGAACCACGGACCTTAGCTCAAGAGACTTACATATGCTCTCACCATTGAGCTACTCGGATCTAATTTATTTATAAATTTTGAAAGCTTCCTGAAAATCATTCAATCTTTCAACTTATTCGAGATACACTTACATACACAGGTCTTAGTGCCATTTTTATTTTTGTCGAGTTAACTATAATACATACATATGTATGAATACAAATCCGAAACTTTTAGAATAATTACGATAAATGCCATACACTATGAGTATCAGTTATATGGAGACAAATATGGGACGGGGTCTGTGTTATATACGCTCGAAGTTCTATTTGATCACTGTATAGTACCTACATATACATATAATAAATATTCTAATTTATAATTAGTATTTCAGGTACATATATATGTATGTACGTACAGACTTTTTAGCGTGTATCATGCTTGGTACATGGACCCGTTCGAATTTATCACTCGTTGATCTTTGATCATTCTATTTTGCTTACTCAGCTTGAACTTTTTGGCACTTGGACCCAATAGACTTACAACCCTTCATTTGATGTAACCACTATTACCTCTAAATAATGAAATTGCCGTGATGCAATATTAATGTGAATTAAAAATATTTATACTAGGCAAATCATAAGTAACTTACAATATGACTCACTCTATACGTTCGTGTATAATAAGCAATTACAAAGTCGGATAGGGGAAACAGGACATTACACGTGCAACAATCGAATAATAATCCCGCTCAAATTACAAACCACACTATCAAATATACCAAAGTATTAACGCGCTAAGCTCGCAATTCCGAATAAAGTGCGTCCCCGGGATTACCGCTCAAAAAAGGCTAAAGAGTACAATACGCATTTGATACGCGAAAAGTCGGTCGCGTTAGGGTTAAGAGCTGAACGTTTGATGTCGTTGCAATCTCTGTAAAAGAATCAGCCGTATCCATCAGTGGTAAAACCTTCATCATTGTCGCACGATTGTAGTTGCATTGTCCTTAGAGCAGCGTCGAGGACCCAACGCCTAACCCTTATCAGTCGACTGACACTTTGATAAAGGCAAGACTTCACGAGGGCCTCCAGCACCCCATTCACCCCCCCCCCCCCCCGACCCCACCCCGTCCTCCTCAACGGCTGTCTCGAATCGCACGTATTTGCACGCAAATGTCTACTAGCGAGGCTGGGACGCAAACCCATCACTGTTTGCGGGCTCGTCGGCAAATCGTCTTAATTGCGCATAATCTCGGGCATAATGTGTCTTAATTAAACACTGTGAGCGAGCTTTGAAATTGAAACATCCATATATTATACAAAAATGTCGAGGTTGAATTTTCGCACGATCTTACACGATCGCAACAATTAACTACGTATGTATGTGGATAAAATGTAAAAATTTCATCGCTCATGGTTATACCGACATATGTATATTATGTACATTGTATATATGATTGAATTAGATTGGTTGAATGTGAATGATACTTTGAGGATTTGTATGTTCGTATTTATATTTAAGTTAGATAATAATATGTTACCATCATATTTTAGTAAATTTATTGGGAGAGGAATGGATGTATGTGAATATAAATTGAAGGAATAAAAATAATTTAATTATAAAAAATGTTAGAATAAATAGAAATAGGAGAAGTATCTTGTACAGAGATGTTTTGGAGTATAATAGACTGCCGGATGGAATTAGAAGTTCCAAAACTATTGAAAAATTCCTGAAAGTCTTAAAAAAACATCTCTGTACAGGTGCTTAGTTAAGGATTATAATAAATTAGCTTAAGCTACTGTATTATATAAATAAATACGTTATACGCATAAATTTTATAATGCGATACATATTTGAATTAGAATAGGTATGTACGTTATTTTTAATAGGCTTAAAAGTATTCCTACAAAGTAAATTATTTGACTCGAACTGAAAAATTATTTTATTACCAAACGAAATCTTTCACATTTATAAATTAAAAAAATTTTATCATCGCGAAACTTTTTTTGCGATTCTTAGAAAACAATTTCATAAAAGCATGAAAGACATTCATTGAATCCATGAGTTTAATTTCGTTTCATTTGAAAAAAATTCCATGATTTTATGTTGTATTTCTGTAAAGCTACGAGAAAAGTAAATCAGACGATTAGTTATGCTACAGACTTAATACGTTTTTAAAATTGTCCATATTCGAGAAATTATGGACTAAGCGGATTTTCATAAAAGTACAGAAGTTTACCGAGTTAAAATACTTGTAACTTCTACTTCGAAGATACCTGCAATGTTAATACCTTTACTTGAATTTAAATAATATATACATTCCTTGGTTGATTTAACGGTGAAGTTAAACAGGTTGCCGAACTCTCGACTTTAAAAATTTAGTTTAATATTTATTGGAGGGTCCTGTGTAATTGATACGGAATAGTTTTTCTAAAGATATGTTCTGGGGTGGATTTTGCATGTTTGTGGATATTTAATTAAATATTTAACAAACGGAGAGCGTAGGGGAACCGTTCTACTAGGGCCTTGGATTGCCTTGAAATTTACGCAAATTAATTAAATTTAAACTTCTTAACTTGTATCTCGGATTCCATAAAAACAATTTAAACTGTGAAATCCAAAGCTTGGCAAAAGTTTCTTGGCTGCAAATTTCAATAATAGTCCACCGTTTTTAATGTTAAACCGAGACCCCTTCACTTTTGAATTAAACCAAATTCAATGTAATATCGATAAATTAAAACAGGAAAACTTTGAGTATAATTCAAAAATTTTACAATTCAACCTACAGAGATGATATATTTTTTTCACCGTGGCGGAAAGCGTACGTAATAAACAAGCAGGATCTGTTTATTTATGCGAGAAACCAGTATGATATATTGGACGGATTTCCCTCGTTGACTAAACTAGAAAATGCATTTTCGTATAAACGCAATAACTCCGTGTTTTCTGCTTTAACTTCTATTACAAATAATATCAGAAGTAATGTGATATATAAAAAGAAAATTCTCACAGAATTACGGCGGCGTGAATTTTTGTGTATTTAAAAAAGCTATATTTACAAATGAAATATAATTTTATTTTGTAAAATATAGATAAAATATAAAGCAAGAGTAAATAACGATTAACCACTTTTATCGAAATTTGTATCATATTATCATTTATCATATGTATGTATGTATGTAGGTACATACGAAACATTATTAATTGATAATGAGATCTAATGTATATTGTTTTAATAAAACTAACTACGTACATATGTACCTAAATGTCTTAAGCTTTTGAAAAAAATCAGCATATACATATGTATCTAAATATAACCCTCATAATCGAAGTCAAAAGCTCACAGGCGAATTTTTGCCACAATCGCAAATCCTCTACATATGATTTCCGAATATACATACATATGTGAAAGAAATACATTTTCATGAGCATTGCGATCTGCACTTGAGCCTTTATCGAAAATCAACGACGAAAAAGTAAAAGCAGATCAATGGAAAAAAGATACTGTATTTCAAATGTTGCCGCGCAGTTTTCTTTGTGAGAATTTTGATAAGAAATTGCTTTATTGATTGGCGCACTTTGAAAATTGGAAAAGCTCGAGTATCACACACGCCTTTGCACACCGCATTCGGCAAAATTTCCAGACTTATTTCAGAGCTTTCGCCGCTCGTAACTTTCGCATTTGTCAACGTGTGAATGACCTGATTTTCATATCTATCGCACGTATATGTATAAATATTCGATGGTGGCGCTACCTTGATACAATTTATAAAAGACGATTCAGTGCGAGAAAGCTCAAGGTTTGAATGTAATAAAACTTTTTCACCACTGAACGAACGTACACCGCGACAGTCGACGTGTCGAAATTTTTTTCACACCGAATGTGTAAGCGAAAAAAAAGGGCTTTTGAAAGTCTTATGTGCGCGACGCTTCTTTTTACTTTTTTCCCTGTATACTGGAGAAAGTATTGTTATCGGGTGAAAATTCGAAATTCGACTTTTCCAAAATTTGACACGGCTAAGCCGCGAGCACTCAAATTAAATATGTTGAAATTTGTTTGTTCGTGTTTCGATTCGAAAAGTGCGCCATCGGTTCCGGTTGATAGCAGTCTCGTTACAATTTCCCCATGGCCAGGGGTAATTGAATGAGGGGTCGCGGAAGGGCACGCGCACAGCCATGATTGATGAGCGAAGCTCGCATGCTAATGCCAACGCGATACTAACGCCCCCTGGCTATGCCTCATGTGAAATTCATTCTTTTGATTCATCCCTTTGTGTTGTTCGTGTGCCAGTTTCGCATTATTATTAATATACACCCAACGTTACGTTGGGTTGTTGCGTATGTCCGACTATCCAACAATAACAACGAAAGCTTTCAAATCGTCGAAAGCTTCTTGCTTTTTGTTTTTGTTGTTTTGTTGGGGAGGGGGAGGGGGAAATTAACCAACAGGTCTAAAAATACAAAAATCCAGACCCAATAACAAGCTCACCATAGGAATAATTGATAAGGGGTGTCAAAAGGGGAAACCGTCTCACAACTAAGATAAACTGGCAAATTCTTACAGAAGACGGTCGATCTAGATTTTGGCAATGATGATAATTATGGTCGAAAATATCGTCGAGAAAATCATTTTAACATACGAAGATCGAACTCCGGACCTTCGCCCCAAGAGATTAAAGGTTGAAACATACATACCACACCACACGTGGCGTGATTCATACGTTAATGTAATAAAAACAGCCTTATAAAAAGACATACTAACTAACTAACTATAGTATCCTTAACCAAAAATTAACAAAGTGACAAACCAGTCGACACCCGAAACTTGGGCAACTAATGTTTATCACGTGTGGCTGTTGGAAACGCACATGTTCCACGTCTGCACCGTCAACACGTTGAACCAAACGGCTAGAACAAGTGCAAGTTTGCACGCAACTTTGCGTCATCTCGTGTGGAATGTTTCTACGCCATATAAAACTATAGAGATTTATGTGTTTATGAAATCGTCAGATGACGTGAGCGACGTGGCGTGTGGTATGTATGTTTCTGCCATTACGCTCTAACCACTGAGGTATCGTCTGGCTTGAATTTGAACTACATACATATATGTACATATGTATGTATGTATAACCAAATTAATAATAAATAAAAATTATTGTCTATACCAGTGGTCGGTAACTTTTTTCGGGCTAAGAGCCAAATCAGGGAAAACCTTGCAAAATTGGTAAGTTTGGGAGCCGCAACACATTATCTTCGGATATATGTATAATCAAAATGAAATTAAACCTTACTCATTTATGAAATGGATAGCAGTAAGAAATAAGTTATCTTCGTGATATTTCTTAATGTTCGAAAGTTTATTACTAAAAAGTATTATTTAAAAACGATTCAATGCTTTTTTTAGCCATGATTATTTATGTAGAAATAGGATTCATTTTTATTTTGTGTAAATTATTTACACAAAATCAAAATGAATCCCTTTTCCAATTATTGTGTCAACTTTTTGTGTTTTGCGCAAAACATTGGATGACAGCGAGAGCCGCAGGTTTTCATACAAAGAGCCGCACGAGGCTCCGAAGCCACCGGTTTCCGACGATTGGTCTATACTCTATACTATAGTATGAATATCAATTTTTTATTTACATTTAAATGTTTTGTATAAACAAAAAAAAAAAAATCGAAGACAAAATAAGTACCACTTTTTAATGAGACCACCCATTACATATGTACATATGTACATACATATAGTCTAATAATATATATAAAATTCACTGTCGTACGCTAAGTGGGTCTATAAACAATTCCATGTCCTATAAATTAACTATTAAATTAATCGAAAATACATTTAGACATCGCACTGTTTTGAATTAAATCCACCGCCCACGTTTATTTTACGCCTTGCAATTTAAACGTCGAAACTTTTTATCTTTTTTGACTTTCGTTATTTCGAGACAGATATAGGGGCTTTGATGTATGTGAGAAACGACCCCGGGGTGTAACAGACGGTCGATCGTCTCGTTTGCAAAAGGTTGACGAACGCTGATCGGAATGAGTCGACGGGTTTTGTGTTGCCCATAAACAATCAATGCGATAAATCGCCGGTCATCCCGAGCGGTCAACGAGCGAATTTGTCCATTTAGATAAAATATATTTATTATATCGATCTTGGAACCGGGGATTTGGTACATGTGGCAGCATGGCGACTCGGATAACAAACGTGTGTATACATACATATGTACATAAATATAAAACATTAAATAAGACAAATATAATAATCGTTAGATGGTATAAGACGTACTACGTGCATACGTGTAGTTAGTGCTTGTAATTAAAAATTGGATGTTTATACATACGGTTTTGCTGTTAAATAACAGGATTTTATTTATAAATTCTGTATACATACACATGTATGTATATTTTGTATGAAGGAAAGGTTTATGTATCAGTATGCAACAGATCCCTATGTATGTATGTTTGGATTATGAATACGGAAGACCTCAATATTCAGTATGTGCTCACACATGCATGAATTTCGAATAGGTACTCCGGTAACTTGAATGTCACAGAAAGTACAAGAGCATTTTAGACTTTGGCCTATGTATGTATGTATGTGTGTGTAATGGGGTACGAGCTGTCTGAAAGTTCACACTGCGGTAGTGTATTAAGCCGTTACGCTACTTAACCATAACATCACTCGAACAATTAATGCGGTCAAAGCTCTCTCGTTCTCTCTCTGCAGCAGAGAGGGATTTATTAAAATGAAGTGGCCTCATACTCCTACCAGCCTCAGTCCCTCTTTCGTCTGGTTGGAGAGGCCCTCACATAATTTCGAGGTCTCAAATGCGAGGGCTGAAGCCGCGCAACGCAAGGCTTTAGAATCGAGCCCCCAGGATTATGGCAAATCCTCGAAAAATCATATCTTATATTGGCATTATTCGGTTTTATGCGTCGAAAAATTTTTTTTGCCTCTCTTCTTGTTTTCACGTTAGCGACTTAAGTATTTTATGTATTGATTTTATCATTTATGGGCAATTTAAAAGAAATCTATCAAAAATACATTAACAAGTGTACTTAGAGTAGTGATTAAACAAATATCATAGATCAAAATTTTAAGTATTTCTTTGCACGTGTTTGCTTTGTAATGTCGACTTTTTCCGTCGTTCGCAAGATATACCTTCTATGTCTATAGACAAAGAAATTAATTTTTCATTCGTGATATATTTGTGTAATGTAACAATGACGAGTTGGCGTGCGGAAAATGTGAATAACAATAAAAAAATGAAGTATATCTCGTACACATGAGGCGAAAGAGTTATTGCATTTACTATGTGTACAACATACATACATATGTATATACATACGTACATGCACGTAAGGTGAGCTATTGTGCAGGAAAAACCGCTCTGCGGAGGAAACGAGATTAGAGCTTTTCACCGGAAAAGGAGCAGCCGGGTTATCTGGTGGGACCGTATGTCTCCCGGACATTTCTTTCTTGTTTTGGAATATTTGTCCTCTAGTTCAAATCTTTCAGGTACAAAAGCTCTTGTTGGAAAATGAACGATGCCGAATTGTACGAATTTTACGACTCAGATCACACTTGCTCGAACTAAACTTATTTACTCGGCATTAACTCTGACACGGCATCGAAGACAAGATCGCATCTCGCTCGGCTGAAATAATAGAACCAAGTTAGTTAGAACTTGATTTGCGCGATATGAAATGACTAGTAAAAGGAGAACGAGCAGAACTTGCGCCAAGACGATGTATGTACATACATATATATATAGGTACATACATACATACATACATACATAGTACATATATAGCCGACTACTCATTATAGATACATATGTAGATGCAACGTTGAGTTTTTAGCATTTACAAAGTCGAAGGCGGCAAAGTTTCCACATTGTAAATTGTCGGTTTATTTTTTATTTACTTTTTCCATCGGCAAAATCATACATTTTCAAAAATAGAGCTCGATGAAAACATTCATACAATTGCAGGAACGTTCCGTTCGTTCAATATAAAAAAAAGAGAGGAAGGAGCGAAAGCCTTGCATTACATTGCGGATTATTTATACAGCGTGGGCTGAAAGGCCGGGGACAGAAATGGGACACGCTGTGCAACGGTGCACAGGGTGCTTCGGTAAAGAAAAGCGGTAAAAAATGACGTTTGCACTTCAAACTCCACCAACAATACCGCAGCACAATAGATCGAAAATGAATAAACGTCTATATATTTATGTATATATGTATGTACAAATACATACTCACATTTAGTACGACTAGAAAAATTTGAATATATTTCAAAACACTTTCTAGACTTCACGCAAAAATTCTTTGCTATTTTATGATAGTAAATATCAGTCACTTTTCCAATATATGTACTTATAAAACAGAGTGGTTCAGAACTGATGGTAACAGCAGGAAGTACATACCTACATATATATAACAATGTGTAGATCATTTAGAACCAAAGTACTTACAATAATACTAAAATTAAATTATTTGATTTAAAAGTTTAACCATGTGTTCTGTTTTGCATTTAAATTTTCGTGTTAAACGCAAAATAGAACAGTTTTAAATATATGTGTTGTAAGTGAATGATTAGGTTAATATTGTAATAAAAGTCTTGAATATAGAAATACATATGTAAATTTAAGCATGTGTGTATATCATTTTTATTTACAAATAACATCCTAGCTTAAGATAATTCTTAAGCTAGCGGTATGTTTTTCATAAGACGGTAGATACTCTTTTTTGCGCAATTTCATTGTTTTTAAAATTTGTTTTAATTTATTGTAATTCAGTCACTATTATACATAGCTAAAGAACAAACATCTGTAATCAAAATGATTGGTGAAATAAAACCAAAATTTGAGAAGATTATAATAATTGATAATGTAACAATTATTAATAAATTCAAAATATTATATTATTATATAATAAACTAGTCACTGCACTTTACTGTGTCATCCTCTGGTTATCATTATGTATTTATATTAGTGTATTTACATATCAAAGCGTATGTATACATATGTATGTATATGTATGTACATACATACATACATGGTTAACTTGCGCTTCGCTCTCCAACCCGAGGACAGTCCCTAGCCAGTTTGACAGTAAGTGCAACAATTGCTCAGTATACCATTGATGGAATGGGTGTATGTCCATTGATTGAAACGTGGGTGTATGGCCATAAAATCTCGTTGTTGACTCGAACCAGCTTTGACAGATAGCGACTTGCAATGCAATGCCAGCGTAACAGCAAAGACAAACCGACCGACCCAAAGCGAACACAAAATTTACAATATTATACATATGTACATAAATGTAGTATAGTTAACCTATATATACGTATGAACAATAGGCTGACCAACTTTTTATGCAGCCAAGGAGGGACAAATCGACCGAACTGCAAATATATTTTCATTAAAATTAGTTCAATTGAATCTGGTAAAGGTATCTGCTCCAGTATCAATTGTATTAATATGTGAGCACAATATCCAACTACAGAACTTTTTCTCCACCGAGATGATTAATTAATCACTTTTTGAAAGACATGATTTTCACCTCTTCGTTACTTACCTCCAAAATTAGTGTTAGTATAATACGCTGATAGTGAGATTAATTTCTGTGAAATATTTTCATTAACTAAGCAATCAATAATTTTGATATATAATATTTTAGCTGATTCTCTAATGGAAGGAAAAATGCACAATAAAAGTATCGTAATAAAATTGTTAATAGTTTTATAGTTTTATGGTTTTTACTACATTCACAGTCAGAAAATTACATTATTTTCAAATCTTTTCACGCGTTACTTTGGGACAATAAATAAAACTCATTAGTAAAGATACCACTTTAATTATGGAAGTACCCAGTTATGAAGTATGGGTGTGAAACGTAGATGCTGAATTCAAGAATGTTACATAAGATCCAGTGCACACAGAGAAGCATGGAAAGATGTATGCTTGGTATAACAAGAAGAGATCGCAAGAGGAATATATGGGTAAGAAGCATGACCAAAGTGGCAGATATAGCGGAATGTGTGAAATAGTTAAAGTGGCACACGGACACGAAAAATACTGGAATGGTATCCGAGAGGATGTGAAAGGAAATTGATGTAATTGAAAGGATGTAAAGAAGAAGAAATAAGGCGAAGAATGAAACTAGGATGGAGAACTTTTGGAAGAATGAACATAGTTTTTAAATCCAACATCCCGCTATGCTTAAAAAAGAAGGCATACGACCAATGCTTACTGCCAGTTATGACGTATGGATGTGAAATTCAAGAATGCTACACAAGATCCAGTGCACACAGAAAAGCATGGAAAGATGTATGCTCGGTATGACAAGAAGAGATCGTAAGAGGAATACATGGGTAAGAAGCATGACAAAAGTGATAGATATAGCGGAATGTGTGAAAAAGTTGAAGTGGCAATAGGCTGGACTGGAATGGATGGCAGATGGACACAAGAAATACTGGAATGGTATCCGAGAGGATGTGAAAGAAATCAAGGTAGAGTGGACGATGGACTGATGAATTGAGAATAATGTGTGGAGTCAAGTGTATGCAGATTGCTCAAGAAAGACAGGGATGGAAGAGGATTCGAGAGGCCTTCATCCAGCAGTGGATGGTGATCTTTTCTTGTTACACCAAGCATACACATTTCCTTGCTTCTCTGTGTACACTGGATCTTACGCAACATTCTTATATGCCTATATAATATTTAAAATCTAGTGAAATTTTCTTCACAGTCTTGCTTGTGGAATTTTCCTGCTGTCGGAAAATTTAGCGGCTACGCCCGGCGCTCGCGGTTATGAGAGATTTATCACGTGGAAAGTTCAGTCAACAACGGAAGGTGAGGCGAGGGTGTATTTTGGGCGAGGCAGTAGGGGTCGCCCGGTCGAATCACCGCGAGTCATTAGGCCACGTGCAAGTGGGTCGATGTGCCACGTGTATAAATAATGCAGCAGCCCCGGTTGGTCGTGGCAGGGTTAAGAAGAAGCGCGACTATGTAAATATAAACGAGCGAAAGCCGCACCGGGTGTGTTGTTTGTACGCCATGGCACAACGTAGTGGGGTAGATAGGTACATTATCGTCACAACGTGAAATATACGTTATTTAAATTGCACGCGATTTGAAGGTGGCGACGCCACTAGCAGCTTCCGGTTCGGAAAGGACTTTCACGCTCCGCGTGAGACCTGGAGATTTTCATCCCCGAGTTTTCCGACTCGGCGCACACACTCGACCCTTTCAAACGCTGCTTAGATATTATTTTATACATAGCCATGCTCCAATGTTTACAATCACCGTGCTCAAACGGATAGCATCATTTGAATATGGATTGTAAGAATTCATTCGATGTACATGTTCAAATAATCAAATAATAACAAATCATGCACGGATGTTTGACTTGTTAACATGTGGTTGAAGTAACTAGCAAGAAACACGAGCGCAAATACGAAAGTAAACAACGCGATAAATTTGCATTATGTATACGGGCTTTCGCGAGCGTGAAAAATACAAAAGCTCGTGTTTCTAGCACGGGTTAAGTGCACGGTAACATACGTCGTCGTGTGTATGTACATACATATGTATAATGATAATAATTGGTACCGTTTTGCGAAGACCATGCAAATTTGCATTTATACATATGTATGTACATATGCGCGACAAAACGGTTATAACTTCTGTGTTTATGAATATTAATTTGAATATGATATTCAAACCTGAATATTATAGAGGTATTTTTTAACAAGTGCAGTGATTCTCTTTGAACGTTCGTTTGACCCCAATGCGAAACCGTTTGAGAAGGACCGTTTTGACCCAAAGCCGGCGTTAATGACCGCAGAAATTACCGTCGTCGGATGCTCACCCATAATTTAAATAGTTTCCGTAATGGTGGCTATTAATCTAGCGAACGCAGCGTACGAATCAATAACCTGATGGATTATTGATTTATTACATTGTAATACGCGAGTGCACAATCCATTCGATAGTGGATATTATTAATCGGGTGGTTTCATAGTTTTGACGAATTTTCACGCTCTCGGCAAAAACTGGACACGTTAATTTTAATTACAGCATAATACACTGTATTTGTAGGTAAGATACTTACGGGATTGCTGGAATTTGTGGATTATTGCAAATGAAGCTGGAAATAATATCCAATTAAAATGAAGCGTGATTTGATCTCAATTAATAAGGTTTCGACGTCGTTCAACTACCACCCCGGAATCATCTCATCCCTCTAGTTCAACAACGGAATCGACGATGAACAATACCAATAATCGTACTTCCACTAATGGTTAAGTAATCCAAGCTTTGTTTAAATTCCACGGCCACTTATTGACATAACCGACACGTTTGAATCGAAAAACACGATCCGACTATTTGATTGTATCACGTTGCATAATACCTATTATAGGCGTTCGAGGAGTTAATGTAAAGCATCCGGGACATTCACGAAATTGTGTGTGTTTATTTATGTAGTTCAACAAGCTGCACTTGCTCAGTAGGTCAAAACCTATGCGCGCGACCGTATACCCATGTATTATAAATATCCGTGATAATGATAATTCGGTGCTAGATAGTGTGGCAAGTTAACAAACCGTTAATGGGTTTTCTGTTAAACTTAACCGAGGGTGCTTCTCAACGCTCGCGGAGACGTTTATTTTATGTGCTTGTGGCGATGTAATCCGCCGAATGGCGTAATGGATAAAATAACCCACTCGATTCGAACGAATTTCAAGATGTTCGATTTGCACAATCGGAAGGGCGAACGAACGATCGTGTCAAACTTTCAACATTTGAAATTATGTATTTTTGACTTAATAATATCAAAGAAATCCAACAATCCATTATGCTTAAAAAAAATAAGGAATACGACAAATGCGTACTGCCTGTTATGACGTATGTATGTATGTGAAACGTGGATGCTAAATTCAAGAATGTTACGCAAGATCCAGTGCACCAGAAGCATGGAAAGATGTATGCTCGGTATAGCAAGAATAGATCGTAAGAGGAATACATGGGTAAGTAGCATGACCAAAGTGGCAGATATAGCGGAACGTGTGAAAAAGTTGAAGTGGACACATGGCGTGAAGAATGGATGGCAGCATTGGCAGATGGACGTGACAAATACTAGAATGGTATCCGAGAGGATGTGAAAGAAATCTAGGTAGAATTGAGAAGAATGTGTGGAGTCAACTGGTTGCAGATTGCTCAACACAGACAGGAATGGAAGAGGACTGGAGAGGCCTACATCCAGCAGTGGATGGTGAACGGCTGAATATGACGATGATGATGATGAAAATCAGAGATTTTTTCTCTATAGACGTACAATTTACTTATGAAGTCAATGTTTTGAGCCGAATGAAAGTGCTTAGATCCTTGGATCGCCACGCTAACGATGATGACATTTCGGGAAAGCTCAAAATTGAATTCCTCCTTGATGAAACTGTGCCCTTTGAATAAAGTTTCACGAGGATCCGAGAAAGCGGAAGAGACGCGGCGGGGTTCAACTTTTCGATTACACCAGTGGCGGATGTATTGTGCTAAAGAGCTGATCTCGAAGGTAAGATCCTGCCACACCGGTGACGCGTTGCGAAACTTGGCAATCGAATGAATATAATTAACATTCGCGACGTGTCGCGGAAAAGCCTTAAAAAGGAGAGGCACACACGAGCCACGGTTTGAGGGGCGCCTAATGGCGTCGGCGCGAGAAGGGACGGGTCTGCGGAGGAAAGGGGAATACCTTGTACATATATAGCGTAATCCGGCGCATGGTGGCACTAGGGGGAGGCCCCCATTCATTACAGCCAGTAATTTGTCCTTTGAACCGAAAAGATAATGCTCGTCGAGCTGGGACGACGCCTCAGACGCCGGCGTCGTTGTCGTCGACAATTCCTTTTTGTTTACGCAATTCACGTTATTTTACGGTGTAATGAACTAACGCACTACCAGCACTGACGACAATCTTACATAGTTTCTCTTTTCATGCTTCTTCTTAGCATTTTTTTTTCGTTGGAAGTTTTACTAATTACGCCGTTAGACGCAGCAGTATGACGCAGATCGCTGTCGCAGTCGGTAATGGGATGAGCATTTGATGTTTTTGTTTGAATGGTAGAACGTCTAAACTCCTAAAGTGTTTAAGTGTAAAGAATACTTTTTTTTTAAGTAAGACTTCTTTTTGCTCGGTAGAGTAAAAACGGTTCATCCAACGTTCCATACAAACGGAGCAAGCGATAAACTGTAACGCATATCCCCACTCCTTCAGTTTGGAGGTAGGCTATTGCCCTCTCTCTTGCTCTTTCGCGTTCGTGCGAGAGAGAGATCCGCCCCAAAAATTCGAGCGCCCCCTCTGTGCCCCTCATAAACGAGAGCATATCAACAAAAATCATTATCGGATTCGAATTTAGTGGGTTAAACTTAGTAAAGATTGACTAATCTCTGCTCTGGGTATTTTTTTTGTTGCTCATTGTACATAATTATAAAAATGCATATGTGTGTGGCTCGCCTCAACTTTCGCTACATTTGTGTACACAATTCTTTCACATTCACATTCACATCTGTATTCCTTCTTGAACATTGCACTTGCTTTAAATTGCAAAGAAGTTTTACTTCTATAGTGAGTAGCGGCTACACACTGCGATGTATTTTTGGAAGGGGAAAGTTATCCAACAGTTTTAAAAATACAAGGATCCAGACCCAATAACATGTTTAGATAAGAATAATGGATAGGAGGTGCCAATTTTTAGGAGGTGCCAGTTAGATAAATTGTTCAATTGTAACAGGAGACGGCTGATCTGTATTTAGCAATGTTTTGATCTTGTCAATGGCAATAATTCAGGTCGAAAAACGTTGAGAAAATCATTTAGGCATACGAGAATTAAGTCCTGGACCTTCGCTGAAGAAAATAACGATCTAGCTCTTGAGGAATCGCCTGGATGAATGAATGTATTTTCAGTGTTGTTATATCAATTTGCTTTAACTAATTAATTTTTCTATCTACGCTTATAGTAGAATCTTAATTATTTTTAATAAGTAATTAAATTGGAACATCAATTAGTGTGATACTGATCAAACAAGATTATTTAGCCATATAATAATTTATATACATATATATTTTTTAGACTGAAATGTAGATTAAGTAACAAATTCGTCATATAATTATATGTACATGGGTATATGAACTGAAAAATCTGAAAATTCATTGCAAAAACGCTGTATTGTTTTGAGGTTATGTGTGACCTCAATTACTTATTATTAAAATAAGTTTTATCTGTAATAATAAAGGCGATTTACTCAGCTGATATGATAGAAAAATAAAATGATATGTAAATTGATTTGTTAGTTGTTGAGTTGATGTTGGTTGCGTCACTATACAAAATCGCGTTATTCTGTAATAGGAATTTTATTAGTGAAACCATATCGGAGAGTGTGCGTACTTAATGAATTGAGACTCGCTTTAGTTAATTAACGAAAAGTTTCCCAAACGAAATTACATTTCATTGGATCGTAAACGCTATCCTATTGTAAGTTACATCATTAGGTTATAAATACAGTGAGAGGTTCAATCTGTACATAATATACTCCTGTATGTCGTATGCCGATAATAAAAGTGAATTTTTTATGGGATTAATATACGTCTTAACTTTTCCTTGTCCATTTTTAATGAGACATTCCGTGCTCGGCCGTATTGATTTCTCGTCCATTTGAATGAATATCGAATAGCGCATTATCGACAAAGCGACGCTAACAATGAAAAACTACACCCGCTCAATGGAAACGATAACAATTGAATTTTTCAACGTTCGCTGGTAGGTCTAGGTATAATGGCGTTACTATCGCAATTTGAAAAATTCAATAAACCCGTTTCCGTATACAGCCGACGCGTTTCACCGGAAACGCGGATACAGTTGGCGAAAGTTTATCCATAGGATCATCGAGGGTCGACTATTTTGATTTTTTAATACTATCCAATTAAAAGTTTTGATTGAAAGACGGCGACCGGAAGTGGCGCCGTCGGAATTCGCACAATGCGGCTTTAAAATGTCCGCTGCGGTTTGAGAAGCGTCGGTCGGGGAGCGGCGCATTAAATTCATTGTTTACGCCCGACTGAATGGCGAAATCGAGGAACACTGCTAAATCTCTCGGCTATGTTCCGTAACTCAATAACTGCTTCTCATTGATTTAACTTTTGCCCCGCGCGAAGACGAAGAAGAAATGGACGACGTTTTTCGCGAGATTCGAGCTCTTTCGCAAAGTCGATCGCTTTGTCTCCTACCGATTAAAATGTGTCAACAGATTTAAATTATGTTTGCTATCAACCCGTTCTATTCAATGAAATATACTTTTAATTAAATTGACGAATCCGTATTGGTTACTTTTACTCTGTTCATAGTATGGATATGGTAAATGACGTTAGAATTCAAGTAAGAAATCGTAAATTCGAATTTTTGACTGTCAGCAGTAACTTTGCCAACAAGTGTTTTATTAGATGAACTTTTTGTTCTGTTGTAAAGTAGGATTGAATGGACATAAAAATGAAAAAAAAATCTTCAAAAATCACTTAAGATATTCTTCTACCTAATTTCTCAGTTTTAGTATACTCGAATATACACTATATCTATACATATGTAGGTATAATAGGTTGGTTGGAAAAATGATTTATATGAAAATAAATACATTATTGGATGCACAGTGAGAAAAAATCTCATATATTGTAATCGACGGGTGTAAGACGTCGTTCGGTAAATATGACGTGGAAAATATCACTCGTTTCGGGTGTGGGGCGCCAAATAATGGCGCCCCTTGTGGCTCATTGTGGCGCCCCGAGTGTTGCGGCGCCCGACATCTGATTTCTAAGCCAACCTGTCAGCCTGTATAAATGATCGCCATTATTGGTTAAGCCGAGGAATCCAATAAGCCGACACGCCGGAAGTTTCACATATTTCCGGTGTTGCGCCGGAACTGCCGAGGCGCCGGAACCGCGGCCAGGGCCCTCACACACGCAAAAAAAAAAAAAAAAATTAATCACATCGCAAAAACGTCCATTCGCTGTGTCGAATATAATTAATTATTTGCTTATTATGGCGAAGGGGAAAGAGCGAAAGCTCTCGGCCGTGGAGCTTCGGATGGAATTTCGGCTTATTGGGTGCTTGACGACCTTGATTACGCTATTTCGCAACTGCAATTAACCAAGTTTGCCCAAGAAAGTGATGTCACTTAGGTCGAACCATTTGCGGCTATATCGTCTGTAATGCTAAACTTTGATTAAAATACATTTGCGTTAACTATATACGATCAAAATTTTGTACATCTAATATGCATCAGAGTACTTTTGAAACGAACGTGAATATCTACATATGTACATACATAAATATAAATGAACATATACATATTCTATTACATAAATAATTTCATTCCACTACATTTTGGAATCGTTCTAAACTTGCTTTAATTAATTCAATATGGCTGAAACCTAAACTAGCTACAGTATTTTTATACAAGTTCGATGTCTTCTTAAAATAAATGTCAAATATGAACAGACGTGCGTTATAAATGGATTTAGAATGCAAACGTGTGTGCTATGTAAGTAAAAAAGGCTAAAGACATCACGGAAAAATATATTTTCACAGAACAAAGACTACATTTATAAGTCTCCTTTAAGGTTGCATAAGTCGGCCAATATTTGAAAAGGTCGTCGAAAATGTAGGCCAAGTGGAAAGTTGAACCCCTTAAATAGGCGATTCTGAAAGCCTATTAGAATATTTACAGAATCGGTCATATTGAATCGAATCTCTCGAACGATTGACAGTCGAAAATCTCCAGTTGTCGCTTTATGCATTCCAAATCCCAAAATCGCTTTATCCGCGTCAAGTGCGAAATGCTTCGGGGCGTTTAGCGAAAAATTCATAATGTACATCTTCATTAAAATTATGAATTTTAATCAAGTTGTCGGGGGGCAGAGGGGTAAAACGAAATGCCTACTTTGTTTCTTTGACGCCGTAACGAGAGGGAGGGTAAACAGACCAAAATTTATGGTGTAATAATATTGTTGCGACAAACTTCGAAATGCCTGGAGGGAAGTGTCCTTACAAATTAACTTTGTACATATATTTTAAGGGAATCTTTCTTTGACAGCTCGTCTTCGAGACAATTTCGGTGTAAATTTTCGCATAAACAAATTCAATCGAACGAGTAGACACAGAGGCGATTTTGCGCGTTCGCTGAACAACGAAACCAATCCAATAATATGATCCGAGACAACGCAACATATCGATTGGCCAAAGTATAGAGTACGAGATACTATAGCAAAATATAATGGATGTTCATTATTTATTTAATCTATTTTCACACACTATCACGAGCATCCTACTGAAAATAAATTAACCAAGTATGTCTTAAACTTCAAACAAACTAATACTATGTACATATATTAACAATGATGATTAAAAGATGCACTTACTGGCTTTGATTTTTTTCATCTAAATCTAAATCTGGATTTCCACTTCGACCGACAGCTCCGTTCTCCGTAGCAATGGGGGATGATGGTGAAATGCGGGTCTCTTTGCTTACGAATTTCACAATCGATTGAGCACCACCACTGCCGACACTGAGGGTGGCGACTAATAAATTAGGCCGAGATCTCGCC